>OX451737.1:619575754-620175754 GCA_948472305.1 Vicia faba
TTTGTTTTATGAACACGTTGTTCATTTTTTTTTATTGTAAATGTAAATAAATACATTTATAATTTTGTCTGTTAATTAAATAATATTAAGAAAACGTTGTCCATACATCATAATAATATGACTCATAGAGAAAATGATCTCTATGTATATCATTTCCATTAAAATTTTAAAAAAAATAGGATTTACAAATTAATCTAACGGTTCCTCTTTTTAATATTTGTAAACTATTTTTTTAGTAATTCTAATCTTTAAGCATCATGAGTAGTTTTGGTCGAATTCAAATTGATCTCTAAAGTTATAACTCCCTCTTTTTTTTTCTCTTGTCATTTTTTCTAATTGTTTTAAGATTGTCTTTATTTTAACATTAAGTTCTTTTTCTGTTAAATTTGTCCAGTTCATAGATTGAATTATAACAGACAATTCCTGAATTATAACAGACAATTCCTCGATCATTGAATTACTCTTATTGATTATTGAATTTTTTTGCTTTCACTCAATTCATCTCTTTTTTTTAAAATCTAAATAGAATATTTTTTATGTTCCAGTTTTTTATTTCTTCTAACACAATTCGAAACCCTTTTTTTCTTTCATTAAAAACTATTAAAACTATTAAAAATTTGATTTTTCAAATCTTTTTCCAATTATTATTATTTTTTTAAATTGGACCCAAAAATAAAAATGGATTTGGGATATGATCATCAAGGTACGATTCAACTTGTATAACCGGTTAAAATTCAGAAGTTTTTCTGTGGATTTTTTTAAATAGTTTTTTTAGTAGATCATATCTTATTGTGTCAAGAGTTCCGAACAAAAAGGATAAGATCCTTATTTGAATACCCTCCTAGATTCAGTTTGTTGGCAATGCGTTGTGAGATACTAAAATGCCCTGATAGGTGCATTTAATATGGAGGGGGAGGGTGTTTGGTTCAAATTTTATGTTTGGTTTTAAAATCTCTTCCCTCTCCTCTCCTCTCCTCCCCCTCCCCTCTTTTGAATCAAACATATCTAGAATAAAAAAAAATCCCTCCCCTCCTCTTCTCTCTATTAAATTCTCTTTCCTCCTTTCCCCTCCTCTTCCCTCTATTCAGGATTTTAAAATAATAATATACAAATGATATTTTTTGTAATTATCTATGAAGGTAATAAAATATATTTTCTAAATATTTATTGGAATAGTAATGCGAAACTTCCCATTATTAGACTATAGAGAATGTTGTCTCAAGCTTCTTCGATTTGTCTAAGTCTTATTTCAACTTCGTCTCTGTTTTCCGCTTTCTCTCTTTGTTCTATCGCTTTCTCAAATGTCAAAAATTCTGAATTATTAGTATTTGATTTTCTGAAATATTTTTTTTTACATATTGAGAAATATCATAGAGAAAATCACCGAATAAAGAAAGATTTTATTAGATGTTGCATTCTATTTCTTTAAATTCCGATAGATTTTTAATATTCATGACATGTATTATAAATATACTTGATAATTGTGCCATTGTGAGGTTTTTTGTAAAAAAAATCATAAGAATATTTCTTTAAATGACCTTATTACGTATCATCTCATGAACAAATTTTTTAACTCCACAATTTACACAGACATTCATGTTTTTTGGACTATGCGTTAATGTTTCAGCTGTTTTTTATTTTCTTTATATGTGTCACCTTTTTTGCACTACAATATAAGAATTTCTGAATTCTGGTAGACTTTATATATTTATGACATATATTATAAATATATTTAATAATAGTTTTTCTTTTTATAAAAATCATAAGAATATTTTTTTAAAGAACCCTATTACATGTTTTCTCATGAACAAGTTTATGCATCAATGACATGAACATATAAGGAAAGGCCGTGAAGAAGGATTTAGAGTCACGTTTAGAAAAAAATTGTGTAAATGATATAAATGTGTTTCGAAATAAAGATTGTGTGAAGCCCACATCTTATTACTATTAGTCAGCATAAAAATATTATAAAAAAAATGTAATGAAACGTCACAACCAACCCAAATAAAGAGAAAGTCCTTGTTTTAATGCTTTAATGCATTCTGCCTCTCTCTTTATCTTCTCCTTGTTTCTCTCAGCAATTACTGCTAAAAAAAATAAAAAACGAAACGTCACCACCACCAACGAAACCAATCACCGAACTGCACCACCGTTACAAAATGCCGCAACCGCTAACTTAACGCCGCCGCAAAATTCTTCACCACAAGCTTACGAAACTCCGACGACGTTGACGGATACGGAGATGGAGATACAGAAAAACGAAAGTAACACTGCATTGAGTCGTCGAATCGTCGTTCGCGTTGCCATTTCTCTCTTGTGTGGTATATTCTTTTTCTTTTCATTATTTCTTCAACCACTGTTCTTTTTCTTTTTATTAATTGCAAGTTTGCAACAAGAAAATGAAGCTTTTAATTTTTATAAATTAGAATGATTGAATGAATAGCAAAGAGGTTTGCTTAAAGAAGAATGATTTGAAAAGTTTTTAATTTTTAATCTGTGTGTTGTCGTTGATGGTTTTGGTATTTAGAAATTAGAATATAAAAGTAAATTGAAAAGTGAAAAAGATAAAGATTAAATATTAAATAATATTTTAAACTTTTTATGTTTTATTTGCCTAATATATAATTTTATTTTTTGTATATTATTTTAATTATTAAAATAATATATTCTTTTTTAAACTTAAGCTCATTTTTTAATTGTTTGGATCGGTCCTGCATAAGAGGGGGGAGAAAATCCTTCACATGTTTGTTTGTATAAATTACATATGTTTGCATATGTCCAGTCGTGCATCTATGTAGAGTTAGTCAATAATGGGTCTCTCATTTATACAGAAGTTGTTATTAACAGACATACAATATGCAATATGCAACATACAAACATCAAATATCATACATACATCACAAAAGTAGCCAATCACACATGATATTCAAAATTAACAGACCAAGAATCACAAGTCTACTTGATTTTCTCATTAGCCAAGAACAGATTCCATCTCTTCATAGTTAACAAACCAATAATGTCTTTGTAATGATACAAATCTAAGCATAGGATCACACACAAAACACTACCACAAGCTAGTAACAACTCAAATCACTATGATCGGTTTCCTAGCTCGCATCCAATAATATTGCAGTTCACAAATGAGACACTTAGAATTGGCTTCCTCTCTCAAGAAGAGTTTGTGTGTCATAATATTTACCCCGGGCTCTCTTCTTCCATATGAGAGACACTTCTTCAAAAGTCAATCCTTTTGTCTCTGGTACAAAGAAGAGCACAAAGAAAAAAGCAACCACGCATATAACGCCAAGAATCATGAAGCTGCCACCAAGGCCAACGGAATCAGAAACTGAAAGAAAACTTTCAGACATTATCACACTGCAAATCCAGTTAACAGTTGCTGACATTCCCCCGCATACACCTCGGAACTCTTCAGGGTAGATTTCTGAGTTCACAGTCCATGGCACCAATCCCATTCCTGGAGTGAAAAAGAGAATATACATTGCTAACCCGATAATTGCTATCCACCCATAGATCCTATTTGAAGAGTCAGATGAATGAAGGTAAGATCCTGTAGAAAGGATTGCCAGCCCCATAGTTGCACCTGACAAGCTTGAGAGAGCCAACTTCCTTCGCCCGACATGATCAATTAGAGAAATGCCAATAACTGTTCCAGTAGCATTCACACCAGCAACTATGAGAGATAAAAGAATAGCTAACTGATTGGAATTAAACCCGGCCATTTGAATGATTGTGGCGGTGTAGTTCATGACTATGCCAATACCGGTGAACTGCAGAAAAGCCTACATAATAATGAAAATATGGGAGAAGTTGCATAGCATGAGATCCAAGCACACTTATTTGAAAGTGGAATACAGAAACAGAAATTTTAGCCTTAGGCTCAATAACCTGAAGTCCGCCCCCGACAAAAAAAGCAATTCTGATTTCCTTTGATCGGAAAACATCCATGTATCTAATGTTCTTCCGTTTATATATTTCTTGCTCTGAAACATCTGTGAGGTAATTGACTTCATCTTCTAGACGTTCATAAGTATAGATATTGAAAAGCACAGAAATAGCTTCTTCTTTCCTATTCTATACATAAAAGATAGCTTTTAGCATGAGGAGAGCTTTCAAGGAATGAAAAGTCAATATCCCAAACATAATGCATACAAATATATAGAACCTTTTCACCTTCAGGAAAAGCCACCTTGGAGATTCAGGCAGGAAAAGCATGACTGAAAACTGAATAATAGCTGGCAAACCAGCAACTCCCAGCATCCATCGCCATGTTCCAGTAACCTGTTTTATTAAAATTTTATTAGGCGATATCTCAAATAATATGATTGACTGACTGACAAAAATGGTTTATGCAACAAATGTAATGCATGAGGAGAAGATATAGAGAGCAAAGAAAGAGAGGGCTGACCTGGGAAAAGGCAAGATTTATGAGGTAAGAAAGAAACTGTCCGCCAGTTATCATGAGTACATATGTGCTTACTAATGAACCCCTTATTTCTGATGGTGACGATTCCGCAATATATACAGGAGCAGTCACTGATGTTATGCCCACGCCAACGCCAACAAGAAGACGGCCAAATATCAGAACATATGCATCTGGTGCGGCAGCCATCACAACTGATCCAAGACCAAAGACAACATCAGCACTAAGTATGGCCTTCTTACGTCCAAAAACATCGTTAACCCAGCCACCTGTTGCTGCTCCAATAATTGCACCAGCCAATGCCATGCTTACAATAGTTTCCTGGCAACATAAACATGTAAAACATTAATCTTGATTCCAAAAAAAGAAACATGTATGCTAAATAAGAATTACAAGCAGCAAGTGATACACAATAGATGCATCTCCCTATAAATTCGAAGTCAACAACAGTCAATAACGCGTAATAGCTTATACCTGAAGGAAGCTACTTTTGCGGACATCATCAAAATCATCTTTAATATACAGAAGGGCCCCTGATATAACACCTGCAGGCAGCAAACAATTGTCCCATGCACAGTCAAACCTTAGAGGCTAACTTCTGTTATCATTCTGGCTAAATTTGATCTTGAGTTTAGGACTCAGACTATATAATGGATTATTTCGAGGAAAACATCCATGATAAAAAAGATCAGTTGTCTCAATCAGTATTGAGTAATAAACTAATAATCAGTTCAATATTCAGAGTTCATGTTTGTCTCTGCATCAATTGCTTCATAGTAAATTTGAGGATTAGGAGAAAGAAGAGGCTTAGATAGATACCTGTGTCGTAGCCGAAGAGGAGTCCACCGATGCCAGCGGCAGCAGTTACTCCGAGAGTGTAGGGATTCTTGAAATACGTCATTTTTCTTTCCGGATACAATTCCAAGTAACCGGAGCTTCCCGGTGTCGCCTGCGGCATCATCTTAGCTCTTCGATCGCGTTGCTTGAACCAAAAAGAAATGGAGAAGAACTGTTTTTTTCCTTCTCTGTTCTCTTTCTTTCTTTAGGTGATTGATACACAGAGCTGTTTTGCATTACTAGTTTGTCACGTAATAACTATAAGCAGGGGGCACCTATCTTTGGGACTATGTAGCGCAATGCACCCACTTTAATTTAAATACACATTTCTAATATGCTATAAAGTGCCATGATACTATAATAGATATTGGTTTTATTTAGTCTGGGATTTAAATTCTCTTGTAAAACAGTCCATTTCACAATTATAAATCTACAGTAACGGACTGAATGTTTTTATCTTTCTTTTATCAAAGTGTATTGGTAGAGTATAATAAATTAATGACATACGAACTACTAATATATTTGTTGAGACAAAATAATATGTATAGTTTAATTAACAAATAAAAAATTATTAATATTTTTTAAATATTAAATATTATAAAAAATAAGTATGATATTTATTTATAAAATTTTCTTGAACCCGTCCATGACTTTAAGATATACACTAGTTAATTTATGACTGATTTATTAAACTCTTTTCGGCCAATCAGAATAACCTTCGGCCGACCACTCAAAGAAAGATATAATTGGTATGAATTATTCGCGGCGCGTGGAAATTACTGTAAGAGTACAGGCGATTAGGTACAAGATTTATCCAATGATTTTCTGCATTACACGCTAACAAATAACGAATTGTTATGTTTTACTATATAAAAGATACGTACGAAAGAATCAGTTACACAACTTTAAATTTAAATTTCATTCACTATTTTCTTTTACATGTAAAATTAAACTTGAAATATTAACTTTGTAGATCAGTTTCACTTCTCAAACTCACCTTTGTCCCTCCTCTAATTAATTTTGGTTTCATAACATAACATAAAGTAATGTTATTTTAACAACTGACGTGAGACTATAAATTTTTCTTCAAAAAATATCTTCAACAACCAACGTAAAACTATAAATTTTTTGTCTCAATAGGACTAAGAATATCTTTAACAATGGATGTGAGACAAAGATTTTCATATCAATCACTTATAATATCCAATATTATTGGATAATCACTTCCCCAAATTTCCACAATATTAACACTGATTTAATGTTCATCATAGACTTTCTGTAACCTTAACATAGACGAACAAATTCTAGTGGCTGTTAACTTTAGTCTAATTATAAAACTATTATCATGTCTCTTTCAATTGGAAAGTACTAACAAATGATGTGTTAACATCAACTACTATTGTGATTGCAACTCTGAATTAAATGAGGTTATTTCACCAATGGGAACACTATACGCTCAACCATCAACTTCAATTATTCATATTAGGAATACCTTTTTAATTTATTGTGCTTAGATTCAGCTAGTGCATGATATAATTTATCCAAACTCTTACTATTTTTGCTTTTTCGAGATTCATTAGTGTTTTCTATCAGTGCGTGAAGTATTTTTAGTGAGGGAAGAAAGAAAATAAAAAAATAAGGATTGTATTATTGAATTGAATTGAATTGTTACAAATAATAATAGATACTAGTCTATTTATATTCAATTAACTTGTATACTAAGTAGGCTAACAAACTCTAATTGAGTTTGAGTTTGGATTACACAATTTGGATTATATCTAATATTATATTTAATAATTCAACATACTTCATAATCTAAGTTGTCGAACTTACGCTAGTTATAGTCAATTTGAATTATTCCTAATTTCTTTCTCAAATTCAGGAATCTATCGATCTTCAATCCTTTGGGGAAAATGTCGGCCAACTGTGCTTCATTTGAGCAATGTCTAACTTCAAGTTCACTTCGATTTACCTTTTTCCTCAAGAAGTGAAATATAACTTCGATATGCTTACTTCTTCCATGCAAAACTGGATTCTTCGCCAGATTTATGGCTGAGTTGTTGTTGACTTGCAACACAAGAGGTTTCTTCAATTTGATCTCCATTTCTTCAAGTATCGATCTGATCCAAATTACTTGACATGCAGCATATGATCTTATTATATATTGAGCTTCACATTATGATAATGCCACCACACGTTGCTTTTTCGAGCACCATGAGATTGGAGCACCAAAAACTTGAAAGAAATATTCATATGTGCTTCTTCAATCTTTCTTATCTCCACACCAATCACCATCTGAAAAACAATTAATTGTTTCTTCTTTGCCTTCAGAATCTCGTTGAAATAGAATTTCATAGTCTATCGATCCTTTTAAGTATCTCAGAATTCTCCTTGGAGCCTTATGTGTGACACTCTTGGTTCACTCATGTATCTGCTCACTAATCCCACTGCGAAACCTATATCAGGTCGACTGTTGCACACATATATATCAGAGATCCCACAATTTGCTTGAACAAAGTTACATTGACTTTGTCTTCCTCTCCATTCTTCTCCAACTTCACATTTGGTTTGACAGGTGAGGATGCAAGATTTGAATCATCCATTTTAAATCTCTTGAGTATCTCTTTGACATAGTTTCTTTGATGTCGCATCATACCTTGCTTCGACATTTAAAATTACATTCCAAGGAAATAAGACAATTTTCTCAAATCCGACATTTCAAATTCTCTCATCATCATCTTTTTGAACTTCGACAAGTTCTCCAAGCTATTTCTAGTTACCAGCAAGTCATCGACATATAAGCATATGATTGTTATATCTTGTGCTACAACCTGAACATAGACACTATACTCAGACTTGCATTTTACCAATCCCAATTCGACTAAGTATGAGTCAATATTCTTGTTCCAAGTCCTAGGTGTCTGCTTGAATCCATAGAGCACTTTGTTCAGCTTATATACTTTACTCGCTTCCTTCTGAATCATAAAATATGGAAGTTTTGTGACATAGACCTCTTCTTCTAAAGGATCATTTAGAAATGTTTATTTCACATCTTAATAAACTATTAACCAGTATTTGTTGCATGCCAATGCTACCACTAGTCGAATAGTCTCCAATCTTGCTACTGGGGAAAATACTTCAGAGTAGTCAAGTCCTACTCTTTGAATAAAACCTTGAACTACTAATCTTTCTTTATATCTTGCTATCGACCCATCGACATTTTGTTTTAAATTGAACACCCATTTGACTTTGATATCTTTTGTGTATGCTGGAAATTCGACTAACTCCCATATGTTGTTTCCTTCAATTGTCTATAACTTTTCGACCATAGCAGACTATCATTGTTTAATTTTCAAAGCCTCGCTATAGTTTATTGGTTCAGTGCCTGCAAGTAGCAAAATGAACTAATTCTCCATCTGGTGTGGCTTCATCATCACCAACCACTTCATAATCATGAAGTCTTGCTGGAAGAACTCTAGTTCTTTGAGGTCTTTGGCTTATGTGAGCCACACCCTCTTTAATTTCAACATTGTTAGGAATGTCAGCATTTGCCTCGACTGGAATTTTTGCAGTTTCTTCAACTTCGACTTCATCAGTTTCTTCTTCAAAACTATAGTTCATCAATGGCTTGTTAATTGCATCATTAGAATTCCAATTCCAAGCATAATTTTCATCAATCACAATGTCTCAACTCAACACAATCTTCTCATTAATTGGGTTGAATATCCTGTATGCACCAGTTTTATGATATCCTACCAGAATCATAGGTTCATTTTTGTCATCAAGCTTCCTTCTCCTTGCATCAGGAACATGCTTGTAGCACATAGAGCCAAACACCTTCAGGTGACACACTGATGGTCGTTTTCCACTCCACACTTCTTCGGAAACCTTTTTCTTCAATTTCTTGGTAAGGCACTGAAAAGAAATCGTGATTCAAAAAAGCAGCAAAAATAAAAATTTCCCTTTAGTCGATCCTTATGAATGAGCATGATCAGTGATAGAATAATTACCTATTATGGTGATTAACAAATTTGATGCAAAATCGGAGGATTGATCACGAGTATTGATTAAGAACAATGACTCTACTCAGTCTACACAAACAGACAACCTTCAGTTTCAGTGCTAACTGCTATAAATAAAGGCTTTGAGTGTGTGTATGTGTGTGTGTGTGTGTGTGTGTGTGTGTGTGTGTGTGTGTGTGAGAGAGAGAGAGAGAGAGAGAGAGAGAGAGAGAGAGAGAGAGAGAGAGAGAGAGAGAGAGAGAGAGAGAGAGAGAGAGAGAGAGAGAGAGAGAGAGAGAGAGAGAGAGAGAGAAATACGGCCAGGGTTTCACAAACCTAATTTCATCAAGTAACAAAGCTTATGCACAAGGGTTGTATTATAGAACCACTTGTATGAGCTGCAAGCTAAAAAGCCCAACTTAAGTTCACCATATAATAATGATAATAATATATTATAATAACTATTATTATAATAAACATATTATGTTATTATTATATTTTATAACTATTATAAAATAATAATAATATTAACTATTATTATATTATATAATGTTCCATATTTCACTTAAGTGCACTGTACCTTACGATGTTTCATAATTCTCTCAAATACATTGTACCTTACGCCATTCCTTATTTATTCTATCTCTAATCAATATGTCCTTATGTGTGTGACCCTGTAGGTTCTCGCGACATTGAAAATTATATTAAATTATGCATTTAACATAATAAATAGTGAGTGATATCTAGCAACACATCACTAGTACATAAGTCACGAAAATGTCATGTGATCTAACAAAACTTTCCTGTGATAATGTTTGTGAGTACAATTACTCTTTTTCCCTTATGCCTATATTGAACACAAGACATAGACTGTGTCACCCTTGTCCAGTTCAATATTGGGTCATTAGACATTTATCCTATTACATAGGATGGGAAAATTTCATCTAGGTCACTTATGTCCCTCAGTATGCTTTGTGAAGTACCCATCAACTGTCTTTATGGTCATCCAGTTACGGATAATGTTTGGTCAACAATAAAGCACTTAACTCTACATATAGGGTCTATAGTGTTTTCAGGTCGAAGGGTGGTATACACCATTATCACCATGAGAATAACTTATGACAATTTGCATAACACTATATGTAGTATTCTCATATCGGGCCAATCTAGTATAAATATTACTCATAATATTCATACCTATGTGAAGACTTGATAACTCCTTATCCATGATCCATGAGATGTGATCATCAGTATATCCATATAATAGTCTCAATGCTTATTATTATCCCACTTTACAATAAAGCTCGACTACGGATACTTTAAGAATAATGTTGTTATGTTTAATGGGATCTCATGATTAAGTCACACTTAATATTTCGTTAAACAAACTAGTTATTCTAGGGAATTTATTATTTTAGAAAAACAAACATAATAAAAAAATGCCTTTTATTAATTATAAATAATTCGATACAAGTATCAAATATATTGACCTCTATGGCTTACACAAACAGGCACCTGTTCAGGATATAAACTGCAATTAAAACAACTTCTCCTCATAAGGATTTTGGTAAATTCTTCTTCTTCAACATGCATCTCTCCATATCCAATATGGTTATGTGTCTTATTTTTACAATTCCAATATGTTAAGGCGTATGAGGAGTAGTTACCTCATGATCGACACCATGTTCTGCACAAAAATTTCCAAACATCTTGGATATGTATTCGCCATCTCCATCTATTCGTGGAACTTTGATCTTCTTTTCACTCTTGTTTTTAACAAGTATCTTGAATCTCTTGAAGATTTCAAATACTCTGTCCTTTTGCTTGAACACATAGATCCATAGCTTTTGACTAAACTCATCGACAAACTAAACAAAATATTTATTTCCACCAATGGTATGTTCTTCGAATGGGCCACATACATCTGAATGTACCACTTCGAGTATGCAGGATGATTGGTATAGTCAAAACAAAAGAATTTTTGGATTGCTTTTCGACTAAACAACCTTCACAAATTTTTTCAGGCATCTCAAGACTTGGGATACCAGTTACCATATCTCGAGTAATCAGTTGATTGAGTGATCGAAAGTTCAAATGTCCAAACCTTAAATGTCACAACCAACTATCCTTGTGGTCGATAAATTTTTTTAGACATTGAACTTCATTAAAACTGATCATAGTCTTAAATGTCCTATTCTTCAATAGAGGATATTTCAAGAACAAATTGTTCTGGGTGTCGAACAATTTAAAAGCTCCATCTTTCATGACAACTGAGAAACCTTTTTCGACCAGTTGTCCAATACTTAGCAGGTTGCACTTTATTCCAGATACATAGAGCCCATCTTTGATCATAGCTTTCCCTCCATTACTCATTTGAAAAACTATGTTGCCAGTACCTTCTGCTTGCAACGAACTTATCAGCAAGTTTTACCTTGCTCTTCTTCGACTCATAGAAATCTGCCAACCACATCTTTTGACCAGTCATGTGATTCAAGTAGCCTGAGTTGAGGAACCTGATCTTGGGTTCGACATGGTTATTTTCTATTGCGACCATAACCAACATACCCTTAAAATCATCTAAGTCTTGGCGTGCAAGGCTCACTCTTTCGTCCTTTCATGTACCAATAATTCTTGGTGAAGTGACCCCATTTATCACAGTTATAGCACTACATACCTTTTTTTTTTATCTTATTTATCCTTTTGATAGTTTCCTCCTCCTCTTTTTGAGGATTCATAAGCTCTATCATTGACCTTATTTTTATGGGGATTCGACCAAGACTTTTTGCCCTAAGTCTTATCGAACTTGCCTTTGAATTTGTTGGAACCGCTATTATTTTTACATGAGTGAGCCAACAAAGCTTGTATCGAATCTTGAACTTATTTCCTTTCGACAATCCTAATCTCATTGCACGCATGATGGGAATTATCGAGCGTATAATGCAGCGTGTGCAGTATCTGTGTGTGATGAACAGTAATGTGCACGTGATGGGTCTATTTTCTGGGCTTTTCTGACGCGTTCAGACTGCTTTAAAAAGGGAAATTTGGTACTTTTTAAGGATTCTGCAATTTTACACTGCAAGTGACGGTTTACAATACCGGAAGGCATATTTAGAGCGCATTTGATGCCATTAGAGGCTAGTTCTTCAAGGGATCTCTTATGCAAACCTCTTATATTGTACTTGTATTGTAATTTACATTATGAGTAGCTAATTTTCTCATAGGTTAGATTTTGTTTGATGAATCTTTTTCAATATTGTTGGGACACATGTTTGATTTTTTATTGCATAATTAATTGGAGTTATAATTTTATTCAATTTCACCTTGCTCTTAATGCTTTTTATGTGAGATACTCTTTTAATTTAATTTTGGATGCATATAGAATAATGACCATTAGTCTATGCGTTGGACCTAGGGCTGTTATTATGCTTACACCGGTTGAATAGAGATAAGAGACCTCGAGTAGTGGCTTAGGAATTAACATTATATTGCATTGTCTAATCTTGCTTACATTGGTGAACTAGGGATATGAAACTCTGAGTATAGATTAGTGAGATATACACCAAGGGGTATGGTATATCAGTTTTGTTAATTTATCATGGAATTGTAGCAAGAATATCAGTTATGCAATACATCAAACATCAATAATAGAAAATATGGGATTATATATAAAACCTAACCGCTTTCGTATTATTGACATAACACTTTATTTTATTTTTCGCATTAAAACTATAACCCCCCCATCCATTTAGTATTTTCTAAACATTGCACACTTTTTATCTTGTTAAATATAAGTCCTTGAGGATTCGATCTTTTTATTACTTCGACATTATGAATACACTTGTCAAGAAGTCATCATTAACCCATACAACCAGGGAGTCTACTCTAATTAGACAAAGTGATTTTCAGAAATAAGCTTCAGTGGGAATTGATACATAGCTTGTGGGAGTCGACTCATTTGTGCTTTGTATCGAATCCAAAGTGCCTAGGAGTCGACCCTTCTTAGACAGAGAAAATTTTTAAAATTTGCTTTCAGTAGGAGTCGACCCACAGCTCAAGGGAGTCGGCTTCTTCAGATGTGTATCGACTCCAAAGATTGCATGTATTGACCCATCTTTAGCAGAGAGTTTCTTTTTGAAATTTCTTCAGAGTGAGTCGACTCATAACACAGGGGACTCGACTCCAAACTTGATTTTTCACAAAAAAATGCATATTTTTGAAATGTTTCACATGTCCAAATGCTTGTCACTTGATCCCTAAGTGTCCTAAGATTAAAAATGCAACCTATACATAAAGATATACCGTCCAATATAAAAATATTACATATTACCTAGTTTTGACATCATTCAAAACATCCAAGAGAAGGATATTACACTCAGAGTATGTGATTTACCGACAAAGAGGGAGGTGGAGTTTGCTATAAACTTTGTACCTAGTACTAGTTCTATGTTGACGTCTTCTTATAGGATGTCTGCTTCAGAGATGAGTGAACTGAAGAAGTAATTGGAAAAGTTACTTGAGAAGAAGTTTGTTCGACCAAGTGTTTTTCCTTGGGATACACCGATATTGATAATGAAGAAGAAGGACGTTAGTATGAGGTTGTGTGTTAACTACTGACAACTGAATAAAGTTACTATCAAGAACATGTATCATCGTATGATAATTGATAATCTGGTGGATTAATTGGTGTGTACTTGTGTGTTTAGCAAGATAGATTTGAGGTCTGGTGATCATCAGATTCGTCTGAATTCATACGATATTTCAAAGACTGTGTTCAGAATGAGGTATGGTCACTATGAGTATTTTGTAATTTCGTTAGCGTGTATAATACTCCTAGATTATTCATGGTGTTTATCGATTATATCCTCATATATTCAAAGTTTTATGAAGAGCATAAAGAATATCTGAAGGTTATGTTATAGGAATTGAAAGATAATAATTTGTATGTTAAGTTATCCAAGTGTGAATTATGGATTAAAGAATTGAATTTCTTTGGGCATGCGATTTCTAGTGATTGCATTGTTTTTAATTCGTCAAAGGTTGATGTCGTGTGTCAGTGAGAGGCTCTGAATTCTATTACCTATATTAGAAGTGTCCTTGATTTAGCTGGTTATTATTGTAGGTTTATAAAAAAGGCTTCTCGAAGTTTGTAGTGCCTTTGACTCAGTTGAATCGAAAGGGTCAAGATTATGTATGGGATGCTTCATGTGAAGTGGATTTTGTAGAGCACGAGAAGAAGTTGATGAATTCTCCAGCTTTGATTTTGTTGAATCTGAATGAACCTTTTGTGGTATGTTTTGATGCTTCAAAGATGGGCCTAGGAGGTGTGATGATGCATAATGGTCAGGTTGTTGCTTTCACTTCTAGACAAATAAAAGTTCATGAAAGAAATTATCCTACACATGATTAGAGTTAGCATCTATTGTGTTTGTGCTTGAAATTTGGAGGCATTATCTTTTTTGTTCCATATTTGAAGTGTTCAATGATCACAAGAGTTTGAAGTGCTTGTTTGATCAGAAAAAACTGAAAATGAGGTAGAGAAAATGGCTCTAATTCCTGAAAGATATGATTTTGGTTTAAATTACCATTTGGGTAAAGTGAATGTAGTAGTTGATGCGTTGAGCAGAAAGTCCTTGCACGTGTCAATTCTTATGGTTTGAGAATTAGAATTGATCATATTCAGAGGCATGAGTTTGGTGTGTGAGGGAACTCCTAATAGTATTAATTTGGGTATATTGAAGCTAACTAGTGGTATTCTAGAAAGAGATTAAAGAATGTCCAAAATTTAACTTGGGATTGATGAACCGATTAATGTTGATTAATCAGGGTAAAAGTGATGAATTCCAAACCGACGAGAATGGTGTAATCAGATTCATAGATAGAGTTTACGTTCTAGATATTCCTAAACTTAAAAAGAGTATTCTTCAAGAAGGTCACAGAACTGGTTTAAGTATTCATCCCGGTGCTACTAAGATGTATCAAGACATGAAGAAAATGTTTTGATGGCCTAGTATGAAGAATAAGGTAGTTAGGTTTGTTTATGCTTACTTGATTTGCCAAAAGTCAAAGATTGAACATCATAAGTCGTTGGGTCTGATGCAACCATTGAGCATTCTCGAGTGGAAATGGGATAGCATGTTTATGGGTTGTGTGATGAGTCTACCTAAGAAGACAAAGGGACGTGACTCTATTTGGGTGATTATGGATATGCTGACTAAATCAGCTCATTTCATTCCAATTAAGACCAGTTATCCTTTGTATTGGTTTAGTTATACATTGAGAAAATTGTCAGTTTGTATGGTATTCCTTCGAGTGTTGTTTCAGATAGAGATCAGAGATTCACTTCGATATTCTTGGTGAGTTTGAAGAAAGCATTGAGTACCAAGTTAAGGTTGAGTTTTCACTACTACAAATAACACTCTTTATGATAAAGATTTCACCTTGAACATGCTAAAAATCGAGAGTATAGGTCCTGGAAGGGCCATGATTGATTTTTTTAAAAGAAAATAAACACCTTTTTCCCTCGGTTTTCTCAAAAACGGAGGTAACATAACTATAATTGAGCCCCATGTTTTATCCATAAAAAAATAATAAACCTATTCTCTCGGATTTTTGGAAAACCAAGGTAATATAGTTATAAGGGATTTCACTTCAACTCCCTGTTACTGCATTTAAAGTTTTTTTTCAATGATCTATCACTTGGCATCTTTCCAGATTTCATGATTTTCTTTGTTAATTAGTAATTCTCAAAATCTTTGTTATCAATAAACAAGAATAGGAAATGATGGAAAAGGAAATATTTCATTGATAATAAAAAAACAAGACAACAAATAACTATTCCACATATTTAAACTTTTGACTCCATTCAACTTTAACATTATCCCTATTAATTATCTCTAACTGAGAGAAAAGTTCAAAAATAACTTTTCCATATGGTATTTGGAAATCCATTTCCTCCCGAGAGATGATTATCATTTCCTTTAATAAGTTAGAAATGGTAAGGGGTAGATTAACTCTAATTGTGCGGGTAAGGAAGTACAAGAGATATTTGTCATCCCAAGTAACTGTTTCTAGTTGTTTCCCTCTTGGATGGAGATTTGACACTAGAAGTTGCAATTGAGAGTAGAGTATCAGGACTGGTGGGCTTATCGTTGTAGGCACAAATTATGTGAAGGTGGGTAGAGTAGACATTGTTGAATCTATAATGTTCAACACAACTACCTTTCTCTTCACAGTTTATTATCTTATCAATAAGTGATGGAGTAATGGTGATAGGAGAGCCATTGACATATGACTGGATTGACTCAGCATCATGACCATATAGCACAATTGAGGCATTTGACCATAACTCTTTAACGAGATTTGTGTAGATTGGGCCATGAAGAATGTAAAAGTAACCATTTAAATTTTGTTTGGAAATAGTTTTCCTTAGATCAAAACCTTTATCTTTCAAATCATCAAAATCAACAAACTTTCATTGATAAAAAACAAAAGATTTTCATCCATTTTTGAATAAAAGAAAATACTTTTAAAATGGGTTAGAAGACACAAAGAGTTGAAAATGAGACATTGAAAATAGGAATAATGTTTAAATAGCTCAAAGGCCTCCTTGAAAATCCAAAAGATACGTTATATTTTGAATATGTATGATCATTGTTGATCTAGTGATATGATTCCAATGCACGCCATGTTTTAGAAATAAAACCACATCTTACCTCAGGTTTTCTTATAACCGAGGGGAAAAACAATTCATGAACCTTTCTTTTTATTACATTTTTTATTTGTAAACTAAATGATTTATCCCGTCGATTTTCCTAATAATTGAGGGATAAAATAATCAGATTTTACTATAAAAACACTCCTTAAACAAATTTTACCCTAATCTTAACTTGTACGCATCATTCCTTAGGATGGATTGCAAGATAATGAAATCTTGAAACTTAAGAAGCTTGAAAAAGTTCTCTATGATGGATTGCAAGTGTAGAAACACATTTTCCAATGGTTATAACAGATAACGCCTTTAGAAGTTGGATGCGTTCAATCCATATAACATTTTCCAGTGTTTGGAGTAGATAACTCCTTACATCAAAGATTTGTTGTTATCCAAGAATTTGGATTTGTTGTAATATTATGTTTTAATATTCTATGTAAATAATGTAAAATAAAAAATAAGCTTTTTCACCTCGATTTTTAACAAAACCGATGAGATAATTTATCATTATAATTGAGGATATTGATCATCTTCCTTAATCAAATCTTTATCGTCCATTTCATGACTATCAACGCTCAAGACACTACCATTAGTGATCCAAGTGAAACTTGAAATACTTTCATTATAAAAGCATTATAATATCTAAAATTGATAATGAAACATCATGAAGTGCTTTAAACTATCTACATCCTCCACTTTAAGGTTTGAAAGAGTATTTTCCATGAAGAGTTATTTATGATAGATTACAAGAGAAGAAAATTATTTGGGTTTAAGGTTTGTGTTCTTAAATATTCATTTGAGCATAAAATTATTTACTTATCTAATCCTTTTTTGTTTATATCAGAAACAAATGCAAGGAAAAGCAATAGAAAATATATTAGCATCCAACATTTGATCTTCCAAAAATATCAAGGATTCGAAGATCCAACATATGATCTTCATGGATAAATTAATTTTTATTTTGTTATTTTATGTAAACAATGTAATATTCTTGGTAAACATTGTAGTTTTGTAAAAAAAAAATTTATTAATTTTTTGTGTAAGCAATGTAACGAGTTTCAATATGATTAAAACAATATAACTTACCTCTCGATTTTATTGATAAACTGATATATATGAGGCATTAGTTTTATAAATAATAAAAGTGCAGTTGATGGAGTTTGAACCCATGTGCAAATAAATTTACCCATTGATGTTTTAAAAACCAAGGTGTTAAGTCGTTACTTTTTATGATGCCCTTCTTTACCTCGCTTCTTTAGCCGAGGTAAAATGCATTCCGCGTTCGAGGATAAAAGCGCTTTTTTATAGTAGTGTCTACTTATCATACACAAATGGATGGCTAAACAGAAAATACTATCTAGTCTTTGGAGGATTTGCTAAGGGCTTGTGAGCTAGAACAAGGAGGTACTTGGGATAACTACTTGTCGTTAATTGAGTTCACCTACAACAATGGTTTTTATTATGGTATTGGAATGGAACCATTCAAAGCCTCGTGTGGAAGGAGGTGTAAAACTCCTTTGTGTTGGTATGAGTCAGGCGAGAGTGTCGTGCTCGGACCTAATATTGTTGAACAGATGACTAAGAAGATTAAGTTGATTCAGGAGAAGATGAGATTTTATTAGAGTCGACAAAAGAGTTATCATGATAAAAGGAGGAAATCACTTGAGTTTCAAGAGGGACATCACATGTTTTTAAGAATTACGCCGGTAACTGGTGTTGGTTAAGCTTTGAACTCTCGAAAGTTCACGCCGTGTTTTGTTGGTTCATACCATATATTAGGAAGGATATGAGAAGTGGCCTATCAAGTTAGTTTGTTATCTCCGCTTGCTAATCTTCATGATGTGTTTCATGTGTCTTAGTTGAGGAGATACATTCCGGATCAATCTCATATGATACAAGTGGATGATGTGCAAGTGAGAGATAACCTGACTATTAAGGCATCACCCATACAGATAGAGGATCGGGAAGTGAAGCAATTGTGTGGTAAAGGTATTACCTTGGTGAAGGTAGCTTGGGGAGGATCAGTTGGTGAAAACATGACTTGGGAGCTCGAGAGCCAGATTAAGGAGTCGTATCCAACTCTGTTTACTTAAGATAATTTTCAAGGACGGAAATTCTTTTAGTGAGGGAGAGTTGTAACACTCTAAATTTCTTGTTTGATTATTTAATTATTTAAATTATATTATTTGTGTGTGTTTTGCGTGTTTCATTTAAAATATATGAAATATGTGCTTTACATTGTGGGGTGTAGTGAGAAAGTGTGGAGTGTGGATAGAATATAGTGGTTATGAGAGTTGCTAGAATAATTATAATAGTATTTTTATAAATAAAAAAATGAAGGTAAAAGTAGAATATTATTATATTTTATTATATTAGTAGTAAGATTAAATAATAAGAATAGAATTTAAATTAAATATAAAATAGAGGAATATGGATATATAGTGATTATGGGGTTAAGTGGGGGCAAAGGAGTAAAAGTGAAATTAAGGGAATTATTTGCAGGGTAAAAAAATAGAAGGATGAGAGAAGTTGAGTCTATTGATACATAATTTTTTTGGGAGAAAAGAGTAAAATGAGGCTAGAATCAAGAATGGAGAAGAAGAGGGCTTAGGAGAGAAAATTTCAAGAACAAGTGTTTTTGCTGGAATAATCAGGTAAAAGGGGGTTATTTATCTAAGGGTCCCTAAATCAGGAAAGGGTATAGAGGTTTCCCTTGAACTCCAATATGATTTGTATTCTCTATTTAATTGATGATGAGTATGGTGAATGAATAATTATAATTCTGTCTTTACCATGAATTGATGTGAATAATTATTTGTGTTGTTGTTGTGTTGTGTTGTTCATGAACTAACTGGTTATGTGATGAAGTTATGTTGAGAATTCAGTGTTTTAGAGTATGAATATATTTGACTCAATCATGATAAAATCTATGAATTGATATTAATTAGTGTGTAATTAATATGTTAATCATGAGAAAATATGCACTTGGGTGTTTTTTATTGATGTGATTGGATTAGTTTGGGGTATGAGTGGTATGGAAGGTAGAAGATGATCGTAATAGAGTGTAATTTGGTGGGAGAACTGACTTGGGTGTTTTGCATTTTATCTCAATTATTGCGGATAGCAAGAGTCACCACCAACTTTTCTTTTATCCAATAAAGGAAAGGGTGAAAAGAACATGAAAGACCTTTTGAGAATTTTCTTGAGTTCGGGGGGTAGGTTATGAAAAGGGAAGGTATTAATACCCTTTTCATCCATAGTTATCTACAGGATCTTAGTTGCTATCTCACTTTGAAAATGCTTTGTGAAATGTGTTTGTGTTTGTTTGAAAGTATTTTTGAAAAGTGCTTTCGTTTAGACGAACTTTGTAATGATTTCGTCTCTATAAGAATGTATATAAAGTGTTAACTTTTGAAAATATTTCATGAAAGTGTTGGTGTGTTTGAAATATGTTTTATTTTTAAATGTTTGTGATCAAGCAACTACGAGCGTTCTAACTACTCAAAAGAAAGTCTTTGTTCTTTTCCTCTTCCTTTAGATAGTGTTATCTTACCATTAGTTAGTAAGAAACCATATCAATGGAAGTGAAGGGATATAAGTGGATCATCGTACAACCATAGAAGGCAACATTGTAGGATACCTTAGCAATTTGTTGTAAGGGACTAAGATCGTTTATCAAAGGCAACATCGAAGGGTCATCGAGGGACTACGATCTTATAATCAAGGGTCTTTGATAAATTATCCCATGCTCGATGGATATGACTATTTTAATCTAAGGCAACAAGTGTGGGTTAACCCTAGAGGTGCAAGTGTGCAAAGTGTTTTATTTTAATTTATTTTGTCTTGAATTTGGGTTGTCATACAAACCCTGATTACTAGCAATAATATAGAAAACGATAAATTGCGGAAATTAAAAGTCCTATGCTATTACAATACCTTAGGGGATGGGGATACAAATTACAAATGGGGATGAAAAGTAAGTAAATCCTAATTACTATTACAAGACTTTGACAATTACATGATTTATAGTGCGAAATAATAAAATGTATAAAGATGCAAAGATAATGAAAAGAGAAAAGAAAATTGTTTTTATTTGAGTTTTTGATGAAAAAGGGTTTAACCTAATTAATTCATTTGAAAAGAAATCAATAAAAATCCTAATGTTTAAATTAATTTAATTAAGAGAAAGTTAAAATAAAACCTAAGTCTAAATTAATTTAATTAAAAAAAAAGAAATTAATTTGTTAAATAAAATATTTTTTAGGTCTTTTGTTTAAAGGAAATGAGATAAAGTGAAAATAAAATAACAATTTTTAGTCTAACTATTTAATAAAGAAAATATATTTTTGTATTTTTTGATTAAAAATAATGATAAAATAAAATAAAAGAAAGAAAAGAAAATAAAAATAAAAATATAAACTAAAGAGTCAAGGGTTAAAAAGTAAGAAAGGGTGTGAGGAGGTAGTAAAAATCCAAGCCCGACATGTTTTTTTTGTTCAAGTCACAAAAATAGTTAAAATAAAAAAGATGGGCCTGCATTACAAAAATGAAAAAGGGATGTTATTTGAGAAAAACAAATCAGGCCCAAGGAAGAGGGGGGCCCAGGCGCGCTATCAAATAAAAAAAGAAATCAGAAAAAGAGTGAAAAATACCAAAATGTGGCACTGGGGCTCGAACCCAGGTCACAGAGGTTATAGGCACGCGCTTTAACCATTGGGGTGGTGATACATCCATTGATTTTTGCACAACCAACACGTTATATTTTAAATGCGCTCTTGATTGTATCATATTCTTCTTCCTCACTCCATAACCAGAGCAATATGTTTGAATTTGTAACTTACTCACTTCTCAACCATTTCATAAATTGTAAACATCAAACTTGTTAGAAATTTCACCATAATTTCAAATATGTAAATAACTTAATATGGATTAAAGATGAACACGAGTTTTGCTTGGTACCAAATCTGACCTAACTTTTTTAGGAAGTTCAAACTTAAAATTCACACTAATCAAGCAATATAAATGAAATCTAAGGGCGTGGTTAGCTTCAGGGCTATGATGTCTACATTTTATCTTCACAAATCAGAGATAAATGTTGTTTGTATAAAGATTTAAAAGTTCAGAAAACTCACCTTGCAAATGGAGATCGTGTTTTGAGTTTGAGCACTTTTCAAGGTGTTGTGATGATCTGGTTAGCTTCAATGTACCTCTAGGAAGCTAATGCAAAGGTTACTCTGAGTTGAGAGTGCTTGAATCGTGTTGGAGAAGTCAATGTGCAACACCTTGTTTTTGGTTATGGAGGATGGTGATGGAGGTGTTACACCCGTGTAACAAGTGTTTGGTTAGGTTTTAAATCATATATGGATGCTTTGTGATTGATTTTGAGGAAGAACGCACGAGTAGAATGTGAGTTGGAAATTCAAAGTCAGAAATGGCACAAAAATGAAGTTTGAGAGAAATTATGAGTTTGAGGGAGATTGAGGGAGTTTCAAGACTTGTAATTTTGTGTCCTTGGCTTGCAAAGATGACCTCTATTTATAGCAATAGGTTTGGAGGTTTGAAATGATCAAAAAACAAAAATCACATGTTATGGATTTTTAACTTGTTTTTGAAGCAAGCTTGAAGAACATAGTTTCAAGGTGAAGTACCATGCTCTCTAGGGTGGATAGACACTTTAGACATGTTTCTTATGATTGTTTATATTGATTGTGATCAGAACAAACAAGTTAGAGGCTCAAGAAATTGACTTTGTGATTAAAGTGAGCTTTTCCAAAATGGAAGTGTGACCTTTCTTCCCTAAATGGCAAGTCAACTTGGACAAAGCTTGGATCACTTGGACAATTGATCAATAAGCTATGTAAACATTATATTAAGGAGTGATTTTCAAGTTATAAGCTTGCAAAGCAAGATTTATGCAGCATGGTAGGAGATTTGGTCAAGTGTTCATCATGAAAATCACTTGTAATTCAAGAATGGATGCCCAACTTCTTGCCTTCGATTCTCTTAACTCAAAAATGATATCTTTAAGTTATTTGACATTTTGGAAAGCTTGAAACATTATATACAACATTTATGTTGACCATTTTTTATAAATCATCTTGGATCTAGGTGAAAATTGTCCAAGAAGTTAGGTCAAAAATCTGCCTAAACTTGTCAAAATTTCCACTAAGTGTTTTATGAAAAATGTCATGACTTCATGGGCTTATATCTTCAAATCTAAGCATTTTTTGGACATCAAACCTGTAATACAAAGTTGTATAATTCATCAATATATAAAACTTTCATGTTAAAAGTTTTCTTTGAATCATCTTGCATCTTAATGAAAAAATGTCATGAAGTAGTGAAACTATCAAGTTCAAAACACTTAGAAAAATTTCGAAGTATTGAAAAGTTTGAATTTTTGATGACTTTTTGACTTTCTTTATTCTTGATTATCAAGATTTATATTTTTTAATTTCTTGATGAATCTTGATCTTTGAAACTTAATATTGACCAAAAAGTCAAAGTTTGACTTTTGGTGTATCAGTTGACTTTTTCATCAGTTGACCAATTTTCAAGTATCAACTGTCTGATCTTTGAGAAATGAATTGAGTCATGTAATTAGTTCAAAATGATGTGTTTGAGTCCTTAATATTATGCTTCAAGTGATTAGATCGTGTATTAGGTCAAAAGTCAAAAACCAACCATTCTCAATCAAAACCCTAATTTTGACCATTCTGCCCCTTTGATGATTTGAACACTTTTATTGAGAAATTATGATCCAAAATTGATCAAATGATAAATATGACTTCAAACTGTTGATACTGGCCAAAAATCTTGAAGTTTGACTGTGGGTTGACCACAATTGATTTTTACCCAATATAGCTGATTTTCAGTCATCTGATCAATTGACTGAGCAAAATTGTGATCCAAGACTTGAAACTTGGCATGAGTATTCTTGGAGGTCTATAATGAACCATGAAATTCATTTGAGGCATTAGAAATCCAATTTTCCTTGTGAAAATCAAAACCCTAATTTGGGGTCCCAGTGCTTAAGAGGTGATTTAACCTAGTCAACACTTGTGCAAACATGAGCTATTGAAGATATTTTGTAAGGAATGTCTTGAGAAAAGAGAGGGAAAATTTTGGGGTACAACAACTTCCCCTTTTCAATCTTCTTAAACTTGAAGAGTTAGATTGTTGTGTCCTTCATTCGTGACTTCAAGATAGAAGATGATTGAACACTAAAGTGCCCAGAAATTTGCACTGGTTTGTGCACGAAGTAATGTTGTCGGTTGATTGTATCGAGAATGGGCTTAAAGATTCCATTTGGAGAGGTAATGAAAAGTTGTAAGAGATGGGATTAAAGATGCCATCCAGAGTGAGTGTTGGTAAGTCTAGTACTCGACTTGATCTTTAAGAGATGTATCCAGAAGAGAGTCTACATGCAACTACTACTTCAACAGGTAATGAAGGAATCTATGATGACTACTACTTAAACAGGTAATGAAGGAATCTATGATGACTACTACTTCAACAGGTAATGATGAAATCTATAACGACTACTACTTCAACAGGTAATGAAGGAATCTATGATGACTACTACTTTAACAGGTAATGAAGGAATCTATGACGACTACTACTTCAACAGGTAATGAAGGAATCTATGGCGACTACTACTTCAACAGGTAATGAAGGAATCTATGACGACTACTACTTCAACAAGTAATGAAGGAATCTATGACGACTACTACTTCAACAGGTAATGAAGGTATCTATGACGACTACTACTTCAACAGGTAATGAAGGAATCTATGACGACTACTACTTCAACAGGTAATGAAGGAATCTATAACGACTACTACTTCAAAAGGTAATGAAGGAATATATGACGACTACTACTTCAACAGGTAATGAAGGAATCTAAGCTTGATTTCTCCTCAGAGATATATTCTTCAGAATGACTCCCTGGGCAAGTCTTCGATGGAAATACTTGTCAGATTTTAGCCTCTGGAGGAATTTGTCTGATTATGTAGATAGTTGATGATATTCCTCTGTTGATTGACCTTTCTTTGAAAAGGTAAAGAGTTAGTTGTATGACATATCATGATATATGAAATTCATTGCTTAATGATGTTCTCAAAATAAATGAGATTATGTTGTATGTTTGGTATGATGTATGAATGTTGTTGAAATTTATCTTTGTCTTTGAAAATAAATCCCTACCTATGAAGAGTATGTGTATCTTCAACTTTGTCTAGAATACTTCCGTTGGGCATTCTTGTTTGTTGTTTGAGTAAACTCTATAGGGGATGTTGATTTTCTGCCGGGGGAGTAGAGTTCAGGAACCTTGGTTATCCATTGCTCTACTGGGGAATTTAATTCTTATATGCCCTGACTAGGGATAAAAGAGATGATTAAACTTCCAATTTGTTTGGGGAGAGTAAAGTTTATTGGTATTCTGGTTAGATTCCAAGTTTTACAGCAACTCTCTGGGGATAGTATCAACTCTACTGGAGAAGAGGAGTTTTATCATTGACGCGTAGTAGTCTGAGGAATAAAATAAAGCTGGGGAAATCATAGGTTGTTGGGGAAATAAACCCTGTTGAGGAAAATATTTTGGTGATTTCACTGGGGAAATAAATTCTTCTGGGGAAGAATTTTTGCAAGGTTTCTTTTCCACTTTTGGAGGACCAAACTCGACTGGGGAAGAGAATTTCCAAGAGATATGTTGATTGGATATCTGAAAGGAAATTATGGAGAATGTATGAATTTACTCTGTGGGGATTTGTGGACAATATGGGTGTTATCCTGGCTCCTTGAGTAAGTACTTATTCCTGTTCTTATGCATACATTTGTTAACAGTTAATCATGTCCATATCCATATGTTCATTCAATTTTAGTCATTGTACATTTTTGCAATCAAAACAGAAAAAAAAAGTTTACACTTCAAAGTATATTTGTATTGATAATTTGCCTATAAACAGGCGTTTTTATACAAAGATACGAAAATCCTAGTAAGAGGAAGTCGTTGTGAAATGAAAAGAATACAAAGTGAAACAAATATATATAGTTATGTGGAAGTGATCTCATCAGGTTCCAACTCTGCTATTGCCCCTATTTCTTCGAACATCTCATCATTTTCTGTTAGAAGAAGTTGATTGAACTGATCTTGTACCATTTGAACTTTTGACCTTGGTAATAAAGCTGATTGTAGTGATCCAACGGGACATAGTCATACGCTTTAATCCCTAACTTTTTCCTAGACCACCCTTTCAGGTTTTCAGTCCACCAGGATACCCTTTTTTTTGCCCATGTCGCCCTTTCAGGTTTTCGACTTGCCGAGTGTTGTACCCCAAAATTTACCCTCTCCATTCTTGTTGTACATGACATGCGTTTCCTCATGTGAGTTCACTTGATGACAGTCAGTCTGATATAGATCTTGTATCCTACTGATTTGGGCTGCTAAGACCTCTAAGGCTTTGTGACATCTCAAGTTGAATCCTTGCGTCGTCAAGAGAATTTAAGTCTGCATTGGTTTAGAAGGGTCAAGTGTTTGGAGTTCAATATTACTGAAGATTTTATATTTCATGAAGCTACAAGGCTTTCGTACTCAAACTCCTTCCAAAAAGAATCAGGGTTTTATTTGCAAAGCTAAGGCATTACTGTTTGAAAATGGAGTAAATGGAAAGCACGATACAAGCAATGAAAATTGTTGGACTAATACTGTGGTCAAGGCACATATGGTCATGATTCCTACAAAAATACAATTGGACTTCTCTCACCAATCAAAGTTTTTGGACGCTATCGTGCAAAATACTTTGCGCAGTCAATTCTAGCATTTTTCGCGCGAGTTTCGTTGGATTTCATTTTTAAAAAAACCTAAAGTTCAAAATCTAAGTGTTCTTATGGAAGATTGGGATTTTTTATCTGAAGATCAAAAGAATTCAAGGCATTTTGAGAATTTGAGAAAGATGGAAATTGAATTTTATTTCAAGAACCATTCTTAAGGCAATTCTAATGCACCATTCAAGATTTGTTACAATTATTGCAATTTCATTTTGGGTTATTAAAGATTCAAGAAGTTTTAGGTTTGTGATTAAGATTGGAAATTAGAGTTTCATTTGATTTTGTGCCATATAGTTCTAAAGATCCAATTCCAAATTCAAGGGTTCAAAGTCCATATCATTTATTTCATCATCCTTTTCAATTTTCATTTAAATCAAACAACTTCTACAAATTGTCTTACCATATCCAAATCATTCAATACATTTCTTCCAATTATTGTTCATTCCAAATAATTACAAAAAATTCAAGTTCACATTCAAGTGTATCTTACAAAAAGAATGACTAAATTCCTAAACTTTTCTAAAGTCCTAAATTCTACTTTTCTTTGATTCCTCTAAGCTTTTGTGGCAAGCCACGACTTCACCATCTTTCCAATGCTTCGACATATTCGTCCACTCCTCATCGATCATACATGAAAAAATATCAAGCAAAAGTTAGTTTATCAAGCAATTAAAAAAGAACAAAATTACAAACAATGTTAAATTCATCATTAGGGTGGTTTTAAGAATTAGAAAGAAGGGTTTTTTGTATGTTAAAGCCTCAAACATTTAAGTTTCTATCATGGGATAATTTCTATTTCAAATCACAAAGTTTTATTTGGTTCACAATAGAAGGAAAAGGTAAAAACTGAATTCCTTCAATTAAGCCCAACAAAATTCAAGCCCAACAGAAAACCAAAAGCCTCATACATGTTATTTAACAAAATGAGAACTACATCATTGGCTTAGGAACATTTCTTGTTGCAAATCACAAAAACAGGTTTTGGTTCACAAAAAGGTAAAGAAAAGATAAGGAAAAAATTAGATCCAACATCATGTTTTCACACAAAATCAAAATCCTCATGTTGTCTCATCAAATCATAGGCTAAAATCAATTGTATTGCAAAATCTCAAAAGCAAGTACTCTTGTGCACATAAAGGAGAAAGAAAACTCAGAAAGCATTCATCACAGTACAAAACCTGTACAATACAACAAGCAAAGTCAACTAACAAAATACAACAAAGTTGACATATCAAAGTCAGAAAAAGTGACAAAGCAACCCCCTCAGGTCAGTATCAAAATTAGTACAACCAACATTACAAGCAACGAGATACAAACTCAGAAAAAGTACAACATCCAACAAGAAAACTAGTACAACAAGTATCAAAAGCTAGCCTTTATCACAAATGAATAACAGTCCAACAAGCAAGCCAAAATCACAACATAAAAACAGAGCCACGGTTCACAGTAAAAGGGGGGGATTTCATAAGAAAAAATATACAGAGATACAGATATAAAAACCATACAAAGGCCAAAACAGCATATACAACCCTTATCTCATAACCCTTCATAAAAATATACAAGGCCGAAACAATAACATTATTGTCTAAAAAAATCATTTTTCCAGGAAAGATATACAGAATCAAAGCAAAACCGAGCCATCACACCAAAACCTCTCAAAAACCATTTTTCAGCAAATCCAGAAAAAACAGATACACAAATATATAGAGGTATAGAACCAAAGAAAACAACAACAAAACCCTAACATTGTTTTATCATCACTTTCCTAAAATCTGACCCTTCAAAGTTTATAAAAGAGAAAGAAAAGGAACGATCTCATCGAGATAAAGCCGTTTTCGTCATATCCAAACCCTAGGGTTTCATTCCTTCCCTTTTAGATCTACGCAAAAACAGTTACGATCTGCAAAAGTAAGCCCCAGATTAGTGATTAGAAGGAAGCGAGGAAGAGATTGATGTAAAAAAATCAAGATCCAAGCATCGCCACCGCAAGGGAGATTTCCGGCGTGGCCTGGTTTTCTTCTCCGGTGAGGAGTTATCAGAGAGAACGAGAGAGAAAACAGAAAGAGAGAGAGAGAGGCATTTATGTGGAATGAAACAACAATTTAATTTTAGTTGTTTTTCTCAAATGGGCTAAGCCCATTTTCTACACCAAACCCATCCCTTTCTTCTGTGCGCACCCCCCAATTCTATTCTTACACCCTCCTCTTTTTTGTATAATAACCTGTCTGGGCCTCAACTCAAACAAACCAGACCCAACTCACTTCACTCACACATGCACCCCCCTGTTTCTCATAGTACCATGCAAGCCCATAATTTTTTTTTATATTCTTTATTCTGTTTACAAAAACTAATTTGGGCCAGGCCTTACAAAAATCGCCTTATTCCTAACAAACACCTCAAATTCAAGTTTCACCCCTTGACTTATTTTCTTTTCTTTTATTTTCTTTATTTTCTTTATTTTAGTTATTATTATTAATATTATTACAATATTTATTTTTATTAATAAAAATATCAAAAATATTTTATTTGTTTATTTATATTAAATATACTCATATTTATTTCTTTTATACTAAAAAGACCAAAATATTTTCTTATTAAATTCATTTTATTTTCTTAAAGTTAATTAAATAATTAGATTTAGGTTTATTCTTATTATTTATTTAGAACTTAGGTTTCTTTTAATTAATTAATTTCATGTATACTATTTCTAATGTAATTAAAACCACTTTCTACAAAATCCTAGAAAATGATTTTTTTAAATCAAATTAATTTCTTTTCTTAGTTAATTTAGATTTTAATTTTCTTAATTTAATTAATTTTCCCCTTTTAATTTAATTAGGCCAAAACATTTTCTTAACAAAGACTAAAACAAGACAAATTCATTTCTTTTTCCATTTATCCTTGTACATTATATTCATTTATTCATTTCTTGTACAATATGATTCAATATGGTTATAATAGATAATTAGGGTTTAATTTCATGCAATCCCCATTTGTAAATTTTTTATCTCCCATCCCCAAATTATGTAATACCGTAGGATATTTACTTTTTGTAATTTATCACTTTCATATAAATGCTAGTTAATTAGGGTTTGTATGGAAAGATAAAATCAGCACTTAAAAAACTCTAATTCAAGATAAATCAAGCATGAAATACAAAACACTTGCACACTTACACCTCTAGGGTTAACTCCATTTTGTTGCCTTAAATAAATAGTCATGTTATGCATGTGAAACATCTTAGCAAAAAACAATAAAAAAATACAAGATCATAGTCCCTCGATGACGCTTCGAATGTTGCCTTCAAAATGATTTTAGACCCTTAAGAAAAATAATAAGGTATCTCACAACATTGCATTTTATGACTACACGATGACCAACACTCGTCCATTTACATCCAAAGATAGGGCTTCTTACCAATCAATGGTAAGATAGCAATGTCAAAGGAAGAGAGAAATGAATAAAAGAATTTTGAGTAGGAAGAACGTTCTTAGTTGCTTGCTCAAAATCCATCTTCAAAAACAAAAATCTTTTCAAACACACCAAACACTCTTTCAAAACATGAAATATTTTCAAAAAGTCAACACTTTGTATGCATTCTTATAGAGACGAGAATCATTACAAAGTTTGCCTAAATGAATGCGATTTTTAAAAATACTTTCAAAACCCATCACAAACACATTTCAAGTAAAGCAATTTCAAAAGTGATCTAGCAAGCAACTAAGAGCCCGTAGATAACTATGGATGAAAAGGTGATAACACCTTCCCTTTTCATAACCTACCCCCATAACTCAAGAAAATATCTCAAAGGTCTTTCCTGTTCTTTTCTCCCTTTCCTTATTGGATAAAAGAAAAGCTGGTGGCGACTCTTGCTATCTGCAACAATTGTGATAAAATGAAAAATACTCAAGTTAGTTCTTCCACTGCATTACACTAGGTGTACAATATTTTGTATCCCTAATTTTTTCCCGAACCCTTTTTGTTCACCGGGATGTCCTTATTTTTGCTTAGGTATGTCAACCTAACGATTCATTCTTTATGCGTAGTTTTTTTTTGACTATGTCCGCATTCACAGGATGTGGGAAATCTTCGCCGTCCATAGTGGTTAATAACATGGCACCGCTAGAGAATACTTTCTTGACCAAAAATGGCCCTTCGCATATGGGAGTTCATTTTCCCTTGGGATCGCCTTGTGGTAGAATAATGCGCTTTATTACCAAGTCACCAGCCATATATACCCGATGTTTGATCTTGTTAAATGCCTTGATCATACGCTTTTGGTACATTTAACCATGACAGACATCAACCAGTCTCTTTTCATCAGTTAAATTCAACTGACCAATCTAGTCTGAATCCATTCATTTTCGCCTAAGTCTAATTCTTTCATAATCCTTAGAGAAGGAATTTGAACTTCGACAGGCAGAACAACTTCCATGCCATAGACTAAAGAGAATGGGGTTACCCCTGTTGATGTTCGAGTCAAAGTACGGTAGCCATGAAGAGTAAATGGTAGCATCTCATGCTAGTCTTTATAGGTTACCACCATCTTTTGCACAATTTTCTTTATGTTCTTATTGGCAGCTTCCACTGCGCCATTCATCTTAGGTATGTATGGAGAAGAGTTATGATGCTTGATTTTGGACTGTGTGCAGAGTTTAGTGATCATAGCATTGTTGAGGTTGGTTCTGTTACCGGTGATGATCCTTTCAGGGATGTCGTATCGACAGATGAGGTTATGCTTGATGAACCGGTGTTGTACCCTAAAATTTACCCTCTCATTGTTTCCCAAGGTTTTCTCATACATGGGTAGCTACAAACACTTGCCTAAAGAAAATGATTTTTTTTGAATGATGGTCAAGTGTCTTTCAATTTGCATGTCAACAGTGTCCTTCAATTGGCATGTCAACAATGTCCTTTAATTGTCATGTCAACAGTGTCTTTAGATTGGCATTTGAACAATGTCCTTCGATTGGTGTGATCGGTGGATCTGGAACTGACTGTTTAACGCTGGTTTCGCGAAATGTCGCGGAAGCAAGAGTCGCCACCGTCTTTTATTTTCTCCAAATGGAAAGGACAAAAGCACAGAAAAATTCCTTATAGAGATTGCTCTCGGTTCGGGAGGTAGATTATAGAAAGGGAAGGTGTTAGCACCCTTTCTATCCATGGTTATCCATGGGCTCTTAGATACTTGCTCATTGTGTTTTCAAAATTGTTTGTTTGCTTTTCAATGTGGGTTTAAAAAGTTTCTTCGAAAAATTTCAGTTCGACTCGTACGTCAGAGTGTTTGAAAAAATTTGCTTTGAAAGCTTTTGAAAAGTGTTGGTGTGAAAAGTCTTTTGTTTTGCTTTGAGATTTAGAGCAAGTATCCTTGAGAACCTACCTACCCTAAGGAATTCGTCTGTGTAAATGTCCTTAAAAGTAGTGCCATCCCACCATTGAGAGGTAGGTAGCACCACCGTTGGAGGTGTTCGGGTCAATTCGATATTCGGGACGTGGTGATCACCAGAGCAATGGGAAGGCACCTTAGAAGCTACCCTCATGCCAGGTTCCCGGATCATGAGGACTTACTAAGACGCCCTCTACTCGACGATCACCTTTCGAGGCAAGGCAACAGTGAGGCGTACCCTAGGGGTGGTGTGTGATTTGTGTGTCATGTTTCAGGTATTTTTGTCTTGTCATGTTTGTCGTGTTCTACGCTTGATTTTAATTAAGACATTCATTCTTGCATGCTTGGTTAACAGTTAAATATTTTGCGAGGAAATAAATCTAAACTATTACAAACGGCGCGGGTCCACATCGCCAAAATTAAACCGGACCCGATTTAGCGGAAAAATAAATAATGCGAAGAAATAAAGTGCGAAAAGTAAATTACAACGCTTTGGGATATTTACAACATTATAATAAGCGATAATAAAATAAATGCGCGAAATAAAGAAATTAAAATAAAATTAGGGCGTTGGACCCTTTTGCAAATAATTAAAAGTTAATGAGAATTAAAAATTAAATGATTAAATGAGAATGATATTTTGTATTTTTAGATTTAATGAGAAAAAAGGAAAAGAAATTAATGGAAATTAAAAGACAAACCCTAATTCTAGTATTTTTTTTATTTGTTATGAAAGATTTAAATATAGTCTAGATTAAACCTAAAATTTATTATGTACAATTTTTAATTATAAAAATAAAAATAATAAATAAATAGTATTGTGAAAAAAAAATAAAAATTAAAAAAATAAAATCAACAAAGATATTAAACCTAATTCTACATGTTTTTTGGATTTTTATTAAAAAAGGAATTAATATTAAAACCTAATTAAACTAAATAATCTACATTTTAATTTATTTATGAAAATAATTATTATAAAATAAATATTATGTTTTTTTTTTTTGTATTTTCTGATTTTTATAATGTTTTTAAATTTTTGTTAAAAAAAGAAAATTAATTAACTAAAACAATACAAATAAATAATACAATAATTTAAATAATAAAAGAAAAGAAAAATGAACCAGAGTGGGGTGCTGCCCCAAATAAGGAGGTATCAATTGGAGAGGCCTGGCCCAATAAGAGTTGCAACGTGCTGACTTTCTTGGATCACATGCCAGCGCTTTGACCTGGTGCACGGTGTTCTTTGAATCTTAGCCTTTAATCTGATCATGTGGGACGCGTGGCTAATGAATGAGAGTGGAATATGGTGGTCTTTCATGTTAACGCTGCATAGAATAACATATTGAAAAATAATATGGAGTTTTGGCCAGACCTGGGACTTGAACCCAGGTCTTGAAGGTGAACGCATTGGTAGCTTGCCAGCTGAGCTGTATGAGTCAATTGTATATTATGACAAACAAAATAATCAAAAAGTAAAACCAACGTCCACTAATTAAACGCGCGTAAATTCGAATTAACGAACCAACGGATGACATCTCATCATCTTCATCACGCCCTTCTTTTTTTCTGAAAACGAAAACCCTATTGCAACGGTTTCTGGGCGTGGTTTGAGGGCGTCTATCAAAAAATAGCGAACAGCTCCCTGAGCTTCAGAAATTGTTCGCGAGGTGTGTAATCCCTTCGTTTTGATGTGCTAAAGGTGATGGCCATAGTCTTGAGCCCTGATTTTACGTTATCTCAAAAGCCCTAAATAAGCAAGCCTGCAAACCCTAGCATCGTTCATGGTGAAATCATGCTTATGCCACGAAAACTCAATTAATTATGATGGTTAGTTCATAAACTTCATAAGGAATAAGAATATACAAACAAAAATGCAGAAAGATGCTTAAATCGTGTTATGCAATTTCAATATGTTCTTGATACGGTTTGAGTTCCAGATACCGTTTCAAGGCGTTTGAGTTGTTGTTTTTGATTGAGAAAGGTTCAGGAGGGTCTCAGGATGCTATTGAAACAAAAATCCAAGCTTGAATCGCCTTAGAACCTTGAATTCAGTATTGAGTTTTTTGTCAAAAATTTTAATATGCCAAAGTATGTTATGCGCAGCTTTTCAGTCCTTGAGCACTAGGGTTCTGATGTTGATCATATATGGAAGCAATTAGGTTAAAAATATTGAATCAAATCCATTGCTTTGATGATTTTTGGATATTTGATTTCATGGATCTTTTCAAATCTTTTTTTCATGGTCTTTGTGTCAATTAGGTTCAAATCAATCCAAAACTTTCCTAAATGGGATATGCACGAAATATTGCATCCAAACATGTATAAAAAGATTTGTTTTAGGCTAAGATTATATTTTTCATGAATTAAAATCATTTAAATGAATATAAATTAATATTAATTCAAATAAATAATTAAAAAATATGAAAATGCTTCCCTTTGGGCTTAGTGGTCGTGCATAGGCTTGGCATGAAGAAACTTGGAAGAAAATTGGGCCCAATTGCATTTTTAGGCCTTTTGCATCAATGTTGACTTTCAAAAATTTCCAAAAATTTCCCAACTTCCACAAGGCATAACTTGGTCAATTTTTAAGCTTTTCACATGTTCTTGGACATTTTGGAAAGGTCTTTGAGTCCTTTAACCAATGCCTTTGGTCCCATGTCATTTTGATTTACCAATCTCAAGTTATGGCCTTTGACTTAAAGTCACTTTTTGTTGACTTTTGAAAATGACCTATAATGTTGAAATTGATAACTTTTTGTGAGAGCATTTCTTGGACTTGGAACATGAAGATGAATTGTAGGAAATGTCTTTCTCTTCAAAATGAGCTTTGGATGGAAATTTTCTGATAATCCATGTGAAAGTTATGCCCTGGTCAATTTCAGTTGACTTTTTCAGCTGTCCAAATATAGCAACTTTTGCATCTTTGATGATTTCTGAGCCAAATTCTGAGAATCATGATCAAGCATTGATCAAATGATGTTTGTGGCTTCAAAATGATATGTTGACCAAAAATTTGAACTTTTGACTGCCAAATGACCATTTTGCCCCTACAGTTGACTGTAGTGCAATTTGGGGTTTTGACTGTGCAATCTTGAGCTGAATGCCTTGAAACTTGATATGAGGACACTTGACCATCTTTGTAGGCATATGAGACTTGATTGGGCCTTTGAGAAGTTCATTTGCTTGACCAGAACTCAAACCCTAGTTTTGACTGTATAGGAGACAGTTGAGCTGCACAACCCTTGGGGAATTTTGTGACCTTGACTTTGGCAATTCTTGATGAATATGGGAGGGCAAATTTTGGGGTACAACAGTTGCCCCTGTTCAATCTTCTTAGACCTGAGGATGCAGATTGGCTGACGTGCCTTTCGTAATCCGAGGGTAGAAGATGATTGAACACTAGAGTGCCCAGAAATTTGCGCTCACATAGTAGCGGTGCTGATGAGGGAATGGGCTTATAGATGCCATCTGGATGTTGATCGCGTAGGAGATTCCTTAGTGAGAACCTGCATACCTGCAAAACAGAAAAATGAGTACCTGACACGTCGCAGGAGCTGATTTTAGATGCTTGATATAGATATGTCCTGATTGGTTACAGGAGCTGAGTCTGGAGCTTCAAATGCTGATGAATGAACCAGGAATGGTTACTGCCTTAATCATGAATGGTAAGAGGACCTTGGGTGACTTTAACTTCAACAACGCTCGTTGAGAAAAATCTTGGTGAGAATTACCATCTTTGTAGTGTCAGGAAGAGAACCAAAGGATATTATAATCTCAAAGGGAGTCACCTCATTCACTGTTGGAGAGGGAACTATAGGAAATTATAATCTGGAAGGAGATATCACCTCACGCTCATGCCGGAGAGGAGAACATCTTGAAGAAGGAATTACCACCTCACGCTCACCGTCGGAGAGGGGACCACAAAAGACTATCACCTCACGCTCATCGTCGGAGAGGAAAACATCTTGAAAAAGGAATTACCACCTCACGCTCACCGCCGGAGAGGGGACCATCTGAAGAAGGGATTACTACCTCACACGCCGTTGGAGAGGGAACCATAACTTCTACTGAGTCTTTATCAGAAAAATCTGTTTGGAGTCGATTTAACTGGACTAGAGACATCTTTGAAATATGTTTGGGAATTTCAACTGCACCCTTCCTGAAAGGTAGAGGTTAGTTATATGCAATGCATGATATGGATCAAGCAATGATGTTATCAATATAAATGAGACTTGTATGATGCAATACGTTATGCATGCTACAATGATGTATGTGATGATTCGTGTATGTTTTCGTCTAGGAAAATAAATCCTTGACGGGTGCCGGGAAGCCATATCCTGGGCTGATGTTGAGGAAGAGATTGTGCTTCCGCTGTGGATGATTGTTGCAAGAATACCGATAGGAGAAGATAACTCCGTTGAGGAATAAACTTGGCAAATGAAATAATTCTGCGGGAGAAAAGATACTCTAGCGATCATGCTGGGGAGTGTTACTCTGTGGGGATAGCGATGCTTTGCTGAATTGATGAAGATAACTCCGCTGGGGATACCGTTGATGAGTTATGTTGGGAGATATCTTTGTTGTGCTGGAAGTGTTGATAGACTTCGCTGGGGGTAGGAAGATACTGCGCCGAGGACGCTCTTTCCGTGGCTTTTGGCTGAGGATAACCCAGTTATATCCTGTTACGGAAATAACTCTTTAAATCAAGCCGGGACGACGCGTTCGTACTCTGAGGAGGGATAAGCTTCCAGAATCTACTGGGGATAAGCTTGCTGCTTGGGGAGATATGAATTCCAACTTTCCTGGGGAAACTGGATTGGACTCTTCTGGGGGAGGTTTGAATTGCCGGGAAGTGATTCCTTTGAATAGTGGTATACCGCCGGGGAACAATCTTTAGACCAAGACTGCCGGGGATGCTTGTATATTGCTGCTGGGGAAGTATTGAGATCTACGGGAGGATACTCAATTTCCCTGATATTTGATGACTTTGCTTAGAGAAGAATGTATTGTTTTGTTGAATCACTCTCTGGGGAATTAAGATACTCTTGGCCGTGTTTTTTAGCTGAACCTACCTTAGTACCTTGGGGGATAGAACAATTAGCTGCTCGGACAACTCTTTATTGCCCCTGTTCCCAGTGTCACCTGCAATGAATTCCTTTGTTTCGTATGCAAATATTTATGAGTTAGCAAATTATTGTCAATGCATACATCATAAATTGAACCTTGGACGTTCTTCGCAAAACAAAACATAAAAAGAAAAACACTTGGGCACGTTTAACTGAAAATATATTTTTATTGATTTTTGAATGGCCTGAAAATAGGCGTTTTGTATACAAGAGGCTGACGTCCTAGTAAGAGGTACGTCGCCGATCAAAAAGAATTTATACAAGTTTTGTACAAATGAAAAGTAAAACAGCTGTGTGAAAGATGAACGATCCACTGAGTTTCAATTCTGCTCTTGCCTTTATAATTCCGAGCGTCTCATTACTTGATGACCTTGGTTGAAGGTGAAGCTGACTGATCAATGCCGTTTTGAACTTGATGCAGATACCGGATTCTGGATGCACAGTGATCAATGAGACATAGTTTTACGCTTTATCCCTTACTTTTGCCTGGACCGCCCTTTCGGGTTTTCAGTCCACCGGGATACCCATTTTTGCCCAAGCCGCCTTTTCAGGTTTTCGACTTGCCGGGTGTACAGATTTTTTCATTTTCATCCCTACATTTTGCCCGAACCCTTTTGGTTCGACGGGAAGCCCTAATTTTTGCCTAGGCATGTCAGCCTAGCGGGTCTTTTTCATGCGTAGTATTTTTTAACTATGTCTGCATTGGCGGGGTGAGGAAGGTCGTCACCATCCATGTTAGTTAAGATCATTGCTCCTCCTGAGAACACATGCTTAACTACAAATGGCCCTTCGTATGTAGGGGTCCATTTGCCCCTTGGATCACTCTGAGGAAGTATGATTCTCTTGATAACCAGATCCCCAACTTGATATTCTTGTGGCCTGACCTTTTTGTTAAATGCCCTGATCATTCGTTTCTGATACGTCTGACCATGACAGATAGCAGCAAGTCTCTTTTCGTCAATGAGATTGAGTTGGTCAAGTCGTGTCTGGATCCAATCATCTTCGTTCAGGTTTGCATCCTTCATTATCCGGAGAGAGGGAATTTGCACTTCGATTGACAAGACTGCCTCCATGCCATAAACCAGAGAAAAAGGAGTTGCCCCGGTTGACGTCCTAGCTGAGGTACGGTACCCATGCAGAGCGAACGGTAACATCTCGTGCCAATCCTTGTACGTTACTGTCATCTTTTGCACGATCTTCTTGATGTTCTTATTTGCTGCTTCTACAGCCCCATTCATCTTCGGTCTGTAAGGAGAAGAATTGTGGTGCTGTATCTTGAACTGTTCGCAGAGCTCAGCAATCATCTTATTGTTCAGATTGGTACCGTTGTCTGTAATAATCCGTTCAGGGACGCCGTATCGACAAATCAGATTGTGCCGAATAAACCGTGCCACAACAGTCTTGGTCACTGTAGCATAGGATGCTGCCTCAACCCACTTTGTAAAATAATCAATCGCTACTAGGATGAAGCGATGTCCATTGGATGCCGTAGGTCTTATCTCACCGATCATATCTATGCCCCACATTGCAAACGGCCAAGGCGCAGTCAGAACATTCAGGGGAACTGGAGGAACATGCACCTTATCTGCGTAGATCTGGCACTTGTGGCATGTCCTGGAGTGTTGGTAGCAGTCAGCTTCCATTGTGGACCAGTAATATCCTGCCCGTAGGATCTTTTTAGCCATAGTATGTCCACTGGAATGCGTACCAAAGGTCTCTTCATGTAACTCTTCCATGATTCTTTCCGCTTCAGTTTTGTCCACACAACGCAGTAAGGTTGAATCATGGTTTCGCTTGTACAAGATGCCGTTGCTCAGGAAGAACTTTGCTGCGAACCGTCTCAGGAATTTCTTATCATTGATAGAGGCACCTTCAGGGTATTCCTGAGCTTCCAGATATCTCTTCACCTCGTGGTACCAAGGCTTCTCAGTCACCAATTCAGTTTCGAGATCACAACAGTATGCCGGTTCGTCCAGTTTCTCGATGGTGATCTGGGGAGCATCATTATCCCATTTGACCTTGAACATTGAAGACATTGTAGCTAACGCGTCCGCTAACTGATTCTCTTCTCTTGGAAAGTGCTCGAAGGTTATCTCTGTGAAGTGGGGAATCATGGTCAACACACATTCTCTGTAAGGAATCAAGTTTGGATGTTTCGTATCCCACTCTCCATTGATCTGATTGATCACTAGAGCGGAATCTCCGAAGACACTGAGGAACTTGATCCGTAAGTCGATCGCAGCTTGAAGACCCATGATACACGCCTCATCCTCCGCCATGTTGTTGGTACAGTTGAAACACAGCCGGGCAGTGAGTGGAGTATGAGTACCTTGTGGAGATATGATAATGGCGCCGATACCATTTCCCAAAGCATTGGAAGCCCCGTCAAAGTACATAGACCATCGGGATCCTGGTTCAGGTCCTTCATCCGGTCCAGGTACCTCACAATCAGTTACAATCATGATGCTTTCATCCGGAAACTCGAAGTTCATTGATTGGTAGTCATCTACAGCTTGATGAGCTAAGTGGTCTGCCAATACACTCCCTTTGATGGCTTTCTGGGTTGTGTACTGGATGTCGTATTCCGTCAAGATCATCTGCCATCTTGCAATTCTTCCAGACAGAGCAGGCTTTTCGAATATGTATTTTATCGGATCCATCTTTGAGATCAACAAGGTAGTGTGAGTCAGCATATACTGTCTCAGCCGGCGAGCAGCCCATACCAAAGCGCAGCAAGTTTTCTCAAGCCGTGAGTATCGGGTCTCACAGTCGGTAAACTTTTTGCTAAGGTAATAAATGGCATGCTCTTTTCGGCCAGACTCGTCATGCTGCCCCAGCACACACCCCATTGAGTTGTCTAGCACTGTCAGATATAGGATCAGAGGTCTCTCTTCAACCGGTGGTATGAGGATGGGTGGTTCTTGGAGATACTCTTTAATTTTGTCGAAGGCGGCCTGGCATTCATCGTTCCAACGTACTACCTGATCTTTCTTCAGCAGCTTGAAGATTGGCTCACAGGTAGCAGTCAAATGAGATATGAATCGAGCGATGTAATTCAGGCGTCCTAAAAAGCCTCTGACTTCCTTCTCTGTCTTGGGAACTGGCATCTCTTGAATAGCTTTGACTTTGGCAGGGTCTACTTGAATTCCCTTATCACTGACTACGAAGCCTAGCAATTTCCCAGATCTTACCCCGAAGGTACACTTGTTCGGGTTCAATCTCAGCTTGTACAGTTTCAACCGGTCGAACAACTTCTGCAGATGATCTAGATGCTCTTCCTCAGTCTGGGACCTAGCGATCATGTCGTCCACATACACTTCGATCTCATGATGGATCATATCATGAAATAAGGCAACCATGACACGTTGGTAGGTTGCCCCAGCATTCTTTAATCCGAACGGCATGACCTTGTAACAGAAGGTGCCCCACTGAGTAACAAATGTAGTCTTCTCCATGTCTTCAGGTGCCATCTTGATCTGATTGTAGCCTGAAAAACCATCCATGAAAGAGAATACTTTGTGTTGAGCTGTATTATCAACGAGGACATCAATGTGAGGTAAGGGGAAGTCATCCTTGGGGCTGGCCCTGTTCAGATCCCTGTAATCAACACACATTCTGACCTTGCCGTCCTTCTTAGGTACCGGCACCACATTAGCAACCCACTGAGGGTAAGAAGTCACTGCAAGGAACCCGGCATCAAACTGTTTCATCACCTCGGCTTTAATCTTCTCGGACATCTCTGGACGCATCCGACGAACCTTTTGTTTAACTGGAGGGCAGTCTTCCCTAGTCGGCAAATGATGGACAACAATATCGGTATCCAACCCTGGCATGTCTTCGTAGGACCAGGCAAAGATCTCCATATAGTCGTGTAACATCTTGGTTAACCGTTGCTTCACGCTGAGCTCTAGGTTAGCACCAATCTTTACCTCTTTTCTGTCTGCCTCAGTACCTAGGTTTATAGTTTCCACTGGCTCTTCATGGGGTTGAATTGCCCTCTCCTCCTGAAGCAACAGTCTTGCAAGCTCGCCAGGCACTTCGCAATCATCTTCACCTTCGTCTTCGGCTAAGTTGATCGGATTTTCGAAGTCATAATTGGCATTAGCAGAGCTGTTATCAGTGAGATCCAGAGTGGATTGGAACCTGTATGAGTGAGTGTGTGTGTAAATACAGCTGTTTTGAAAATTTATGTAAAGGAAATGAAAGATAAAAAAGGAACACAATATTTGCAATGCGAAAATAGTCCAAGATTTTCATTCATGATGTATAAAATGACAGTTCGTATGCCCTCACAAATAGAACCACGGTGCCTCGGGTAAGACACCGGGCCATAGAGTTTATCATTGTTTATTACAAAATATCAAAACAAAGAAATTTATTACTTAGTGTCAAAAGAAACATGGAGGTTGTCCTTGGCGCTCCAATTGTTAAGTCCACCATCAGCAGCCGGGTAGATCCAGCTATCAAACTCAGCTTCGTCCACTTCCTCATCATCTCCAATAGCATTTACTCCATGAGCAGGCAGGGGAGCTGTCACCACATTAGGCTTGTCAGATGCCTCGAACTGTACCTCCTTAGCGTCAATGAGGTCCTGCAGCTTGTTCCTTAGTGCCCAACAGTCATCAGTAGAGTGCCCCGGGCTTTCTGAATGGTAAGCACAACGAGCATTCGGGTTGTACTTAGGAGAGGTAGTGTTAGGGAACTTTGGTGCCTCCTTGACAGATACCAAATTGGTTGCGAGCAGCTGTGGCAGAATCTGCGATAGGGTCATGCTTAACCGGGTAAACTCTCTCCGGGGTCTATCAACCCTTTGAGGATTGTTTGGCCGGGGAGCGGCAGCAGGCTTAGCGATCATTACCGCGCTGACAGATTGGCGGTGATCAGGTCTCTCTGATTTCCTAGAACCATACACGGCACTAGACTCCTTTTTAAACGGTTTCTTGTCCGACCCAGATGATGATGCAGCCTTTGCAATCTTTCCAGACTTCAACCCAGCTTCAATTCTCTCTCCAGTTAAGATTAAGTCAGTGAAACCAGCAGAAGAATTCCCAATGAGATGATTAAAGAACGGCCCAGATAGGGTCCCCAAGAACATGTCCACTAATTCTCGATCAGTCAAAGGTGGCTGCACCCTGCCAGCCAGATCTCTCCACTTCTGCGCGTACTCTTTAAAACCTTCGCTTACGCCCAACGACATACCCTGGAGTTGGGTACGCGTGGGGGCAAGGTCGGCATTATACTGATACTGCTTGTAGAAAGCAGTAGCCAGCTCCTCCCAGTTACGAACTTTGGTCCCATCCAGCTGATAGAACCATTCGAGATGAGTCCCTGAAAGACTCTCCTGGAAGAAGTGGATCCATAGATTCTTGTCCGCAGAGTACGGCTGAATCTTTCGCACATAGGACCTCAAATGCAGCTTGGGACAGGATGCCCCGTCATACTTGGAGAAAGTTGGAGCTTTGAACTTATGTGGAATGATCACACCAGTTGACAAACCCAGATCTCCGAAATCCAGCCCAGGTGCCTGTTGCACCTCCATAGCTTTCAGCCTGTCTTCCAGTTGTTTGTACCTATCATCTGCAGGAGGATACTGTTCCTCATCAAAATCTGTCTCGTTGTCGGAGACCACCGGACTAGGAACCCTTGCTTCTGCCTGAGAAGGACTCTTGCCAACAGAAGAAGCAACCTCTTCATTGTGTAGAGCATTACCCATCCTTCGGCCCGTGTTGAATAGAACAGTCCTTCTTTTCTTCTTCTTCTCCTTCTTCAGGAGCATGGCCTTCAGCTCATCTTGGCCTTTAGCTAGACCCAGGATTAACTCTTGAAACTGCGCATTCTGCGCCTGGAGAGCCTTGATTGAAGTCTCAGTTGATTCAGATCCGGAATTCATGATGCTGAAATAAACAGCGAAGAACTGTAAGCAACCTGAAAAAGGGGAAAACCTGTTATGCACATGATGTATGAAATGCGTATGAATTATGTTTTCAAAGACAATCGGGAATCAACTTTGTTAAACAAAAAGGAACACACTTCATTAGATTCAACTTTGTAACTGAAATTATTTAACAAGTTGCCCTTAGGCGTTTACATGAAATGAAACAACTGGCAAGGAAATAAAAAACTGAAAAGGCACATTCAGAATTCCTCATTGATCCCATGGTCTCCTCTTCTCAGTACGGAGGTAGGCATTCAGGGCTCTCTCATTCTCCAACTGCTTTGTTAACTTCTGGACCTTTGATTCCTGCTCGTTGAACTTTTCCCGGTAAGAATCCCGTTCTTCTTGCAGTTGCGACCAAGATCTCTTCAATGTCTCATAATCAGTAGGTATCTGAGGAGGAAGGACAGTTGGAGGAACACCATCTTTATCAGGACACTCAAGAATGACGGGTCTGACAGCTTCGTACGGCATACCTAACTTCTGGGCACGGATGCGGACCCATTTGTAGTAGGCTTCCATAGGTAGAGAAGTCTTTGGCCCTAACTCTTGTGGGTCAGCTTTATGAACCTTCTCCCAAGCCTTGATGAACCTACGACGTAGCTCGTCACTATCCACCTGAAACTCGAAACTGATGTGAGGCACCAACATCTCGTGGGGGCCTGCTCTTCTTGCTCTTCCAAACTGACGGAGTGCTAGACATGGATTGTAAGAGATCCCTCCTTGAGTACCAATCAGAGGAACATTAGGATATTCCCCGCATCGATCAATAATAGCTATCTCATCCAAACCTCTGCAAGTCCAAATGATGTCTTTATCGGTGAGAGACATTAACCTGTGAGCCCAACCTCTTCCTTCTTGGTTCTTCAGTGCGAATTTAGGGAGGTGCGAAATAAACCACCTCACCAACAAAGGGATACAACACCATAGGGTTCCTCGTCTTCGGGTAGTACGGGCATGAAGTTGTTGCAAGATGTCACCCAAGAGAGTGGGCACCGGGTTCTGAGACATAAAGATCCTAATGGAAGTGACATTGATGAAGTTGTCAGGATTAGGAAACAGGACTAACCCATAGATTAGGAGAGCCAAGATATCTTCATATGCCCTAAAGTCCAAGTCATTCCAGAAGTTGTTAGCTTTACCAATCAGAAACTTGGCCAAGAAACCCTTAACTCCGCTTCTAGTTACCCAGTTGTCTGTTACCTCTTGATGGGTCAAAGGAAGAGCTGCAGCAATGTCCTCAAGCCTGAGGGTCTTTTCCCAACCAGTAAAGGGAGTCTGATCCAAGATAGGGATACCAAGCAGATTAGAGAACTCTTCCAGGGTAGGGACCAGCTGGAAGTCTTGAAAGGTGAAGCACTGGTACTGAGGGTCATAGAACTGGGTCAGAACACTCATCAACTGTTGATCCCGCTTTGCAGTGACTAAACTGAGAAGAGAACCATGCCTCTGAATGAAGGAAGTGGTGTTTGGAATTCTGCTAACCAACTCATCAATCAACTCAGGTGAACGAACAAAGTTGAACCGGATAGTATTCCTTCGCACAGGCATCATAATGTCCTACAAAACAGAGCAAAGATGAAACCCTCTTGTCTTTGAAATGGTCAGTTCTTATGCAGGATGCAATGCTCATGATGCTATGATGTTATGATAAAGCACACCACATACAGATACAAAGGCAAACATGGTAAGGCACACAAGTCACACAAGGCAAGCCCCTAAAGTTTAGGCCAGCATGAGGTCTAGGTACTACCCTCTTTCAGTTTGTTGGTTCATACCTGTCCTAATCAAAAGTAACCGGGTTCTTAGAGGATCCCAATATCATTGACTACCCTCAATCGGTCATAACTCCAGCATCGCAATCTTTTCTTGCGGCCAGAACCATCACGAGAGTTTAGCCTCAATGGGCGTAGCATACTGCTACTGTTCTAAAGGCCAAATTGTGTCAATTAAGGTTCTAAGGTTGTTGGTGCTTAATGACTCCTTGGAAGACCCATATTCTCCTCGTTGCGACACAAGGGATATCGGTACAGACCAAGGTGCCACACCAACGTAGCCACTGCTTCACCCGTGTCGGTCTACGCCGGACAGGTCCCTCACAGCTTATGCTACCTAAACAGGGTATCCCCAGATCCGGGTTAGGATCTACGTATCTCCGATGCAACCCACAATAATAAAGCAAGCAAAACAATACAAGTGAAAACACAGTTATGACCTAGCCCTAAGGTACACCTCACTTTAAGTATATTCCCCAGCAGAGTCGCCAGTTCTGTGATCGGTGGATCTGGAACTGACTGTTTAACGCTGGTTTCGCGAAATGTCGCGGAAGCAAGAGTCGCCACCGTCTTTTATTTTCTCCAAATGGAAAGGACAAAAGCACAGAAAAATTCCTTATAGAGATTGCTCTCGGTTCGGGAGGTAGATTATAGAAAGGGAAGGTGTTAGCACCCTTTCTATCCATGGTTATCCATGGGCTCTTAGATACTTGCTCATTGTGTTTTCAAAATTGTTTGTTTGCTTTTCAATGTGGGTTTAAAAAGTTTCTTCGAAAAATTTCAGTTCGACTCGTACGTCAGAGTGTTTGAAAAAATTTGCTTTGAAAGCTTTTGAAAAGTGTTGGTGTGAAAAGTCTTTTGTTTTGCTTTGAGATTTAGAGCAAGTATCCTTGAGAACCTACCTACCCTAAGGAATTCGTCTGTGTAAATGTCCTTAAAAGTAGTGCCATCCCACCATTGAGAGGTAGGTAGCACCACCGTTGGAGGTGTTCGGGTCAATTCGATATTCGGGACGTGGTGATCACCAGAGCAATGGGAAGGCACCTTAGAAGCTACCCTCATGCCAGGTTCCCGGATCATGAGGACTTACTAAGACGCCCTCTACTCGACGATCACCTTTCGAGGCAAGGCAACAGTGAGGCGTACCCTAGGGGTGGTGTGTGATTTGTGTGTCATGTTTCAGGTATTTTTGTCTTGTCATGTTTGTCGTGTTCTACGCTTGATTTTAATTAAGACATTCATTCTTGCATGCTTGGTTAACAGTTAAATATTTTGCGAGGAAATAAATCTAAACTATTACAAACGGCGCGGGTCCACATCGCCAAAATTAAACCGGACCCGATTTAGCGGAAAAATAAATAATGCGAAGAAATAAAGTGCGAAAAGTAAATTACAACGCTTTGGGATATTTACAACATTATAATAAGCGATAATAAAATAAATGCGCGAAATAAAGAAATTAAAATAAAATTAGGGCGTTGGACCCTTTTGCAAATAATTAAAAGTTAATGAGAATTAAAAATTAAATGATTAAATGAGAATGATATTTTGTATTTTTAGATTTAATGAGAAAAAAGGAAAAGAAATTAATGGAAATTAAAAGACAAACCCTAATTCTAGTATTTTTTTTATTTGTTATGAAAGATTTAGATATAGTCTAGATTAAACCTAAAATTTATTATGTACAATTTTTAATTATAAAAATAAAAATAATAAATAAATAGTATTGTGAAAAAAAAATAAAAATTAAAAAAATAAAATCAACAAAGATATTAAACCTAATTCTACATGTTTTTTGGATTTTTATTAAAAAAGGAATTAATATTAAAACCTAATTAAACTAAATAATCTACATTTTAATTTATTTATGAAAATAATTATTATAAAATAAATATTATGTTTTTTTTTTTTGTATTTTCTGATTTTTATAATGTTTTTAAATTTTTGTTAAAAAAAGAAAATTAATTAACTAAAACAATACAAATAAATAATACAATAATTTAAATAATAAAAGAAAAGAAAAATGAACCAGAGTGGGGTGCTGCCCCAAATAAGGAGGTATCAATTGGAGAGGCCTGGCCCAATAAGAGTTGCAACGTGCTGACTTTCTTGGATCACATGCCAGCGCTTTGACCTGGTGCACGGTGTTCTTTGAATCTTAGCCTTTAATCTGATCATGTGGGACGCGTGGCTAATGAATGAGAGTGGAATATGGTGGTCTTTCATGTTAACGCTGCATAGAATAACATATTGAAAAATAATATGGAGTTTTGGCCAGACCTGGGACTTGAACCCAGGTCTTGAAGGTGAACGCATTGGTAGCTTGCCAGCTGAGCTGTATGAGTCAATTGTATATTATGACAAACAAAATAATCAAAAAGTAAAACCAACGTCCACTAATTAAACGCGCGTAAATTCGAATTAACGAACCAACGGATGACATCTCATCATCTTCATCACGCCCTTCTTTTTTTCTGAAAACGAAAACCCTATTGCAACGGTTTCTGGGCGTGGTTTGAGGGCGTCTATCAAAAAATAGCGAACAGCTCCCTGAGCTTCAGAAATTGTTCGCGAGGTGTGTAATCCCTTCGTTTTGATGTGCTAAAGGTGATGGCCATAGTCTTGAGCCCTGATTTTACGTTATCTCAAAAGCCCTAAATAAGCAAGCCTGCAAACCCTAGCATCGTTCATGGTGAAATCATGCTTATGCCACGAAAACTCAATTAATTATGATGGTTAGTTCATAAACTTCATAAGGAATAAGAATATACAAACAAAAATGCAGAAAGATGCTTAAATCGTGTTATGCAATTTCAATATGTTCTTGATACGGTTTGAGTTCCAGATACCGTTTCAAGGCGTTTGAGTTGTTGTTTTTGATTGAGAAAGGTTCAGGAGGGTCTCAGGATGCTATTGAAACAAAAATCCAAGCTTGAATCGCCTTAGAACCTTGAATTCAGTATTGAGTTTTTTGTCAAAAATTTTAATATGCCAAAGTATGTTATGCGCAGCTTTTCAGTCCTTGAGCACTAGGGTTCTGATGTTGATCATATATGGAAGCAATTAGGTTAAAAATATTGAATCAAATCCATTGCTTTGATGATTTTTGGATATTTGATTTCATGGATCTTTTCAAATCTTTTTTTCATGGTCTTTGTGTCAATTAGGTTCAAATCAATCCAAAACTTTCCTAAATGGGATATGCACGAAATATTGCATCCAAACATGTATAAAAAGATTTGTTTTAGGCTAAGATTATATTTTTCATGAATTAAAATCATTTAAATGAATATAAATTAATATTAATTCAAATAAATAATTAAAAAATATGAAAATGCTTCCCTTTGGGCTTAGTGGTCGTGCATAGGCTTGGCATGAAGAAACTTGGAAGAAAATTGGGCCCAATTGCATTTTTAGGCCTTTTGCATCAATGTTGACTTTCAAAAATTTCCAAAAATTTCCCAACTTCCACAAGGCATAACTTGGTCAATTTTTAAGCTTTTCACATGTTCTTGGACATTTTGGAAAGGTCTTTGAGTCCTTTAACCAATGCCTTTGGTCCCATGTCATTTTGATTTACCAATCTCAAGTTATGGCCTTTGACTTAAAGTCACTTTTTGTTGACTTTTGAAAATGACCTATAATGTTGAAATTGATAACTTTTTGTGAGAGCATTTCTTGGACTTGGAACATGAAGATGAATTGTAGGAAATGTCTTTCTCTTCAAAATGAGCTTTGGATGGAAATTTTCTGATAATCCATGTGAAAGTTATGCCCTGGTCAATTTCAGTTGACTTTTTCAGCTGTCCAAATATAGCAACTTTTGCATCTTTGATGATTTCTGAGCCAAATTCTGAGAATCATGATCAAGCATTGATCAAATGATGTTTGTGGCTTCAAAATGATATGTTGACCAAAAATTTGAACTTTTGACTGCCAAATGACCATTTTGCCCCTACAGTTGACTGTAGTGCAATTTGGGGTTTTGACTGTGCAATCTTGAGCTGAATGCCTTGAAACTTGATATGAGGACACTTGACCATCTTTGTAGGCATATGAGACTTGATTGGGCCTTTGAGAAGTTCATTTGCTTGACCAGAACTCAAACCCTAGTTTTGACTGTATAGGAGACAGTTGAGCTGCACAACCCTTGGGGAATTTTGTGACCTTGACTTTGGCAATTCTTGATGAATATGGGAGGGCAAATTTTGGGGTACAACAATTGGCATTTTAGAGCAAAGGGTCCTTGATTGGCATGTCAATAAGCTTTAATTGGGTATCTAAAACCCTTTGATCAAGCATTGGCCCATCAGCTTCGATTACGCGTTGGTTCCCCTTCGAGAAAGCCTTGGTCCAAGTTTCATTTAGGCAAGAACCCCATACAAGTTCCTTTCAATTCACTAGTAGTGGCCTCCTGCATGTTTATTTCGACTCACAAGGAAAAAGGCCTCTACATGCAACCTTCTATCCACAAGGAAGAGGCTTCCTCAGACTTGTCTGGGATTCACAAGGGAAAAGGCTTCTTCTATAATTTCCTTCAATGCATAAGACAAAGGCCCATTCGAAGGACATGTAAATGATCCATTCAAAGAAGCATTCAAAGGCCCAAACATAAAACCAGTATAACAGTCAGTTCTCCCATCGTATCACATAACTGTTTTAATTGCTTGCTTTGTATGCTTTACTTTTGAGGGTTTTGTTTGGGTTGTTACTAAAAGATCCTACACCCGGATCTGGGGCACCTTTTTAGGTAAGTAGCAATAAATCATGGAGGTTGTACGGTGTAGACCGATATGGACGAAGTGATGGCTACGTTAGTGTGATACTCTGGCTTGTACTAATGTTCCTTGAGTCAGTCAAGGATAACATTAGGCTTCCTTATAGTTCCATTAAGCGCTAACTGACCTTTAGAACCTTTAATTGACTCATCCTAAGCCATTAGAAAGTAGGGAGATGTCCGGATTTGGTTCCAACCAAAGATTGGTTGATACTCGATACTACACTCATTGAGACTAGACTTTTGGGATATTCTTGCCGTAATACTTTGGTGCTTGAGCTAGAACAATGCCTAAAAGAAAGGTCAGTGATATGAGACTCCTTAGAACCCGGTTACTATTAATAGGACAAGTTTAACCAACTAAATTTCAAGAGGGTACTTACCTTTAAACTTCATGCAAGCCTTTGAACCTAAGGCTATTTGTGTGACTTGCTTGCCTTCATTATCTAACAACTTGAATTTCTTACGTGATTTTTTTTATAGTTATTATCCAGTGGCCTGGACTTATTGCAAGACTCACTTGTCTTCATCACCTTATAATTTTGCTTGGTGCATAACATACACGTCATGACATCATGCCATAGCATTTCCTTAACCATTTCAAGGATCTCAAAGGGCTTGTGATGCAGGTTATGATAAACCAGATGTTTATAAAGGGCAAGGGGATTTATTTTCCTCTAGACAATGCTGTGAAAAGATAAAAACATGATGGCTTGAGTCAGAGGCTATGACCCACTCGACATGGTGCACTTGATTCTCGTAGAAGGACCTTCAACGATACAAAGTTATTCAAGAAAAGCTACAGTCAACTCCTAACATCTTCTTGTGTATACCCCACGAGATCCTTGAAAACATAGCATAAGTGTGATACGGTGGGAGAACTAACTTGGAGGGTTTTGCGATTGTGTTTGCAAATGTTGCGGTTTAGAAAGAGTCTCCACCGGCTTTTCTTTTATCCAATAAGGAAAGGTGAAAAAGCACAGGAAAGAACTTTTGAGATGTTTTCTTGAGTTCGGGGGGTAGATTATGAAAAGGGAAGGTATTAGCACCCTTTCCATCCATGGTTTTCCATGGGCTTTTAGTTACTCGTTAGATCACTTGCTTTTGTTTGAAAATTGTGCTTTTGTGTGGTTTTGAAAGTATTTTGAAAAGGTGCCATCGTTTAGGCAAACTTTGCAATGATTCTCGTTCGTAAGAATGTATGCAAAGTGTTGAGCTTTTGAAAATATTTCATGTTTGGAAAGTGTTTTGAAAGTGTATGTGATTGTTTTGAAAATAGCAAGGATGTTTGTTTTGAAATTGAGCAAGTAACTAAAAGTAATCTACCTACTCAAAAGGTTTTAGATGTGTTTTTCCTCCTCCTTTAGATGTTGCTATCTTACCATTGATTTGATAAGAAGCCTCATCGTTAGATGTGAAGGGACAGACGTGGGTCATCCTATAGTCATGATAGCAATATTGTGAAATGACTTAACACTTTTTTGTAGGGACTAAGGTCATTTTGAAAGGCAACTTTGATAGCGTCATCGAGGGACTATGATCTTTTTCGATTTGTTTGTGCTAAGAAATCCCACATGCATAACATGGCCATTTTTGTAAGGCAACAAGTGGAATTACCCTAAGGGTGCATGTGTGCTAAGTGTATTTGATTGCAGGCATTTAGTCTTTGATTAGGGTTGTCTATTTGTTGGTTTTATCTTGCCATACACATCTTATTACTAGCATTTTTACAAAGCAATAAAAATGGAGGGAATAAATATCCTACACTATTACAACCATATTGAAAGGCAAGAAAATGTAAAGGCAAAAACAAAATAAAAGAAAGGAAAATGAGCTCTTCGACCCAGGCAGTAGAGCCCTTCGACTCACATCTTCATGGCCCCTTTCGAATATGCCTTTTTTTGTTTCCTTCGACTGCAGGAGTGTTAGCGGGTAACCTTCGACTCACCCTTCTTGCTATTTCTTTTGACAGGCTTTAAGAGTCAGCATGTTGTTCCTTTTGATTGGGCCTGGAACAAATGCAAGGTGCAATCTGCCTTTCTGCCTCCTTCGACTGGAGACTGAAAGCAGTGAGGGAGTGTCTTTCGTCTGGGCCTGCAAGTCAGTGTATTCGAAGCAAGTATGTGTGTGTTGAACATGTCTGTATCGAAGCATGTGTATGCATCGAAGCATGCATATTTTGTATTCCAACACTTTTAGGGGACTGTACAGATTAGTTCTTAAAGGAAAACACAAAAGATTAACATTTAAGGCCATGATTATTACATGTTGATTTAGTAGATGAATCAATAAAGATGTTTGAAATGAAAGAGTTAAAGTCAGAAAGACTTACCTCAAAGCTGGTGTGTGGGATTCGAACTTGAACTGCTACCTGGACATTTCTGGAATTCGAAGAGTAGTCACAGGGGGTTTGCTTTTGGTTCGAAGAGTTGTCACAGAAGGTTGTCTTTGGGTTTGAAAAAACTTCTATGTGTGGGGTGTTATTCAGAATCAAAAGAGGTTAGTGTTTGGGATTCTGGGTTTTTTTATATTTCTCAAGTGTTGATGAACTTGAGAGTTTTTTGTTGTGTTTGAGAAAATTTGGGGGATTCGTTCCTCTGGTCCAAAGATCCTCTCCTTCTTTGTGCAAATGAACTCTCTATTTATAGAGAAAGGCTATTGGGAAGCTTGGGGAGCAAAAATAATAAAATAAGGCTCAGCTGGAAAGTAAATGTCCACTTGTGCCATAAAATCAAGATGAATGGTTCAGATGGGTTGCTTCTTTCTGAAGGAAAATAGGCGCAAGGCTCAAGACAAACTTTTCCAAAAGGTAGTATTATACTATTAAGTGCAAGTGGTCTTGGACAACAAATGGGTAAAGGCCTAAAAAGGGAAAACACGTAGCCTAGCCTATGGGTCTAAATGTTCAACTTGATCTTTTGAGTCAAATCCTCCATCTTTCTACACCTTTCGACCAGACTAGAACAACACAACATTCATTTTCACCAGTTGTGTGTCCTTCGAATGAACCAACAGTGTGTTCTTAGAATGGCCCTTTTCAGAAGGTTATTAACTTCTGAATCGAAGGAAGCTTTCAGAAGATTATTGACTTTTTGAATTGAAGAATACCAAAAGGAGGCCTTTACTTCCTGAGTCGAAGGACATTCCTGAGTCGAAGGACACTGTTTCAAAGGGAAACAAAAACTCAATTGAAGCTTGTATGAAGATCATTTCCTTCTGAATCGAAGGAGACCTATTTGAAGTCACATGCCCAGACGAAAGAGGCACGCTAGCAGCAACTTTTGAGCAATCGAAGGAGGTGCAAAGTCCAGTCGAAGGGGGTTGAATCGAAGGAGACCTATTTTCCTCCAAATTTGTCAAAATGTTATTTTTATCTGTTTTCTCCCTTTTTGACAGTTTCCTTTTAATTCTGGTGCTGGAAAATCCCAGTGTACTTTGTGCAAGCTTGAACCTTGAGAATCCTTGTGAGAAAAGCCTTGAAAAATGAGAGGGAAAATTTTAGGGTACAACAACTACCCCTGTTCAATCTTCTTAAATCTGAAGAGTTAGATTGGCGAGTTCTGCCATTCGTGACTCGAAGGTGGAAGATGATTGGACACTAGAGTGCCCAGAAATTTACACTCGGCGATGCGATGATAGGAGGAATGGGCTTACAGATGCCATCCAAGAATTCTTGTTAAATTGTAATTTGTAAGTTGAAAGAATGAGTATCAGAATTGCGTCCATGTCTGGAGTGTATCTGAATTGTATCAAAAGGTGGGTTGTTTGGTGATGAGCCCGTGTAAAATTGCATCTGAAATTTCCTGAGAAGGAACCTGTGTAGGGTTGCCTGATGATGAGTTCATGTAAAATTCATCCTGTGTAGGGTTTCCTGATGATGAGTCCGTGTGAAACTGCATCTTGGAAGGAAAGAACCTATGTAGGGTTGCCTGATGATGAGTCCGTGTGAAACTGCATCTTGGAAGGAAGGAACCTGTGTAGGGTTTCCTGATGATGAGTCCGTGTGAAACTGCATCTTGGAAGGAAGGAACCTATGTAGGGTTGCCTAATGATGAGTCCGTGTAAAACTTCATCTGGAAAGGAAGCAACCTGTGTAGGGTTGCCTGATGATGAGTCCGTGTAAAACTTCATCTAGAAAGGAGGAACCTGTGTAGGGTTGACTGATGATGAGTCCGTGTGAAACTGCATCTTGGAAGGAAGGAACCTGTGTAGGGCTTCCTGATGATGACTTCGTGTAAAAGTTCATCTGGAAAGGAGGAACCTGTGTAGGGTTGCCTGATGATGAGTCAGTGTAAAATTGCATCTTGCAAGGAAGGAACCTGTGTAGGGTTGCCTGATGATGAGTCCGTGTGAAACTTCATCTGGAAAGGAAGGAACATGTGTAGGGTTGCCTGATGATGAATCCGTGTGAAACTGCATCTTGGAAGGAAGGAACCTGTGTAGGGTTGCCTGATGATGAGTCCATGTGAAACTGCATCTTCAATTGAGAAGGAACCTGTGTAGGGTTGCTTCAACGATGAGTATGTGTAAAATTGTATCTTGAATTGAGAAGGAACCTGTGCAGGGTTTCCTGATGATGAGTCCATGTGAAACTGCATCTTGGAAGGAAGGAACCTGTGTAGGGTTGCCTAATGATGAGTCAGTTTGAAACTGAATCTTGGAAGGAAGGAACCTGTGTAGGGTTGCCTGATGATGAGTCCGTGTGAAACTGCATCTTAAATTGAGAAGGAACCTGTGTAGGTTTGCTTAAAAAATGAGTCCGTGTAAAACTGCATCTTGAATTGAGAAGGAACTTGTGTAGGGTTGCTTCAATGATGAGCCCGTGTAAAACTTCATCTGGAAGTGAGAAGGAACTGGTGTAGGGTTGCTTCAATGATGGTCAAGTAGATAGTTGTCCTGTCTGATTTCAGGTATTAATCTACAATCAGTCATCCACAAATAGTTTCCCTGGCTTGTTACAGGTATTAATCTGGAACTTGAAAATGGTTGATGGTAACCATCTGTTGATCGATCTTTCCTGAAAAAGGTAGAGCGTTAGTTGTATGCAATGTCATGATGTATGAAATGCGTGATGTCATGATGTTCTCAAAATAAATGAGATGGTGTCGTATGCACTTATCATGCATGTGAATAGGATGTATGAAATGTGAAATGTTTAATGAATATATTTTCGTCCGGGAAAATAAATCCTTGACAAATGTCAGGGAGTTTTTAAATCCTAGACTGCTGTTGAAGAGTTGGCGTGTCTTCAAACTTTTCTTAGAATGTTTCCATCGGGGATTCCTGTTTTGTTGTTTGAGGAGAACTCCGCTGGGAAATATTGAAAACTCCGTGGGGAGTATGTTTATTCCTGCTTGGGAAAAGATTTCAGGAGTCTCGATTGTCTGTTGCTCTACTGGGGTCGAAGTTGAACTGATATCTGGTCGGGTCTAGGTTTCACAGTAACTTGTCGGGGATTGTAGAGTAGTCTACTGGGGAAGAGGAGTTGTGGTCCTTTGATTTATAGTAGTCGGAGAGGCAAACTCAAGTTGGGGAATCATACCGTTTGTTGGGGAAATAAACCCTGTTGCCAGTCGACTTGAGAGGTGACGACTTCGTTGGGGAAAGTATTCGAGGATTTTTGAGGTTGTTTTAGTTGGGGGAAGGTTTTCAGAGATTAAACTCTTGCTGGGGAATCATCCTATGAGAAGGATTTTGGGGAGATTTGTCACTGCCCCTAGTAGCGAGTGTTCGTGGCACTGCCTGGAAATATTTGACTGTACGTAACCCTTTGTCGGGATTGACGTTCAATGCCCCAAGTGACGGACATGGAGACTTGCCCCTGGTTACTCAGCAACTCTTGAGAGATTTCTTGGAATCTTGACTGGACTGCCCCAGGTGTGCTAGATAGTGACATGTCATGTCCCCCTGTTGATAGGAGATTTGTCGTTGGAAGTGTCATCCCACTTGAAATGATTTTGTTCACTGAGAGAGCTTTCGTTCATCGGATATTCTTTGTGTGAATTTCTCCATTGTCAAACAAATAGCCATATGCAAACAGTGATATTCAAGTAATGCAAATTTTATGCTTGTCTTGAGATTTTGAAAATGCGTTTTTTAGCAAGAAATTTTTGTAAGAAAAATTCAACTCAGGATTTTGAGTAAAGCCTTACAGGAGTCAGGATACCTTTTGTAACAGTATGCTTTCGAACTAACCCATGCTTCAATTAGGACTTTTGAAGGGTTGTAACATGGCTTGGCTTACGGTTTAAGAAACAAAGGATAAAGGCTCAAAGTGTATTTGTATCTAGCCATTCTTCGTGATGTTCTTCAGTCCTAAGCTCAGTTAATTGTATGTTTTGAACTCCAATTGAGTCTGGAATGACGTTTTGGTGATGGTTCTAACAAGTTAAGTTTGTCGGAAGGCAATCATTTTTGAGATATTTTTCACGTTGTTGAGGATTTGTAGTGACCCCTTTTTTGATTTGCTATCCCTGATTTTTGCCTGACTGTTCTTGTTTTAAGATTACAGTCAGCGGGATGCCCCAGTTCTATTAAGTCACCTTTGTAGGTTTTGACTTAGTGGGCCTTTTTTTTGAGAGATAATGATTGCCTATGTGATAGGGAACCATCACCGTATTTTGATTCCAGAGGAATGTTTTTGATGTCATTCGTTGTATGAGAGTTTGCGGCTAAACGCGCGTTTGAATTAACTGAGAGACTACCCTGCCCCAGGTTTTGATTAAAGGTTTCAATTTGTATATAGAAAACTTTTACTTCTTTGGCTCGAAGGGGTTGACTAGGGATTATCTTCCTTATAACTCCAGTGTTTAGGGTTTGAAAGAATGCCTGTACATCATCAGCAAGGTCTGTCCAAAAGCATACTGTATGAGATTATGGAATTGTTTTCGTCATCCTCCCTCTAAAGGCTTGTAACTTTTAGCAAGAGTTGAATGTCATAGAGAGAGAGAGTAAAAAGCGTAGTTTAAATGAAATGAAAACAAATGAAATAATTCAAGACAAACATATGCAATGCATTAATGAAACAAAGTTTGACATTAATAGATAATTGTTTGAATAATAACAGAAATTACAATTGAAAATTCAAAATGAACAAGACGCTCTCAATGTTTTGGAAAAGGAGTAGTGATCACGTTTGGAGTCTCCGGAGGGTCGAACTCGATCTCCTTGGCATCAATCAAATTATGAATCTTGTACTTCAATGCCCAACAATCGTTAGTATCATGCCCGGGACTGTCAGAATGATAAGCACATGTTGCATTAGGATTGTAGTTAGGAGAAGAAGTTTTGGGGTTCGGATGAGGTCCTATCAATGTAATCAGATTCATCCTCAACAAGTGTTGTAGTGCTTGAGATAACGGCATGTTGATGTTGATAAACTGTCTTTTGGGCTCGTCTGGCCTTCGTTGATTTCCCCTTTGTTGCTGTCAGTGTGATGCAGAACCAGAGATCAAGACTGCCCCTACTTGTTGGTCTTGACGACTCTTTTGACCAGTCACTGCATTGGACTCTTTCTTCACATTATATGGCTTTTTCTGAGCATCAGAAGGTGTAGCTTCTTGAATCTTTCCACTTTTGATGCCAGCTTCGACTCTTTCGCTGGTGAGTATTAGCTCGGTGAACCCGGCCGCGGAACTCCCGATCAAGTGTTTGAAGAAAGGCCCTGTCAAAGTTCCCATAAAGACGTCAATCAGCTCCCTGTCAGTTAAAGGGGGCTGCACCCTACCAACCAGATCTCTCCATTTTTGGGCGTACCCTTTGAAGCTCTCGTTGGAACCCATGGTCATGTTCTGCAATTGCACACGAGTTGGTGCAAGATCAGCATTATACTGATACTGCTTATAGAAAGCAACAACTAAATCCTCCCAGGTATGGATGCGAGAACTCTCCAATTGATAGAACCATTCGAGTTGAGTCCCTACTAGGCTTTCTTGGAAGAAATGGATCCAAAGCTTTGGATCAGTTGTGTATGGTTGAATCTTGCGGACATAAGACTTTAAGTGCATCTTAGGGCAAGAGAATCCATCGTACAGGGCAAAGGTAAGGACTTTGAACTTTGGCGGGATGACCACCCCAGAAACCAAACCCATGTCTCCTAAATCCAAGCCAGGTATCTGTTGAATCTCCATAGCATTGAGGCGATCCTCCAACTGTTTGTACTTGTCATCAGTGGGAGGACATTGTTCCTCGGAGTAGTCATCTCCAACTTCATCAATCTCCAAATTGTGGTCTTCTTCAAGACTATCCCCCATGTTGGATGGAGTTGAAAGATCTAGAGCTCTCTTAACTGGTCCTCCAGGTCTTCTTCTCAAGTTCAGGACGCCTATTGACTTTTTTGGACTTTTTCTTGTCTTCGAGAAGGAGAGATTTCAGGTCCTCTTGCCCCTTAGCCATAGCCAGAAACATTTGTTGGAAATGAGCGTTTTGTGCTTGGAGATCTTTCACCGTTTGTTCCATATCCATCTTATTGAAATAAACAGTAGGAAGATAAGGAGACCTGTATGGGAGAAACCTGTCATGATATGATGCATGATATGTGGATGCATGTTTTCAAGGATCTCGCGGGGTAAATACAGGAAAAATGTTAGAAGTTGAACTTTGATCAACAACTTTTGTTTGGAGAACTTTGTATCGGTGGATGTCCTTCCACGAGAATTAAGCTCACCATGTCAAGTGGGTCATAGCCCTTGACTCAAGTTTGTTGTACTTGATCTTTGAAGGCGTTTGGTCAAAGGAAAATAAATCCCCTGCCCCCTTGCTAGACGTTTGGTTCATCACAACCTGCATCAAAGACCCTCGAGATCCTTGAAATGGTTATTGGAAATGCTTATGGTATGATGTTATGTACAAATATGCGAGGTAAGCAGGTTTATATGCAAATAATCATATACACACAAAGTAGACAAGTCCTTAGCTTTAGGCTTGCATGGAGTTTCAGGTAAGTACCCTCTTGAAGTTTTAGTTGGCTCAACCTGTCCTAGTTAAAAGTAACAGGGTTCTAAAGGATCTCAATATCACTGATCTTTCCCCCAAGTTTCGTTCGATAAGCGATTGACTCGCAACCAAACAAAACTCAAGAGTCAAACCTTAATGAGTGTAGCATCGAGTATCAACCAACTTCGGACTGCACCAAAGCCAGTCATCTCGCTACGTCATAATGGCCAAGTTGGTCAAGTAAGGTTCTAAGGTCGGTTGATGCTTTATGACACCACGCGGCAGCCCCGTACTCTCCTTGACTGACTCAAGGGTTACCGGTACCAACCAAAGTGCCACATTAATGTAGCTACTGCTTCAACCGTGTCGGTATACCCTGCACAATTCCCTCACAGTTTATTGCTACTTACCTAAAAGGTGTCCCTAAATCTGGGTGTAGGATTTTTTAACAGTAACCCAAACAAGGAACCAAAATATAAAGCAAGCTAATCAAACAATATAAGCAAGTAAATATGATCTAACCCTAAGGTAACCCCACTTTAGATAAATTTCCCCAGCAGATTCGCCAGTTTTGTGATACGGTGGGAGAACTGACTTAGAGGGTTTTGCGATTGTGTTCGCAAATGTTGCGGTTTAGCAAGAGTCGCCACCGACTTTTCTTTTATCCAATAAGGAAAGGTGAAAAAGCACAGGAAAGACCTTTTGAGATGTTTTCTTGAGTCCGGGGGGTAGATTATGAAAAGGGAAGGTATTAGCACCCTTTCCATCCATGGTTTTCCACGGGCTCTTAGTTACTCGTTAGATCACTTGCTTTTGTTTGAAAATTATGCTTTTGTGTGGTTTTGAAAGTATTTTGGAAAGGTGCCATCGTTTAGGCAAACTTTGCAATGATTCCCGTTCGTAAGAATGTATGCAAAGTGTTGAGCTTTTGAAAATATTTCATGTTTGGAAAGTGTTTTGAAAGTGTATGTGATTGTTTTGAAAATAGCAAGGATGTTTGTTTTGAAATTGAGCAAGTAACTAAAAGTAATCTACCTACTCAAAAGGTTTTAGATGTGTTTTTCCTCCTCCTTTAGATGTTGTTATCTTACCATTGATTTGATAAGAAGCCTCATCGTTGGATGTGAAGGGACAAATGTGGGTCATCGTATAGTCATGATAGCAATGTTGTGAAATGACTTAGAACTTTTCTGTAGGGACTAAGATCATTTTGAAAGGCAACTTTGATAGTGTCATCGAAGGACTGTGATCTTTTTCAATTTGTTTTTGCTAAGACATCCCACATGCATAACATGGCCATTTTTGTAAGGCAACAAGTGGAATTACCCTAAAGGTGCATGTGTGCTAAGTGTATTTGATTGCAGAAATTTAGTCTTTGATTAGGGTTGTCTATTTGTTGGTTTTATCTTGCCATACACATCTAATTACTAGCATTTTTACAAAGTAATAAAAATGCATGAAATTAATATCCTACACTATTACAACCATATTGAAAGGCAAGAAAATGTAAAGGAAAAAACAAAATAAAAGAAAGGAAAATGAGCTCTTCGACCCAGGCAGTAGAACCCTTCGACTCATATCTTCATGGCCCTTTCGAATCTGCCTTTTTTTGTTTCCTTCGACTGCAGGAGTGTTAGCCGGTAACCTTTGACTCACCCTTCTTGCTATTTCTTTTGACAAGCTTTAGGAGTCAGCATGTTGTGCCTTTCGATTGGGCATGGAACTAATGCAAGGTGCAATCTGCCTTTCTGCCTCCTTCGACTGGAGACTGAAAGTAGTGAGGGAGTGTCTATCGTCTGGGCCTACAGGTCAGTGTATTCGAAGCAAGTGTGTGTGTGCTGAACATGTCTGTATCGAAGTATGTGTATGCATCGAAGCATGCATATTTTGTATTCCAACACTTTTATGGGACTGTACAGATTAGATCTTAAAGGAAAACACAAAAGATTAACATTGAAGGCCATGATTATTACATGTGGATTTAGTAGATGAATCAATAAAGATGTTTGAAATGAAAGAGTTAAAGTTAGAAAGACTTAACTCAAAGCTGATGTGTGGGATTCGAACTTGAACTTCTACCTGGACATTTCTGGAATTCGAAGAGTAGTCACAGGGGGTTTGCTTTTGGTTCGAAGAGTTGTCACAGAAGGTTGTCTTTGGGTTTGAACAAACTTCTATGTGTGGGGTGTTCTTCAGAATCTAAAGAGGTGAGTGTTTGGGATTCTGGTTTTTTTATTTATTTCTCAAGTGTTGATGAACTTGAGAGTTTTTTGTTGTGTTTGAGAAAATTTGGGGGATTCGTTCCTCTGGTCCAAAGATCCTCTCCTTCTTTGTGCAAATGAACTCTCTATTTATAGAGAAAGGCTTTTGTGAAGCTTGGGGAGCAAAAATAATAAAATAAGGCTCAGCTAGAAAGTAAATGTCCACTTGTGCCATAAAAGCAAGATGAATGGTTCAGATGGGTTGCTTCTTTTTGAAGGAAAATAGGCGCAAGGCTCAAGACAAACTCTTCTAAAAGGTAGTATTATACTATTAAGTGCAAGTGGTCTTGGACAACAAATGGGTAAAGGCCTAAAAAGGGAAAACACGTAGCCTAGCCTATGGGTCTAAATGTTCAAATTGATCTTTTGAGTCGAATCCTCCATCTTTCTACACCTTTCAACCATACTAGAACAACACATCATTCATTTTCACCAGTTGTGTGTCCTTCGAATGAACCAACTGTGTGTTCTTCGAATGGCCCTTTTCAGAAGGTTATTAACTTCTGAATCGAAGGAAGCTTTCAGAAGATTATTGACTTTTTGAATTAAAGAAAACCAAAAGGAGGCCTTTACTTCCTGAGTCGAAGGACATTCCTGAGTCGAAGGACATTCCTGAGTCGAAGGACACTGTTTCAAAGGGAAACAAAAACTCAATTGAAGCTTGTATGAAGATCATTTCCTTCTGAATTGAAGGAGACCTATTTGAAGTCACATGCCCAGACGAAAGAGGCATACTAGCAGCAACTTTTGAGCAATCGAAGGAGGTGCAAAGTTCAGTCGAAGGGGGTTGAATCAAAGGAGACCTATTTTCCTCCAAATTTGTCAAAATGTTATTTTTATCTGTTTTCTCCCTTTTTGACAGTTTCCTTTTAATTCTGGTGCTGGAAAATCTCAGTGTACTTTGTGCAAGCTTGAAACTTGAGAATCCTTGTGAGAAAAGCCTTGAAAAATGAGAGGGCAAATTTTGGGGTACAACAATAAGCTTATCATACATGTCATTGCATAGAAAGTATCTCAATACAGGTTTCTTATCTTTTCGCTGTTTATTTCAGCAAAAGAAATGGCTCTTGAACAGACAGTAAAAGACCTTCAAGCCCAAAACGCTCAGTTCCAACAAATTTTCTTGGCTCTAGCTAAAGGGCAGGAAGAACTGAAAGCTCTCGCCATCAAAGAGAAGAAGAAGAAGGAAAAGAAACTGGCTGGCGTCTTGAATATGGGAAGAAGACTTAGATTACCAACCAAGATAGCTCTAGATCTTTCAACTCCATCAAACGAGGGGGACAATCATGAAGAAGATAACAACCTGGGGACTGATGAAGATGAAGCTGACTACTCCGAGGAACAATATCCTCCTGCTGATGATAAATACAAACAGGCGGAGGATCGCCTCAATGCTATGGAGATTCAGCAGATACCTGGCTTGGACTTTGAAGAGTTAGGATTGGTTTTCGGAGTGGTCATCCCGCCAAAATTCAAGGTCCCCACGTTTTCTAAATATGACGGGGTCTCTTGTCCTAAACTTCACTTGAGATCATACGTCAGAAAGATCCAGCCTCACACTGTTGACCAGAAGTTATGGGTCCATTTCTTCCAAGAAAGTTTGGATGACACTCAACTGGAGTAGTTCTACCAGTTAGAAGGAACCGACATTCATACCTGGGAAGACTTGGCTGCTGCTTTCTACAGGAAGTACCAATATAATACTGACCTCTCTCCAACCCATACACAATTGCAAAGTATGTCGATGGGTTCCGGCGAGGGTTTCAAAGAATACGCCCAAAAGTGGAGGGATCTTGCAGGGAGAGTCCAACCTCCTCTGTCTGATAGGGAGCTGGTAGACATGTTCTTGGGAACTTTGTCTGGTCCATTCTTCAACCACTTGATTGGAATTTCTTCGGCTGGGTTCACCGAGCTAATACTGACAGGTGAGAGAGTTGAAAGCGGTATTAAGAATGGGAAGATTCCAATGGCTTCACCTTCTAATGTTGAGAAGAAGTCATTCGGTGGCAAGAAGGAAGCTAATGCTGTATATGGCCAGGAGGGACGTGCTAGAGGTAACCATAACCCATCTGTGGGGGCAGTACTAGTTTCTAATCCTACGCATGTGCAACGACATCAACAAGGGAATCAGCATAAGAATGTCGCACCTAAAATACAATTCACCAAAATCAACATGTCACTATCTCAGGCATTACAACACATGTTGAAAGCAGGATTGATTACGTTAAAGGCTCCTCTACGGAATCCCAATACCTCTGCTCCTAGCTACCACCCCAATGAAAGGTGTGCATACCATTCTGATAGTCCTGGACATGATACGAATGGCTGCTGGGCTCTGAAGAACAAAATTCAGGATATGATTGACGCCAAGGAGATTGAATTCGACCCTCAAGAGACTCACCACGTGATTACTGCTCCTAGGCCAAATCATTGAGAGCGTCTAGTTTCATTTGTGTTTTTTCAATTGTAATTTCCTTTGCTCGTTCAAACAATTACTGTCATGTAAAACTTTGGTTTTCCCATTAATGCATTACATATGTTTGTCTTGAATTATGTAATTTTCATATTTCATTATATTTAAGCTGCTTTTTTGCTTCCTTTTTGTGATATTCAACTCTCGGTTAAAAGTTGTAAGCCTTTATAGGGAGGATGAAGAAATAATGCCATGATCTCTACAATATGCTTTTGAACAGACCCCGCTGACGATGTATAGGCGTTGTTTCAAATCCTAAATAGTGGAGTTATAAGGAAGATAATCCCTAGTCAACCCCTTTGAGCCTAAGAAGTAGGAGTTTTTCTTTTCACACAAATTAAAACCCTTAATCATAACCTGAGGCAGGGTAGTTTTCTCAGTTAATTCATATATGCATTCAGTCACAAGCTTTACCTTCATACACGAAAAATGGTGTAGAAGGTGCTCTCCAAAAGATGGTGATGGTTCCACATAATCATCAAGACAGGCAGTCATCATCTCTCACAGTAAAGGCCCGTTAAGTAAAAAAAACCTATGAAGAAGACTTAAGAAAAACTGGGGTATCCTGCTGACTGTAATCATAAAAAGCAATTCAGGCAAAAGTAGGGATAACAAAATCAAAAAAATTGAGGTCCTACGAATCCTGAACAAAAAATAAAAGATTACAAAAATGACTGCCTTCTCAAGCAAGTGTTCGAATTATGAACCATCACCAAGTGTCAGAGCAAAGACTCCAGACTCAATTGGGATCTAAACGCACAATTGGCTAAGCATAGGATTGAAGAACAACATGAAGAACAGGTTGGATACAAATAAATTTTGAGCCTTTATCCTTTATTTCTTAAACTGTGAACTAGGCCACGCTACAACCCTTAAAAGTCCTAACTGAAGCATGGGTTAGTTCGAAAGCATACTGTTACAAAAGGTATCCTGACTTTTGCAAGCTTTGCTATTAAATCCTGAGTTGATATCACACTCCTGCAAAATTTGTTTGTTTTACTAAAAAATGATTTTTCAAACTTCAAGACAGACATAAGCTTTGCATTTTAAAATACCATCGCTTGCATATGACTATTTGTTCAATAGCAGAGAAAGTTGCAGACGAATATTCAATGAATGCAAATCCTCTTGATGAACAAAATCACCTCAGATGGAAAAACATTTCCAATAACGGGCCTTCCATAATCAAGGGGCATGACATGGTGCCTAACACATCTAGGGCAGTCAAGTCAAAATTCCAAGAAAATATCATAAGGTACTGAATAGTCGGGGAAGGTCTCCATCACTTGGGGCATCAAATGTGATTCCCATAAAAAGAGCATGTATAATCAAACAAGATCAGGATTCCCCAATGGATTTCTTCTCAAAAACAACAAAACACGAATTCACAACGGAAACATTCTAAATAAAGCAGAATCTCTTCTAGAAACAGTTCAGGTACGATCCATAGACGGATGTCATCCTGATACTTATTCCAGATTCTCCTCTAGAAACGGTGCAGATACGATCCAGAGACGGATGTCATTCTGAAACTTATTCCAGATTTTCTTCTAGAAACGGTTCAGGTGCGATCCAGAGACGGATGCCATCCTGATACTCATTCCAGATTCTCCTCTAGAAACGATGCAGATACGATCCAGAGACGGATGTCATTTTGACACTTATTCCAGATTTTCTTCTAGAAACGGTTCAGGTACGATCCAGAGATAGCTGTCATCCTAACACTTATTCCAGATCCTCCTATAGAAATGATGCAGATACGATCCAGAGACAGATGTCATTCTGACACTTATTCAAGATTCTCCTCTAGAAACGGTACAAATACGATCTAGAGACAGATATCATTCTGACACTTATTCCAGATTTTCTTCTAGAAACAGTTCAGGTACGATCCAGAGACGGATGCCATCCTGACACTTATTCTAGACCATCCTCTAGAAACGGTGCATATACGATCCAAATACAGATGTCATTCTGACACTTATTCCAGATTTTCTTCTAGAAACAATTCAGATACGATCCAGAGACGGATGTCATCCTGATACTTATTCCAGATTCTCCTCTAGAAACAGTTCAAGTACGATCCAGAGACGGATGTCATTCTGGCACTTATTCCAGATTCTCTTCTAGAAATGGTTCAGATACGATCCAGAGACGGATGTCATTTGACACTTATTTCAACACATCCTTAAGTACAATCACGACATAGATTCATCCACAAAATCCCCGTAGGTACTTTCTCCAGCAGGTACAGAGACATAGGCATCCTACTACAAGGTCACTGCCATATTCTCAGTATGCAACCTAATGATATCAGGTATTCTTATATCCCCGGCAGAGCAAAATCTCCAAATTACCGCTCTACCAAAAGATTCCCCGATGAAGTCGCCAAGCTACTTAGGATTCCCCAGTGAAGTCTCTAAGCTTTTCAGGATTCCCCAGCAAGATTTCATAAAATCCCCAAGCAGTTCACGGAGTTTACCTTCCCCAACAGAATTTATTTCTCTAACAACAAAAGTTCATCTCCCAGCGTTTCAACTTCAACAAATTTGAAGACCTACATTCTTCCCCCCAACAAGAGTCAGGGATTTATTTTCCCTAATTCAACAATACAGCAACAGAACAACTAATATGTTCATACATTGCATTCATACATCATTCTACAAACATCATAGCATATGCAGCACAAATGCGTATATCACAATCTCATTTATTTTGAGAGTATCATGCAATTCATACATCAGGACATCGCATGAAACCAACTTTACCTTTCCAGGTTGAGTTTGCAGAAAGACAAACATTGTCAACCTATACAGCAAGTCAAAGATTAATGCACGAAACCAGACAAGGAAACTATCTACACGACTAAGTGGTATGAATTCCCGGAATAAGATGAGTTTACCAACAAATACAACAGGCCACAGATTAATGCCTGAAATTGGACGAGGAAACTATCTACATGAGAAGATTGAAGATTAATACCTGTAACAAGCCAGGAAAGCTATCTTTCTTTCTCAGGTCAGAGATTAATACCTGTAACCATCCAGGACAACTATCTCAACAACTGACAATTTTCAAGTTCCAGATTAACACCTGTAACAAGCCAGGAGAACTATCTATGGAAGACCGACTGTGGATTAATACCTATAACAAGCCAGGAAAACTATCTACATAACCATGCTGAAGAAATTTTACACGGGTTCCTTCTTATCATCTTGATGCAGTCTAACACGGACTCATCCCGAAGCAATCTTACATGGGTTCCTTCTCATCATCTTGATGCAGTCTAACACAGACTCATCCTAAAGCAATCTTACACGGGTTCCTTCTCATCATCTAGATGCAGTCTAACACAGACTCATCCTGAAGCAGCCCCACACAGGCTCCTTCTCATATATCTCCGGATGCAGACTAACACAGATTCATCCTGGAACAGCCCTACACAGGCTCTTTCTAATACATTTTCAAGTAACGCTTAATTTCCTTATCCCTAGCAAGTTACTGTGAAACTTGGATTTTAACCAGAAAGCAGCAAACTCTCATCTCTCCAGTATATACATAATTCCTCAGTGGAGCCATGGACAACTGAAGTTCCTAGACTCTATTCCCCATAGAGTTTTCCTCAAACAGGAAAACAACAAGAATCAACATTCCTCAGTGGACTCCTCATACATCAGGAACAGGAATTCCCCACAAAGGGACCTCTTATGAATTCAGCACCTACTCTGGATGGCATCCTTAAGCCTATCTCTGACAACTCTCAGTCATCTTCTCCAAATGGAATCTGTAAGCCCATTCCCGCCATCATCAACCATCAATGTTACTTCACGCGGATGCAAATTTCTGGGAACTCTAGTGTTCAATCCTCTTCCACCTTCAGATCATGAAAGGTAGAGAAGCCAATCTAATCCTCAGGTCTAAGAAGATTTAACAGGTGCAACTGTTGTACCTCAAAATTTACCCTCTCATTGTTTCCCAAGGTTTTCTCTTACATGGGTAGCTACAAACACTTGCCTAAAGAAAATGATTTTTTTGAATGATGGTCAAGTGTCTTTCGATTGGCATGTCAACAGTGTCCTTCGATTGACATATCAACAATGTCCTTTGATTGGCATGTCAACAGTGTATTTTGATTGGCATCTGAACAATGTCCTTCGATTGGCATTTCAGAGCAAAGGATCCTTCAATTAGCATGTCAACAAGCTTCGATTGGGTATCTAAAACCCTTCGATCAGGCATTGGCCCATCAGCTTCGATTACACGTTGGAGGATCACCTCAATGTTATGGAGATTCAATAGATACCCAACTTGGACTTTGAAGAGTTAGGATTGGTTTCTGGAGTGGTCATCCTACCAAAATTCAAGGTCCCCACGTTCTCTAAATATGACGGGGTCTCTTGTTCTAAACTTCACTTGAGATCATACGTCAGAAAGATCCAGCCTCACACTGTTGATTGGAAGTTATGGGTCCATTTCTTCCAAGAAAGTTTGACTGACACTCAACTGGAGTGGTTCTACCAGTTAGAAGGAACCTACATTCATACATGGGAAGACTTGGCTGCTGCTTTCTACAGGAAGTACCAATATAATGCTGACCTCGCTCCAACCCGTACACAATTGAAAAGTATGTCTATGGGTTCCGGAGAGGGTTTCAAAGATTATGCCCAGAAGTGGAGGGATCTTGCAGGGAGAGTCCAACCTCCTCTGTCTGATAGGGAGCTGGTAGACATGTTCTTGGGCACTTTGTCTGGTCCATTATTCATCCACTTGATTGGAAGTTATTTAGTTGGGTTTATCAAGCTGATATTGACAGGTGAAAGAGTTGAAAGCGGTATTAAGAATGGGAGGATTCAAATGACTGCACCTTCTAATGCTGAGAAGAAGTCATTCAGTGGAAAGAAGGAAGCTAATATGGTATATGGCTAGGAGGGACGTGCTAGAGGTAACCATAACCCATCTGTTGGGGAAGTACTAGTCTCTAATCCTACGCCTGTGCAACAACATCAACAAGGGAATCAACGTAAGGAGGTCGCACCTAAGAGAAAATTCACCAAAATTAATATGTCACTAGCTCAAACATTACAACACATGTTGAAAGCAGGATTGATTACGTTAAAGGCTCCTCTACGGAATCCTAATACCTCTGCTCCCAGCTACCACCCCAATGAAAGGTGTGCATACCATTCTGATAGTCCTGGACATTACACGAATGACTGCTGGGTTCTGAAGAACAAAGTTCAGGATATGGTTGATGCCAAGGAGATTGAGTTCGACCCTCCAGAGACTCACCACGTGATCACTGCTCCTAGGCCAAATCATTGAGAGCGTCTAGTTTCATTTATGTTTTTTCAATTGTAATTTCCTTTGCTTGTTCAAACAATTACTGTCATGTCAAACTTTGGTTTTCCCATTAATGCATTACATATGTTTGTCTTAAATTATGTAATTTTCATATTTCATTATATTTAAACTGCTTTTTTGCTTCCTTTTTGTGATATTCAACTCTCGGTTAAAAGCTGTAAGCCTTTAGAGGGAGGATGATGAAAATAATGCCATGATCTCTACAATATGCTTTTGAACAGACCCTGCTGACGATGTACATGCGTTGTTTCAAATCCTAAACAATGGAGTTATAAGGAAGATAATCCCTAGTCAACCCCTTCGAGCCTAAGAAGTAGGAGTTTTTCTTTTCACACAAATTAAAACCCTTAATCGTAACCTGGGGCAGGGTAGTTTTCTCAGTTAATACATATATGTATTCAGTCGTAAGCTCTACCTTCATACACGATAAATGGTGTAGAAGGTGCTCTCCAAAAGATTGTGATGGTTCCACATAATCATCAAGACGGACAGTCATTATCTCTCACAGTAAAGGCCACTTAAGTAAAAAAAAACTGTGAAGAAGACTTAAGAAAAAATGGGGCATCCCGCTGACAGTAATCATAAAAAGCAGTTCAGGAAAAAGTAGGGATAACAAAATAAAAAAAACAAAGGTCCTACGAATCCTCAATAAAAAGAAAAGATTACAAAAATGACAGCCTTTCAAGCAAGTGTTCGAATTCTGAACCATCACCGAGTGTCAGAGCAAAGAATCCAGACTCAATTAGGATCTAAACGCACAATTGGATGAGCATAGGATTGAAGAACACCACTAAGAACATGTTGGGTACAAATAAATTTTGAGCCTTTATCCTTTATTTCTTAAACCGTGAACTAGGCCATGCTACAACCCTTAAAAGTCCTAACTGAAGCATGGGTTAGTTCGAAAGCATACTGTTACAAAAGGTATCCCGACTCCTGTAAGGTTTGCTATTAAATCCTGAGTTGGTATCACACTCCTACAAAATTTGTTTGTTTTACTAAAAAATGAATTTTCAAACTTCAAGATAGACACAAGCTTTGCATTTTTAAAATACCATCGCTTGTATATGACTATTTGTTCAACAGCAAAGAAAGTTGCAGACGAATATTCAATGAACGAAAATCCTCTCGATGAATAGAATCACCTCAGATGGAAAAAAATTTCCAGTAACGGGCCTTCCATAATAAGGGGGCATGACATGGTGCCTAACACATCTGGAGCAGTCAAGTCAAAATTCCAAGAAAATCTCATAAGGTCCTGAATAGCCGGGGAAGGTCTCTATCACTTGGGGAATCAAATGTGATTCCCATCAAACAAGCATGTACAATCAAACAAGATCAGGATTCCCCAATGGATTTATTCTCAAAAACAACAAAACAGGAATTCCCAGCGGAAACATTCTAAATAAAGAAGACTCTCTTCTAGAAACGGTTCTGGTACGATCTAGAGACGAATGTCATCCCGATACTTATTCCAGATTCTCCTCTAGAACGGTGTAGATATGATCCGGAGACGGATGTCATTCTGAAACTTATTCCATATTTTCTTCTAGAAACGGTTCAGGTACGATCCAGAGACGAATGTCATCCTGATACTTATTCCAAATTCTCCTCTAGAAACAGTGCAGATACGATCCAGATACGGATGTCATTCTGACACTGATTCCAGATTTTCTTCTAGAAACGATTCAAGTACAATCCAGATACGGATGTCATCCTGACACTTATTCCATATCCTCCTCTAGAAATGGTGCAGATACGATCTAGAGACGGATGTCATTCTGACACTGATTCCAGATTCTCCTCTAGAAACGGTGCAGATACGACCCAAAAATGGATGTCATTCTGACACTTATTCTAGATTTTCTTCTAGAAACGGTTCAGGTACGATCCAGAGACGGATGTCATCCTGACACTTGTTCCAGATCCTCCTCTAGAAACGATGCAGATATGATCCAGAGACGGATGTCATTCTGACACTTATTCCAGATTTTCTTCTAGAAACAGTTCAGATACGATCCAGAGACGAGTGTCATCCTGATACTTATTCCAAATTATCCTCTAGAAATAGTTTAGGTACGATCCAGAGACGGATGTCATTCTAACACTTATTCTCTTCTAGAAATGGTTCAGATACAATCCAGAGACGAATGTCATTCGGACACTTATTTCAACACATCTTCAAGTACAATCACAACATAGATTCATCCACAAAATCCCCGCAGGTACTTTTACCAGCAGGTACAGAGACAGTGGAATCCTACTACAAGGTCACCGCCATATTCTTCGTATGTAACCTAATGATGTCAGGTATTCTCATATCCCCGGCAGAGAAAAATCTCCAAATTACTGCTCCAACAAAAGATTCCCCAGTGAAGTCGCCAAGCTACTCAGGATTCCCTAGTGAAGTCTCCAAGCTTTTCATGATTCCCTAGCAATATTTCACAAAATCCCTAAGCAGTTCACGAAGTTTACGTTTCCCAATAGAGTTTATTTCTCTAACAATGGAAGTTCATCTCCCAGCGTTTCAAATTCAACAAATTTGAAGACCTACATTCTTCCCCCCAACAACAGTCAGGGATTTATTTTCCCTAATTCAACAATACAACAACAAAATAGATAATATGTTCATACATTGCATTCATACATCATTCTACAAACATCATAGCAAATGTAGCGTGAATGCATATATCACAATCTCATTTATTTTGAGAGCATCATGCAATTCATACATCATGACATCGCATGAAATTGACTTTACCTTTCTAGGTTGAGTTCGTAAAAAGACAAACATTGTCAACCTATACAGTAGGTCAAAGATTAATGCCCGAAACTAGACGGGGAAACTATCTACACGACCAAGTGGTATGAACTCCTGGAACAAGACGAGTTTACCAACAAATACAGCAGGCCACAGATTAATGCATGAAATCGGATGGGGAAACTATATACATGAGCAGATTGAAGATTAATACCTGTAACAAGCCAGTAAAGTTATCTTTCTTTCTCAGGTTAGAGATTAATACCTGTAACCAGCCAGGACAACTATCTCAACGACTGCCAATTTTCAAGTTCCAGATTAACACCTGTAACAAGCTAGGAGAACTATATATGGACGACCGACTGTGGATTAATACCTATAACAATCCAGGAAAAATATCTACATAACCATCCTGAAGAAATCTTACATGGGTTCCTTCTCATCATCTTGATGCAGTCTAACACGGACTCATCCCAAAGCAATATTACACGGGTTCCTTCTCATCATCTTGATGCAGTCTAACACGGACTCATCCCAAAGCAATCATACACGGGTTCCTTCTCATCATCTTGATACAGTCTAACACGGACTCATCCCGAAGCAATCTTACACGAGTTCCTTCTCATCATCCAGATGCATTCTAACACGAACTCATCCTGAAGAAGCCTCACACATGCTCCTTCTCATATATCTCTGGGTGCAGACTAACACGAATTCATCCTGGAATAGCCCTACACAGGCTCTTTCTAATACATTTTTAGGTAACGGTTAATTTCCTTATCCCTAGCAAGTTACTATGAAACCTGGATTTCAACCAGAAAGCAGCAAACTCTTATCTCTCTAGTATATATATAACTCCTCAGTAGAACCATGGACAACTAAAGTTCCTAGACTCTATTCCCCATAGAGTTTTCCTAAAATAGGAAAACAACAAGAATCAACATTCCCCACTGGACTCCTCCTCAGACAGCAGGAACAAGAATTCCCCACAAAGGGACCTCTTACGAATTTAACACCTACTCTAGATGGAATCCTTAAGCCCATCTCCGACAACTCTCAGTCATCTTCTCCAAATGGAATCTATAAGCCTATTCCCGCCATCATCAACCATCAGTGTTACTTCATGCGAGTGCAAATTTTTGGGCACTCTAGGGTTCGATCCTCTTCCACCTTCAGATCACGAAAGGCAGACAAGCCAATCTAAATCCTCAGGTCTAAGAAGATTGAACAGGGGCAACTGTTGTACCCCAAAATTTCCCCTCTCATTGTTTCCCAAGGTTTTCTCTTACACGGGTAGCTACAAACACTTGCCTAAAGAAAATGATTTTTTTTGAATGATGGTCAAGTGTCTTTCGATTGGCATGTCAACGGTGTCCTTCGATTGGCATGTCAAAATTTTCGTTTGATTGGCATGTCAACAGTGTATTTTGATTGGCATCTGAATAATGTCATTCGATTGGAATTTCAGAGAAAAGGGTCCTTCGATTGGCATGTCAACAAGCTTCGTTTGGGTATCTAAAACCTTTCGATCAGGCATTGGCCCATCAACTTCGATTGCGTGTTGGTTCCCCTTAGAGCAAGCCTTGGTCCAAGATTCATTTAGGCAAGAACCCTCTACAAGTTCCCTTCTATTCACCAACAGTGGCCTCCAGCATGTTTATTTCGACACACAAGGCAAAAGGCCTCTACATGCAACCTTCGATCCACAAGGCAGAGGCTTCCTCAGACTTGTCTGGGATTCACAAGGGTAAAGGCTTCTTCTATGATTGCCTTCAATGCATAAGGCAAAAACTTCCTCTCTTCTTGCTTTGAATGCACAAGGCAAAGGCCCCTCGACTTTCCAACACACCAGGCAAAAGGCCCATTCGAAGGACATGTAAATGATCCATTCGAAGAAGCATTCAAAGGCCCATTCGAAGGATACATAGTGTTGTATGAAAAAAGGGTTTGGTCAAAGATTGGATCTAGTTGGTCAAAACGAAAGAGAAATATGCAAAGATGCTTGTTGGCTTAAAATCTGACATATTTTCATACTCAAGTTTCCTGCACAAGCACATTCATGCCAAAGGAAGCTTTGATTGGCCAGAAAAGAGCTTTCGTTTGGGCTAGCTGAATAGGGGCTCAATCGAAGAGGCCCTAATGATGAGAATTTGAGCCATTCGAAGGAAGTGACTCAAGGCCAATCGAAGAGCAAGGTTTGGAGCCGTTCGAAGGAAGTAACTCAGAGTCAACCGAAGGGTAAGACTTGAGGGCATTCGAAGGTGAAACATGTCCAGGTTCATTCAACATTTCAAAATGGCAAGAATTATCCAAATATGGACAACTTTAAATGTGTTGGGTTCTTGTCTCATGGCCTTCAAAGCCTAGTTAATAGCTGTCCTTTGACATTTCCACTCCCCTCAAACTCCTATAAGTACAGGCCTAAGGCACATTCAAAGGGCGAAAAAAAAAACATACAAAGATCAAAAACCCTCTTGCCACACTCACACCATTACACATACTACATACACCACACCAACGTTATCAAAAATCTCTCGAGTCATCCAAATCGAAGGTATCTTCAACAATACTCTGTTCATTCCCTGAAGTTTACAGAGAGCGTGCCCAAGCACTAGGCATCTCCAACACCACAAATTCGTACACCACGATTAGTAAGGAAAATTTAAGGAATCAAGTTCCATATTTTCTTTGCACGTTGTTGTACCCCAAAATTTTCCCTCCCATTTTCACTCAAGACATGCCTCCAGAGGTCCCCAACTTGCTCAAGGTTGACCAAGAATTGACCTGACAAGTTCTCCTCCTAAGGCAATAAACCTCAACTAGGGTTTCAATTTTTAGAAATATGTGTGAGTCCCAAGGATCCAAAATGTTCTTCATTGTCCTAATATGTCCTCAAGATCATCCATGCCAAATTTCATGCCTTGAACAATAAGTTTGCTCAGTCAACTGCTCAAATGCCTGGAAATCAATTGTACTAGTTCAAAAGTCAACTGTGGCCCAAATACAGTCAAACTTCAAGATTTTTGGTAAACATAAACATTTTAAAGTATTATCCATCATTTGATCAAGGGTTGATCATGATTCCTCAAGAAATGCTCCTAACTCATCAAAAGTCAAAAATGGCAAATTGGGGTTTCTATAGGAAAAGTCAACCAAACTTTGACCAAGCATAACTTTCTCATACTTTATCAAAATTTTTTCCACCAAGGATCATTTTGAAGATAATCCAATTCCCTACAACTTCTCTTCAGCCCTCAAGTTCAAGAAATGCCCCAATCAAAAGATACAAGCTCATACATTATAGGTCCTTTCAAAAAGTCAACAAAAACACCTTTTGGGTCAAAGATCCTTACATGAACATGGAATATCCAATTGAGAATAAACCAAAAGGGTTGTTTAGAGGACATCCTAAGCTCTCTAAAAAGTCAAAGAACACCCTCTTAGGTTTAAAATTGAGAAAGATATGCATTGCTAAAGTTGACCAATTTTATTAAAATGCACAAAAGTCAATATGAGCAACTTGGATTATTTTGAACTAATGGGCATGGTTTTTGGATCTCAAACACATCCAGGAACTTATACAAGACATTTAAATCCATTATTTTATTTTTATGAGATTTGTTTTTATTTATTTTAATTTTTATTCATTTAAATCTTAATAAATCAAATAAAATAGTAAAATTATGAATTAAATTCAAAGATTTGTTTTATGATCAGATCACGAGCCTAGCATTAGAAGATTAAATCAAAAACTCGTGGAAAGACTGAATGGAGAAAGATGAGTAAGTTTTGGCCAAAATTAGAAACATAAAATTTCAAAGGAAAATCAAATCTTTTCTACACAAATCTTCAAGATTCAATCCACTTTTGTTGCCCTAATACATCCAAATATATAAACATAACATTTCTAGACCAAAAGAACAAGGATTGGCTGCACGAAACTGACATTCAAAACTCCAAATTCTCAAGAAAAAGTGTCAATCAGATTTTGGATTACAGAAAGATTCAAGGCACTCTGAAGCTTGCAGTCAACTCCTGGAGATCTTCTGAAGCTAGCTACATCATTCCCAAGCGCCAAAGCTCCAAGAATCGTGCCCAATACAGTCACAGGTTGTCCTTCTTTTTTTGAAAACGATTATGGTCTTACGTGTATTATAAATGGATTTGGATCATGCATTCTTGTTTGTATGAATGATTAGAACATGTTTGAATCGTTAATTGCTTGTTTTGATGAACGTATGACAATATGCCATTGTTAGGGTTTTGACCTTTGATTTAGGGTTTTCAGATACAGGTAAAATTAGGCCAAAAGAGGAGCACCATCATACTCAGGAGATTAAACCCAGTTGATCCATAATGTTACATTGAATTTATATTGCTTGTTGAAGATTTTGAAAATTTGCAGGTGATTTAGTGACGGATACTATCCATAGGTAAAGGTCCCTAGGCTAACATGACGGAGGGCTGGGGAAGATGAAGGCGTGGCACAGCCTGGTTGGACAATTTGAAATGGCGTGCAGTTTGTTTTATAAAAAGAATTTCTGACCATTATTTGTATTATATTGTTTTGTGTTTGTTTCGTATAATGAATGACAGGGTGGATTGGTGGTAAGGGACACACACATGAAGTAGAAGACCTGGGTTCGATTCCCAGGTCTTGAATGTTATTTTTTTCTAATGAATTTCTTTCAGATCCAATGCACTTCCATGTCACGCGTACATCTTACACCCTCAGATCCAACCATCAAATCTGCATGGTTCTGGATCCAGCGCCTCTAGCACACATGCATACCATGGACCTCATTAACGCAACAACACCAAATCACACGCTAGCTGCGGGCTACCAGTTTCTGGGCTTTGACAAATTTCAATAGCCTACCCCCAATTGGGTTCCTCACCCCCCTCAGGCCCATTTTTCTAACTTCTTTATTCTAATTTTTTTAATTAGTTTATTTTTTGTTTATTCACTTTTTTTAATCATAAAAATCAGAAAATCACAAAAAAATAATAGACTTAGGTTTTTCTAATTAAATTAAATTTTTGGTAAATAAATTATTTGATTTAATTATTTTGACTTATTTCATTAATTAAAATTAATTAGAGATTAGGTTAAATTTCAAATCTTTTTTTTCTTAATAAAAATACCAAAAAACATTTTTTAATAAAAAAATAGACTTTCAGGGTTTCGAACATAGGCCAGTCTTAATCTTTATGCGTTATTATTTTTCCATATGATTGTTTTTTTATTATTTATGTAACTGCACCCGGTTTGTAATAGTTAATTAGGGTTTCCAATTTTCGTATTTTACTTTTCATTCATTATTTATGTATCTACACCAAAGCCTTGTAATAGCGGTAGGACTTTATTTCTCGCTTTATATTTCTTATATGCTTGTATATAGACTGCTAGTAATTAGGCGTGCATGACAAGATTAAATCAATTAATCATTAGGTCATTAACTTCAAGATAAATATCTGAAAAAGCACACTGTTGCACACTTGCACCCTTAGGATATACCTCACTTGTTGCCTTTGGAAATGGTTATGTCCCTCGAACGTAGGGATATCTTAGCAAAGACCCTTAGTTCAAAAGTCATCATAAAGATCATGGTCCCTTAACGTCCCTCGAGTTGCCTACGAGAAATGATCTTGTACCTCGATGTTGCCTATATGGTGACAGTCCCTTTGAAATGCTAAGGTATCTCTACATGTTGCCTTTGATGACCATAAACGTCCCTTTCGATAGTCCCTCAACATCCTACGATAGGGCTGCCTACTCACTAATAGTAGGATAGTACTATCTAAAGGAAAGGAGGAAAAGAACGTCCTTTTTTGAGTAGGTAGACAGTTCTTAAGTACTTGCTCAAAACCAATTTATTTGTACACTTACACACTTTTCAAACTTCTTTTCAAAAAACACTTTATCATATTCTTGAGGACTGATACAAGAGTTATCATAAAGCAAACAAAATCTTTGAAAACACACAAACACGAAAACAATTTTTAAAAATGAGCAAGTACCCAAGAGCCCGTGGAAAACCACAGATGGAAAGGGTGATAACACCTTCCCTTTCCATAATCTACCCCCCTTACTCAGAAACTCTCGAAAAAGGTATTTTTTTGTTCTTTTCACCCTTTACTTGGTTAGATAAAAGAAAAGTCGGTGGCGACTCTTGCTTGCCGCGACATTTGCGTACAAAAAATACAAAACAATATTAACAGTTGGTTCTGCCACCGTATCATAGAACTGGCGACTCTGTTGGGAAAAATAATAAAGTGGGGTTTACCTTAGGGTCTAGATCATTTTAAAATTTCTTCTTTTCTTGTTTTGATTGCTTTATTTTTACAGGTATGGTTTGGGTTACTATTGATCCTACACCCGGATCTGGGGAAAACCTTTTAGGTAAGTAGCAATAGATCGTGGAAACCGTGCCGGGTATACCGACATGGTTGAAGCGATGGCTACGTTGATGTGACACTTTGGTTGGTACTGGTATCCCTTGAGTTAATCAAGGAGAATACGGGGCCGCTGCGTGGTGTCATAAGCGTCAACTGACCTTAGAACTTTAATTGAAAAACTTGGCCAGTAGGACGTAGTGAGATGGCCGTCTTTGGTGTATTCCCAAAGTCGGCAAATACTCTATGCTACACTCATTGAGATTTGACTCCCAATTTTTGTTTGGTTGAAAGTCAGTTGCCTATCAGAACGAAACTTGTGGGAAAGATCAGTGATATTGAGATCCCTTAGAACCCGGTTACTATTTATAGGACAGGTTGAACCAATCCAAACTTCAAGAGGGTATTACCTTAAAACCCATGCAAGCCTTAAACCTAAGGTCTTGGTGTAATTTGTTTGTGCTTTCTATATATGTGATTTCTTAGCATAATCATGACATCATAACATGGCATATCATACTAACCATTTCAAGGGTTTTCTAGGGCTTATCTTTGTCTTGTTTTGTAGGACATGACATCCGCTCGCAGGAACACTATCCAAGTCAACCTTGTGAAAGTACCTCCTCAACTCAAGGAGTTAGCATCAAGGATTACTGAAATCTCTCCCTTCACTGAAAAACATGGTCGACTTCTCAACTTGGTCACTTCAAACCCTGATGAAGAAATGTTAAAGGTTCTCTTTCAGTTCTTTGACCGGTTACACCATTGCTTCACTTTTCTCGATTACTACCTAGTGCCTACTATGGAAGAGTTTTCTCAGCAATTAGGGGTACCTATCCTTGATCAGTCACCATTCAACGATATGGAAAGAGACCCAAAACCTGAAGAGATTGCTCAAGCTCTGTCTTTACAACAATCTGATGTAGTGGTAAATTGGGAAACCATAAGAGATGTCCAAGGATTTCCAGTTAAGTTTCTATTTGAGAAAGCTCACTATTTTTTGGGATAACCTGGATTTACAAGCCTTTGAAGAAGTGTTGGCCCTTCTCATCTATGGGATGGTACTATTCCCTAACACGGACCAACTCATAGATGTGAATGCGATTAAGGTTTTTCTGTCGCATAATCCGATGCCTACTTTACTTGGGGATATTCTACACTCTCTACATACCCACACTCTAAAAAGAAGAGGGACCCTTCTATGTTGCACTCCTCTATTGGCTAGGTGGTTTATTTCGCACCTACCTCGGTCTGTTTTGAGAAATGAGCAGGGTATGAGATGGTCTCATAGGTTGATGTCCCTTACACATTCGAATATTCATTGGTGTTCTCAGACCTTGGAGAGTATCACTATCATTGATCACTGTGGGGAATTCCCTAATCTCCCTCTCTTAGGCATTAGGGGAGGAATCACTTATAATCCTTGTTTGGCGTTGCGACAGTTTGGTTCTGCTAGAAGGGATGGTCCTCACGACACACTCGTCCAATGAATCACATTTGACAATGAGAATGATGTCCAGGGTTATCGTAAGAGGTTCATTCGAGCTTGGGGTATGATAAACATAGTTGATAGCAATACACTGGGCACAAGAATGTAATCTCAAGCCTCAACTCAACTTTAGTTTTGATGAAAGACAAACAAACTAGTTTGATGAAAGACAAACAAGCATTATGGAAAGAAGGAAAAGAAGTGGAAATCATCTTAAAGCATCATTCACTCAAAGCTTCAAGGAACTTGGCAAGCAATCAAGTATATCAATTCTCAATTAAACTACATTGATTAGAAATGCTCAAAAATGATATACACACTTGCCACATCACTTCAAGTATATTTCAAAAACATTTTTAAGTTTTTCTCTGCTGTAAATCGATTAACATCTTGTGTAAATCGATTTACACATGCTTTTTCAAAAACTGTTTGCTCCTGCCAGCAATCGATTGACATGTTGTGTAAATCGATTGATCACAGAACAAACTGATTTTTTAACACATGTAAATCGATTGACACAACATGCTAATCGATTTACACTTCAAACTTTTTGAAATTCTGAACGTTACAAACACGTGCAATCGATTTGCATGTTATGTTAATCGATTTGCACATTGAAAATTTTGAAAAATCTGAAATGGTTTCAAGATATCCTTCATACCTTTTCTCCAAAAGTTGCATGATCAAACATTGCATCTTGTCAAGTTTTACAAACAGAAAAGTGTCCTTCTGGAAAGGTATCTTGATTACTATATATTGCAAAATATTTCAAATCATAATCAGAACTCTTCTCTTGCAATAAAATCTGAACTTTGTAAAATATTCAAACTTCATATTTCTTAACTTTTAAGAACAAAGATTTTCTGCACTTTCACACATATAAAGAACAGAAATCTTTGAGCATTATCTAACCATTGTGTTACAGTTTGAATTGCTTACAAGAGAAGAAAGAAGAAACTTCAAAGAAGTCACTCTAAGTGATCAACATCTTTCAAGAAATCATACTTCATAAAAACATACAAAGTGTAACTTATTTCCAGGATTGTTGGAATTAAGTATTAGATTACTTTTGTTCCTTGTTGTCCATTATTGGAAACAAGAGGTATCTTTTGAGAGGATTGTTCTCATTAGACTTATTGGAAATCCAAGAGGGTGTTCTTGGTTATTTGTTAGGTTCTTTAGTGGATAAGACTAGGAAGAGTCTTGTAAAAGTTCTAACAATATAGTAAAATCTCTTGCGTGTTTGCAAGGGGACTGGACGTACTTCCGGGTTGTGGAAGGAACCAGGATAATTCTCCGTGTCTCTTTACTTTCTGCACTTTACAGTTTTCAAAGCACTAAATCAAAACCAGAAAGTATAAAATAAGTCAAAAATCGACCATCACCTAATTCACCCCCCCTCTTAGGCGCAATCTTAATCTTACAATTGGTATCAGAGCAGGTTATAGGTAACCTGCTCCTAGAGATCCAGTATGGCTTCCGCAAATCATCAACCAGTTTTCAGAGATGGTGGTAGTAACAACAAGCCTCCTCTATTTTGTGGTGAATATTTTGACTTTTGGAAAATACGCATGAAGGCGCATTTAGAAGCACAAGGAGAGGAAGTATGGGATGCTGTTGAAAATGGTCCATTTATCCCAATAACGGTAATCAATGGCGTTGGGTCTGCAAAGCCCAAAACTGTATGGGACGACGATGACAAAAAGAAAGTTCTCTATGACAAAAAGGCAATAAACCTTCTTCAAGGTGCTCTCAGTATGGACGAATTCTTTCGTGTCTCAAACTGCAAAACAGCAAAGGAAATTTGGGATACCTTGGTTCAAACTCATGAAGGAACGGCTGAAGTAAAAAGATCAAGGCTAAATACCTTGAGTCAAGAATATGAACTATTTCGAATGCAGCCCGGAGAATCCATTCTTGACTTACAAAAGAGATTTGTGCATTTGACAAATCACTTAATTGCTCTTGGTAAAACCTTGCCAAATGATGAACTCAACTTGAAAATCCTTAGATCATTGACTAGGGAATGGCAACCAAAGGTAACGGCAATCTCGGAAAAGAAGAGTCTCTCCGCAATGACTTCCGCTACATTATTCGGCAAACTTCAAGAATACGAAACGGAACTCGGTAGACTTGAAAAACATGAGAATCTAGAAAAGAAGTCCAAAAACATTGCCTTAAAAATTGATTCAAAAGAAGTGGTAAAAGAAGACAATCCGGAAGAAGATGAAAATTTCATGCTTCTAGTGAAAAGACTTGGAAAGTTTTTTGGCAGAAATGACAAAGGCGGATCTCATGCACATAAGAGAAAGCACTTCAAGAAAAGAGAAGCCTCCACATCAACTCAAGATGTCTCATGTTATGAATGTGGAAAGCAAGGACACATCAAGCCAAACTGTCCAAATCTCCCAAAGAAAAATGGATTCAAAGGAAAGGACTCAAAACAAAAGAAAGCCTACATAGCATGGGAAGATAATGATATGAGCAGTTCATCGGAATCGGAAAGCGACGAATGTGCAAACTTAGCCTTAATGGCATCGCATCACTTCGACAATGAAGAAGAGGTTAGTAATGAATTTAATCTTTTTGATGATGATGTTCAAGGTGCAATTGATGAACTCTTGAAAGAATGCAAAAGTTTATACAAAAAGGTGTCAAAACAAGAAAAAGAACTTCTAAGTTGTCTAGAAAAAATTGACACCATGACTAAAGATTTTGATCTTCAAAAACAAAATTTTATAAAAGAAAAGGAAAACTTTGCATGCTCCAAGTGTGAATCAAATGTCTTTCAAATTGTTCAATTGAAAAGAGTCATTGAACGATATGAAAAAGGACAAATAGGATTGGAAGGATTACTAAGCCAACAACGTTATCCTAATGATAAAAGAGGTCTTGGTTATGTGAATACTAAGAAACCAAGTAACAATCCCACTGTTTTTGTAAAGGCTAGTAATAGTTCCAATCCCAAGAAAGTAGAAAAGAAGCAAGTTGTTCATAATCATCAAAAGAAAAAGGCTAATGTATCTAAAAGAAAACAAATTCCTAGATACAAGAGTAAATTTGTTCCAAATTGTTTTTACTGTGGTATTATTGGACACACACCAAATGCATGCTATATTAGAAATTTCAGTATGGCTAGTGGACATTATGCATGGGTGAAAAAGGGAACTAACTATGAAGGACCCAAGGCAACTTGGGTACCTAACAAGAAATAATTTGTTTTTGTAGGTATGCTTGAAATCCACTTCAAATGTTTGGTATCTTGACAGTGGATGTTCAAAGCATATGACAGGAGATGTACACCAATTTTCATATCTAGTACATAAAGCCAAAGGGTATGTCACCTATGGAGACAACACCAAAGGAAAGATTCTTGGCGTTGGAATAGTTGGCACACCTCCATCCATTCAAATTGAGGATGTTCTCTATGTTGAAGGATTAAAGCACAACCTTCTTAGCATAAGTCAACTTTGCGATAGAGGGTTCAAGATCAAATTCAACAAAGAAGAATGCCTTATTATGGATGAGGCAACCAATGAGGTAAAACTCAAAGGTATAAGATCTAACAATATTTTTGTGATTACTCTAGATGATTTGTCTATGAAGGTACAATGTCTTATGGTAAACAACAATGACGCTTGGTTATGGCATAAGAGGATTGCTCACATTCACATGGAGCACTTGAACAAATTGGTTAAGCATGACTTAGTTATTGGTCTACCAAAGATGAAGTTCATCAAAGACAAATTATGTAGTGCATGCCAAAAGGGCAAACAGACCAAATCAACTTTCAAACCAAAGAATGTGGTTTCAACAACAAGACCACTTCAATTGTTGCACATGGATCTTTTTGGTCCATCTAGAACAAGAAGCTTCGGAGGTAACATTTATGCATTAGTTATTGTAGATGATTTTTCCCGTTTCACTTGGACTTTGTTTTTAGTACACAAGAATGAAGCATTCAAGGCATTCAAGAGATATGCAAAACAAGTTCAAAATGAGAAGTCATCAAAGATAACATCAATCCGAAGTGATCACGGTGGAGAGTTCCAAAACAGTCTATTTGAAGAATTTTGTGAAGAAAATGGGATCTTCCACAATTTTTCAGCACCAAAAACTCCATATGAGATCTACAAAGGAAGAAAACCAAATATCTCTCACTTTCATATTTTCGGGTGCAAATGTTTTGTCCTTAACAACGACAAAGACAATCTCGGTAAGTTCGATGAAAAATCGGATGAAGGTATCTTTCTTGGTTACTCCCTTTCTAGCAAAGCTTTTAGAATTTACAATAAAAGAACTTTAACTATAGAAGAATCAATGCATGTTTCTTTTGATGAATCTAACACCTCCAAGGAGGAAGTTGCTATTTGTGATGATGATGATTCTATAGATTTATCTCATGAGATTTCCTGCGGAGATGGCAAAATTGTCAATCCGGAACAAACACATGAACTTTCACATCAAAATGAAAATGATGATGATCTTCCTCAAGAATGGAGAACTCATCGTGATCATCCAATTGACAATATAATTGGAGATATTAGCAAAGGAGTATCTACTCGACTAAATCTTAAGGATGCATGCTTAAATATGGCGTTTGTATCTCAAGTTGAACCTACTAAAGTGGCTCAAGCACTAGAAGATGATCAATGGATCCTTGCCATGCAAGAAGAGTTAAACCAATTCGAGCGGAATGAAGTTTGGGAACTTGTTCCTAATCCAGGAAATAAACGTATCATTGGAACCAAATGGGTTTTCAAAAACAAGATGGATGAAAATGGAATAATCACTCGAAACAAGGCAAGACTAGTTGCTCAAGGATACAACCAAGAGGAAGGAATTGATTTTGAAGAAACTTTTGCTCCGGTAGCACGTTTGGAAGCAATAAGACTATTACTTGCATATGCATGCTCATTGGAATTTGAACTTTTTCAAATGGATGTAAAAAGCGCATTTCTCAACGGATTCATAAATGAAGAAGTCTATGTAAAGCAACCTCCCGGATTTGAAGACTTCAAACATCCTAATCATGTCTTCAAACTGAAGAAAGCTCTCTATGGGCTGAAGCAAGCACCAAGGGCTTGGTATGATAGACTAAGCGCATTCCTATGTGAAAAAGGGTTTGTAAAGGGTAAAGTTGATACCACTCTCTTCATAAAAAATGTTAATCATCATACCTTACTTGTACAAATCTATGTAGATGATATTGTTTTCGGTTCAACTAACCAAAATATGTGCAAGGAATTTTCGTCTATGATGCAAGGAGAGTTTGAGATGTCTATGATGGGAAGATTGAATTTCTTTCTTGGTCTTCAAATTAAGCAACTCAAACATGGTATTTTCGTAAACCAATCAAAATATTGCAAAGACCTTATAAAGAAGTTTGAGATGGAAAGTAGCAAAGAAAGTGCAATTCCTATGGGATCCGGCACCTATCTTGACCCAGATGAATTAGGAAATTCTATTGACATAACTAAGTATCGTGGAATGATTGGCTCACTCCTTTATTTAACAGAAAGTAGACCTGACATTATGTTCAGCGTTTGCCTATGTGCAAGATATCAAGCCAATCCTAAAGAGTCTCACCTTGCAGCAGTCAAGCGCATAATAAAATATCTCAAAGGAACAACCAACGTCGGATTATGGTATCCAAAAGGTAGTATGTGCAATCTAGTTGGTTATTCTGATGCTGACTATGCAGGTTGCAAAACTGATCGCAAAAGTACAAGTGGAACATGTCACATTCTTGGAAATGCCTTGGTTTCATGGTCATGCAAAAAGCAAGCAAGCGTAGCTCTCAGCACTGCCGAAGCAGAATACATTGCGGCTGGAAGTGGATGCGCTCAAATTCTTTGGCTAAAACAACAATTACTTGACTATGGAGTAAACCTTGGATGCATTCCTCTTCGATGTGATAACACAAGCGCGATCAATATTACGAAAAATCCAGTTATGCATTCCCGGACGAAACACATTGACATCAGACATCATTTTATCCGAGACCATGTACTCAAAGGAGATGTCGAGATCACATTTGTGGACACTCAAAATCAACTCGCGGACATCTTCACAAAACCACTTGCAAAGGATGCATTTTTCAAAATTCGTCGTGAACTTGGAATCCTCGATGAACAAGATATTTAAGGTGCACTCAATCCTTGACTATACCTTAATGTACATATATATGTGGTTAGACATTGTTTCAAATGTTAAAAATAATGATTTTTTAAATTTTCTCTTTAAGTAAATCGATTTACACCATATGTCAATCGATTTACCACTGAAGCAAATCATTTCTTTTAATAAAATCTTCTGTGTAAATCGATTTACACAATATGTCAATCGATTTACTACTGAAGCAAATCATCTTTTTAATAAAATCTTGTGTGTAAATCGATTTACACAACATGTAAATCGATTTACCACTGAACGAAAATTACTTTTTATGAAAATTTTCTGTGTAAATTGATTTAACCAATGGGCAAATCGATTTACAACAGAAGCTGAAGCATTTTTACTTAATCTTTCCTTTATGCAAATATGTTTCAATCTGTTATAAGTATCCTTTCTTGTTGCATCTTTCCCTTCTTTTTGATAATGTCAAAGGGGGAGAAGGATGTAATAGCACTTTATGGTTGTTTGTTTTCATTGTCTTTACAGAGCAAACTTTCAAAGCTTTTTCTCCATAGGGGGAGAAATCTTCTCAGGGGGAGAAAACACCTTTTGCTCAAATTCTGATCAACACATAAAGGAAAATGGTTTGTCATCATCAAAAAGGGGGAGAATGTAATCTCAAGCCTCAACTCAACTTTAGTTTTGATGAAAGACAAACAAACTAGTTTGATGAAAGACAAACAAGCATTATGGAAAGAAGGAAAAGAAGTGGAAATCATCTTAAAGCATCATTCACTCAAAGCTTCAAGGAACTTGGCAAGCAATCAAGTATATCAATTCTCAATTAAACTACATTGATTAGAAATGCTCAAAAATGATATACACACTTGCCACATCACTTCAAGTATATTTCAAAAACATTTTTAAGTTTTTCTCTGCTGTAAATCGATTAACATCTTGTGTAAATCGATTTACACATGCTTTTTCAAAAACTGTTTGCTCCTGCCAGCAATCGATTGACATGTTGTGTAAATCGATTGATCACAGAACAAACTGATTTTTTAACACATGTAAATCGATTGACACAACATGCTAATCGATTTACACTTCAAACTTTTTGAAATTCTGAACGTTACAAACACGTGCAATCGATTTGCATGTTATGTTAATCGATTTGCACATTGAAAATTTTGAAAAATCTGAAATGGTTTCAAGATATCCTTCATACCTTTTCTCCAAAAGTTGCATGATCAAACATTGCATCTTGTCAAGTTTTACAAACAGAAAAGTGTCCTTCTGGAAAGGTATCTTGATTACTATATATTGCAAAATATTTCAAATCATAATCAGAACTCTTCTCTTGCAATAAAATCTGAACTTTGTAAAATATTCAAACTTCATATTTCTTAACTTTTAAGAACAAAGATTTTCTGCACTTTCACACATATAAAGAACAGAAATCTTTGAGCATTATCTAACCATTGTGTTACAGTTTGAATTGCTTACAAGAGAAGAAAGAAGAAACTTCAAAGAAGTCACTCTAAGTGATCAACATCTTTCAAGAAATCATACTTCATAAAAACATACAAAGTGTAACTTATTTCCAGGATTGTTGGAATTAAGTATTAGATTACTTTTGTTCCTTGTTGTCCATTATTGGAAACAAGAGGTATCTTTTGAGAGGATTGTTCTCATTAGACTTATTGGAAATCCAAGAGGGTGTTCTTGGTTATTTGTTAGGTTCTTTAGTGGATAAGACTAGGAAGAGTCTTGTAAAAGTTCTAACAATATAGTAAAATCTCTTGCGTGTTTGCAAGGGGACTGGACGTACTTCCGGGTTGTGGAAGGAACCAGGATAATTCTCCGTGTCTCTTTACTTTCTGCACTTTACAGTTTTCAAAGCACTAAATCAAAACCAGAAAGTATAAAATAAGTCAAAAATCGACCATCACCTAATTCACCCCCCCTTCTATGTTGCACTCCTCTATTGGCTAGGTGGTTTATTTCGCACCTACCTCGGTCTGTTTTGAGAAATGAGCAGGGTATGAGATGGTCTCATAGGTTGATGTCCCTTACACATTCGAATATTCATTGGTGTTCTCAGACCTTGGAGAGTATCACTATCATTGATCACTGTGGGGAATTCCCTAATCTCCCTCTCTTAGGCATTAGGGGAGGAATCACTTATAATCCTTGTTTGGCGTTGCGACAGTTTGGTTCTGCTAGAAGGGATGGTCCTCACGACACACTCGTCCAATGAATCACATTTGACAATGAGAATGATGTCCAGGGTTATCGTAAGAGGTTCATTCGAGCTTGGGGTATGATAAACATAGTTGATAGCAATACACTGGGCACAAGAATTCCATCCCTCTTGAGCCTTACCTCAAATGGGTACGAGCTCGTGCTCAATGTCTTATGATGCCTTAACCCTCCATCTTACCTCTGTTTATGGAGCCAATTGCTGAGGGAGACACTCCTTACATTGTTATTCATCCTGACATGCCAACTAATTTTGAGGAGCTACGAAAATCCTGGATCCAACTCAAAGAAGAGCGGGATACTTTCGAAACCCAATTCTACGCCAGTGAGAAGAAGGTTTTAGAGCTCACCAGGTTACTTCACGAAGAGAAGAGTATAAATTCTTACATTGCACCAAATAGGATGCGCCTATGGGAATCTTGAGTCTCTTTGCTTAAAGAGTTATTTTTGCTTTGTTCCCTCCTTTGAAAGCCCAAGATGCATCATTATGATCGTCTTAATATAACTAGCGTTTGTTCTCTTTCTGTTTAAGCAAATTTAAGTCTTAGAAATCCTTGAAAATATTGCATACATATATCATACATATCATTGCATAAGCAGGTTTCATAGCAGGTTTCTCATCTTCTTCGCTGTTTATTTCAGCAATGGCTCTCAAACAAGACAACAGAGATCTCCAAACTCAAGAGGCTCGGTTCATGGAAATGTTCCTAAACCTATCCAAGGGCCAGGAAGAATTGAAAACACTCCTCAATGGGAACTTGACCAAGAAGCATCCTGACAACGACAAGGATGACCAGTTGGAACAACTGCAAGCTGAAATGGAAAGGATGAGAATCTAGATGAGTAGTCAGATGGACCTTATCCAAAGTTTAACTCGGGAGCAAGAAGAATTGAGGATTCTCATCAGCAAGCTTCTTCAATACAGATACAACAATCTGGGGCAAACTGCTAGAGTTTAGAGCCTAATAAAGGATCAATCTCTATCGGCAGATAAGGAATTCGGTGACTTTTTCATACAGGGGCATGTTAAAAATAAACTCAGGAGCGGTGAAATTCAAGGGACTATATCTTCAAGTACGCAGAAGAGACCATACAATGGGAAGAAAGAGTCCAATGTCGGGTACGACCAGAAGGACCGCAATAAGAGTAATCTCAACCAATATGTGGGGATAATACAAACTTCTATTCCCGCACCCATACAATCACAACAGGGTAATCAACAAAGGAAAGACAAGCCCAAAAGTAAATTCACCAAAATCAACATGTCCTTGGCTCAGGTATTGCAACACATGTTGAAGATGGAGTTGATTACGTTAAGGGATCCTCATCCAAACCCTAAAACTTCTTTCCCTAACTACAATCCTGATGCAATATGTGCCTACCATTCTGATAGTCCTGGACATGATAAGAATGACTGTTGGGAATTGAAAAATAAGATTCAAGACTTGATTAACAAAGGAGTGCTGAAGTTCACACAAGATGGCCAGGCTGAATTCGTTTGCCGTCCCTCAAAGACACATCATCTGAAGCGACAAGTTCAGACAAAGAGGCTTTCTGTTCATTAGAATTTTCAATTTGTAATTTTATTTTGATTGTTCGAACATTTATTCATGTCTTACTTTATCAATGCATTGCATATGTCTGTTTTGAATCAATTCATTCGTATTCACTATATTTAAATTGCTTTCCTTTTGTGATATTCAACTCTCGATCAAAAGCTCTGAGCCTTTAGAGGGAGGATGACGAAAACAATACCACAATCTCTATAGTATGCTTTTGAACAGACCCCGCTAATGATGTACATGCATTGTTTCAAAATCCTAAACAATGGAGTTATAAGGAAGATAATCCCTAGTCAACCCCTTTGAGCCAAAGAAGTAGGAGTTTTTATTTTCACACAAATTAAAACTCTTAATCATAACCTGGGGCAGGGTAGTTTTCTCAGTTAGTTCAGAGGCGCATTCAGTCGCAAGCTCATCCTTCGTACACGAAAAATAGTGTAGAAGATACCTTCTAAAAGATGGTGATGGTTCCGCATAATCATCAAAGAAGGCAGTCATTATTTTTCAAAAGAAAAGCCCGCTAAGCCAAAACCTATGAAAGAGACTTAAGAAAAAACTGGGGCATCCCGCTGACTATAATCACAAAAGAAACAATTCAGGAAAAAGAAGGGATAACGAAAAAAGAGAGGTTACTACAAATCCTCGACAAAAAGAAGATTACAAAAATGACTGCCTCTTCAAAACAAACGTTCAATTTCTGAACCATCACCAAGTATCGGAGCAAATATTCCAGACTCAATCGGGATCTAAACGTGCAATTAACTAAGCATAGGACTGAAGAACATCATGAAGAGCGGGTTGGGTACAAATAAAATTTGAGCCTTTGTCCTTTGTTTCTTGAACCTTGAACCAAACCACGTTATAACCCTTAAAAGTCCTAGCTGAAGCAGGGGTTAGTTCGAAAGTATTCTATTACAAAAGGTATCCTGACTCCTGTAGGGTTCGCTATAAATCCTGAGCTGATATCACACTTTTACAAATTTGTTTGTTTTACTAAAAAAATGAATTTTCAAACTTTAAGACAGACATAGGTTTTGCATTCTTAAAATACCATTATTTGCATATGACTATTTGTTCAACAACAGAGAAATTCGCACGATGGATATTCGATGAACATAAATCTTCTCAGTAGGCAGAATCACCTCAGATGGAAAGACATTCCAGTGATATGCTTTTCATAATCAAGGGGCATAGCATGATGTCCAACTGATCTTGGGCAGTCAAGTCAAGGTTCAAGGAATCTCTCAAAAATGACAAATAGCCAGGGGAAGATCTCCATCTGAATCACTTGGGGCATTGGACATGAATTCCAGCAACGAACCCTGTACGGTCAAACAAACACCTTCTGGCAGTGTGACAACACTCACTACTAAGGACATGGACAACTCTCCACACCCGGTGAAAATGGACATAGTCAGAAAAGACTACGCATGAAAAAGACCCGCTAGGTTGACAAGCCAAGGCAAAAATAAGGGCATCCCGGAAAACCAAAAGGGTTTGGGCAAAAATTAGGGATAAATACAAAAAATCTGTACACCCGACAAGTCGAAAACCTGAAAAGGCGGATTGGGCAAAAAAGGGTATCTCGGTTGACTGAAAACTCGAAAGGGCGGTCCAAGCAAAAGTTAGGGATTAAAGCGTATGGCTATGTCCCGTCATCTTGTCACTTGTATATCAGTAGAAGACTTGTTATCCTGATCAACATTTACCAAGCACCCCATGAGTAGGGATGACACTCAAACCACTCATAAAGTCTCCGCAGGTACTTTCTCCGGCAGGTACAAGGGCAAAGATATTCCGAGACGAAGTCACCATTACATATGACCCTGTGACATCTATGTTCCCCACAAAGTAGAAACGACCAGAGTTTTGATCTCTCCTTCCCTGAGCAGGAATTACTTCCTCCAGTCAAGAGCTGAAATCCGTCTTCCCCAGCCGAGTTTTATAATTTCAAACAGTTTATAAAACCTCCTCCCGGGTAGAGTTTATTTCTCTAACAGTGAAAGTTCATTCCCAACATAGTTCATTTCTTTACATCGGCAAAACCTTCCAACAAAGCATTATCTCTCTCCACAGAGGCATTCTCAGGCAGGAGTTAAGAATCCCCAGCAGAATATCTTCAAACTGAAAGAGGAAATCCCCGTCAAATCATATCCATTCCTCATCCCCAGAGGAAGTGAAGGATTAAGTTTCTCAATACTCTTCAGCAGCAATTCAAGATTTATTTTCCCGGTCTAGGAAATGTCGCAATAACATCCCATATTTATACATCATGACATGCGCATAGACATCACATACGGTATAATCTCATTCATTTTGAGAACATTATCACACAATGCATTTCATACATCAATGCATTACATACGACTAACTCTTTACCTTTTTCAGGAAAGGATCAAAATCAACAAACACCGTCGACTACTTACGTGACCCGATAGTCTTCTCAAAAGTTACGTCTGACAAAGGGCTATTTCAGCATTTTCCTCATAAAGACGTTAACTCAAGACCTTCTCTGGTTCAGTTAGATCAATACTAAGATCTCTCGGATTTCTATTCCAGTTGAAGATGTTCCAAGACTTTATCTGGTTCATTTAAATCGATACTAAGATTCTTCTGATTTCCATTCCAGTAAAAGTTAATTCAAGACTTCTCTGGTTCAATTAGATTGACACTAAGATCTCTCTAATTTCTATTCCAATTGAAGATGTTCCAAGACTTTTGTCTGGTTCAGTTGAATCGATGCTAGGATTTTTCTGATTTCCATTCCAGTCAAAGTTAATTCAAAACCTTCTCTGGTTCAGTTAGATCGACACTAAGATCTCTCTGATTTCTATTCTGGTTGAAGATATTCCAAGACTTTTGTCTGGTTCAGTTGAATCGATACTAAGATTCCTATGATTTCCATTCCAGTCAAAGTTAATCCAAGACCTTCTCTAGTTCAGTTAGATCGACACTAAGATCTCTCTGATTTCTATTCCGGTTGAAGATATTCCAAGACTTTTTTCTGGTTCAGTTTAATCGATGCTAAGATTTTTCTGATTTCCATTCCAGTCAAAGTTAATTCAAAACCTTCTATGGTTCAGTTAGATCGACACTAAGATCTCTCTGATTTCTATTTCGGTTGAAGATATTCCAAGACTTTTGTCTGGTTCAGTTGAATCGATGCTAAGATTTTTCTGATTTCCATTCCAGTCAAAGTTAATTCAAAACCTTCTCTAGTTTAGTTAGATCGACACTAAGATCTCTCTGATTTCTATTCCGGTTGAAGATATTCCAAGACTTTTGTCTGGTTCAGTTGAATCGATACTAAGATTCCTCTGATTTCCATTATAGTCAAAGTTAATCCAAGACCTTCTCTGGTTCAGTTAGATCGACACTAAGATCTCTCTGATTTCTATTCCGGTTGAAGATATTCCAAGACTTTTGTCTAGTTCAGTTGAATCGATGCTAAGATTTTTATGATTTCCGTTCCAATCAAAGTTAATTCAAAACTTTCTCTGGTTCAGTTAAATCGACACCAAGATTTTTCTGATTTCTATTCCAATTAAAGAAACTGCAAATCCTGGAGTTCGTCCAGATAGCAGTTAATTTCACATTCCCCCAGTAAGTCACTGTGAAGCCTGGAATACGTCCGGATAGCAGTCAACCTTATTATCCTCAGTAAGTCACTGCGAAGCCTGGATCTCGACCAGATAGAAGTTCACTTCCGTCTCTTCAATCAAGAGATGACTCCCCGATAGAGTAATGGACAACTGAAGCTCCTAAGCTCTATTTCTCAATATAAAGACCGAAATTCCTCATCGGAGTCCTCCTCAACAGCAAGAATAGGGATTCCCACAAAGGAATATCTCATGAAGTCAACATTGCTCTAGATGGCATCTCTAAGCCCATCTTCGATGACTCTCCGTCATATCCTATGGATGACGTCTTTAAGCCCATCTCTGATGACTCTGCCATTATCTTCTCCAAATAACATCTATAAGCCCATTCTCGATATTATCAACACAGTTAAGTATCGTTTCATACGAGTGCAAATTTATAGGCACTCTAGTGTTCAATCATCTTCCACCTTCAGATCACGAAAGACAGACCAGCCAATCTACATCCTCAGGTTTAAGAAGCTTAAACAGGGGCAGTTGTTGTACCCCAAAATTTCTCTCCCATTTTCACCCAAGACATGCCTCTAGAGGTCCCCAACTTGCTCAAGGTTGACCAAGTATTGACCAACAAGTTCTCCTCCTAAGGAAACAAACCTCAACTAGGGTTTCAATTTTAAGCAAGATGTGTAAGTCCCAAGGATCCAAAATGTTCTTCATTGTCCTAATATTTCCTCAACATCATCCATGCCAAATTTAATGCCTTAAACAACAAGTTTGCTTAGTCAACTACTCAAATGCCTATAAATCAACTGTACTAGGTCAAAAGTCAACTATGGCACAAATACAGTCAAAATTCAAGATTTTTGGTCAACATCAACATTTTGAAGTATTATACATCATTTGATCAAGGGTTGATCATGATGCCTCAAGAAATGCTCCTAATTCATCAAAAGTAAAAAAGGGCAAATTAGGGTTTCTATATGAAAAGTCAACCAAATTTTGACCAAGCATAACTTTCTCATAATTTATCAGAAAATTTTCCACCAAGACTCATTTTGAAGATAATCCAGTTCCCTACAACTTCTCTTCAGCCCTCAAGTTCAAGAAATGTCCCAATCAAAAGATACAAGCTCATACATTATAGGTCCTTTAAAAAAGTCAACAAAAACATCTTTTGGGTCAAAGCTCCTTACATGAATTTGGAAGATCCAATTGAGATGAAACCAAAAGAGTTGTTTATCGGACATCCTAAGCTCTCTAAAAAGTCCAAGAACACCCTCTTAGGGTTAAAATTGAGAAAGATATGCATTGCTAAAGTTGACCAATTTTATGAAAATGCACAAAAGTCAATATGAGCAACTTGGATTATTTTGAACTAATAGGCGTGGATTTTGGATCTCTAACACATCCAGGGACTTATGCAAGACATTTAAATCCATTATTTTATTTTAATGAGATTTGTTTTTATTTATTTGAATTTTTATTCATTTAAATTTTAATAAATCAAATAAAATAGTAAAATGATGAATTAAATTCAAAGATTTGTTTTGTAATTAGATCATGAGCCTAACATTAGAAGATTGAATCAAAAACTCGTGTAAAGGCTGATTGGAGAAAGATGAGCAAGTTTTGGCAAAAATTAGAAACATAAAACTTCAAAGGCAAATCAAATATTTTCTACACAAATCTTCAAGATTCAATCCACTTTTGTTGCACTAGTACATCCAAATATATAAACATAACATTGCCAGACCAAAAGAACAAGGATTGGCCGCATGAAAATGACATTCAAAATTCCAAATTCTCAAGAAAAAGTGTCAATCGGATTTTGGATTACATAAATATTCAAGGCATTCTGAAGCTTGCAATCAACTCCTGGAGGTCTTCTGAAGCTAGCTGCATCATTCCCAAGCGCCAAAGCTCCAAGAATCGTGCCCAATACAGTCACGATTTTGTCCTTCTTTTTTTAAACGATTATGGTCTTACGTGCATTATAAATGGATTTGGATCATGCATTCTTGTTTGTATGAATGATTAGAACATGTTTGAATAATTAATTGCTTGTTTTGATGAACGTATGATAATATACCATTGTTAGGGTTTTGACCTTTGATTTAGGGTTTTCAGATACAAGTAAAATTAGGCCAAAATAGGAGCACCATCATGCTCAGGAGATCAAACCCAGTTGATCCATGGTGTTAAAATGAATTTATATTGCTTGTTGAAGATTTTGAAAATTTGCAGGTGATTTAGTGACGAATACTGTCCGTAAATAAAGGTCCCTAGGCTAACACGACGGAGGATTGGGGAAGACGAAGGTGTGGCACAACCTGGTTGTATAATTTGAAATGGCACGCATTTTGTTTTATAAAAAGAATTTCTGACCATTATTTGGATTATATTGTTTTGTGTTTGTTTCATATAACGAATGACATGGTGGCTTGGTGGTAAGGGACACGCGCATGAAGTAGAAGACCTGGGTTCAATTCCTAGGTCTTGAATGTTATTTTTTACTAATGAATTTCTTTCAGATCCGATGCACTTCCATCTCACGCATACACCTTGCACCTTCAGATCCAACCATCAAATCTGCATGGTTCTGGATCCAGCGCCTCTAGCATGCATGCATACCATGGACCTCCCTAACACAACAACACCAAATCACACGCTGGTTGTAGGCCACCAGTTTCTGGGCTTTGACAAATTTCAGCAGCCTACCCCCAATTGGGTTTCTCACCCCCCTCAGGCCCATTTTTCTAACTTCTTTATTCTAATTTTTTTAATTAGTTTATTTTTTGTTTATTCACTTTTTTTTAATCATAAAAATCAGAAAATCACAAAAACATAATAGACTTAGTTTTTTCTAATTAAATTAAATTTTTGGTAAATAAATTAATTTGATTTAATTATTTTGACTTATTTCATTAATTAAAATTAATTAGAGATTAGGTTAAATTTCAAATCTTTTTTTTTCATAAAAATACCAAAAACATTTTTTAATAAACAATTAGACTTTTAGGGTTTCGAACGTAGGCCAGTCTTAATGTTTGCGCGTTATTATTTTTCCATACAATATTTTATTATTATTTATGTAACTGCGACCGGTTTGTAATAGTTAATTAGGGTTTCCAATTTTTGCATTTTACTTTTCCTTCATTATTTATGTTTCTACACCAAATCCTTGTAATAGCGGTATGACTTTATTTCTCGCTTTATATTTCTTATATGCTTGTATGTAGAATGCTAGTAATTAGGCGTGCATGACAATATTAAATCAATTAATCATTAGGTCATTAACTTCAAGATACATATCTGAAAAAACACACTGTTGCACACTTGCACCTCTAGGGTATATCTCACTTGTTGCCTTTGGAAATGGTCATGTCCCTCGAACGTAGGGATATCTTAGCAAAGACCCTCGGTTCAAAAGTCATCATAAAGATCATAGTCCCTTAACATCCCTCGAGTTGCCTACGAAAAATGATCTTGTCCCTCGATGTTGCCTATATGATGTCAGTCCCTTTGAAATGCTAAGGTATCTCTACATGTTGCCTTCGATGACCATAAACGTCCCTTTCGATAGCCCCTCAACATCCAACGATAGGGCTACCTACTCACTAATAGTAGGATAGCACTATCTAAAGGAATGGAGGAAAAGAACGTCCTTTTTCGAGTAGGTAGATAGTTCTTAAGTACTTGCTCAAAACCAATTTCTTTTTATACTTACACACTTTTCAAACTTCTTTTCAAAAAACGCTTTATCACACTCTTGAGGACTGATACAAGAGTTATCATAAATAAAACAAAATCTTTCAAAACACACAAACACGAAAATAGTTTTAAAAAATGAGCAAGTACCTAAGAGCCCATGGAAAACCACAAATGGAAAGGGTGTTAACACCTTCCCTTTCCATAATCTACCCCCTTACTCAGAAACTCTCGAAAAATGTCTTTTTTTGTTCTTTTCACCCATTCCTTGGTTGGATAAAAGAAAAGTTGGTGGCGACTCTTGCTTACCGCGACATTTGTGAACAAAAAATGCAAACCAGTATTAAGAGTCGGTTCTACCACAGTATCACACACGTTATAATAATTCGATTTTCATCCATGATCAAAGGACTTGGGTGTGATAACCAGAACCTTATTTGTTTCTTTTGTCTCTAACGCTTATGTTGCAGATCCAACCTAAATAAGGCCAATGCACACATAATCGAAGGACCTGGGTTTTGCACCCAGGTTACGCTTTTATTTTGGCTAACATATCTTTGCAGATTAAGTGCCCTCACAGGTGACCCATCAGGCATTTTCAACAATGCCCTATGGATAGAAAGACACACCCTTCACTGGATCGAAGGACATCTTCCTTCATTGGATCGAAGGATGGCCATCCTCCTCTGAATCGAAAGCTCCTTGCCCCCTGGATCAAAGGGACAATTTATTCCACTGGATCGAAGGGCAATCCCGTCCTCTGAGTCGAAGGACTATTCTTTTTACTATATTTTCATTTTTTTGTTTTGTTTATTTTTCCTTAATGGTTTTCCTCTTTAAATTAACAATCTAATAAAATTAAATAAAAAAATTAGGTTAGCATTTTTTTAATTTAATTAAATAAATAAATAAATAAATTTAACCCTTTTCTTTAAATTAAAATTAAATAGACTTAGTCTTGGCTTTCTGTTATAAATAAAAACAAACAAAAAGATTTTTATTTCCTTAAGATTCTCAGACATTATTTTCAATTTGCGCGCATTGTTTATTTTTGCATTTTTATACTAATGTATCTGTTGACAGTATGTAATAGCTAAAACTAGGGCTTTTTACAGCTTTCTTTATTTTCTTTCCCCCAAATTTTTGGACATGTAAATATCCCCCTCCCCGAAGCATTGTAATAGCGTAGATTTAAATTCCTGCACTTTAAATTACTGTACATATTAACTGCTAGACTAATAAGATTGTATGACAAGATTAAAATCAAAATGCTAGCAAACCTAACAAAAAGGCAAAAATAACTGAATACAACACAACTGCACATGCACACCTCTAGGGTACTCCCACTTCGGTTGCCTTTGGAAATAGTCATAACTCTCGAAACGTGAGATATTTTAGTGGCTACCCTTCGGTTCAAAAGATCATAAGTCCCTCGATGACCCTTTCGACGTTGCCTCGGTAAAAATATGATCTTAGAGCCCCAGGGTAGTTACTAAAAATTCTTGCCCACTTGCCTTTTGTGACTATAAAAACATCCCTTCGAATGTCCCTCAAACATCCAACGATAGGGCTACCTACTCACTAATAGTAGGATAGCACTGTCTAAAGGATATGAGGAAAAGAACAAACCTTTCGAGTATAAGTCGATAGTTCCTAGATGCTATGCTCAAAAACAAACTTTTACACTTACACAAAACATTTCAAAAACATTTTCAAACGCTTTATCAACACTCTTGAGGACTGATACAAGAGTTATCATAAAGCGAATCGCCGCACTAAGGCATTTTTCAAAATACTTTTCCAAACACACAAAGCATAAGGTATTTTTCAAATGAGCTAAGCATCTAAGATCCCGTAGAAAACTACGGATGGAAAGGATGCTAACACCTTCCCTTTCCATAATCTACCCCCTTACTCAGAAATAATCGCGAAAGGTCTTTTTCTGTTCTTTTCACCCTTTCCTTTGTTGGATAAAAGAAAAGTCGGTGGGAACTCTTGCTTACCGCAACATTTGCGAATACAAATGCAAAACCAGTATAACAGTCGGTTCTACCACCGTATCACAACCGGGCTACAACATTCTTGGTAACTGAGGCAAATGAAGCCGCTTGGACCCATTTGGTGAAGTAGTCAATGGCGACGAGGATGAAACGATGTCCATTAGAGGTAGTGGGCTTGATTTCTCTGGTAATGTCAATGCCACACATTGCGAATGGTCAAGGGGCAGTCATGACATTTAAAGGAATCAGAGGCACGTGAATCTTGTCAGCATAAATCTGGCATTTATGGCAATTCCTGGAGTGGTGATAACATTCAGTTTCCATAGGTGACCAATAGTAACTAGCCCTCAGAATCTTCTTAGCCATAATGTGTCCACTGGAATGAGTTTCGAAGATGCCTTCACGCATATCCTCCATGATCTTCTCTACTTCTTTCTTGTCCATACAACAGAGTAAAGTCGAATCATAGTTGTTGTTGTACCCTAAAATTTGCCCTCTCATTTCGCAATAAATTTCTCACAAGATCTCCCATGACTCAAGTTTGCAACATTGATACATCAATTTAGGTTTGAATTGGCACAAGAGCAAAATGGTCAAAATGCACACTGAAAAGTCAAACTTTGAATTTTAGTTCAAAATCAAGTTTCAAGAATCACCTTTCATCAAGACATGTTAGAATATGAAGTTGTTTCATCAAGAAAATCAAAAGACAAAATTACTTTGGAAAAGTCAAAGTTCTAAACACTTAGAAATTTTTCTAAGTGTTAAGGAATATGATAAGTTCAGAACTTCTGGCCATATTTTCATCATGATACGAGATGATTCATGAAGAACTTACGACACGAGTTATAAATCTCAATGAGATCTAAAACATTTCATAACATAACTTCTCCTAGAAATGTTGGGATTTCAAGTTATACATCCTTGAAGGCACGATCATGAAACTGAAGCACTCAGTAAATTCTGAGCATTTCCAAGACAAAATTTGGTTAGAACTTCCGGGCCAGTTCTCACGTAGGTACGATCAGAGTTTGCAACAGTAATTCAAAGAGGGATTACAAAGCATGTTACAAGCTTTCTAAAAAGTCTGAGAACTCCTTCAGATCATGCTGGAGCAGGGAGAATCAAAGATCAGAAGTTGGACATTTGTTCTTAATATAAGTTACGTTTATGCTGAACATCTGATCTAGTTTCAAGCTAGGCTGTATAATATCAGGTTGCATGTCTTCTTGCTTGTTAAATATCATTATCATTTAATGCTCACACCCACTTTTGAGTCTTTATCCAAAAGATCTTCCCACGTGTGGCATGAAAGTACCACTGCTGTCCTTGGAAAGTAAACTTTTGTATAAAGTCTATGCTGGGTGTGATACGATGGGAGAACTGAATTGGGTGTTTTACGTTTGATCGCAAATGTTGCGGTTAGCAAGAGTCGCCACCGACTTTTCTTTTATCCAAAAGGAAAGAATGGAAAGAACAGGAAAGACCTTTGAGATTATTTCTTGAGTTTGGGGGGTAGATTATGAAAAGGGAAGGTGTTAGCACCCTTTTCATCCATAGTTATCTATGGGCTCTTAGTTGCTTGCTGGATCACTTGCTTTTGTTTGAAAATGTGCTTTGTGTGATTTTTGAAAGTATTTTGAAAAGGCACATTCGTTTAGGCAAACTTTGTAATAGTTCTCGTTCGTAAGAACATATACAAAGTGTTAGGCTTTTGAAAAATTTCATGTTTGAAAAATGTTTTGAAAGTGTTTTTGAAAGTGTTTGGTGTTTGTTTTGAAATAAGCAAGGGTATTTGATTTGAAGATAAGCAAGCAACTAAGAACAATCTACCTACTCAAAAGTCTTTATTCATTTCTTCCTTTCCTTTGATATTGCTATCTTACCATTTATTTGGTAGGAAGCCTTATCTTTGGATGTAAAGGGACGGGCGTGAGTCATCATATAGTCATGATAGCAATGTTGTAAGATATATTAGCATTTCTCTTTGAGGGACTAAGATCATTTTGAAAGGCAACATTGATATCATCATCGAGGGACTATGATCTTGTATTTTGATTTGTTTTTGCTAAGACATCCCACATGCATAACATGACCATTTTGGTAAGGCAACAAAGTGGAATTACCCTAAGAGTGTAAGTGTGCAAGTGTATTGAATTTACATGCATTGTTTTGTCTTAAATTAGGGTTTTCTAATTGTTGATTTTATCTTTCCATACAAACCCTAATTACTAGCATTTATATTAAAGCGATAAATTGCAGAAATTAAAATTACTACACTATTATATCATTAGGGGGGGGGGGGGTATACAAATTTACAAATGGGGATTTGCAAGAAAATTAAACCTAATTATCTATTACAACCATACTGAATAATATACAAGAATTGAAACTATAATGCAAGAATATAAATGGAAAAAAGAAATGATTTTTGTTTGGTTTTTTATGAAAGGGTTTAGTCTTGACCTAATTAAGAAAATGATTAGTTAAAAATAAACAAAATTAAATTTAAACTAATTAAGAAAGAAATTAAGTTAAAAATGTTTTTTTTAGGGTTTTTATATAAAAAAAGTTTTAAGTTAATAAAATAAATTTGAAAATAAATTAATTAAAAGAAACCATAAATTCTAAATTAATTTTGGATAAAAGAGAAAATAATAATTGAACCTAAATCTAAATATTAATTTACTAAGAAAAAGAAATTAATTTATTAGGAAAATGTTTTTGTTCTTTTTTGATTTATAAAGAAAATAAAGTAAATAAGTGTAAATAATGAATACAAATATTTTTATATTTTTAATAATAATAATAATAATAGTAATAAAAAATATAATAAAGAAAAAGAAATAAAATAAAATAAGAAAAAGAAAATAATAAAAAAAGAGTTGCGCCAGGAGTGTGAAAGTAGGCAGGGGGTTAGAAGCCAGGAAAAAAAATAAAGCCCACTGTGGGAGGCCCAGGCGCCTGCAGCTTGTGACAAAAAAGAGAGAGAAAAAATGTGAAAAATGAGAAAAGTGGCAGCGCTGCGGCTTGAACCCACGCCCTGAGCATGAAACGTGCGCTGCCTTACCACTGGGGTAGCTATACATCCGATAACATAAACAAAACAATAAATACATAACACAAGTCATGTCTTGAATATGACTTCATCTTCAACCTCCAGCCTGAACATCTGTAACTTCACCATTTCTCAACAAAAATGAAATATGCAAAAATGAAAGTTGCTCCATTTTTCCATACAAATCCAAATATATAAATATCATAAGCTATAAATCAAAGATGAATGAGAATTTTTGAAAGTACCAAATTCTGACCTAATTATTTTCAGAAATTTAAACCTAAAATTCTCTAAGCTCAATTAATATAAATGAAATCTATGGATATGTACAGTTTCAGGACAATGATGTCTACATTTTATCTTCACAAATGCAAGCCTAACAATTCCTAAATGAGAAGATAGAAGTTTAGAAAATGTACCTCAAAACTGGAAATTGTGAAATGCGTTTGAGCTGCTTTCAAGGAGTTGTGATGATCAGGTTAGCTTCCTCAAGTTCCCAGGAAGCCAATGCAATGCTTACTTGATGCTAGGAGTGTTTGAATCGTGCTAGAGAAGTCAAGGTGCAAGATCTGTTTTTTTGGTTATGGAAGTTGATGAAGATGATCTTACAGTCGTGTAACAGGGTGAGGGATTGTTTGTAGATGATGTTTAGGAACTTTTGGAAGTGAAAAGCCAAGAAACGCACGAGTGGATTATGAGTTTAGAGTTTTTGGTCAGAATGTGCAACAATGGTGGTTTGCTATGCAGTTCTGAGTTTGGGAGAGTTTGATGGCTTGTGCATTCGTGTATCCTCTTACAATAGAATTGTATAATTATAAGAAAAAGGTTATAGCACTTAAGGTTGACAGATCTATGAGATATAGAGTTATGGCCATGTTACTTGATTTTGAAGACAAATGGAAAACATGGTTTCAAAGCATAGTACAAGCATGGCTTGAGTTTATGGGAGGCTCTAGACATGTAGCTTTTGCCTTTGACATTGCTTTTACTCAGATGAAACAAGTAGGGAACTCTATGCATTGACTTTTGCAATAAAGCTTGCTTTTCAAAAATGAAAGTGTTACCTTTGTGCCATTAATGGAATAACCATTTGGACAATGCCTCAAATGCTTGGATCAAAGCTCTAAAAGTTGTGTAAACATTTAATTATGGAGTGAAAGGCAAGTTATAATCCTGCAAAGTGATATTTGTACAACATGCTTGAAGATTGGATCAAGTGTTCTTCACAAATTTGCCTTGCAAAACAAGAATGAAACCCTAACTTCATGGATTCGATTATATTAGAAAAAACATGATCTCAATGAGTTATTGGACATTTTGTAAACCTTGTAACATCCTCTACAACCTATATGTTGGACATTTTTGAAGATTCATCTTGGAACTATGTGAAAAATTGCCATGAAGTTAGGTCAAAATCCTGCCTAAAATAGGGCAAATTTTCACTAAGTTTTCATGTGTTCATAAAATCATAACTTGAAATCCATGCATTTATAGAAAAAGTTGTGTTCTACAATGTTTTAGATTTCATTGAGATATACAAATTTCATGTTGGAAGTTTCCTTTGAATCATCTTACATCATGGTGAAAATTTGGCTCAAAGTCATGAAAAAATATGAATTTTCCAACACTTAGAAAAATATCTAAGTTTAGAAATTTTGACTTTCCAAAATGAAATCTTGACTTTTTGATTTATTGATGAACAAGTTTCATATTTTGACATGTTTTGATGAATTGTGATCTTTGATACTTGATTTTGATCAAAAAGTCAAAGTTTGACTTTTCAATGTACAGTTGACTTTTCATCAATGGACTGCAAATCAACTATCAATCAACTATCAATCAATTGATCTTGAGGAATGTTTTGAGCCATGCTCTATGGTTAAAATTATGCATTTGAATCCTTGAGATCATAACTTACACCAATAAATCATTTTCTAGGTCAAAAGTCAGAAATTGCACCTTCTTAGTCAAAACCCTAATTTTGACCATTTTGCCCTTTTGATGATCTGATCAAATTTCTTGAGAAATTATGGTCCAAACTTGATCAAATGACATATATGAGTTCATAATGTTGACATGGACCAAAAATTATGGAGTTTTACTATAAGTTGACCAGAGTTGACTTTTTCCCCAATACAATTGATTTTAGGTCATCTGATCAATTGACTGAGCAAAAATGTGATCCAAGACTTGAAACTTGACATGAGCAATCTGGAGGGTCCAAAATGAATCATGAAATTAATTTTTGGCATTAAAAGTCCATTTGTACTTGTGCAAACTCAAACCCTAATTTTTAGTTATCAGTGCTTGAGTAGGTGTCTTGAGCTGATCAACCCTTGTGCAGTCTTGAACCAAAGGAGATCTTGTGAGAAATTACTTGAGAAATGAGAGGGAAAATTTTGGGGTACAACACTGGTCCCATACTTTACTTTTGCTTCTGAGCGTACTTCTCCACAAATCATGCCTACAAACTCAGATTAGGCGCGACTAAAGTTGCTAACCACTCTATTTTGCCTTGAACCATACTTGTCTAAACTTGCTTCAAAAACAAGTCAACTATACATAACACATGATGGCTATACTCATGACTTCTCCAAGATTCTAAATCCTTTGCCTATAAATTAAACTTCATTTGCAACTGTTAAAGGGGTCGACAAAATTGGAAAAAAAGCATTGAAACCTTGCTGAAAATTCCCAAGAACCTGAAACTGCAAACATAAACACGAAACCTGCTAGTTTCTGATTTTTGCATTCAAAATCTAATTTTTCTTGTGTGTTTCTTGACCAAATCAACCATACAGTTTCTATAATACACATAGAAGCTTTCCCAACTTTTGTTTTCAAATTGTAAAACGGTATTCACAACTCTCTGTTTCAAAATCAAGAACTTTGCACCTTGTCTGCTCCAGAACTTTCCCACCATTCATAGCTCAAGTTAAGAGTTGCTTTAGCTTTCTGAGAACTTGAGGAAGCTGACCAGAACATCACAGCAACTTGAACCAGGCTCTAATTCACAGAACAATTTCCAGCTGCAACGAAAGTTTCTTCTGACTTTTATCTCATTACTTAGGTATTGTTAGGCTTTCATTTCCAAAGATACAATGTAAACATCATGACTCTGATTTTGTACATATTTCACGTATTTTTGCCTAAGTAGAGAGAATTTCAGATAAGAACTTCTTGAGGAAATTAGGGTTCAGAGTTAGGATTAACAAAATTCATGTTTTCTTCTGGTTTACAGTTTTGATGTTTTGTATTTCTGAAACCATGATGAAATTTGCCATAACTGCTATGTTTGCATTTTCCATTTTTGTGAGGGATGACTAAGTTGCAGATACTCTGACTGGCACGGAGAAGGAGATAAAGTTCATCATCAGAACTTACTTTGTAATATATATTCATGTTTTTGTTTCTAATACCGGATGTATAGCCACCCCAGTAATAGAGAGCGCGCGTATAAGGCATTAGTGTTAAGGGACTTGAGTTCTAGCCTCAGAAACACCTTTTTATGTTTATTTCCTGACATTTTTATTCCATTATTTGTCAAACAATAACCCTGGACCAGAACTTCTAGATATTCCCATCCAACAACATTGACACCTCACTGACCCATTACCAGAACTTCTAGATTTCTAATAAGAATAGAACTTCTAGGTTCCCTACTGCATCAGAACTTCTAGATTCTCTCAACAACCAGGACTTCTAGCCTTCTAGTAACACTAGAACTTATAGGTTCCCTGCTGCATCATAACTTGTAGACTCTCTCAACAACCAGAACTTCTAACCTTCCAGTAACATCAGAACTTCTAGGCTTCCTCAAATAATCAGAACTTCTAGGTTTTCCCTTGTTCCCAGCAACCCTAGAACTTTAGCGTGTCCGGATCTAGAACTTCCGGCCTTTCCCCTTTTTGCTAACGTTTTTGCTTTCTGATTTGCAACGCGCCTGAGTCAGAACTTCTGCTCTTTCAGCAATGCGACAACTCTAACTATTATTCCCTTATTATTTCTATTGTCACTTTATTTTCTTTAATCAAAAACACCAAAAATACTTTATATTCATACACTTTTCTTTACTTCTTTTAAAACAAAAAGACTAAAAATATTTTCTTAAGAAAATTTATTTTCTTCTCTTAACGAAAAAAGAAAACAAATATATTTTACATTTCAATTCTTGTACATTATTTCAATATGGTTGTAATAAATAATTAGGACTTTAATTTCTTGCAATCCCCTTTTGTAAATTTGTACACCCTATTCCCCAAATGATTGTAATAGCGTAGAATATTTACTTTCCACAATTGATCGCTTTAATATAAATGCTAGTAATTAGGATTTGTATAGGAAGATAAAAATCAATCTTAGAGAACACTAATACAAGATAAACCAAGCATGAAATGCAAACACTTGCACACCTGCATTTCTAGGGTTAACTCCACTTGTTGCCTTATGAAAATGGTCATGTTATGCATTATGACGTCTTAACAAAAACAATCAAAATACAAGATCATAGTCCCTCGATGACGCTACGAATGTTGCCTTATAAATGATATTTTTCCCTCAAGAGAAATGCTGAGATATCTCACAGCATTGCTATCATACGATAACCCATGCCCGTCCCTTTACATCCAAAGCTAAGGCTTCTTACCAATCAATGATAAGATAGCAACGTCTAAAGAAGGAAGAGAAGAACAAAAGACTTTTGAGTAGGTAGAAACTTTCTTAGTTGCTTGCTCATTTTCAAAACAAACATCTTTTTAAATACACACAAAACACTTTCAAAACATGAAATATTTTCAAAAGTCAAACACTTTTTATAAATTCTTATAGAGACGAGAATCATTACAAAATTTTCCTAAACGAATGCACTTTTCAAAAATACTTTCAAAACCCATCACAAAGCACATTTTCAAACAAAATCAATGATCTAGCAAGCAACTAAGAGCCCATAGATAACTATGGATGAAAAGGGTGCTAACACCTTCCCTTTTCATATTCTACCCCCCGAACTCAAGAAAATAATCTCAAAGGTATTTCCTGTTCTTTTCACCCTTTCCTTTATTGGATAAAAGAAAAGTCGGTGGCGACTCTAGCTATCCGCAACAATTGCGATCAAACGTAAAACATCCCAAGTCAGTTCTCCCACTGTGTTACAGAACTGGCAACTCTGTTGGGGAATTCTTAAAAGTGGGGTTACCTTAGGGCTAGATCACCTTTACTTGCTTTTTCTTTATTTGATTTGTTTGCTTTACATTTTGGTTCCTTGTTTGGGATTGTTTTGATCCTCTACCCGGATCTGGGACACCTTTTTAGGTAAGTAGCAATAAATTATGGGAACTTTACATCATAGACCGATATGGTTGAAGTAATGGGTGCGTTAGTGTGATGCATTTGTTGGTACCAGTATCCCTTGTGTTGAATCAATGAGAATACGGGGCCGCTGAGCAACGTCATGAAGCACTAACTGACCTTAGAACCTTAATTGAACAACTTGGCTATTAGGAAGTAGTGAGATAACCGGTTTTGGTGGAAATCTGAAAATTGGTTGATACTCGATACTACACTCTTTGAGATTGGACTTTTGTGATATCTCGTCCGCAAGAAAAGATTGATCATGCTGAGACAATGCCTAAAAGAAAGGCCAGTGATATTGAGATCCTCTAGAACCCGGTTAATTTCTAAGACAGGTTGAGCCAACTAGACTTCAATAGGGTACTTACCTATCAACTCCATGCAAGCCTAAACCTAAGGACGTGTATGCTTTATGTGTACATAACAACTTGTTTGCTTGTACATAACATCATAAACATCATAACATCATAAGAATTCTCACTAACCATTTCAAGGATTTAGGAATTTATCTTTGTTTTGTTTTGTAAGCCATGAACCCCGTTCAAAGGAATACCATTAGAATCAGCTTCTTGAAAGCACACCCTCAACTCCAAGAATTAGCATCAAGGGTGCCTGAAGACTCTCCTTTCACCAAGAAATATGGTCGACTCCTCAATTTGTCTACCTCCAATTTCCAAGAAGAGATGATGTGTACGCTCTTCTAATTCTTCGATCCCATGCATCATTGCTTCACCTTCCCAGACTATCAGTTAGTGCCAACACTAGAAGAATTCTCTCTACTATTTGGAGTGCCTGTGCTTGACCAAGCACCGTTCACCGGTTTAGAAGGGATTCTGAAACCTGAAGTCATTGTCGAAGTCATGCATTTGAAGAGAGCCGAAATTATAGCAAATTGGGAGACAAGAGAGGGCTCGTTCATTCTGGGAAGATATGGATTTTCAAGCCTTTGAAGATATCCTGGCCCTTCTCATCTATGGTTTGGTTCTATTTCCTAACTTGGACTAATTCATAGATGTGAATGCCATCAAAGTATTTCTCTCTCGTAATCCTATACCTACCTTACTGGGAGATATCTTACATTGTTTCCATACCTGTACTATGAAGAAAAGAGGTACTCTCTTGTGTTGCATTCCCCTACTTGCCAAGTGGTTTATTTCGAACCTACCTCGATCAACATTAAAGAACGAGAAAGGATTGACATGGTCTCAAAGGATGATGTCCCTCACCCACTCTGATATTCATTGGTGTTCGAGACCATTGGAAGATACTCCTATCATTGACCATTATGGGGAATTCCCTAATGTCCCTTTGGTTGGCATTAGGGGAGGTATCACTTACAACCCTTGCTTAGCTTTACGATAATTTGGGTATGCCCGGAGATATGGTCCTCATGATATGCTCATCCAAGGAGTGGTGTTCGATTACGAGAGCGACAATCAAGTCTACCGTCAGAGGTTTGTACGAGCTTTGATGATGGTAAACAAAGCAGATAGTGAGACACTAGGACACAAGAATTATATTCCCCTTGAACCTTACCTTAGGTGGGTACGAGCTCATGCTCAAAAGCTCATGATGCATTACCCCTCCATCCTGCCAATTATCGTGGAGCCTGTTGCTGAAGGAGAAGTCTCGTATATTGTCCTCCATCCCAACATGCCTACTTCTCTTGAAGACTTACAAAAGGGTTGGATTCAGTTAAAGGAAGAGCGAGACACCTTCGAAGCTCGGTTCTACGTGAGTGAGAAAAGGGTTTTGGAGCTTACAAACCAAATACATGAAGAACAGAGCTTGAACGCCTACCTTGCACCAAAGAGGATGCGCTCGACCTTTTTATCTTAGAAATTTATTTTGTAAGCCCAAGAGGCATGTTGTAACCATATTGAACTGATTAATGCAATTTGACGTTTGTTCATTCTTTGTCTAGACAAATTTAAATTTTATAAATCCTTGAAATCATTTGCATGCACATTTTCCATGCATCATAACATAACAGGTTTTCCACAACAGGTTTCCTTATCTTTCTGCTGTTTATTTCAGTAAGATGGATATCGAGAAAATAGTGAAAGACCCGCAAGCACAAAACTCCCAGTTTCAAGAGACTCTACTGACCCTGGCCAAGGGGAAACAAGAGTTGATGACATTGCTGGCATCCAAAAAGAAACCAAAGAGGAAAGCCCTAGTCAACATGGGTAAAAGATTCAGGGAGCCGATCCGCCAGATGCCAATAGTTGAAGATTGTCTGAGGAAGACGAAAATCAAATTGGAGAAGCAAATAGTACCCAGGCTGGGTGTATCAATGATCGAGTGTCTGATGATGAAGACTATTTTAATGAGCAGTATCCTCCTGTCAACGATAAGTACAAGCAACTAGAGGATAGACTGAAGGGCGTTGAGATTCAAGCCATCCCTGGTTTGGATTTTGATGATTTGGGTTTAATATCCGGGGTTGTCATTCCCCATAAATTCAAGATACCAATCTTCGTTAAATACGATGGGGTTTCCTGCCTAAAGCTTCATCTGAAGTCTTATGTACGCAAAATACAACCGCACACCGCCGACAAGTAACTTTGGGTCCACTTCTTTCAAGAAAGCTTGGTTGAGACTCAACTAGAGTGGTTTTACCAATTGGAGGGTTCCCGTATCTATACATGGGAAGACTTGGCCACTGCTTTCTATCACCAATACCAGTTAAATGCCGACCTAGCGCCAACTAGAGTCCAACTACAAGACATGACGATGGGTAAAAATGAAGGGTTCAAAGAGTATGCCTAAAAGTGGAGGGATCTTTCCAGTAGGGTAAAACCACCGTTAACTGATAGGGAACATATTGATATGTTTATGGGTACATTATCTGGTCCATTTTTCAACTTATTGGTTGGGTGCTCTTCATCCGGTTTCACTGACCTGATCCTGACTGGTGAAAGGGTCGAAAGTGGTATCAAAAGCGGGAAAATCCCCATAGCATGCGCTTCCACCTCCAATCCCGTAAAGAAACCCTTCACTGGGAAGAAAGAAACTAATGATGTGTATAGGGAAAGGGCCCGTACCAAGAAGGATAACTGTCCGTCCATTAATGCTGTTCTTATTTCCAACCCTACTCCTGTTCAAAGACAATCTTCCAATCATCAACAATTTGAGGATCCACAAAGACAATTCACAAGGATAATCATGTCGCCATCCCAAGCCTTACAACACCTTCTAAAGGCTAACTTAGTGACACTGCGTGATACTCCGGCCAATCCAAGCACCTCCTCACCTAAATACAATCTGAATACCAAGTGTGCATATCACTCAAATAGTCCCGGGCATGACACCGATCAATGCTGGGCACTGAAGAGAAAAATTCAAGACCTAATAGACAACAAGAACATCAAATTTGATCCGCCTACAATTCCCAATGTGATGACGGCACCAATGCCAAACCATGGCAAAGGCGTCAACGCAATTGAAGACACCATTTTTGTTTCCTCCATCAAAGATCTAACTACTCCGTTAACCATTATTAAAAAGAATTTTCTGAAAGTCGGGGTTTTCCCTGGCTGTTTGAAGGACTGTGATTGTTGCGCCAAACAAGTTGATGGATGGGAATGGCTAAAAAAAAGGTGTTCAAATCCTGATAAATAGTCATGAGATCCTATTTTAGAGAACTCCTTCCACCAAAAATTAGACCGTTAAGATTGAAGACCTCTCCATCATAACAATTTCAAACAAGCCTTTTAGGATCTTCTCAAAGGGTCCTATCTGGATTTCGAATGAACCGACTGTTGCTCCTCTGATAATTACTGCCTCTGGGCTAATTCCGTACTCTTCCAACAAAGCAGTGCCATAGAACTACGATGCTGAAGTGTTTTACCATGGAATAATGCAAGAGGCTTGAATTGAAGAAAGCAAAGCTGATGACGTTGGTAATATTACTAGATCTAGTAAGGTGACCAGAACTGGGAGAATCTTTTCGCCCAACATTTCACCTCCAACTGCTACAACGACACCTATCCTCATCACTGTTGCTAAACCTAGTGCTAACACAAGGGGAAAGGAGAAAGTAGTTGAGTCTGCTGAGATAGAGATGCCTACAAAAGACATTGTTGCTGAGGAACCTTCTGCTCAAGAAATGGACGAGATCTTGAAAATTATAAAGAGGAGTGATTTCAAGATAATGGAGAAGCTAGGGAAAACCCCTTCCAAGATCTCCATGTTATCTTTGCTACTTTGTTCCGATGCTCATGCCCGGGCATTAATCAAATTCTTAAAGAAAGCTCATATCCCTCATGAGACTACAACTGACCAGTTTGAAAATTGTGTGGCAAGCTTGACGATCGACAACGGTTTGGGGTTTTGGATGCTGATCTGACACCACTTGGAAAAAACCATAACAAAGCTCTGCATGTTTCTAATGAATGTAAGGGGACTACCCTATAACATGTTCTGGTTGACACTAGATCTTCTTTAAACGTACTACCCAAGGGAGCTTTGGATCGTTTAGACTGCAAAGGATTGGTGTTGAAGCCGAGTGATATTATTGCGAGGGCTTTCGATGGGTTCAAAAGGACGGTTCATGGAGAGGTGGATCTTCCGATCAATATGGGATCACATGTTTTCAACTCTACTTTCTATATCATGGACATCCGTCCTGCTTACTCCTATTTTCTGGGTTGCCCTTGGATCCATGGGGCAGGGGTAGTAACATCTACCCTTCACTAAAAGCTAAAATACCTAGTCAAGGGAAGGATCACCACTTTTTATGGTGAGGAGGAGTTCATGGTAAGCCATCTCAATTCTTTCAAATATGTGGAGATGGATGTCGAATTTATAGAAACCCCATGCCAGGATTTTGAAGTTGTTCCACCTATGGTTGCTACTGCCAAGATTTCCTCTAACATGCCCAAAGCTGATAAGGTCGTGCCAAAGATGGTTTCATTTAAGGATGCTCATGCCGCAGTCAATGATGGAAGCTGTGATACCTGGGGGTAACTCCCCGAGATCCCGTTCAAAGAAGACAAATGTGGTTTGGGTTTCACTATCAAGGCTCAGAAAAAAGTGAGGCGCACTGTAGCAACTGGTTTTTAAATGAGAGCCGCCACTATTACTTTTTATCCTAAGGGAAGAGAATCTAACAAAAAACCCTAATTCGAAGAGATTCCAGGTTTCAAACTCAATTAGACGAAAGGAAGGTGTTAGGCACCTTTCATATACCTTGTTCACAAGGATACTAGGTTCTAGGTTTGGGGTAAACAAGATTTTAAGTTTTAATTAGAAAGACTCACCATGATTTTTGATCGTATGCCTACGTATCCTCTTATGAGGAATCAAAGTCCCAATTCGTAGTTCGTATGAGGTTGGTATTTTTTAGGGGTTTGTAAACATATTTTGAATCACCTCGCACTTGGCCGAGAATAGTGATTGCAGAGATTTTGACTGAATGCATAGTAAGTCAAAACCATTTTGAAACCCTTTTGTAAAAACAGTTGTTTAGCTTAGTTTATTGTGAAAAGATAGTTTGATGATTTGTTTGTGTTTTTTATTGTGTTTAATTGCGAAGATCTTGATTAATGCATGATTAGAAAATATTTTAATGCAAATAATATAGAAAATAATATATGCAATTTTGATATAAAAATAATTTATTTGTTAGTATATAAATAATAATGTACACATATAATAATTAAAAATATAACAAATAATATGAATAATAGATATTATGAAAAATAATATTAATAATAATAGGAAAATTAATAATAATAATAATAATAATAATAATTAATTAATAGAAAAGAAAAAAATTAGAATTATAAAAAATATAAAAAATAATGGTTAAACAGAAGGGGGTGTATTTTTATGGTATGTAGTAAAATAAGGGGGGTGTTAAAATTAAATTGGGTTAGGCCCAAATGTGATGGCATGGACAGGGGGTGTTTTGTTTTGAAGCGTTAGTAACTGAAGCAACTGAGGGGTGCGAAAAACAATTGGGCCTGGCCCATTATAAATTTTAGAGAATCCGGATTGATCTAGTGTGGTAGAGTGTATGGTGCTTACCATGTAGACTTGGCCTCTGGCCGTCTGATGATGATCAAAAGGGTAAAAGTGAAGGAACATGGTTATTATAGTGCATTGGCGCACATGGAATTGAAATGTGCAGTATAATACTAAGTTATTTTTCCATTTTTCATTTTCATTTTACAGTGGAAGCGGTTGTCTTCTTCTCTCTCTCGCGCTAGCAAAACACAACCCTTCGTCTCCTTCTTCCTACCAAACCCTAAAGCCTTAACACCCACCACAGAGGCACCGGAAAATTGATCCTACCCCAAAATCAAACCAACCAAACCCCAATCAATACCAAAGCCAAAAAGAGCTAAGTTCACTTTTCTCCTTACCTCCTCGCGCGAGTTTTCGTTCTGACTTTCTATGAGCTTTGTTAATCTGCCTTCTCTTTCTTGTTTACAGGATACGGAGGTGGTTGAAGATGGTGGTGGAGCGATTGCCAGCGGCGGTTCATGGTTAGGGTTTCATAAATTGAAACCCCAACCGTCCTCTCTCAATCTTCTTCCTTCACGATTCTCCTTCACTATTCCAGGCTTCTCCTCTGTAATTTTTGATTCTTCGCAATCCGGTTTCTGTCCTTCGTCTCTGTAATCCAAACACTTTTCTGTATATCATCCTTCCCCTGTGGTTGTATTTCTTATTAGTATATATAGGTTTTAGAATTTTAGGGTTTGAATTATTGTAAGTTCGTTAGCCTTAGATTTAGGGATTAGGTTTATAGTTGATTGATTCTGTAAATCTTTGATTTTTATTTGATTTTGTATTATTGATTGCAATTGATTTAGGGTTCTATAATTGATACTGTAATAAGATTTTGTAATGTAATATTTTATTGAAATTCTGCTGTAAAAAAGTTTTGATTCTGAGATATTGACTCATTTTGCTGTAATTTGATATCTTACTGGATTGAAGTGTTATTTAGATTTGGTTCTTTTTTTCATTAAATCTGTACAGCAGGTGTTAGTGCTAGAAGCGTGCGCATATCTTGCTGTAATTGGTACAGTTCCAGTTTTTTTCTCAATTGGGCCAGTAGTATTTTTTAATTGAATTGGGCCTGTATTAGTTTATTCAGCAACAGATTTTATTACTATAAAACAATTTTGATCTGGCTTGGGCCCAATACACTGCACTCAACCAACTTTTAATGAGTAATAAAAATGTTAAGCAAAATATTTTTAATAATATAAATTTATCTTGTAATTTGTACATGGATATTTTCGTACAACAAGCAATAATACAACATCAAATAATAACGGCAACATATATGTTTGTTTCAGCAACACCTTAATGGGCCTGCAATTTTAACGATACCCCTCCTTGATATGTAAAAAACAGAAATGGAAATGGGCTAATTTAAAAGAACTTTAATGGGCTTCAAATGAAATTCTCCACCCCCTTTCTTTACTAACATCAATAGTCTCTAAATGACTTTAAGTTAATTTACTAGCAAATTAAACTTAAGTAGTTCTTAATAATTTATTAATTACTCGGGTGATTTTTATTTTCGAATTGCATGGGCCCGTTGGCCAACATGCTTCGCGAATGAATTTATGAGTCTTTCTGATTTAGAAAGCCCTTATTAAAATACACCCCCTAGTCTTGGATAAAGATGAGCCATCAGATACTGATGTACCATCTTTAATTGAATATTTCTTCAATTTTAATGTCGAAAAATAAAATTATCGAGGTAGGACAAATTTGGGGTACGACAGCTGCCCTTATTCAATTATCTTCTAGTCGAGTATCGCGAGAAAACTCGAGTCTTGTGCATTCTGATTGGAAGTTTATTGAATACTTGAAGTATCCCAAAATTTGTCTGACAAATATAAGGTTACACTGATATAGCATACCCTTACGAGTCTCAAGGAAGTTGGCAAAGCTGACGATGTATCGCTTACCAGGGTTTGATAACGAGGCTGATGGTTTTAAGAGCGCAATTTCGTATGTCTTGGTTTAGCTTTTGATCACTCACCCATTTGGAGGATGAACACAACAATGATTGATGATGCATGGCTGCTTGAAGACTGAGGCCATGGATTATGTTTGCGAATCGCTGCATGACGTCTGAGGTGATGGGCTAGAGTTTTGTATTTTTGGGCATCGCTGCATGAAGTCTGAGGCGATGGTCTGTGTTACGGAGTAAAGAAACACATTGCTACACGAAGTCTGAGGTAATGGGTTAAAGTTTTTTTTTCTTTCGAGCATCGCCACATGAAGTCTGAGGCGGTGATCTGTGTCGCAGGATAAGGAAATACATTGCTGCATGAAGTCTGAGGCAATAGGTTAAAGTTTTGTTTTCAGACATCGCTGCATGAAGTTTGAGGCGATAGGATGGATTTTATGGAATAAAGAAATATACATTGCTGCATGAAGTCTGAGGCAATAAGATGGATTTTGTGGAATGAAGAAACACATTGCTACATGAAGTATGAGGCAATGGGTTAGGTTTGCAAATCGTTGCGTGAAGTCTGAGGCGATAAGCTGGGTTTTGTATTACTCGAGCATCGCTGCATGAAGTCTGAGGCGATGATCTGGAGCTTGTAAAGGAACATATTGCTGCATGAAGTCTAAGGAAATAGGCCTGGTTCATGAATCACTGCGTGAAGTCTGAGGCAATAATCCGTGTCACGGAATAAAGAAACACATTGCTGCATGAAGTCTGAGGCAATGAGCTAAATTTTGGATTTTGAACATCGCTGCATGAAGTATGAGGCAATGGTTTGGAGAAACGCATTACTTCCTGAAGTCTGAGGCAATGGGTTGGGTTCGCAAATCGCTGCATGAAGTCTGAGGCGATAGGCTGAATTTGGTTTCGAACATCGCTGCCTGAAGTCTGAGGCAATGGTCTAGGCTTTGTGAATACATTGCGGCTTAGAGGAAATGTAATGAGTTTTATGAATACATTGTGGCTTGGAGGCAATGTAATGAGTTTTGAAACACATTGCGGCTTAGAGGCAATGTACTGAGTTTTACGAATACATTGCAGCTTGGAGGCAATATAATGAGTTTTGCAACACATTACGGTTTAGAGGCAATGTACTGAGTTTGGAAAATACATTGCGGCTTAGAGGGAATGTGTCGAGTGTTGTTCATTACTGCATGAAGACTTAGGTAATGGACTACTTTGTAAAGAACTCATTACTACAGGAAGGCTTAGGTGATAGGATGAACGCGTCACGGCATGAAGACTTAGGTGACGGGTTGAATCGTAGGAGAAGTATTTTGTTGGTTGACCCTTAGATAGCTAAATCGAGGGTGAGACTGTTGTTTGTTTTCCATGTGATACATGTGTATGCATGCGCATTGCATGTTTGTATGTATGCAAAATGTATGATGTTTGATGTGTGGACCCCTGAATATATGCTTATTGTACGCAAAATTGTATAGTGTATGTATGCTATGCATGTATGTATGAAATATGTGTGTGTAAAATGCGTGTATGCCTTGAAATGTTATGAAAACTATTTTTGGCATTCGCTCCTTTGAACCATTAGCTTAGAGTAGTTAATCCCCTGGCGTCATATGTTGTGTTGTCGCAACTTTGTTAAATTCAATTTGAATGCGGTGAAAAAGCGTTAGAAAAATTTGAAACATTGATTTCGCATTGTGAGCGCGGGTGTAGACATAGACGTAGACGTAGGTAATGGCATATGCGTAGATTTGTATGTTGTAAGCACAAGCGTAGACGTATGTATTGGAATATGTGTGGCCTTTGTAAGCGCAGGCCTAAGCATAGACGTATGTAGATTCGTATCTTGTAAGCGCATGCGTAGGCGTAGACGTATGTATAGAATTTACGGGAGTACGCATGTGTGTGGATACGTGCGAATGTAGACTTCGTGTTGTAAGTGTAGTCATAGGCCCTGACATAGACGTAGACTTTGTGTACGGACGCGTAGATGTAGGAGTAGATATGTGTATAGACTTTGTATTGTTGAGTGCAAGCATAGGTGCAGATGTACGTGTGGACGTAGAATTTTTCTGTCGTGAGCGTAGACATAGGCGTAGACACATGTGTAGACTTTTGTATTGCAAGATGTAAGAGTAGCCATGTGCGTGAACGTAGACGTGGACTTTCTTTCAATATCTTTCTAACCAAAATGTTTTTTCGATGTTTTGTCAAATGCTTTTATTTTGTTAATCCCCCGAAATGATTTCGAGATAATATTCACAAGTAATGATCTTAGTATTTTGTAAACAAGTATGAGAAAAAGAAAAACGCAATTTGAAAGATGCAAAGAAAGCAAATGTTTTATTGATATGCCTCTGAATAGGCGAGAATATAAGATGCAATTCCTAGGAAGAGGTAATTACAGAAAGTTTTAAACTGTAAATGGCAATAAAAATGATAATTGATACTGTTGTTCCCCAATATCCTTTTAATGATCTTATATCCTTTGCTTCTGAGTTGTATGATTCAGATCTATCTCTCCCTTCGTGGTTCGTAGTCGCAGTTCTTTTTTTTCTTTATTTCTTTGTATGAAATCCCTAACTTTTTCTCGGATTGCCCTTTCGGGTCTTCAATCCACCGGGATTGCTTTTTGTTTATATGCCCCTAATTTTTGCCTGGATCTCCCTTTAGGGTTTTCGATCCACCGGGACGCTCCTTTTTGCCTAAGTCTCCCTTTTAGGGTTCGAGCTTAGCGAGCTTCTTATACATAGTATTTTTGACCGCATCTGAGTTTTCCAGATGTGGTAGTTCTTCCTCATCCATTGTTGTGAGGATAAGATCACCGCTGGAGGATGCTGTTTTGACTACGTATGGACCTTCGTAGTTGGGTGTCCATTTACCATGTGAATCGAGGCGAGGTAGCCGAATCTTCTTGAGTACTAGACCATGTTGTGGTTCATCTTGTGCAGTACACTGTTATTCTGAAAGAAATTCGAGGCTAATTTCTGTAGAGTTCGTTTGTAGGTGCTAGAGGCATTTCCTAGATGTCCTTATTTTCCGAGGCTTTTCTTGATGTCATGAAACCAAAGCTTATAATATTGTCATTTTTCAATAGCAAGGCAATGTGCGGGCTCTTCAAAGTGTCTGTTTATGATGCGCGGTTCATGGTGGACCAAGTTACTTTGAACATAGCTGATAGAGTTGCCCGAGCATCTGTCATTTGGTTTCCTTTTCGTGGGACATGACTGAAAATGATCTTTGCAAATTCCGCAGTCAGTTTTCAAAACATGATCCCGATATGGAACCAGTTTTGGATGTTTTAGTATCCCGTTCACCGTTGACTTAGTGTATGTCTTGTGAGCATTCTTTGGAGAAGTCAATACTGCCCCTATATCGTGCCTTGGTTCATTTGAAGCCTCGTCGAACGTGGATATCCAACGTGCCCCTGGCTCGGGTTCTTTGACAGGTCTTGGTATTTTGTAGTTACTTGTTTTTACAACACTGTCTGTATTTGATCTTGGTCTATTTCTGTAGGAACAAGCAGATATGTGCAATAATTTGATTATCTTCTTTATGGCTCTGCTTTAACATTGCCTCTTAGCTTGGTTTCTTTCGGATCTTCCCCTGTGCCCAGATTAATGGTCTTAATAGCCTCTTAATATGGTTGTACGTTGTCATTCTTTTGCTTTATTTCCCTCACCATTTTCTCAGAGAGTTCAAGATCTTTATCATCTTCCTCTTTAGCTTGATTGATAGTAGTATCAACATTATATCGGATTGCATCAGTAGCATTATCAGTGGATTTGAGCATGAATTTGCACACTTATCATGTTTTGGTGCAGATTTAGTATAGGAGATTTGAAAATGCATATGCAGAGAAAGTATTTCCATTTTTAAATTTAAGATATAAATGCAAGAGAAAGAAAGGTATCTTTATTGAAAACAAAATATAACTTTTATTAATCGTAAATATTGTCTGAAACAAAATAGGGAAACCCTTACAAGCAACTCCTATGCCCCGGGCTTGACATAGGTTCTTTAAAAACAAGAAAAATTAATTAGAAAAGAAAAATATCTTAGGAATCTCCACGGTCGTTCATCTTTTGAGTTCTCCTTCTGGGGCGCATTCTCGGATGAATTCAGTTGCCCCTTTGCTGTTGACTTTGTTAGATATTTTTTCCCCATGTCAGTCATGCACTACTCCATTGTTAACAAAGGTCTCTTGGATTGGAGGAAAATGTGCTTCGCCCTTCAGAGTAGCTTTATATTTTTATTCAGGGTATTGTCCGAATTGGACTATCCCCTGGTCCCCTAACCTTTGTAGATCTCTTTCGAAAGCTTCATTGTGTTCTAGCGGGAGTCCACATCCCAACAGATATTCTTTCAGCAAATTTAACGGGGTTTTTGCTTGTCTACTTTCGCCAGAGTCAGTAACTACTTCAATTGCATTTATTGTCAACCCATCGTGCAAAGGCGTAGGGTCTGATTTGATGTTGGGCTTCTCGAAGGTGATGTCTTGGGATTCCAACAAATACCGCACCTTGTGTTTGAATGGCCAACACTGCTCTATGGTATGTCCAGGAGAATTAGCATGATATTCACATCTGGAATTAGCATCGTATCTTCGTGGGAGTGGCCCGACTGAAGGAGCTAGAGGCTTGAGTTCCACTAAGGATACCTTAACTAGCTGTTGCAATAACTGGCTAGGTGGCATAAGGAGTGGATCAAATTTCCTGGGTGGCCTTCTGCCTTGCTGCTTCCCTAGTGGGATCACTAATGGTTGTTGTACCCTGGGTTGTGACGCTGCAACATTAATTTCTCACTATTTTCCTTTGGGGACGCTTGAAGCGGGCCTTCTTAAATGGTAGGGGGTATTTAATGGCCCCCCTGATATCTTCCCACTTTTTATCCCAATCTGGATTCTTTCTCCGATGGTTACTAGGTCTGAGAACCCCGAAGAGATACTTCCAATCATCATCTCATAATACATCCCTCACAAAGTTCCCATGAACGTGTCTACTAACTCCTTCTCTAACAGTGGTGGCTGCACACGAGATTCCATCTCCCTCCATCTCTGAGCATACTCTTTGAAGGACTCCTCTTTCTTCTAGGACAAATTTTGGAGTTGCATGCGGGTAGGCACCATGTCCAGGTTATATTTGTAATGCTTTAGAAAAGCTTTGGCAAGATCCACCCAGGTTCGAATATGCGTTCGCTCCAATTTCATATACCAGTCTGAAGATGCCTCGCTCAGACTATCTTGAAAATAGTGAATCATCAGCTTCTGATCGTGCGCATGGGTATGCATCTTCCTACAATACATACGAAGAATATTTCTTGGACAAGTGAGCCCTTGTATCTCTCAAAGTCAGGTACTTTGAACTTTGGTGGAATCAACACATCAGGAACTAGGCCCATTTCGAGAGCGTCTACTTTGAAAGCATCAAAACCCTCCACAACTTTTAATCTTTCTTCCAGAGCTTTGTAATGATTCATCACCAGTGGATTATCAACATCATAAGTACCAGTTGTCTTTAAGGGCGCTTGGTTGGCGTCCTCCGGGTCGTGGTCTCCGTATTGTAGGTCCAAGTAATTGTCTGTATTGTTGACTAGAATCCGTAGAGTATATGATTCCCCTGATTTTGGTGGCGGTGGGACAAACCTTTCAGTTTCAAATTCTTACTGGGCCTTGAAGGACTTTGGGAGTCCTGCTTCTGGCTTTTTCCTTGGTTGGTGACCACATGATGCACCAATAGTTTGGGCTACTTCCTCGAAAGCTGCCCTGGGAATTTGGTCTTGCCTGTCAATAATGTTCTTCAAAGCTAGGAGAACTTGACTCAGATCTCCTTTCATTGAAGTAACATCACCCTTTACTTGGTCGAGGTCCTCTTTGAATGCAGCCTGAGTTTCCTCGATTTTCTCCATTGCTTTTTGTTGATAGGCCCTTGTTTGATATGGAGGCCAAGGAGGTGGAGACCTTCTTCTACCAATGGTTCAACTGGAGATATGTTTTTGAAAAATGAGTTTTGACATGATATGCAGGTGTTCGTGAATGCATGCGTGCGAATGAATGTGTATAAATATGAAAGGGGTTAGCTGTCCTATTCACTTGGGTATGTATCTGCCTTTTGCTTATTATTTTACTTAGCGTCTATCTTTAAAATAGATAGGCAAACGAGATGTGGAAATAAAATTCCTTTATTAAAGGTAACATAGTTCAGATATTGAAAAATATTACAATCTTAAACCAAAACTTTATTTGCATGAAATCAAGCAAAGGGAAATAAGTCTTCTAGGTGCGCTTGCAGAGGTCAGCTCTTGAAACTATCCACCCTTGCTTGACAAAGCTTGAGAAAGTCTTCAGCACATTAGTTCCCTTTCGTGGCTTTGATTTCAGACATGTTTGACGCATTGACGCAGACAAGTTGTTTCCTTCGGTATCCATTTTTAAAGACAGTCACCGAGATCTTGATTTTATTATTTTTTTTGTACCCCGTGAATAAGACAAATAGAAAGAACGGGTGATGAATATATGAAATGTATGAAGAATATATGAAATGTATGAATGCATAGGCATAGGGTTGAGTGACATGATTTTTGTAATAAGTACCCCCATAAGGTAGGGATGTATGGTTCAGTGACAGGGTTTTTTGTGATAAGTACCCTTAGAAGGCAGGCTCCTTAATTTTGACTTATGGTTAGTCTACCCTCCCAAAAGGTGGTTTCCTTAAAGGTATCATGAATAACACCAGAGGGAAAACGCACAAGGGCCTCCCTTAGGTGGAGCCTCTTTACAAACCGAAACTTTCGTCTCAAATTCGTGAAATGTCTCGTCATGAGATTTTAGGTTAAGGTTGTTACAAAGAGTCATGGGTGACCTTCCAAAGTCCTACTCGTCAAGAGGATATCTCTCGATAAGTATTCCTTTTTTGGAAGTCCACCGACTCTAGGCAAAGTCGTCGCATAAACTCGCAGGGATGATGTACCCCCTAAGCTAATAGACGAACCTTCTTTCTAAGGTTTATTGAAAATATTTTTTTTGAAATAAAAACCCGCCACACAGTATATATGATGATAAGAAAAATTGATAATAAATAAATAAATGCAATAAATATAATTAATGCAAATAAATAAATAAATAAAAACCCCAAAGTAAAACCTAAAACCTAGGGTTAAAGAGAGTCCCCAGCAGAGTCGCCAGCTGTAGCAACTGGTTTTTAAATCAGAGCCGCCACTATAAGTTTTTATCCTAAGGGAAGGGAATCTAACAGAAAACCCTAATTCGCAGAGATTCTAGGTTTCAGACTCAATTAGACGAAAGGAAGGTGTTAAGCACCTTTCATCGACCTTGTTCACAAGGATACTAGGTTCTAGGTTTAGGTTTGGGGTAAACAGGATTTTAAGTTTTAATTAGAAAGACTCGCCACGATTTTTGATCGTATACCTACGTATCCTCTTATGAGGAATCAGAGTCTCAATTCGTAGTTTGTATGGGGTTGGTGTTTTTAGGGGTTTGCAAACATATTTTGAATCACCTTGCACTTGGCTGGGAATAGTGATTGCGGAGATTTTGACTGAATGTGCAGTAAGTCAAAACCAGTTTGAAACCCTTTTGCAAAAATAATTGATTAGCTTAGTTTATTGCGAAAAGATAGTTTGATGATTTGTTTGTGTTTTTTATTGTGTTTAATTGCGAAGATCTTTATTAATGCATGATTAGAAAATATTTTAATGCAAATAATATAGAAAATAATATATGCAATTTTGATATAAAAATAATTTATTTGTTAATATATAAATAATAAAGTACACATATAATAATTAAAAATATAATAAATAATATGAATAATAGATATTATGAAAAATAATATTAATAATAATAATAGGAAAATTAACAATAATAATAATCATTAATTAATAGAAAAGAAAAAAATTTTAGAATTATAAAAAATATAAAAAATAATGGTTAAACAGAAGGGGGTGTATTTTTATGGTATGTAGTAAAATAAGGGGGGAGGGGTGTTAAAATTAGATTGGGTTAGGCCCAAATGTACTGGCATGGATAGGGGGTGTGTTGTTTTGAAGCGTTAGTAACTGAAGCAACTGGGGGAGCGAAAAACAATTGGGCCTGGCCAATTATAACTTTTAGAGAATCCGGATTGATCAAGTGTGGTAGAGTGTATGGTGCTTATCATGCAGACTTAGCCTCTGGCCGTCTGATGATGATCAAAAGGGTAAAACTGAAGGAACATGGTTATTATAGTGCACTAGCGCGCATGTAATTGGAACGTGCAACATAATACTAAGTTATTTTTCCATTTTTCATTTTCGTTTTACAGTGGAAGCGGTTGTCTTTTTCTCTCTCTCGCGCTAGCAAAATACAACCCTTCGTCTCCTTCTTCCTACCAAACCCTAAAGCCTCAACACCCACCACGGCGGCACCGGAAAATTGATCTTACCCCAAAATAAAACTCACCAAACCCCAATCAAGACCAAAGCCAAAAAGAGCTAAGTTCACTTTACTCCTTACCTCCTCGCGTGAGTTCTCGTTTTGACTTTCTCTGAGCTTCGTTAATCCTCCTTCTCTTTCTTGTTTACAGGATAGGACGGTGGTTGAAGATGGTGGTGGAGCGATTGCCAGCGGCAGTTCACGGTTAGGGTTTCAGAAATTGAAACCCCAACCGTCCTCTCTCAATCTTCTTCCTTCGCGATTCTCCTTCACTGTTCAAGGCTTCTCCTCGGTAATTTTTGATTCTTCGCGATCCGGTTTCTGTCCTTCGTATTTGTAATCCAAACCCTTTTCTGTATATCGTCCTTCCCCTGTTTTTGTATTTCTTATTAGTATATATAGGTTTTAGAATTTTAGGGTTTGAATTGCTGTAAGTTTGTTAGCCTTAGATTTAGGGATTAGGTTTATAGTTGATTGATTCCGTAAATCTTAGATTTGTATTTGATTTTTTATTATTGATTGTAATTGATTTAGGGTTCGGTAATTGATACTGTAATAAGATTTTATAATGTAATATATGACTGAAATTATGCTGTAAAAAAGATTTGGTTATGAGATATTGATTCATTTTGCTGTAATTTGATAACTGACTGGATTGAACTTTTATTTAGATTTGGTTCTTTTTTTATTAAATCTGTACAGTAGGTGTTAGTGCTAGAAGCGTGCACATATCTTGTTGTAATTGGTACAGTTCCAGTTTTTTTCTCAATTGGGCCAACAGTATTTTTTAATTGAATTGGGTCTGTGTTAGTTTATTCAGCAACATATTTTATTACTATAAAACAATTTTCATGTGGCTTGGGCCCAATACACTGCACTCAACCAACTTTTAATGAGTAATAAAAAATGTTAAGAAAAATATTTTTAATAATATAAATTTATCTTGTAATTTGTACAGGGATATTTTCGTACAACAAGCAATAATACAACAACAAATAATAACGACAACATATATGTTTGTTTCAGCAACACCTTAATGGGCCTGCTATTTTAACTGTACCCCCTCCTTTCTATGTAAAAAACAGAAATGGAAATGGGCTAATTTAAAAGAACTTTAATGGGCTTCAAATGAAATTCCCCACCCCCTTTCTTTACTAACAACAATAATCTCTAAATGACTTTAAGTTAATTTTACTAGCAAATTAAACTTAAGTAGTTCTTAATAATTTATTAATTACTCATGTGATTTTTATTTTCGAATTGTATGGGCCCGTTGGCCAACATACTTCACGAACAGATTTATGAGTCTTTCTGATTTAGAAAGCCCTTATTAAAATACACCCCCTAGTCTTGGATAAATACGGGCCATCAGATACTGCTATACCATATTTAATTGAATATTTCTTCAATTTTAATCTCGAAAAATAAAATTATCGAGGTAGGACAAATTTGGGGTACGACACACGCTCGTGCATGAAATCCCCCTCTCCGTATTGGAAATCACATAGTAAATGTTATGGAGGATTCTGATGAGGAATGTGTATTTGAAGAATGGTTACACCCTACTACAACAGAGCTCAACAATTGGAACGCAAAGGACTTCGGTCCCATCTCCTTCATTGAGGAGTAATTACTTGTTTATTTGCTTTCTATTAATTCAAGAGCCTTCTGTCTGTAATATTAAACATTAACTTTTAAGCCATATGCCTTGCGCGAGAACTATGGTCCATTTGTTAAGGGTTTTATTTATGTTCATTTTATCATATGATCATTCAATATAAACCATTAGACTTTTGCATTCAAATTTTTGTGTTCATTATCTTTCCTTCAATGCGTTTTTCAAATAGCCATGTATCTTACATGCATACACACACACACACACACACATACTCTTGCAGGTCCTCATCCATTTTGGATCTCATTGCCAATGACTCTACTATTATTGACTATGATTTCGAACGTCCAATTAACCGAGCCGAAGACAAAGGCGAGGAAGATTGTGAAATACCGGGAGAACTAGCTAGACTTCTAATGCAAGAGGAAAAAGCTATTCAACCGCATGAAGAGTCAGTAGAAGTCATCAACCTAGGTATCGAAACAGACAAGAAAGAGGTCAAGATCAGCGCCAACCTAGGAAGCAGTGTCAAAAGCAGATTGGTTCAGATGTTACATGACTATGTGGAAGTGTTTGCTTGGTCGTATAAAGATATGCCCGGATTGGATACCGACATTGTAGTTCATCATCTGCCAACAAAGGAAGATTGTACTCCTATCAAGCAAAAAGTTCGTCGCATGCGACCTGACATGTCTGAAAAGATAAAAGTTGAAGTGATGAAACAATTTGATGCAGGATTCCTAGCAGTGACATCTTATCCCCAATGGGTTGCAAATGTGGTGCCAGTACCGAAGAAAGACGGAAAAGTTCGTATGTGCGTAGATTATAGGGATTTGAATAGGGCAAGCCCCAAGGATGACTTCCCTCTACCACATATTCATGTCTTGGTCGATAACACCTATCAACATAAAGTCTTCTCTTTCATGGATGGTTTTTCCGGCTATAATCAAATTAAGATGGCTCCCAAAGACATGGATAAGGCCACCTTCGTTACGCAATGGGGCATCTTTTGTTACAAGGTCATGCCATTCGGACTGAAGAATGCAGGGGCAACATATCAAAGGGCTATGTTAGCTTTGTTTCATGATATGATCCATCATGAAATAGAGGTATATGTGGATGATATGATTGCAAGGTCACAAACTGAAGAGGAGAATCTTAATAACCTATACAAACTATTCGAGAGGCTGAAAAAGTATAAGTTGAGATTGAACCCCAATAAGTGCACATTCGGAGTAAGATCTGGAAAACTTCTAGGTTTTGTTGTCAGTGGTAAAGGCATCGAAGTTGATCCTGTAAAGGTAAAAGCCATTCAAGAAATGCCATTCCCCCATTCTGAAAAGGAGGTTAGAGGGTTCTTGGGCCGTCTTAACTATATTTCCCGCTTCATATCTCACTTAACTTCTACTTGTGAGCCGATCTTAAAACTCTTGAAGAAAGATCAAGTAGTCAGATGGAATGATGAATGCCAAGCTGCCTTTGACAAAATCAAGGAATATCTACAAGAACCTCTTATCCTCACGGCTCCAGTTGAAGGAAGACCCTTGATCATGTACTTGACTGTGCTAGAGAATTCTATAGGGTGTGTGTTAGGCCAACATGACGAGTCTGAAAAGAGCATGCGATATACTACCTGAGCAAAAAGTTTACCGACTGTGAAACCAGATATTCACTGCTCAAGAAAACTTGTTGCGCTCTGGCATGGGCTTCTCACCGGCTAAGACAGTATATGTTGACTCATACCACTCTATTGATTTCTAAGATGGACCCCATCAAGTACATCTTCGAGAAACCTGCTCTTTTCGGATGGATAACTAGATGGAAAATGATCTTGACTGAGTATGATATTCAATATACAACACAAAAGGCGATCAAAGGAAGTGTATTAGCAGATAATTTGGCCCATCAAGCTGTTGATGATTATCAATCTATGAACTTTGACTTCCCAGATGAGAATATCATGCTAGTGACCGATTGTGCGAAACCTGGACCGTATGACGAACCTGAACAAGGATCCCGATGGACTATGGTCTTCGATGGGGCTTCCAACGTATTGGGTAACGGAATTGGTGCTGTGATAGTTTCTCCTGAGGGTTGCCACATCCCTTTCACGGCTAGACTGTGCTTCGATTATACAAATAACATGGCTGAATACGAGGCATGCATTTCGGGTCTGAAGGCTGCCATTGATTTAAGGATCAAGCATTTGAACATGTTTGGAGATTCCACTCTGGTGATTAGCCAAGTAAAGGGAGATTAGGACACTAAGCATCCTAATCTTATTCCTTACAAGGAGCTTGTGCTATCTTTGATTCCATATTTCGAAGAAATCACCTTTGAACACTTCCCTGGAGAAGAAAATCAGTTAGCCGATGCTTTGGCCATGATGTCTTCTATATTCTAGGTCAAATGGGACAACGAAGCTCCCATGATTACAATTGAGAGATTTGACGAACCTGCACACTACTATGAGCTTGACACCGATGCCGAGAATCCATGGTACCATGAGGTGAAGAGATATCTTGAAGCACAAGAGTATCCCGAAGGAGCTTCCATCAATGATAAAAAGTTCTTATGAAGATTCTCAGCCAAATTTCTCCTAAGCAATGGAACCTTGTACAAACGCAACCATGATTCCACTCTACTCTGATGTGTCGATAAGGAGGAGGCAGAGAGTATTATGGAAGATATGCATGATGGTCTCTTTGGGACTCACTCTATAGGATATACTATGGCCAAGAAAATCTTGAGAGCTGGTTACTATTGGTCAACGATGGAGACTGATTGCCATCACCACTCAAGGACTTGCCACAAATGCCAAGTCTATGCTGACGAGGTCCATGTGCCTCCTATTCCTCTGAATGTCATGACCGCTCTGTGTCTGTTTGCAATGTGGGGGAATTTACATGATTGGAGAGATTAAACCTACTGCTTCCAATGGACATTGCTTCATTCTGCTCGCTATCGATTATTTCACCAAATGGGTCAAAGCCGCCTCGTTTGCCTCAGTCACAAATAACGTTGTAGCCAGATTCATCAAACATAACCTCATCTTCTGCTATGGTATCCCCAAAAGGATAATCACTGACAATGTGACCAATCTTAATAATGCTATGATTACAGAACTTTGCACTCAGTTCAAAATCAAGCATCACAGTTCTTCTCCTTATAGACCTAAAATGAATGGCGCAGTGGAAGCAACCAACAAAAACATTAAGAATATTATGCAGAAGATGGTAGTAACCTACAAAGACTGGCATGAGATGTTACCATTTGCTCTTCATGGCTACCGTACTTCAGCTCGGACATAAACCAGGGCAACTCCCTTTTCTTTGGTCTATGGCATGGAAGCTGTCCTACCAATGGAAATTCAGATTCCCTCACTAAGGATTATGAATGAAGCAGGCTTAGGTGAAGATGAATGGATTCAGACAAGATTGGATTAGTTGAACTTGATCGATGAAAAGCGACTGGCTGCTGTTTGTCACGGTCAGATGTACCAGAAGCGTATGGTCAAGCCTTTCAACAAAAAGACCAGACCTCGAGTATATCAAGCTAGTGACTTGGTAATAAAGCGCATCATTCTTCCATAAAGTGACCCTAGGGGAAAATGGACTCCCACTTACGAAGGGCCATTTGTTGTCAAGAAAGTTTTCTCCGGTGGTGCCATGATACTGACTACTATGGATGGAGAAGATTTCCTACATCCTTTGAATGCAGACACAGTTAAAAAATACTACGCATAAGAGACCCTCTAGGTTGACACACCTAGGAAAGATAATGGAATCCAGGCAAACCAAAGGTTTGGGTAAAAATTAGGGACATATGCAAAAGATTGTACACCCGGCAAGTCGAAAACCCGAAAGGGCGACTTGGGCAAAAATGGGTATCCTGGTGGGCTGAAAACCCGAAAGGGAGGTCCAGACAAAAGTTAAGGATTTAAAGCGTATGACTAGGTCCCGTGGAATCACCACAGTCAACTTTATTACCAAGGTCCGAGTTCAAACGGTCCAAGATCAATCCAATCAACTTCTGTCAACGACAAGGGACGTTCGAAGACATTGAGGCACTAGTAGGGTTGGAACACAATGAGATTTTTTCCACATGGCTTTTATCTTTGTTTTCAATTTTGTTACCCTTTCGACGATTTCCTCTTACTAGGATCTCCGTCTCCTTGTACAAAAACGCCTATTCATGGGCAAAACATCAATACAAATATACTTTGAAGTGCAAACTTTTTGTTTTTTGTTTTGAGTGCAAAAACGTCCAAAGACTAAAATTGAATGAACATATGCATATGAACATGTTTAAACTATTTAGTAAATGTGTCCTACCGAGCAGCAATGAGCGTATGTTTAATGCAGTTGAGATATCCACACAGAGTTATCTCATTAGCATTGTCCCCACAAATGGTTTTTCTGCGGGTGGAAGCCATATCCTACAAAACAGAGCAAAGATAAATCCCCAAATCCTTGAAATGGTTAGTGAAAATGTTATGGCATGATGTCATGATGTTTATGAACAAATAATCACACACAAACAAGCACACAGGGTCTTAGGTTTTGGCTTGCATGGGGTTTATAGGTAAATACTCTCTTGAAGTTTAGTCGGTTTAACCTGTCTTGACAAAAATAACTGGGTTTTAAGGAATCTCAATATCACTGATCTTTCTTCATCGAGCATTGTTTCAGCAAAAGCTTCTTTATTAGCGACCGAAATATCCCAAAAGTCTGATCTCAATGAGTGTAACATCGAGTATCAACCAACTTTAGTCTTGCACCAAAGTCGACTATCTCATTACTTTCTATTGGCCAAGTTGTTCAACTAAAGGTTCTACGGTCAGTTAGTGCTTCATGACACGACATAGCGGCCCCATATTCTCTTTGACTGGATTCAAGGGACACCAGTACCAATAAATGTGTCACACTAACGTAGCAATCACTTCAACCGTGTTGATATTAAGCCGCACAGTCTCTACGATCTATTGGTACTTACCTAAAAATGCCCACAGATCCGGGTAGAGGATCTATACAAAACCCAAACCCCCTTTTAAGAGTAAAGCAAGCAAGTCAAACAATGAAAGAAATAAATGTGATCTAGCCTCTAAGGTAACCCCACTTTTAAGTTTGTCCCCAGTAGAGTCTCCAGTTCTATAATACGGTGGGAGAACTGACTCGGGTGTTTTGCATTTTATCGCAATTATTGCGGATAGCAAGAGTCGCCACCGACTTTTCTTTTATCCAATAAAGGAAAGGGTGAAAAGAACAGGAAAGACCTTTTAAGAATTTTCTTGAGTTCAGGGGGTAGGTTATGAAAAGGGAAGATGTTAGCACCCTTTTCATCCGTAGTTATCTACGGGCTCTTAGTTGCTAGCTCACTTTGAAAATGCTTTGTGAAATGTGTTTGTGTTTGTTTGAAAGTATTTTTGAAAAGTGCCTTCGTTTAGGCGAACTTTGTAATGATTCTCGTCTCTAAGAATGTATACAAAGTGTTGACTTTTGAAAATATTTCATGAAAGTGTTGGTGTGTTTGAAATATTTTTTGTTTTGAAATGTTTGTGAGCAAGCAACTACGAGCGTTCTACCTACTCAAAAAATAGTGTTATCTTACCATTAGTTAGTAAGAAACCATATCAATGGATGTGAAGGGACAGACGTGGGTCGTTGTACAGTCATAGAAGGCAACATTGTAGGATACCTTAGCAATTTGTTGTAAGGGACTAAGATCGTTTATCGAAGGCAACATCGAAGGGTCATTGAGAGACTACGATCTTGTAATCGAGGGTCTTTGCTAAAGTATCCCACGTTCGAGGGACATTACTATTTTAATCTAAGGCAACAAGTGTGGGTTAACCCTAGAGGCGCAAGTGTGCAAAGAGTTTTGTTTTCATTTATTTTGTCTTGAATTTGGGTTGTCTATTATTTGGTTTTAAGTCTTACCATACAAACCCTAGTTACTAGCTATAATATGGAAAGCGATAAATTGCGAAAATTAAAAGTCCTACGCTATTACAATACCTTAGGGGATGGGGATACAAATTAGAAATGAGGATGACAAGTAAGTAAATCCTAATTACTATTACAAGACTTTGACAATTACATAATTTATAGTGCGAAATAATAAAATGTACAAAGATGCAAAGATAATGAAATGAGAAAAGAAAATTGTTTTTATTTGAGTTTTTGATGAAAAAGGGTTTAACCTAATTAATTCATTTGAAAAGAAATTAATAAAAATATTAATGTCTAAATTAATTTAATTGAGAGAGAAATTTAAAATAAAACTTAAGTCTAAATTAATTTAATTAAAAAAAAGAAATTAATTTGTTAAGAAAATATTTTTTAGGTCTTTTGTTTAAAGGAAATAAAATAAAGTGAAAATAAAATAACAATTTTTAGTCTAATTATTTAATAAAGAAAATATATTTTTGTATTTTTTGATTAAAAATAATGATAAAATAAAATAAAAGAAAGAAAATAAAATAAAAATAAAAATATAAACTAAAGAGTCAGGGGTTGTTGTACCCCAAAATTTGCCCTCCCATTTTTATTCAAGGCATGCTCATTGAGGTCCTCAATTGCTCAAAAAACTTCAAATGATTTTCATGGCACCCTATACGCCTCAATATAATGGCATAACTTAAAGAAAAAAGAAGTGTACATAACAAGGTGTAGGTCAAAAGCTGAGAATATGCCTAAGAGCTTTTGGGTTGAAGCAGCTTCGACAACAGTATGTAGTCTAATTTGATGCCCAGCGAAGCACCAGGATCGAAGGAAGGGTGGTTCAAAAAGAATTGTGAGGAGGCTTTTATGAAGTCTTCGATTGGAAGAGCTAGTAAAGAGCGTCATTGAAGGGTTTGTTTTCGAACCATGGATATATAAGCTATTTGAAGCATTACAAGGAAGACACGCTTCGACATACATGTTGTTCGAATGGGCGCTTCGAATAGAACAATATTTTGAATTTGAAAGCTTTTATCTTATCCAAAAAGCACGTGGAAGTCTAATGGTTCGAATGAAATGCAACCTTCAAACATGGCGTGATCGAAGGACAGTTAGAGACGAATCAGTCCAATATAAGTCATCTTAGAGTTCTTGGGTCAATGTGTTTCAGGCATGTACCTGAACAAGTGAGGAAGAGGCTGGATGATCAAAGTAAAAGTCTTGAATGCTCATAGGTTATCCTTCGATTGGTACATACAAGCTATATTCACCAATCAAAGGTGAACTAGTGAGCAAGAAAGATTTTCTTGTAGACAAAAGCAAAGGGTGGAAGTTGGAATCGAAGAACCACCTACACAACTGTGTTCGGAAGGAGTAAAAATGAAGCTTCGACAGGCCAAGGTGAAGAGGTGCTCGAATTGATTGGAAGGAAATCGAAAGGAGAAAAATGAAGCTTCGATAGGCTAGGATGAAAAGATGATGCTTCGATTGGTCTGATTGAAGGAAAGAAGATCGAAAGGAACAAGAGCTGAGTTTGATTAGGCCGATTGGATAGTTTTCAGATCAAGCAACTAAGGCAGATAGTGACTCAATCGAAGAAGCCATGATGATGAGGCCTTGAACCATTCGAATTGGGACTCATAGCCATCGAAGAACAAAATTTGGGAGCATTCGAAAGAATCAAAGATGTGAAAAGTTGAAACGAATATTGTCCAGGTTCACTCAAAGTCCAAAATGGTAGAAAATATATCAAAATGGCAACTTCTTAAAACTTTCAATTTTTCTTTCAAAGCCATGGTTAATGGATGATTCATGTCATTTTCGTCCACCACCACACCCCTATAAATACAAGACAGGACTGTCTATCAAGGGCCACACACACGCATTAACAAACACAAAAATATTGCCCCCACGCACGAGACATTACCTGAAAAAGCCACACCGAATTCCAAAAATCTTCACAAAATTGTCAAAATCGAAACAACCCTTGCATGTCTCCTCAATCCAAAACAATCATTCCACTCACTCGCTGAAGGCCCCAGGAGACGTTTCCAAACATTAGGCAGGTCCAACGCACGTAGGAGCATCAATAACATAATCCCTCCGTTGGTAACTTGTTTTCGATCTCAAACTCATTCAAAATGTAATTTAAATCAATATTGATAGTATATATATATATATGCTATGAATGATGTTTGTGATTGTTTTAACATGTTACATGTGAAAATCAGTACTAAAGTAACAAGACACCATTATTAGGGAATTTGAAACTGAGTCCTTCGAATCCAAAATTCCAGGCGTCTCTTTCCTTTTGGCTTGTGCGTCGTGCATGTTTTGATTTTGAATTATATATATATATATCTGATTTGTTTTACTAATATAATGTCATGATTTGATTTGTATCAACGAATGAACAAACAACTCAAATGGTAAAGGGGAACGTGTGCAGTGGAAAGGGCCTGGGTTTGATACCCAGGTCATGTGTTATATTTTTGCTAACAATTATGTTGCAGATCCAGTGTGTTGCGTTTCAAACACTTTCCATGCGCCTTCAAGCTCCATCCAATGGATGACAAGGAGATCAAATCCAATGTCCCAGGAGTACCACCTCATGATGGACCCTCAATGGCCAATAGCAGAGGATCCCAACATGGCCTGGGCTTAGTTTCATTTGGGATAAACAAAAATCCAATTCACATCCCCTATTACTTTCATTGTCATGGCCCATTTACTTTTGCTTTTAATTGTTTCTTTAATAACATTGTAAAAAATCAAATAAAAAAATTACAAAAAATATTAGGTTAGTATTTTCTCAAATAAATTAATTTTGTAAATTAATTGATTAATTATTTTAACCCTTTTCTTAATTTAAAAATAAATAGACTTAGGATTTTAAATTAAATTTCTTTCCATAGTAAAAAACAAACAAAAAGATTTTTTTTCTTCTTAGGGTTGTAGACGTGATTTCAATTCACGCGTTTACTTTTACTTTCGCACTTTTGCATATTATTGTACCTGCTTCCTGGTTGTAATAGTTTAAAGTAAGACTTTTACTTTTTTTTTGCTTTATTCCCCACTTTGGACTTGTAATAATTACCCTCCCTGAAGCCATGTGATAGTTAGGATTTTACATTTCCGCACTTTTAATTTCTACTAATTATTAACTGCTTAGATGTATGCTAACTAGGATTGTATGGCATGAATAAAACAAAACGCTAGCAAACCTAAATGCAAAAAGACAAATCATTGAAAATAATACAATTGCACATACGCACCTCTAGGGTACCCCACTTTGGTTGCCTTCGGAAAACAGTCACAACTCTCGAAACACGAGAGATTTTAGTGGCTACCCTTAGGTTTAAAGATCATAAGTCCCTCAATGACCTTCTCTATGTTGCCTCGGTAAGAATGATCTTAAAACCCTAAGGTAGTTACTAAGGTTTCTCGCCCAGTTGCCTTTGTGACTATAAACGTACCTTCGAATGTCCCTCAAACATCCAAAGACTAGGGCTATCTACTCACTAATAGTAGGATAACATTGTCTAAAGGAAAAGAGGAAAAGAATGACCCTTTCGAGTAAAAGTAGATAGTTCCTAGATGCTATGCTAAAAACAAATTTTTACGCCTACACGAAACAACTTTCAAAAACATTTTCAAAACGCTTTATCAACACTTTTGAAGACTGATACAAGAGTTATCATAAAGAAAATCACCTTACTATTGGCATTTCAAAAATACTTTTCAAAACACACAAAGCACAAGGTATTTCAAATTGAGCTAATCATCTAAGAGCCTGTAGATAACTACGGATGGAAATGGTGCTAACACCTTCCCTTTCTATCATCTACCCCTCTTACTCATAAATAATCTCGAAAGGTCTTTTTATGTTCTTTTCACCCTTTCCTTTGTTGGATAAAAGAAAAGTCGGTGACGACTCTTACTTACCGCAACATTTTGCAAACACAAACGCAAAACCAGTATAACAGTCAGTTCTCCCACCGTATTACAGAACTGGCGACTCTGCTGGGGACCTTATAAAAAGTGGGGTTACCTTAGAGTTAGACCATTCTAAATTTTCTGTATCTTGTGTGTTTTGTATGCTTTACTTTTAAGGGTTTGTTTGGATTGTTACTAAAGATCCTACACCTGGATCTAGGGCACCTTTTAGGTAAGTAGCAATAGATCGTGGGGACTGTATGGGGTATACCAACACGGTTGAAGCAATAGCTACGTTAGTGTGACACATTTGTTGGTATCAGTGCCCTTGAGTTTAGTCAAGGAGAATACGGGGCCGCTGTGTGGTGTCATGAAGCACTAAATGACCTTAGAACCTTTAATTGAACAACTTGGCCATTAGGAAGTAGTGGGATAGCTAGCTTTGGTGCAGTCCAAAGTTGGTTGATACTCGATACTACACTCATTGAAATCATACTTTTGGGATATTTCGGTCGCCAATAAAGAGGCTTGCGCTGAAACAATGTACGATGAAGAAAGATCAGTGATATTGAGATTCCCTAGGACCCGATTACTTTCTAGGGCAGTTTGAACCAACTAAACTTCAAGAGGGTACTTACCTATGGAATCCATGCAAGCCTAAACCTAAGGACTTGTTTGTATGCTTGTATATATTTGTTTGTACATAACATCATAACATCATAACATCATAACATCATAACATCATAACATGGCATGTCACACTAACCATTTCAAGGACTTTTAGGACTTATCTTTGTGTCTGTTTTGTAGGACATGGCTCCCACTCACAAAAATACTATCCAAGTCAACCTTGTAAGGGTGTCTCCTCAACTCAAAGAGTTGGCATCAAAGGTTCCTGAGAATTCTCCATTCACCAAGAGACATGGTCGACTCCTCAATTTAGTTACCTCAAGCCCTGATAAAGACATGGTGAAAGTTCTCTTTCAGTTCTTTGACCCTTTACACCATTGCTTTACATTTCCCGATTACCAGTTAGTACCTACCATGGAAGAGTTTTCTCAGTTATTGGGAGTGCCTATTCTAAATCAATTACCCTTCAATGGTATAGAAAGAGACCCAAAACCTGAGGAGATTGCTCAAGCTCTGTATTTACAACGGTCCGACGTTGTGGAAAATTGGGAAATAAGAAGCGGTGTCAATGGGTTTCTAGCCAAGTTTTTGTTTGAGAAGGCTCACTATTTTTGGGATACTCTGGATTTATAAGCCTTTGAAGAGGTGTTGGCCCTTCTCATCTATGGGATGGTACTGTTTCCTGATCCAGACCAACTCATAGATGTGAATGCAGTCAAAGTTTTTCCGTCTCGTAACCCGGTGCCTACTTTACTTGGGGAAATTTTGCACTCTTTTCACACTCGCACTGTAAAGAGAAGAGGGACCCTTATGTGTTGCACTCCTCTGTTGGATAGGTGGTTTATTTCGCACCTACCTCGATCTGTTTTGAAGAATGATCAAGGCATGAGGTGGTCTAATAGGTTGATGTCCCTCACGCATTCAGATATTCACTAGTGCCCTCGATCTTTAGAAGACGTTACCATCATTGATTGCTGTGGAGAATTCCCTAATGTCCCTCTCCTAGGCATTAGGGGAGGAATTACTTATAACCCTTGTTTGGCGTTGCGACAGTTTAGGTATGCTAGGAGGTATGGTCCTCATGATGCACTGGTTCAAGGATTTGCACTCGACTATGAGAACGATGTCCAAGGGTACCGTCAGAGGTCCATTCGAGCTTGGGGCATGGTAAACAAAGTGGATAGCAAGACATTGGGGCATAAGAACTCCATTCCTTTGGAGCCTTATCTTAAGTGGATACGAGAACGCGCTCAAAATCTCATGATGCCTTATGAGGCCATTCTACCTATCATCATGGAGCCTATTGCTGAGAGAGATGTTCCTTACATTATTCTCTATCTTGACATGCCAACTACTCTCGTGGAGTTGCAAATATCCTAGATTCAACTCAAAGAGGAACGAGACACCTTTGAAACCCAGTTCTATGCAAGCGAGAAGAAGGTTTTGGAGCTTACGAGGAAACTTCATGAAGAACAAAGTTTGAATTCCTACATTGCACCAAAGAGGATGCACTCATGGGAAGCTTGAGTCCTGTCTGTTTTAGGAGTTTTGTTTTATCTTTGTTTCTTTCATTGTAAGCCCAAGAGGCATCATTGTAATCGTTTAAACGTATGAATGCAATTAATGTTTGTTCTCTCTTTGTCTAAGAAAATTTAAAATCTTAAGAGTCCTTGAAAACATTGCATAAGCATATCATGCATATCATTACATAAGCAGGTGTTCCAAAACAGGTTTCTTATCTTTTCGCTGTTTATTTCAGCAAAAATAAATGGCTCTTGAATAGACGGTTAAGGATCTTCAAGCATAAAATGCTCAATTCCAACAAATGTTCCTGGCTCTGGCTAAGGGACAAGAAGATCTGAAAGCTCTCATCATCAAAGAGAAGAAGAAGAAGGAAAAGAAACCGGACGGCATATTGAATATGGGAAAAAGGTTTAGAGGACCAGCCAAGCAAGCTCTAGACTTTGCAACTCCGTAAAAAGAGGGAGACAATCAGGAAGAGAAGCCAACAGAAGAAAACAACAATCCAGGGACTGATGAAGAAGAGGCTGACTACTCTGAGGAACAATATCCTCCTGCTGATGATAAATATAAACAACTGGAGGATCGTCTTATTACTATGGAAATTCAGAGGGTACCTGGTATGGATTTTGAAGAGTTAGGCCTGGTCTCTGGAGTAGTCATTCCCTAGAAGTTCAAAGTTCCCACATTTGCTAAGTATGACAGTGTCTCCTGTCCTAAGATGCACTTAAGGTCATATGTCAGGAAGATCCAACCTCACACCGCTGGCAGGAATTTATGGGTTCATTTCTTCCAGGAAAGTTTGTCTGGGACTCAATTGAAATGGTTCTATCAGCTGGAGGGAACCAACATCCTTAACTGGGAGGATCTGGCTGCTTCTTTCTATAGGCAATACCAATACAATGCTGACCTTGCTCCAACTCGTACACAACTTCAAAGTATGTTTATGGGTTCCAACGAGAGTTTCAGATATTATGCCCAGAAGTGGAGAGATCTTGTGGGAAGAGTCCAGCCTCCTCTTTCTGATAGAGAGCTGTATATATGTTCTTGGGTACTTTGTCTGGTCCATTTTTCAACCATTTGATTGAAAGCTCTTCAGCCGGGTTTACCGAGCTGATATTGATTGGGGAACAAGTAGAAGCGGGTATCAAGAGTGGTAAGATTCAGAGGGATGCATCTTCAAGTACAATGAAGAAACCCTCAACTTGAAAGAAAGAGGTCAGTGATGTTTATGTCCAGAGAAATCAAATCAAAACTAAACACCGTCCAACGGTAGGAGTTGTGATGATCTCCAACCATGAATCAAATTAACAACAAAACAATCAGCGCAGACAGGATGCGCCCAGAAGATAGTTCACACGGATTATCATGTCCTTATCTCAGGTTTTGCCACACTTGTTGAAGTCTAATATGGTCACTCTAAAGGAGGCTCCTAAAAATCCAAATACTACATCTCCCCACTACAACCCAAATGCTCGATGTGCCTACCACTCTGGCAGTCCAGGACATGATACAAATGACTGTTGGGCTCTGAAGAACAAAGTGCAAGATCACATTGAGGCAAAGGAGGTTGAATTTTACCCTCCTAAGACCCCCAACGTCATAGCTGCAACAATGCCCAAGCATGACCCGGGGGTAAGTGCTATTGATGTTGTTTCCACTACAAAAGATGATGACAGTAACTACGACATGGATAATTGGATCTTCCCAACTATCAGCGGTGGACTCAACAATTGGGAGACCATGGATTTTGTCCCCATTACTTTTATTCAGGAGTAATTGTCTTTTTGTTTTTGGAATTTGTAATATTTAAACAATATAAACTCTAAAGCCTTGTGCTTTACCCGAGGCACAATGGTCTATTTTGTGAGGGTTATTACTTCATCTTAATATGTCATTAATAAATCATAGACATTTTGCATGTGAATTTTATGCTCTCTGTCTTTCTTTTCTGCTTTTACTTTATCAAAAATAGCTATACTCTCTTACACACACCAACGTATCAAACTGCAGATCCACCTCCACTCTGGATCCCATTGATAACGGTTCTGCTATTGCCAATTGTGAGTTTGAAAATCCGATCTACCAAGCCGAGGACGAAGGTGAGGAAGATCGTGAAGTACCAGGAGAACTTTCCAGACTGTTAAAATAGGAGGAAAGAGCGATACAATCTCATGAAGAGCCGGTTGAGACAGTAAACTTGGGTACTGAGGAGGATAAGAAGGAAGTCAAGATAGGCACTGATCTGGAGCGTAGTTTTAAAAAGCAGTTAATACAGATGTTACATGATTATGTGGAGATATTTTCCTGGTTATATGAAGACATTCCAGGGCTGGACACTGATATTGTGGTTCATCGTCTGCCGACAAAAGAAGACTGCCCTCCCGTGAAGCAAAAGGTTCGTCGTATGCGGTGAGAGATGTCAGAAAAGATCAAGGTTGAATTCATGAAACATTTTAACACCGATTTCTTAGCTGTTACCCCTTATCCATAATGGGTTGATAATGTTGTTCTGGTACCCAAGAAGGATGGTAAAGTACGCATGTGTGTGGATTACAGAGACCTGAATAGGGCAAGCCCCAAGGATGACTTTCCGCTTCCCCATATAAATGTTCTGGTTGACAACACCGCACAACATAAGGTATTCTCCTTCATGGATGGTTTCTCTGGGTACAATCAGATCAAAATGGCACCTGAAGATATGGAGAAAACAACTTCGTCACACAGTGGGCACTTTCTGCTACAAAGTTATGCCATTTGGGTTAAAGAACACCGTGGAAACCTACCAGTGTTCCATGGTAGCTTTGTTTCATGATATGATCCTTCATGAGATAGAGGTCTATGTCGATGATATGATATCCAGGTCTCAGACTGAAGAGGAACACCTCGATCACCTGCAAAAGCTGTTTGAAAGACTGAAAAAGTACAAACTGAGACTGAACCCGAATAAGTGCACTTTTGGGGTAAGATCTGGTAAGCTCTTAGGCTTCATTGTCAGCGGAAAAGGTATTGAAGTAGACCCTGCAAAGGTTAAATCTATACAAGAAATGCCAACTCCCCACACTAAGAAGTTGGTTAGGGGATTCTTGGGACGTCTAAACTATATTGCCAGATTCGTTTCCCATCTAACAACTACTTGTGAGCCAATCTTCAAATTACTGAAGAAAGATCAAGCAGTGAAGTGGAATGACGATTTCCAGACCGCCTTTGACAAAATCAAGGAATATCTTCAAGAGCCTCTAATTTTGATGCCTCCGGTTGAAGGGATACCTCTGATCATGTACTTAACAGTGTTAGAGAACTTATTGGGGTGTGTGCTGGGGCAGCATGACGAGTCTGGTCGAAAAGGACATGCAATATACTACCTTAGAAAATTTTTTACCGACTGTGAAACAAGTGTTTACTGTGGAAAATGGTAAACAACCGCTGGTCCTCCCAAAATCCTAAAACTAAGGGTAACTCGTAAGATGGACCAGTTGATCTTAAGACATGTGCTAAGAGTTTTATTATTATACTTATTCTATCAAAATCCTTATCAAGGGAAATGGTTCTCTGTGACTAAGGGAACAAGTATAACGACTTTCCACACTATGAATTGATTGACTGACTGGTGACTGACAGAAGGTATTCATATGACAATAAGATTCAATAAACTAACTGACTAGTGACTCGTGACCGATAGAGAGCATTGAATTGTTTACGTGAAGCAGAAAATAACGTAAAGACTTTGTTCAACAGTACATAGAAAGAAAATAAAGTATTCAAAAGAGATAATAGAAAAATAAAGGATTTGCATTGAAATAAAAGTGGTGATTCACGTACATCAAGAACTTCTTCTCTCTTTGTTTCCTAACGCTCGGAATGACAGAATTTTGACAAGTGATTTGAGTATACAAGTGAACACACCAAAAACTACACTAAATCTGCTTATTTATAATATTTACAATGTAACTGGCTAGATGAAATCTACGAACAATATTAAAATCTTGAGACAACCGCTTCACTGGATGTCGCCATCTATTTGGCGCTTAAACAAATTGTAAACCGCTGGCAACTGCTGATGACTTTGAAATTTAAATCTTCCCGCTCCTAGCTTCTGAATGTAAACCTCTTCTGACTGGCTTCGACACTTTCCCTTTGGAAAGATTTAAAAATCAACAACAATTCCTCTAAGTCCAAAAACCCTTTTGGTTGATGTGATACGGTGGCATAACCGACTGTTATACTGGTTTTGCGTTTGTGTTTGCAAATGTTGCAGTAAGCAAGAGTCGCCACCGACTTTTCTTTTATCTGAATTAAGGAAAGGGTGAAAAGAATAGAAAAAGATCTTTTCGAGAATTTTCTGAGTAAGGGTGTAGATTATGGGAAGGGAAGGTGTTAGCACCCTTTCCATCCGTAGTTCTCTACGGGCTCTTAGATACTTAGCTCATTTGAAAAAAAATACCTTGTGCTTTGTGTGTTTTGAAAAATGTTTTGAAATGCCTTAGTGCGGCGATTTGCTTTGCGTTAACTCTTGTATCAGTCCTCAAGAGTGTTGACAAAGAAAATGTTTTTGAAAGTTTGTTTTTGAAACGTGTAAGTGTAAAAAGTTTGTTTTGAGCATGTATCTAACAACTATCTACTTGTACTAAAAAAGGTCTTTCTTTTCCTCCTATCCTCTAGACAGTGCTATCCTACTATTAGTGAGTAGGTGGCTCTATCGTTGGATGTATGAGGGACATTCGAAGGGACGTACAGTCATAAAGGCAACATGTAGAGACGCTTTAGCAATTTTTGTTTAGGGACTAAATCATTTACCGAAAGGCAACTGTAGGGTCATCGAGGGACTATGATCTTTTGATTTACTGGTCTTTGCTAAAGCGTCCCTGTCTCAAGGGACATGACTGTTTTTTCTGAAAGGCAACCAAAGTGGGCGTACCCTAGAGGTGTATGTGTGCAATGTGTGCTTGTTTTAGTTATTTGTCTTTGAATTTAAATTTGCTAGCGTGTTATTTTCAGTCTTTCCATATAATCCTATTTACTAACAGTAATATTGTACATAAAATATAAAGTATGGAAAGTAAATCCTACGCTATTACATCCCATGAGCAGTTACGATATTTAGAAAAAAATGCGAAAAGATAAACTAACTATTACAAAATCAAATGTGTGACCTATACATTCTTTCTAGAATTTAAATAACAAAAGAAAAATAGAAAAAAAAGAAGAGATTGTTTAGAAAGAAAATCAAATGTCCTAAAAAGCCTAAGTATTAAGAAAAATATTTTTGGTATTTTTGTGATTTGATTTTAATATTTAAGACCTAAGTCTAAATTAATTACAAATTAACTTTGAAATAAATACTAAAACATGATTAAGTTAAATTAAATTAATTTATGAAAATTAAATTAATTAAAAGAAAATAACTAAATCTATTTTTGTGTTTTTATGATTTTATGATTTCTTTTTAATAAAAAAGAATTAATTGAAATGAAAAGAAAATAAATAATTAAAGCAAAAAAATAAAATAAATAATGGGCCATGTTGTAAAGAAAATGGGGGGATGCGCTAAGCAAAATCCCAAGCCCATTAGCAAGAGAGCCCAAGCGCTGGAGAAAAGTCTTCAGAATCATGTGTATCTCTCCCATGAGGCCTATCGTGGGTTTGGATTGAAAGTCCTCGTATAACAGAATTTGAAGCTCAAAAAGATTATAGCCCTAACCATGGCATCTTGCACATAAGGTGTTCATCTGCATATGCGATCGTCCTAACTTGTTCTAAATGGTCTTACAAACACATATCAACGCACAAAAATAATTTATATGACATGAATAGACAGTTTGAGATTTAAGAAATTTTACCAAAACTGGTACTATTGGATGTGAGAGTTCTAGATGTGGAAGGGCTTGGTTATGAGCCTAGTTCAACTCTTGGGAGCCTTAGGAGATGAACGAATCATTTGTTTTGCTTGAGAGCACCTGGAAGTTTGGTTAAGAATTTTGCAACTTTGAGGAATTTCTGAGAATTTTGTAGAGCTTTGTTATGCAATGGTTTTTCTGGTCATTCTTTTGCCTCTGTTTGCCTTTATATAGAGAATGAAATAGGAGCCAACAAGTATGGAAAGGGACAAGGTAATCATGCCCATAAAATCAATATTCCAACATATTTAAAACTTGCTTTGCACGAATCTAGACATGTTGCTGGCTTGTATTTGGGCTGACAAATAAGGAATGGAATCAAGGTAATCATGCCATGGTTTAAACAAGAAAACAACTTTGAAACTTGCCAAATTTGCAATGTTTCTTCCTTTCTTGAGTCCCCACGAAATTTACAAGGTTTTAATGAGTTGTCATGAGTTGTCTTGGGCCTTTAGATGATTGAAACAAAAAGCCCAAGCCTTTATACTATTGTTTCATATTTTATTTGATTTTATTTGCATTTAAATGAATAAAAATTCAAATAAAAGAAATAAAAATCATAAAAAATATGTGAACATATTTATAGGTCCTCTAACACCTTATGAACATGTTTGAACATCAAAAATTAGGCCCACTAGTTCAAAACTTCAAGTTCGCTCATTTTGCATTTCACGCATTTCTTGAAAATTTCCCAACTTGTGCACCTCATAACTTGCTCAATTTTCATATTTTGAATTTGATATTTAACTTTTTGGAAATATAAATATGTCCTCTACACTTTCTCTTTTAATCATTTTTGCATTTGGAGATATTATCTTGATGTAAGTTGCCTTGACAAAAAGTGTCTTATGTTGACTTTCTGAAAATGACATGTAATGTATGAGCTTGTATCTTTCAAATGGTGCATCTCTTGAACTTGAGGACAAAAGAGAAGTTGTAGGGAATTAGATTTTCTTCAAAATTAGCTTTGGTTGGGGAAAAATGGATGAATTATGTGAAATTTTATCCTTGTCAAAGTTCAGTTAACTTTTCCTATAGAAACCATAATTTAGCAATTTTTGACTTTTGATAGATTAGGAGCATTTCTTGAGGAATCATAATCAACCCCTGATAAAATGATGTATATAACTTCAAAATGTTGATGTTGACCAAAAATCATGAAGTTTGACTGTATTTGAGCCACAATTGACTTTTGACCTAGTATAGTTGATTTTCAAACATTTGAGCCATTGACTGAGGAAACTTGTAGTGAAAGGCATGAAACTTGGAATGGGAAATCTTGAAGGCATATTAGGAAAATGGAAAACATTAGAGACCTTTGGAGCTCACATATCTTTATGAAAAGTGAAACCCTAGTTAGAGGTTCATTGCTTAGGAGGAGAATTTGTCTGATCAATTCGTGGTCAACCTTGAGCAATTGAGGACCTCTAGGAGCATGTTTTGAGTAAAAATGGGAGGGAAAATTTTGGGATACAACAGTTGACAAAAACCAATTTTTACCATTTTCCTTGTCTTTCACCCTTTGGTCGACTAAATCAATTTCGACCATTTCTTAACATATATTCTTTTATTTCCTTTTGGACGACCTGGATCAGTTTTGACAGTTTGGTGTGACATTCCCTTTAAACATTAAATCTAGCTTAATAAAACCAAATTTTAAAACACTTTGGCTCAAATTTCCCAAAACCCCCTACTTTAGAGGATGACCCTTAGCTTGTGAGAATATCCTCATTTAATACACGTGCTTGAATACCTTAAGATTTTTCAAGGTAACAAAATGCCCCCCAGAGATGCCATTTTTAAATTTCGACTCATATGAGATAATGGAATCTTTGAAGCGTCGATTTTACCATTTGACCAAACCGTTTCCATCCCTCCAAAAGTGAACGTTAGTGTTTCGCCTTTTTCGTGACGTCATGTAATCATGGTAACGTATCACGCTTTTCAGCTTTGAGACGTGTGACATTTAATTTTTGCCATCATTGCACTTTTAGTGGGAGATGTAGCCCATTAACTCACGTTGATTTTACAGCACATATCCCTCAAATGGAATGATTTAAACTTATGAAATCACAAAGATTTCCCCCAGTATTTCTTCCTTCCTTTCAGAGTCTATAAATACCCTTATTTCTCATTTTTTTTCTCTACTTTTCTTCGCTTCTTCACACCCTTGCTTCAGAAAAATGCAGAACCTACAAATTCCATCACTTTTCCCCATGTTCATCCTCCTTCAAACTTTTTACAATGAAGAACATTGATAATCAAACTTCTTCTCTAGCAATCGCTATTCAACTATACCTCATTGACGACAAAGCTTATGTGTCGAAACCTCTATGGTAAACCGCGGTCATTCCAAAACAGATTTAAACACTTTTAGTCATTATATCAACGATCTTGTGATTTCTTTATGGATTTAAGCCAAATTTTAATGGCACATTTCTTTATCTGTCTTATATATATCTTCCTCTATTGTACACATTTTATGCATGTTTTAAATTTGCTGGTTTCGAACACAATTTTACTAGCTTGTTGATTCAATGAATATTCATTATGACGAAATTCTGACTTCTTGAATAATGGGGTTATACTTTTTTAAGTACTTACCATTTACCCTTAAGATCCGCCGATCTGGGGCTAACTCCTCAAGTTCATAAGCATTATTTGAAAAAACTTGCATCACCTTAAAAGGCCCTTCCCAATTTGGGGACCATTTCCCTAAGACTCTATCATTTTTGTCCACAGGTAATATCACTTTGCATACTAAATCGTTGACAACAAATACTTTAGCTTTTACTTTTTTATTATAAGCTCTGGCAACTCTTTCTTTCTGTCTTATTAATGAATCAAGGGCCAACATCCTTTCTTCATCTAAGTCAACAAGCTCATCCGCCATCATATTCCAATAATCCTCAGATGGTATTTCATGCTGTCTTTAGATTCTTATTGATTGAACATGTATCTCTACTGGTAACATTGCATCATGCCCATATGCAAGTCAAAATGGAGTAGTTCCTGTTTCTTCCTTAGGGAAAGTTCTACAAGCCCATAAGGCTTGATCTAGTGTTTTATGCCAATTCCTTGGCTTCTTTCTGACATGCTTCTTAATTAGGCTAATTATTACTTTATTGGCAACTTCGACTTGGCCATTTTCCTGAGCATAGTAAGAAGTAGAAGTTAACAATTTAATTCCAACTTCTTGCATAAATTCTTGCATTTTTCATCCAGTAAACACTGATCCTTGGCCGGTTGTAATTGTTTCTGGAATCCCAAATTGACATATGATATGACTTTGTATAAAATTAATAACAACTTCTTGATCGACATTTGTTAAGGCTACTACCTTGACCCATTTTGTAAAATAATCAATACCAACTAAAATATACCTTTGTTTTTTTTGCTGACGCTAGTTTTATTTCTCAAATCACATCTAAAGCCCATCCTCTAAATGGCCAGGGTTTTATAATTGCATGTAATTCACTTGCAGGAACATGTTGTATGCCCCCATGCACTTGGCATTCTTGACAACCTTTAGCAAATTCGATGCAATCTTTTAGCATTGAAGGCCAATAGACACCTGAACGTACCAAAAACCATTTCATTTTGTGTCCTTCTTGATGTGCGCCACATGCTCCACTATGCACATTTGACACTGCTACATATGCCTCACTTTCTCCAAGGCATTTAAGCAATATTCCTTCGGCAGTTTTCTTAAATAATTCGTTCTCTATCAAAACATAACTGAGGGCACGATACTTGATCTTACGATCTGTCGACCCTGTAGAGATGTGCAGATAGTCGGACAATGGCTTTCAACAATCATTCTCTTTCCCATTGTTAACAGTTAAAATCTGAAAATTTTCGGCATCTACAACCCCTAACTTTATTATTGATAAATCTGAAGGAGATAACCAAGTTGCTCTAACTTTCTCTCTTACCTGAATAAGTTCTTAATTTTGGTCTTTCTTGTATCCTGAAGCTTCTTATGCTAGGTCATTAGCCTCTTCACTCTCTCGTCGAGGTATGTGTCGAATACTCACTTGTTCAAATTGCTTTAAAAATGTAATAGTAATCACAAAATACATGATTAAATTTTCTTTAACACATTTGTATTCCTTTGATACTTGTTTAATTACTAATTCAGAGTCTCCCATAATTTCTATGTTCCTTGCCCCTAATTCTAGCATTAGTTCAAGTCCTGTTATTAAAGACTCGTATTCTGCTTCATTATTTGTACATATACCGTCGATTCTGTACTTGAACTCTGCTGGAATTCCACTGGGGGACATTATAATTCCTCCTATTGCAACTCCATTTTTATGGCTAGAACCATCAAAGTATAATTTCCATGGTGCTAGATCTACATAATTTTGAGGCATACCAACCATTGAATGGTCGACCAAGAAATTTTCCACCACTTGTCCCTTCATTGCTTTTAAGGGCACATAAGTCAGAGAATACTCTATTAATGCTAAAGCCCATTTACCAATTCGACTATGTAAAATCGGTTTGGACAACATGTGCTTAATAATATCAAAATGAGAAGATACATACACATCAACAGGTTTTATATATTGCTTTAATTTAATACAAGAGAAATACAAGCAAAGGCATAGTTTTTCTATATCACTATACCTAATTTCGGGATCATTAAGCATTCAACTAAGATAATATATAGTTCTCTCGACACCTTTTTCGTCCTGTTGGACTAACATACTTCCTATAGCCGAATCTGAGGCTGAAATATATAACCTCATAGGCCTATGTCTAACAGGAGGTGCCAATATTAGAGGCTTCACTATGTAGTCTTTGATTTTATCGAAATCCTCTTGATGCTCTCTTGCCAAACGAAGTCTTCATTCTTCAGTCGAAGTAGTGGTGAAAATACTTTGCTTTTTCCACTTAAATTGGATATGAACCTCCTTAGGAAATTTATCTTGCCCTATAAAGACTGAAGTTCCTTTTTGTTCGATGGAGGTTTGACGTCCATGATGGATTTGGTCTTGCTTTGATGCACTTCTATGCCTTTTTTATGCACCACAAAGCTAAGAAAATTACCTGCCTGCACACAAAAAGCACATTTTAATAGATTCATTTTTAATCCATGTTTCCTCATCCTTTCAAAAGACTCTCGAAGGTGTTGCAAATGAATCAATTTACTGTTCGACTTTATTACAATATCATCAATATAAACTTTCATGAAATCTTCAATAAAATCATGAAACATAGAATTCACTACCCTTTGATATGTCGCTACAACATTTTTCAAACTGAATGGCATGACAACCCATTCATAGGTTCCCAGTTCCCTTGAGCAGTGAAACACCATCTTCGGCACATCTTCATCTACAATCAAAATTTGATTATAACCAGAATAACAATCAAGCATAATTAAATATTCAAAACCGACATCAGAGTTATTGTAGCCCAAAATTTTCCCTTTCAGATTTTTCCTAGATTTCCCCTACATGGTTGGTCACAAACCTTTGCCTATAGAAAAGGAAAATTTGTGAGTGATGTTTTTAAGTTTTCTTTGATTGGAATCTACATAGAACCCTTCAATTGGCATGAAAAAGTACCTTTTGATTGGCATTGTAACAGTGTCCTTTGATTGGCATTTTAACAGTGTCCTTCGATTAACTGTTTAACAAGTACCTTTCGATTGGCATTGTAACAGTGTCCTTCGATTGGAATTTTAACAAGTATCCTTCGATTGGTATCTGGACAAAGGTCCTTCGATTGGTATAGACAAAGGCCCTTCGATTGGCATTCCAAAAGTTCCTTCGATTGGAACTTCAGAGTGTCCTTCGACTGAAACTTTAGAGTATCATTCGACTGGAACTTCAGAGTTTCCCTCAATCAGAACATCAGAATGAAATGACCTTCAAATGGAATTTTAGTGTAGAGTTTATCTTAATATAAGATGCTCTGATGAAGGAATTTATGAACACTTCGAATCAGAACTTAGACTCATTACAAGTCCAAGGGCTGGTCTAAGTTGTCTAATAGGGAATGTTCTGAATAGATTCGAATTGGACTTTGAAACTCGCAAAGAAGGCATATTAGAAGGAATGAAGTAGGATGGCATGAATAAGCAGAAACACATATCCTAACCTGCCCAGGCCAGATTCTTTCCTTGTTTGTTCACAACTGCACAAGAGCTGATTCGACAAGGGTGATTCTTTTCGAATAAAGCAATCGAAGCAGAGGGAGGTTCAATCGATGAGGCTACGCAATCGAAGCTGGAGTAATTCAAATTGGAGCTTAGAGCTATCAAAGAGAGAAAATTTGAAGGGAAGTGGATCTACAGGGACATGTCAACTTTTGATTTTCATCATATTGGAGGCCCAAACTACTCATGACAGGCTGGCAGCAACGCATGAAATAGATTGGCACTTGATTGAATCAAATATAGCAAGTTTTTATGAAGAAATCAAATCAAATCCCTTCCTCATAATGGACCAAGACTTGATACACAAATGTTGACCTAAATTCCCTTGTCTATATAAACCTCATGATCTCACACGAAAATAGGGGGGACACATGTGCAGCAGCCACAAAAAGGAGCCACACGAAAAATGCACGGAGGCCGCCTCAGAAGAAAACGCTACCTGCCCCAAGAAATTTCATAAAGTTGCAAAAGTTTCTAAGGATTGTCAAACTCAAAGCCATTTTTGCACGCAGTCTCCGTCCAGACTAACACTTGAATCGTGTTCTTGGGATTCACGCAGAAGCATCCCTAATACAACCCCCCTGTTGGTAATTTTGCCTTTGATCTCAAACTTGTTAAATATGATTTAAATTCATGTTGAACATATATACATATTGCTACTAATATCCATGTTTGTTTGAGTGTGTTACATGTGAGCAAAAATGTAGGATTGAGATTGTGCCGTTGTTGGGGCACGATCTGAGCTTACCTTCGATTTTTACAGCGGTAGTTCGTTTTTGATGGGTTAACACCATACGGGGCCACTGAGCGTGCATATTCGATATTTAAGTTAATACTGTGTTTTTGTTTCTAACGTAATATTGTTGTTTCGTTTGTACCAATAAATGGAAATATTTCGACCAAGTTGGTGAGGAAGATGTGCTACAACGAAAAGGACCTGGGTTCGACACCCAGGTCATATATTTTGTGTTTTTTCTAAAAAACTTCCTTGCAGAATTCTAGATCGAAGGATGTCATATCCAGATCGAATGCTCTGGACAAGCAGTCTCGCAGGCACCTTCGATCATCCCTCGAGATCGAAAGGAAACCCAAGCTTCTTCGGTCCAGACATTACTTCCAAGAATGCACTATTTTCCCTTTATTGTTCTGACCTTTCGATTTTGCTTCCTTTCGATGGGCTGCTTGTCCTTACTTCTTCTAAATTTAATTAACACTAAAAAACCACAAAAATATTAGGCCTAGTTTTTTTACATTAACTTAATTTTGTCAATTAATCAATTAATTATTTTAATATTTTCTAAAAAAAATAAAATTGAATAGACTTAGGATTTTTTAATTCAATTTCTTTTCATAACAAAAACTAACAAAAAATTCCTTTCACTTAGGATTTTAGACGTATTTTCAATTCATGTGCACGTTTATTTACTTTAGCATTTTTTGTTAATTATGTAACTATGCCCGGTTTGTAATAGCTTAATTAGGATTTTATTTCTGCACTTTATTTTTCTCAGTGATAATTTATATATCTACACCAAAGCTTTGTAATAGTTGTAGGTTTTACTTTCTGCACTATATTATATGCCTGTATATAAATTGCTAATAACCTAGGCGTGTATGCTTAATCAATCAATCAGTAGATCACTAAACTGCAAGATAAAATATCTGAAATAGCACACTATTGTACACTTGCACCCCTAGGGTATTTCCCTCAGTTTAAAGTCATCATAAAGATCATAGTCCCTAAATGTCCCTCGAGTTGCCTACGAGAAGTGATCTTATGATGATAGTCCCTTCGAAATGATAAGGTATCCTTACTTATTGCCTTCAATGACCATTACGTCCCTTTTGATAGTTCCTCAACATCCCACGACTAGGGTAACCTACTCACTAATAGTAGGATAACACGGTCTAAAGAATAGGAGGAAAAGACCGGTCTTTTTTCGAGTAGGTAGACAACTGTTAGGTACTTGCTTAAACAAATTTTCACACCACACTTTCAAACACTTTTTAAACAAAGTTTTCAAAACACTTTATCACACTCTTGAGGACTGATACAAGAGTTACCATAAAGTGAATCGCCGTACTAAGGAATTTTCAAAGCTTTTCACACAAACACGAAAGCAATTTTCAAAAATGAGCAAGTACCTAAGAGCCCGTGGAAAACCACGGATGGAAAGGGTGCTAACACCTTCCCTTTCCATAATCTACCCCCTTACTCAGAAACTCTTGAAAAAGGTCTTTTTCTGTTCTTTATACCCTTTCCTTGTTGGATAAAATAAAAGTCGGTGGCGACTCTTGCTTACCGCGACATTTGCAAACAAAAAATGCAAACCGATATTAACCGTCAGTTCTCCCACCGTATCACAGAACCGGCGACTCTGCTGGAGAATATTATAAAGTTGGGTTTACCTTAGGGTCTAGATCATTTTAAAATTGCTTTCTCTGTTTGCTTTGACTGCTTTATCTTTAAGGGTTTGTTGGGGTATTCTTGTATAGATCCTATACCCAGACCTGGGGACACTTTTTAGGTAAACAACAATAGATCGTGGAGACTGTACGACATAGACCGATAAGGTTGAAGTGATAGCTATGTTGGTGTGACACTTTGGTTGGTACCAGTATCCCTTGTGTCGAATCGAGGAGAATACGGGGCCGTCGCATGGTGTCGTGTAGCACTAACGAACCTTAGAACCTCAGTTGAACAAACTTGGCCATTAGAAAGTAGTGAGATAGCCGTCCTCGATGTAAAGTTGGGAATCAGTTGATACCCGATACTACACTCATTGAGATCAAACTTTCAGGATGTTTCGGCCGTAAGAAAAGATTGCTAAGCTGAAATAATACCGATAAAGAAAGATCAGTGATTTTGAGATTCCTTAAAACCTGATTACTATTTCTAAGATAGGTTAATCCAACTAAACTTCAAGAGGTTACTTACCTACAAACCCCATGCAAGCCTAAATCTAAGGCTTCTTGTGTGACTTGTTTGCTTTCAACTTGAACTACTTGCAGGGTTTTATTATCTAACAACATGATTTCCTTGTAGGGTTCATTTACAGTCATTATCCAATAAACTGGTTTTCTTGCAAGACATACTTGTCTTCATCACCCTACATTTTTCTTGATGCATAACATACACATCATAACATCATACCATAACACTCCCTTAACCATTTCAAGGATTTCAAGGGCCTGTGGTGCAAGTTATGATGAACCAGACGTCTAGCAAGGGGCAAGGGGATTTATTTTCCTCTAGCCAATGTCGTTAAAAGACCAAAACACGGTAACTTGAGTCAGGGGCTATGTCCCACTTGATATGGTGAGCTTGACTCTCGTAGAAGGACCTTCAACAACACGAAGTTCTTCAATCAAAGCTACAAAGTTCAACTGCTGACATCTTCTGGTTTACCTTGCGAGATCCTTGAAAACATTTGCATATCATACATGTCATTGCATAATAGGTAGTCTCCAGTACAGGTCTCTCATGTTCTCGCTGTTTATTTCAGCAATGGCTCTCAAACAAGACAACAGACTCAACATACCAATGTCGCAAGTCTTGCAACACATGTTGAAGTTGAATTTGGTCACATTGAAGGATCCTCCTCGGAATCCTAATACTTTCGCTCCTACTTACAATCCTGATGCAATATGTGCATATCACTCCAACAGTCCGGGGCATGACACTAATAGCTGTTGGACGTTGAAATACAAAATTCAAGACCTGATTGATGAAGAAGCATTGGAATTCACACAAGATGGTCAACTAGAATTTTTCTGTCATTCCTTGAAGGCACACCATCTGAAGTGACAAGTTCTGACAAGAAGGCTTTTCGTTCATTAGAATTTTTAATTTGTAATTTTCTTTTGATTGTTCGAACATTTATTCATGTCAAACTTTGTTACTTTATCAATGCATTGCATATGTCTGTTTTGAATCAATTCATTCGTATTCACTATATTTAAACTTCTTTCCTTTTTGTGATATTCAACTCTCGATTAAAAAGCTGTAAGCCTTTAGAGGCAGGATGACGAAAATGATACTATAATCTCTACAGTATGATTTTGAACAGACCCCGCTAACGATGTACATGCATTGTTTCAAATCCTAAACAGTGGAGTTATAAGGAAGATAATCCCTAGTCAACCCCTTTGAGCCAAAAAAGTAGGAGTTTTTCTTTTCACACAAATTAAAACCCTTAATCATAACCTGGGGCGGGGTAGTTTTCTCATTTAATTCAGAGGCGCATTCAGTCGCAAGCTCATCCTTCATACACGACAAATAGTGTAGAAGATACCTTCCAAAAGATGGTGATGGTTCTGCATAATCATCAAAGCAGGCAATCATTATTTTTCAAACGAAAAGTCAAAACCTATGAAGGAGACTTAACAAATAAACTGGGGCATCCCGCTGACTGTAATTACAAAAGAAACAGTTCAGGAAAAAGTAGGGATAACAAAATAAAAAAAGAGGTTCTACAAATCCTCGACAAAAAAAAAAGAGATTACAAAATGACTGCCTCTTTCAAATAAACTTTCAGTATCTGAAGCATCACCAGAACATCAAGAACAAGACTCCAGACTCAATTGGGATCAAAATGCACAATTAACTGAGCATAGGATCGAAGAACATCACGAAGAACGGGTTGGATACAAAAAAAAATTGAGCCTTTATCCTTTGTTTCATGAACCATGAACCAGTCCACGTTATAACCCTTAAAAGTCCTAGCTGAAGCATGGGTTAGTTCGAAAGCATATTGTTACAAAAGGTATCTTGACTCCTGTAGGGTCGCTATAAATCCTGAGTTGATATCACACTTTTACAAAATTTGTTTGTTTTACTAAAAAATGAATTTTCAAACTTCAAGACAGACATAAGCTTTGCGTTCTTAAAATACCATTGTTTGCATATGACTATTTTTTCAACAGTAGAGAAATTCGCATGACGAATATCTAGTGAACAAAAACCTTCTCAATGAAAAGGATCACCTCAAGTGGAAAAACACTTCCAACCAAGGGGCACTGTATGATCATTGTCCATCATCTGGGGCAGTCAAGTCAAGATTCAGGGAATCTCTCAAAGATGTCGAGTAGCCAGGGGAAGATCTCCATCTGAATCACTTGGGGAATTGGACATGAATTCCAGCAACGAATCTTATACAATCAAACAAACATCTTCTGGCAGTGTGGAAACACTTACTACTATAGACAGTGACAATTCTCCGTACCGGGTGAACATGGACATAGTCGGAAAATACTACGCATGAACAAAGACCCGCTAGGTTGACTGGCCTAGGCAAAAATAAGGTCATCCCGGTGAACCAAAAGGGTTCGGGCAAAAATTAGGGATAAAAACAAAAATATGTACACCCGGCAAGTCGAAAACCTGAAAAGGCGGCTTGAGCAAAAAAGGGTATCCCGATGGACTGAAAATCTGAAAAGACAGTCCAGGAAAAAGTTAGGGATTAAAGCGTACGACTATGTCTTGTCATCTTGTCACTTGTCTAAATAAATAGAAGGTTTATTACCCTGATCTGCATTCACCAAGGACTCCAAGAGTTGGGATAATAGTCAAACCATCTACAAAATCCCCAGTTGATATTTTCTACAACAAGTATCGAGACAGGGGTATTCTACTACAAGGTCACCGCCATATTCCCAACTTACAACCTATTGATATTAGGTGTTCTCATACCCTCGGAAGAGAAAAATCTCCAAATTACTGCTCCAACGAAAGCTCCCCAATGAAGTCGCCAAGCTTCTCGGGATTCCCCAAGCGGACTATAAAGTTTCCCTTCCCCAATGCAAACATTCTGAATAAAGCAGATTATCATCTGGAAATAGCTCAGGTACGATCTAAGGACGGATGCCATCCGGACACTTATTCCAGATTCTCATATAGAAACGGTTCAGGTACGATCCAGAGACGGATGTCATCCTGACACTTACTCCAGATTCTCATCTAGAAACGATTCAGGTATAATCCAAAGAAGGATGTCATCGTGACACTTACTCCAGATTCTCATCTAGAAACGGTTCAGGTACGATCCAAAGACAGATGTCATCCTGACACTTATTTTAGATTCTCATCTAGAAACAGTCCGAGTACGATCCAGAAATGGGTGTCATCCTGATACTTAGTCCAGACTATCTTCTAGCAACAGTTCAAGTATGACCCAGAGACGAACATCATCCTGATACTTATTCAGATCATCTTCTAGAAACAATTCAGGTACGCTCCAAAACGGGTGTCATCCTGATACTTAGTCTAGACTATCTTCTAGCAACAGTTCATATCCATCCACAAAGCCTCTACAGGTACTTTCTCCAATAGGTACAGGGGCATAAACGTCTTGATGCAAAGTCACCACTACATCCTCAACATATGACCCCATGACGTCTTTGTCCCCCACAGAGTAGAGGCAACCAAAAGTTTTGATCTCTGCTTCCCCAAACAGGAGTTACTTTCCCCAGTAAAGTTTCTTCAGAGAGCCAATATCTATATTCCCCAGCCAAGTTTTATAATCGCAAACTGTTTATAAAGCTTTCTCCCGAGCAGAGTTTATTTCACTGACTGCGGAACCTTCTCCCGAGCAGAGTTTATTTCTCTGAATGCAGAAGCTCAACCCCCAACAAAGTTTAGTTCTCCAGCTACAGAAGTTCATCCCTCAGCGGAGTTTATTCCTCCGAATCGGCAAAATCTTCCAGCAAGGAATATCCTCTCGCAAACAGAGTTATTCCCTTGTAAAGTTATTCTCAGGCAGAGTCTCTCCCCAATAGAATATTCGTAAACAGAAGGGAGTAAATCCTCAGCATAGTCATCTCCATTCACCATCCCCAGCGTAAATAAAGAATTCATCTTCCCAATACTCTTCAGCGGCAGTCCGAGATTTATTTTCCCCGACTAAGAAATACCACAATAACATCCCATATTCATACATCATGGCATGCGCATACATATTGCATACATGTATGTGATACGGTGGGAGAACTGACTTGAGGTTTTGCGTTTTGTATTCGCACTTATTCGGTTTAGCAAGAGTCGCCACCGACTTTTTATTTTATCCTAAAGGAAAGGTTAAAAAGCACAGGAAAAACCTTTGAGATGTTTTCGTGGGTTCGGGGGGTAGATTATGAAAAGGGAAGGTGCTAGCACCCTTTTCATCCATGGTTATCCATGGGCTCTTAGTTACTTGTTTTAGATCACTTGCCTTGATTTTCAATTGTTTGAAATGGTGATTTGTGTGTGGTTTTGAAAATGTTTTGAAAAAGATGCCTTTGTCTAGGCAACCCTTGTAACAATTCTTTACTCGAATGTTTTACAAAAGGTGTTTGTCTTTTTGAAAAGATGTTTCAATGTTTTTGAAAGTTGTTTTGGAAGTTGTGTTTGTGAAGTGTGTTTTGAAATTAGGCAAGTTTGATCAAGTAACTAAGAGTTGTCTACCCCTAAATTTACTCAAAGATCTTTCCTATGTTTTAACCCTTTTAATAGTTTTGTTCCACCATTGTATTTGGTGGACAATATTGTGTTAGGATGTTAATGGGATGGGCGCGGGTCATCGTTTAGACCATGAATGCAATAGTGCCAAGTGTCTTTGGAAATTTTCTTGAGGGACTTAGGATCATTTTGTTTAGGCAACTTCGAAAGCGTCATCGAGGGACTATGATCATTTGATTTGTTTTTGTTTTGCCAAAGTACTTGACATGCAAACATGGCCCATTTTTGAAGGCAACAAGCGGGATTACCCTAGGGGTGCAAGTGTGAATTGTGTATTGATTGTCATGCATTTATCTTTGTATTAGGTTATCTAGTGGTTGATTTTGAATCTTCGCATACAAACCCTAATTACTATACAGTATATAGAAAGCGATAAATTATGGGAATTTAAAGTCTAAGCTATTACAAATAAGTATCCGGGGATGGGGGTACAAATATTTACAAATGGGGATGAGTCTTATCAGTATAGTAGTGTCCAAATAATATTTATAACCAAATCGAATCGCATTCTCAATGTAAAATATAACAATGTATAAGAGTAAAAGCAATGTAACAAAAGTATTGTAAAATGTATGTGATTATTTACAAATGATAAAAGGGTTAACCTAATATATTAAGTAAGTATTTATTATTTTTGTGTTTTTGTTAATATTATATAAACAAAAGGTTTAATAATAAAAGTAAATATTTAACCTTAAAAAAGTCTATTTTTTTAATGTATTTTATTGATATTTTTGTGTTTTTTTGTATATTATAAATAAAAGAAAAAGAAACTATTTAATTAAATTAATTCTACTATTTATGTATTTCAAGTGTGATAAACAAAATATTATTAATAAAATATGAAGAATTAATATATTACTTTTTAACTTAACAAAAATATAGATTGTAAAAAAGAAAGAAAATAAGGTAATAAGAAAAAAGTGTTAATTTGTAAGTATAAAAAAAATAAAAATAATAAAAGGTTAAATGGGCCAAAGGTCAAAATGAACAGATTGGCAAAAGGGGGTGTAGGCGCCAGTGTTGAGATGGGCTTAAGGCTTTTGCGTGGAACAGGCCCAAACGGGTTTGATAATTTTTCTTAGGGTTTTCATTTTGTTTGTCCAGAACAAGGGTTACAGTTGTACGAACGACGCTCTCATCTTCTTCTTCGTTCTTCGCCTATTCACTTTCTCAAGCCAAGGCCATTGATACTCTCCTTCCACGCCTGGCTACCGGACGCCATCTCTGCTTCCTCCTCCTCATGGTAACTCAGGCGGTGATTTCGAAGAAGGTAACGATTCAATCTTAAGTTCTTAGGGTTCTCAGATTTCCTCTTGCATGCTTTAATTTTGACATGTTATTGATTCTTATGTGTTATCTTTGTTATTTATGTTGTGTGAGGTGTTTAAAGAAAAGGGAAAGAGAATTTATACCTTTGTTGGCTTTTGGAGACGGAGGAGGAGAAGTGGATATGAGGTGTCCTCAGGTGGCCAAGGCGAGGGAGTGCGTGGTGCTGAGAGTTTGCTAGCTTTCCTGGTATTTGTATCTTGCTTGTTTAATGATGATAGTATAATCTGAGAACCCTAGCTCATTTGCTTCTGTCTTTCCTTTTCTCCTTCTGAATACTTGCCTCTGAGTTTTGCTTATCTGTGAGTTTGATGATGCTGTTGAGGTTGCCTTAGTGTTTTTGCTAGCTTCAATTGCTTGACATGTTGGTTCTGAGTTGGCTTATTGTTGTGCTTCTGTGTAGCCTATGATGAACCTTGGTTCTGAGGCATTATTGGCTATTGATCTTCTTCCTCTCTTTTTAGGCTTTGATTCTGACTTTCTCTTCTCTTTTTAGATTTTTTTCTCAATGATGATGATTCCTGAGAGTTATTTTGATGTTGTGTTTTGGATTGGTTGGAATTTGGCTTGCTTTGAACACAGGTAATATGTTTGAGTTTAGGCCTCGTGTTTGAATAAGTTTAAGGCAGGTTTGGTTGTTTGCTTGACACAGGTTTTGAAAGGCTTGTGTTTGAAGTAAGCTTGGGCAGGCTTTGTGTTTTGACACAGTTTTGAAAGGCTTGGTACTGTTTGTTTGTGTTTGATAGGATTTTGAAAGGCTTGTGTTTGAAGCAAGCTTGGTTACAGGCTTGTTTTTCGTAACAGGTTTTGAGGGCTTGAAAGCTTGTATGGCTTTGAGCAGGTTTTTGGTATGAGTTTGAAACAGGATTTCTGATTCAGGTTTGACTTGAATGTTTTAATGCAGTTTTGTGACCATTTCTGGTTTTGATACTGAGTTTAGGCTTTGAAAGGCTTGTGGGCTTGCTTCTTTGAAACTAACAGTTTGACAGGTTTGTTGGGATTTCTGGTTTGAAGGCTGTTTGTTTGCTTGACACAGGTTTGAGAACTTGTTTGGAAGTTACAGGCTCATTGTTGTTGGCTTCTGTTTAGAGGCTTGTTTGGAAGTTAGCAGGTTGAACACAGGTTTGAGTTGGTTCAGGCTTGCTTTGTAACAAGTTTAAAGCTTGAGGCAACTTTGTTTGTGTTTGAAAACAGGCTTGAGAGCTTGTGTTCTCTTTCTATGTGTATTCTTCCTCTTTCACAGTGTTAAGATAATGTTTGTTTTATATCTCTTAAGCCTTAAGCCTGCAAACTGTAAGCCTCTCTTCTTTTCTCTCTCTTTTCTCTCTCCACAGATAAAAAGCATATTATATTGCTTAACACTGTACTTTTCTGAAAAAGTGTGGCTGGAAAATGATGACAATTTTTGAATATGTTGCTTGCATTGTTAGCTTTGCTCTGCATATCTTCTTTCTTCAGATTTTCTGCATTTTGTGTACTTGTTGACAGCTTTATGACAGTTCTTGAACTTGTGACCTAGTTGGCCATTTTGACTTAGTTTGGTTTGCCTTGTTTGATAGTGCAATTCAGTTTGGATTTTTGCAGCTTGGTTGGCATTTTTGTTGACACTTTGCAACTTGTTTTGGAATTATGCAGCCTTGTACATTTCATATGCTTGCAACATTATTTTCTTTCCCTCTTTGTGAACCAAGAGTCCTCTTGTGATTTGCAGAGAGGGCAAACAAACTGATTCCGGCCAACACTTTTAATAATGAGTTTTAATTATCTATCTGCCTTTTTAATTCATCTGTGTTTGACTTCTCTTTTTTGTCTTTGCAGATAAAAATCAGTTGAGCAATGGGGAGCAACAATAGAAGATGAAGATTTAGGAGATTTAGGATATAGTTTTAAATTACCTTTAACAATTGTAACAATATTAATGTAAACAATTGTAAATAAATTTACAGTGTTCAAATAATAATTGTAACAAACAATTAAAAATGAATAAAAATAATCCTTTGTCAGTTAATTCTCTTTCAATTCACTGTCTATTTAATTATTTAAGTTTCTTGAATTAAAATAACTGGAAGTAAATCCCAATTATTCTAACTTAGAATAAATAATTAATAAACACCGTAGTCTTGCAACTTCGCATTAATCAATAATAAACCCGGCGTCCCAATTAACCATAAGCATTGCACAGCTAACCAAACAAACGTCCATATGCCTTTCCTTTTACTGATTAAACCAAACACTGCAAATTTTCAACCAGAAGCCTCAGCTTCTAACCCAGAGGTTCAGGTTTATTGAGAAACAAACTAAAAACTTGAGCAGGCGTCAAAGCAGTGTAACAGCCAATTAATACACTGTTGATTCAAATTCTTCTGAAAATGCGCGTGCAAACCCTAATTCTTGATTTATTGTCAAAGAAACGTCCGCCTAATCAAACCCTGAGCCAAACTCAAACAAACCCTAACAATCTGCTTGAGCTGATTCAAAATCAATGGAAACCCTAATTTTGTCTGACTGATGAGAAAAGTCTGTTTGACCGATTCTTGAGCCAATTTGAAAAATCAGGAAAAGCCCGAAGCTGTGATTTCTTGAAAAAGAGAGGGAAAATTTTGGGGTACAACAATGTACAATCTCATTTATTTTGAGAACATCATCACAATTCATTTCATACATCATGACATTGCCTACGACTAACTCTTTACCTTTCAGGGAAAAGATCAAATCAAGAAGCTACGTCTAACAAAGGGCTATTCCATGATTTTCCTCAAAAGGATATCCTCACAAGATTTTCTATAGATCAGCCAGATCGACACTAAGATCTCTCTGATTACCATTCCAGTGGAAGATGTTCCAAGACTTTCATCTAGGTCAATTGAATCACTACTAATATTCTCCTGATTACTATGCCAGTCAAAGTTAACCTAATATTTTCTCTAGATCAGCCAGATCGACACTAAGATCTCTCTGATTACCATTCCAGTGGAAGATGTTCCAAGACTTTCATCCGGGCCAGTCGAATTAATGCTAAGATTCTCCTGATTACTATGCCAGTCAAAGTTAACCTAAGATTTTCTCCGGATCAGCCAGATCGACACTAAGATCTCTCTGATTACTATGCCAATTGAAGATGTTCCAAGACTTTCGTCTAGGTCAGTTGAATCGATGCTAAGATTCTCCTTATTACTATGCCACTCAAAGTTAACCTAAGATTTTCTATGGATCAGCCAGATCGACACTTAGATCTCTCTGATTACTATGCCAGTTGAAGATATTCTAAGACTTTCGTCTGGGTCAGTTGAATCGCTACTAAGATTCTCCTAATTACTATGCCGGTCAAAGTTAACCCAAGATTTTCCCTGGGTCAGACAGGTCGACACTAAGATCTCTCTGATTACCATTTCAGTGGAAGAGGTTCCAAGACTTTCATTAGGGTCAGTTGAATCGATGCTAAGATTCTCCTGATTACTATGCCAGTCAAAGTTAACTTAAGATTTTCTCTGGATCAGCCAGATCGACACTAAGATCTCTCTGATTACTATGTCATATGAAGATATTCCAAGACTTTCGTCTGGGTCAGTTGAATCGCTACTGAGATTATCCTGATTACTATTCCAATCAAAGTTAACCCAAGATTTTCCCTAGGTAAGACATGTCGACACTAAGATCTCTCTGATTACTATTCTAGTGGAAGAGGTTCCAAGAATTTCGTCTGGGTTAGTTGAATCAATGCTAAGATTCTCTTGATTACTATGCCAGTCAAAGTTAACCTAAGATTTTCCCTGGGTTAGACAGGTCGACACTAAGATCTATTTTATTACCATTCCAGTGGAAGAGGTTCCAAGACTTTCGTCTAGGTCAGTTGGATCGATGCTAAGATTCTCCTGATTACTATGCGAGTCAAAGTTAACCTAAGATTTTCTCTGGATCAACCAGATCGACACTAAGATCTCTCTGATTACTATGCTAGTTAAAGATATTCCAAGACTTTCGTCTGGGTCAGTTGAATCGATACTAAGATTCTTCTGATTACTATGCCATTTAAAGTTAACCCAAGATTTTCCCTGGGTCAGACAGGAAGACACTAAGATCTCTCTGATTACCATTCCAGTGGAAGAGGTTCCAAGACTTTCGTATGGGTCAGTTGAATCGATATTAAGATTCTCCTGATTACTATGCCAGTCAAAGTTAATTCAAGGCCTCCCCCTGGTTCAATCAAATGATACTAAGATTTCTATCCCAATTGAAGGCAATTCAAGACACTGTGAAGCCTGGATCCTGACCAGATGACAGTTTAATCTCATCTCCTCAGCAAGTCACTGTAAAGCCTGGATCTTGACCAGATAGCAGTTCACTTCCGTATTTTCAATCAAGTGATAACTCCCCAGTAGAGTAACGGACAATTGAAGCTCCTAAAACTCTATGTTCCAAGACAAAGACCAACATTCCTCAGCGGAGTTCTCTCTAACAACAAGAGCAGGAATTCCCACAAAGGGATATCTCGTGAAATCATCATTGTTCTAGATGGCATCTTTGAGCCCATCTCCGACGACTCTCCGTCACATTCTGATGGCATCTTTAAGACCATCTCCAATGATCTTCTGTCATCTTTTCCAAATGGCATCTATAAGCCCATTCCCAATACTATCTACACAGTCAAGTATCATCTCAGACGAGTGAAACTTTCTGGGCACTCTAGTGTTCAATCATCTTCCACCTTCAGATAACGAAAGGCTGACCAGCCAATCTACATCCTCATGTTTAAGAAGATTGAACAGGGGCAGCTGTTGTACCCCAAAATTTCCCCTCTCAGGTTTTTCCAAGATTTCCCCCTACATGGTTGGTCACAAACCTTTGCCTATAGAAAAGGAAATTTTTTGAGTGATGTTTTTAAGTTTTCTTTGATTGTCATCTATACAGCTCCCTTCGATTGGCATGAACAAGTACCTTTCGATTGGCATTGTAACAATGTCATTCGATTGGCATTTTAACAGTGTCCTTCGATTGACAGTTTAACAAGTATCTTTCGATTGACATTGTAACAGTGTCCTTCGATTGGCATTTTAACAAGTATCCTTTGAGTGGTATCTGGACAAAGGTCCTTCGATTGGTATAGACAAAGGCCCTTCGATTGGAATTGCAAAAGGTCCTCTGACTAGAACTTCAGAGTGTCCTTTGACTGAAACTTCAGAGTATCCTCGACTGGAACTTCAGAGTTTCCCTCAATTAGAACATCAGAATGAAATGTCCTTCGAATGGAATTTCAGTGCATAGTTTGTCTTAATCTAAGATGCTCTGATGAAGGAAGTTCTGAACACTTCGAATTAGAACTTAGACTCATCACAAGGCCAAGGGTTGTTCGAAGTTGTCTAATAGGGAATGTTCTGAATAGATTTGAATTGGACTTTGAAGCTGGAAAAGAAGGCATATTCGAAAGAATGAAGTAAGCTGGCATGACTAAGGAAAAACACATATCCTAACCTGTCTAGGCCAGATTCTTGCCTTGTTTGTTCACAACTCCACAAGAGCTGATTCAACCAGGATGATTCTTTTCGAATTAAGCAATTGAAGTAGAGGGAGGCTCAACCGAAGGGGCTACGCAATCGAAGCTGGAGTAATTCGAATTAGAGCTTAGAGCTATCAAAGAGAGAAAATTCAAAGGGAAGTGGATCTACAAGGACATGTCAGCTTTTGATTTTCATCATATTGGAGGCCCAAACAACTCATGACAGGCTGGCAGCAATGCATGAAATAGATTGGCACTTGATTGAATCAAATATAGCAAGTTTTTATGAAGAAATCAAATCAAATCTCTTCCTCATAATGGACCAAGATTTGATACACACATATTGAACTAAATTCCCTTGTCTATATAAATCTCATGATCTCACATGAAAATAATGGGGGATACATGCGCAACAACCACAAAAAGGAGACACACAAAAAACGCATGAAGGCTGCCTCAGAAGAAAACGCTGCCTCCCCCACAAAATTCCATAAAGTTGTACAAAGTTTCCAAGGATTTTCAAACTCAAAGTCGGTTTTGCACGCAGTCTCCGTCTAGACTAACACTTGAATCGTGTTCTTGGGATTCACGTAGAAGCATCCCTCATACAACCCCCCTGTTGGTAATTTTTCCTTTGATCTCAAACTTGTTAAATCTGATTTAAATTCAGGTTGAACATATATACATATTGCTGCTGCTAATATCCATGTTTATTTGAGTGTGTTACATGTGAGCAAACATGCAGGATTGAGATCGTACCATTGTTGGGGCACGATCTGAGCTTACCTTCGATTTTTACAGCGGCAGTTCGTTTTCGATGGGTTAACACCATAGGGGGCCACTGAGTGTGCAGATTCGATATTTAAGTTAATACTGTGTTTTTGTTTCTAACATAATATTGTTGTTTCCTTTGTACCAATAAATGGAAATCTTTTGACCAGGTTGGTGAGGAAGATGTGCTGCAACAAAAAAAACCTGGGTTCGACACCCAGGTCATATATTTTGTGTTTTTTCTAACAAACTTCCTTGCTGAATTCCAGATGGAAGGATGTCACATCCAGATCGAACGCTCCAAACGAGCAGTCTCGCAGGAACCTTCGATTAGCCCTCTGGATCGAAAGGCAACCCAAGCTTCTTCGATCCAGACATTACTTCCAAGAATGCACTTTTTCCCTTTACTGTTCTGACCTTTCGTTTTTGCTTCCTTTTGATGGGCTGCTTGTCCTTACTTCTTCTAAGCTTTAATTAACACTAAAAAACCACAAAAATATTAGGCCTAGTTTTTTACATTAACTTAATTATGTCAATTAATCAATTAATTATTTTAATATTTTCTTAAAAAACTAAAATTGAATAGACTTAGGATTTTTTAATTCAATTTCTTTTCATAACAAAAACAAACAAAAAATTCCTTTCACTTAGGATTTTAGACGTATTTTCAATTCATGCACGCGTTTATTTACTTTAGAATTTTTTGTTAATTGTGTAACTGTGCCCGGGTTGTAATAGCTTAATTAGGATTTTATTTCCGCACTTTATTTTTCGCAGTAATTATTTATGTATCTACACTAAAGCTTTATAATAGATGTAGGTTTTAATTTCTGCTTTATATTATATGCCTGTATATAAATTGCTAATAACCTAGGCGTGTATGCTTAATCAATCAATCAGTAGATCACTAAACTGCAAGATAAAATATCTAAAATAGAACACTATTGCACACTTGCACCCCTAGGGTATTTCCCACTTTGGTTGCCTTCAAAAATGGTCATGTTCCTCAAACATAGGGATAATCTTAGCAAAGGCCCTCAGTTTGAAGTCATCATACAGATCATAGTCTCTAAATGTCCCTCGAGTTGCCTACGAGAAGTGATATTATTATGATAGTCCCTTCGAAATGCTAAGGTATCCTTACTTGTTGCCTTTAATGACCATTACGTCCCTTTCGATAGTCCCTCAACTTCCAACGACTAGGGTTACCTACTCACTAATAGTAGGATAACACGGTCTAAAGGATAGAAGGAAAAGAACAGTCTTTTTTCGAGTAAGTAGATAATTGTTAGGTACTTACTCAAATAAATTTTCACACCAAACTTTAAAACACTTTTCAAACAAAGTTTTCAAAATGCTTTATCACACTCTTGAGGACTGATACAAGAGTTACCATAAAGTGAATCGCCGCACTAAGGCATTTTCAAAGCTTTTCACACAAACACGAAAGCAATTTTCAAAAATGAGCAAGTACCTAAGAGCCCATGGAAAACCACGGATGGAGAGGGTGCTAACACCTTCCCTTTCCATAATCTATCCCCCTTACTCAGAAACTCTCGAAAAAGGTATTTTTCTGTTCTTTTCACCCTTTCCTTGTTGGATAAAAGAAAAGTCGGTGGCGACTCTTGCTTACCGCGACATTTGCGAACAAAAAATGCAAACCAGTATTAACAATCATTTCTCCCACCGTATCACAAGAGTCGACCAACATTTCTACCACATGCATAGCATATTCATCTTTAGGAGTGGCAGCATTTAAATCTCAAAAATCGATGCACACTCTTAATTTCCCATTTTTCTTAAGTACTGGAACTATGTTTACCAACCAGTCGACATACCTTGTAGTTTTTATGAATATGCTTTTGAGGAGTCTTTCTATCTCCTCTTTGATTTTCGACATTATTGCTGGAGCGAAGCGCCTGGGAGTCTGCTTCACTGGTTTCTTTCCAGCTTGTATTGGTAACTTTAGTTCAACCAAATCCCTACTTAAACCTGACATTTCGTTATAGTCCCAAGCAAAATAATCTTTAAATTATTTTAATAAAGATATTACCTCAGACATTAACCTTTGGTCGATGTTGGCGCTGATATAAGTTGGCCTTTTATCCCCCTTTTCGCCAATATCTATTTCTTCTAAAGGGTCTTGTGGCTGCATTCTTTCTGGTGCCATCGGATCCTTTTTGAAGCCTAAGGGTTCTTCGTCATATATGCAGTCCAGACACTGCTTATCGACGTTTTCTTCGACCACTTTTTTTTATCTAGTGGCTTTGGCTCAATAGCCAAAGTAGCTCCTTCATTCAGAATTTGTGTCTTATTGGCTTCGACAACCATATTTTCTTCAGCCTCTAGCGCCGAATTTATTTTACTTTCGACAATATACGTCGAAATCCTTTTCAGAGCATCTAGCTCAGACATCATCATTGATGTCTCCCCAGCCTGTCGGTCGGTTGTCACAGTATGGATCCTCAAGACGTTCCACATCAAATATAAAACCTTGGGTCTCATGTAACTTCAACGAAAAAAATGCCTCATCAAGGTTGGCATACACATCTTCAGCAGGTTGACATGGGGAAATGTTAGCTAATTTCCTGTCAAATTGCTTCTTGTCGACATTGTTCACGTCTGCCCTAAAATATCCTTGATCAGCTTCAATGTTCTCGACAATACCATCTTCCCTCCAAATCACCAAACGCTGGTGCATAGAAGATGGTACAACCCCTACATCGTGCAACCATTCCCTCCCTACTAAGAGGTTGTAACTTGGCTTGCCTTGAATCACCATGAATATAGTCGGCCTAGTAACATAGTCGACAGTAATATCAACTTGGATCACACCCATAGTGTTTCTAGTCCATCCTTCGTAGTCTGATAAGACCATGTTATGAGATTTAACACCGGTGTCATATTTACCAATTTTATGCAATAGGTGGTGTGCCATAATGTTTACCATAACACCACAATAAACCAACACCTTGTTGATAGCCACTCCTTCAAACTTAGCCCTTATTAAAAGAGGCTTCAAATGGCTCCTCATGGCCATATCTGGTCTTTCAAAGAACGCATCTTGGTTCTCAATCGAACCATTGTTCATCACAAAGTAACATGTTGGCTTGTGCAAAGCCATCTCCTCAGCATCAACGTCTGCTGAATCTTCCACTTCAGTTAAGCAATCATATTTTATTGGCAGAATTGATAACATATTAATTAAGATATTCAAACTCTCTTCAGACTCGGACTCCTGTAGTGTGATACGGTGGCAGAACCGACTGTTATATACTGGTTTGCATTTTGCGTTTTGTGTTTGCAAAATGTCGCGGTAAGCAAGAGTCGCCACCAACTTTTATTTCATCCAATCATGGAAAAGGAAAAAGAACAGAAAAAACCTTTTTTCGAGATATTCTAAGTACGTGGGGTAGATTATAGAAAGGGAAGATGTTAGCACCCTTTCTATCCATGGTTTTCCATGGGCTCTTAGGTACTTGCTCATTTTTCAAATTGCTTGGGTGCCTTTGTCTTGAAAATGTTTTACTTCGTGATAAACCTTGTATCAGTCCTCAAGGGTGTGACGAAGTTGTTTTGAAAACTATTTTGAAAGGTGTTTACGTAAAAAAAATTTATTTGAGCAAGTACCTACTAGCATCTACCTACTCGAAAAAAGATTGTTTCTGTTCTATTTCCTTTAGATAACGCTATACCACTATTAAGGAGTAGGTAGCTCCGTCGTTGGGGTTTGTAAGGGACATTCAAAAGGGACAAGTACAATCACTAAAGAAATAGTCAGAAAACCTTAGTAATAACCCTAAAGTCTTTAAGATCTTTTCGAGGCAACATTTCCGAGGCAACATTCGAACGGGACAATTTGATCTCTTTGGACTGGAGGACAACCACTACAATCTCCTATACTTAATGATTGTTTACCGAAGACAACCGAAGTGAGGTAAACCCTAGGAGTGAACATGTGCGAGTGATTTGTTTCAGTTATTTAGTCTTTGCACATTAGGATTTTCTAACTATTTTAATTTTTCATGCATTCTTGCCATACAATCCTATTAATACATCTAACAGTTAATAATTTGCTGAAAGTAAAAGCGGAAATAAAACTACCTATTACATGGCTTTGACAGTTACATAATTGCCTTGACGGGAAATAAAAGTACGAAATTTAAAACCCTAATTAAAACTATTACAACCTTGAAACAGTTACAAAATAATGACAAAAATAATAACAAGCGCGCGGTAAATTAAATGCGAGAGAAATTAGGGTTTTGACCCTTGACTAAATCTAATTGCAATTGACTGAAGAAAAATCATTTTTTGTCATTTTTGTTATTTAAGAAAATAAGGAATAATAGAATAATAAAAAAGGACCTAATTAATAATTAACTTTAATTAAGAAAAATAATTAAGTTAACCTATTTTTTGTATTTTTGTTTGACAAAAAGAAAATAATTACATCAAGAATTTAAGCCTAGTTTTCTAATTGATTTTAATTGTAAAAATAAGTTAAAGTTACCCTAAATTAAATTAAGCTAATTAATTAAAAATTAAATTTGATAATAAAAAAAACTAATTCTAAATTTTTGAATTCTTGATTTTGGGATTTTTATGAAAAAAATTGATTTTAAAAATAAAATAAATAAATAAATTGAAAAGAATAAAGAAAAATAAGAAAATAAAAAAAAGAAAGATTTAGAAATGGGCCTGTGTTGAATAGCAATGCTGAGGGTGTTAATCTGTAATTTTCAGGGCCAAAACCCCTTCAAGCCCAGTCGGCATCAGATCTGGTGTGGTCATCTCCTGAAGGTCTACCATGCGCCCTGGCAGGTGGAATCATTGGATCTATTGATCATGAATACGCTTAGATCTTGTGGTTGGTAGATGGAAGTGTATGGTGAACGTTGAAGACAACAACACATATGATCCTGTAAAGAAGAATAAAAACAAGGAAATTGTTGGGACTTGGGATCGAACCCAGGTCCTCTACGCTTTTCACCATGCTTGCTTGCCATCTGTGCTATGCTGCTTAGTTGTTATAATAATAACATTAACGCATAATATGTAAAACAACGTTGATGGTCCAAAAAATGCGCAATTATTAAAATGTCCCAGTGGGAGGGTGACAACTCACCATCTTCTTCCCTGTCCGTCGTTTTAGATGGGAGACTTTTACCTACAGACATTTGTTTATAGGTATAACCCTGTTTCATTCAAAAATTGCATACAAGAAAGATAAATGAAATTGGTGACCATAAATCAACTGGGCTTGAAGCCCTGATCATCATGGTACCCAATATGAGAGCCAATTATTCCTGCATTGGAAATCCCTAAAACAAACTCGTAAACCCTAGCAATGGCATTACGCAATTCCTGCGCAGAAACTCAAATCAAAACATTTAAAAACGTTGCAAGCATGAAAATAAACATGGATATGTGATTAAAATAGATTTATGATGCTTAAATCAATATATTCAAACTTAAAAAAAATGCAAACCGTGATTTTTCTAGGGGCGATTTCTGAACGCTTTGAGGCTAGCAAATGATGTTGTTAGCTTCCTGAGATGTCCAGGGATGGATTAGAAGCCTTGGAATAGTTTGAACTGGCCTGTAGACAAAGATAGGTCTCACACTTTTCTTGCAAAATTTTGATTTCTCTCTTGTTGTTTCACGCCTCCAATCCCCGTCCTCTTGATATGGAATTGTTATGCACTTATAGTAGACTGAATTAGGTCAACAAAATTGACATGAATCTTGAGAAATAATGGAGATTTGATTTGATTTTCTTCATGTATGATTTCTTTCCAAAACTTGCTTCAATCCAATCTTTTTCAATCCTAATGAGTCTTGCACGAATTGGCTGACATGCTAGATGTATATGGACTCAAAATGTGCACAAAAATTCCAAGATTTGATTTGTTTTCATTATTTTACCATTTAATTGGATTTATTTAGATTTAAATGAATAAGAATCAAAATAAATGATAAAAGTAATAAAATAATAGGTGGAAAAGGCTTAGGGGTCGTGGGTCCTATTAGAAACATGTTTCAAGCAAGAAAACATGGGCCCCTTTGGAGAAAATGCAAATTTGATCAATGTTGACTTTTGATAATTTTCCAAAAATTGCCAACTTTGACAATGCACAACCCTCTCGATTTTGACCCTAGGAGGGTATTCTTAGACTTCTTAGAAAGCTTAGGATTTCCTATAAACAAGCCTTTTGGTTTCATCTCAATTGCATCTTCCATGTTCATGTATGAAGCTTTGACTCAAAAGGCGTTTTTGTTGACTTTTCAAAAGGACCTTTAATGTCAAAATTCATATCTTTTTGTGAGTGCATATTTTGAACTTGTGGTATGAAGATGAGTTATAGGGAATTGCATCCTCTTCAAAATTAGCTTTTTATGGAAAATTTATGATAAAGTATGAAGAAGTTATGCTTGGTCAAAGTTGGGTTGACTTTTCCTAAGAAACCCTAATTTAGCAACTTTTGGGTTTTGATGAATTTGGAGCATTCCTTGAGGAATCATGATCAATCCTTGATCAAATTATGGATAAAACTTCAAAATGATGATGTTGACAAAAAATCTTGAAGTTTGACTGTATGTGGGCCACAATTGACTTTTGACCTAATACAGTCGATTCTCAAGCATCTGAGCAAACTTCTTGTACAAGGATTGAAACTTGACATGGAAGGTCTTGAGAACATATTAGGACCTTGGAAAGAATTTTGGACTTTTGTGGCTTACCCATCTTGATGAAAATAGAAACCCTAATTTTGAGGTACATTGCCTTAGGAGAGAGCCTGTCTGGTCAACTCTTGGACTTCCTTGAGCAACTTGGGGACCTCAATTGCCAATGATTGAGTAAAATGGGAGGGCAAATTTTGGGGTACAACAGCTACCCCTGTTCAATCTTCTTAAACTTGCGGATGTAGATTGGCTTGTTTGCCTTTCGTAATCTGAAGGTGAAAGATGATTGAACACTAAAGTGCCCAGAAATTTGCACTTGCATGAAGTGGCACTCGACTTGTGACACTGGGAATGGGCTTATAGATTCCATTTGGAGGTTGGGGATTGAAGATTGTCGGAGATGGGCTTAAAGAAGCCATCCTGGATGCGACAGAGAATTGCAGGAGATGGGTTTAAAGATGCCATCTAGAGGATGTTGATTTCCTGTCTTGGGTGACATAGAGTTTTAGGAGCTTCAGTTATCCGTTACTCTACTGGGGAATAACTCCAGCTTGATTAAGCAGAAGTGTACTGCATATCTGGTCGGGGTATATGTTATAACGCTGTTTACTGGGGAAATGCGAAACCAATCATGTTTGATTGGGTCCCGGTCTTACAATGTTGTGAACTGTTGTCTAGAGATAAGAGAGAAGGGACCTGGATAATAAGGTTATAAGAAGGAACCTGGATAGTAGGGTTGCTTCGAAATGAAATCCTGGATAGTAGGGTTGTGAGAAGGAACCTGGATAGTAGGGTTACTTCGATATGAAAGCCTGGATAGTAGGGCTGTAAGAAGGAACTTGGATAGTAGGGTTACTTCGATATGAAAGCCTGGATAACAGGGCTATGAGAAGGAACCTGGGTAGTAGGGTTACTTTGATATGAAATCCTGGATATTAGGGCTGTGAGAAGGAACCTGGGTAGTAGGGTTACTTCGATATGAAAGCCTGGATAGTAGGGTTGTGAGAAGGAACCTGGATAGTAGGGTTACTTCGGTATGAAAGCCTGGATAGTAGGGCTATGAGAAGGAACCTGGATAGTAGGGTTACTTTGATATGAAAGCCTGGATAGTAGGGCTATGAGAAGGAACTTGGGTAAGGTTTCTTTGTGAGGAGTTTAGGAAAAACTATATCTGGACCGAGAGGGAACCTGGGTAAGGTTGCTTTGGGACAAGTTCGCGTAAAACTTCATAATGAACCGGGGTAAGGTTATAAGCTTGTGTAAAACTTCAGGAGGAACCTGGGTAAGGTTACTTTGGGAAAATGTAGATTGGTTGACCCGTTTGATTTCGGGAACTGAGTTTCCATTAGTTGTCTATAGATGAGATATGTATAACTGCTGGATTCATTGAAGCTAATCGTCTTTTCCTGAAAAAATATCAGGGTTAGTTATATGCGATGCATGAAATGCAGGGTGAGATGATGTTCTCAAAATAAATGAGATTATGCTGTATATATGACATGTATGCGTATGTCATGATGTATGTTTATGAAATGCTATTGAGGTATGCTCGTGTCTGGGAAAATAAATCCCTGACGGTTGCTGGAGATTTGTGAATATTCTACAGGGAAGAGATGCTGGAGAATAACTCTGCGGGGACCAGACTTTGGGGGAAGAGATACTCTGTTGGTAGTCCTGCCGACCTGGAGGAATAAACTCAGTTGGGGATGAAACTTCGTCGCTGGAAGTGATGAGCTCTGTTGGAGATTGAGCTTCTGTATCTGTTGAAATAAACTCCGCTTGGGGGATGAAATTTATTGACTCGTCTGCGATTATGAACCTCGGCTGGGGATATTTATGTCCTGTTTCGGGAAAGCTAACATCAATTCCTTTGAATATTTTTACTCTATGGGGAGTGCGCATACCAATAATTATGTTCCCAAGCATGACTCTATCCCGATACCTGCGAGGCAAAGTGACTGTAGGGTTCAATACTTCTTATTTTCAAATGCATATATAAAAAATAAATCATTGGATGTTCTTGCAAAATAAAACAGAAAGAGAAAGAGAAACAAATTGAATTTTTGTAAAAATGACTTGTATTGATTTGGAAATTGGCCTGTAATAGGCGTTTTGTACAAAGAGGCTGACGTCATAGTAAGAGAACGCCGCTGAAAGATAGAAATTATACAATTTGTGTAAAATAAAGAAAAACAGCTATGTGGAACAACCTCATTGGGTTCCAACTCTGTTATTTCCTTTATATCTTCAAGTGTCTCATCACTTTGCTACTTGGCTGAAGGTTGATCAGAATGATTGGTGCTGTCTGAGCTTGATAGCTGATACCGAAGTCTGGTCGCAAGATGATCCAATGAGACATAGTAATACACTTCAATCCCTAACTTTTGCCTGGACCGCCCTTTCAGGTTTTCAGTCCACCAGGATACCCTTTTTTGCCCAAGTCCTCCTTTCGGGTTTTCGACTTGTCGGGTGTACAAATTTTTTCATTTTCATCCCTTACTTTTGCCCGAACCCTTTTGGTTCGCCGGGAAGCCCTTATTTTTTCCTAGGCCTGTCAACCTAGAGGGTCTTTGATTATGCGTAGTATCTTTTCACTATGTCTGCATTGACAGGGTGAGGAAGTTCGTCACCACCCATGGTGGTTAGAATCATAGCTCCTCCCGAGAAAATGTTCTTAACCACAAATGGCCCTTCGTACGTGGGAGTCCATTTTCTCCTGGGATCACCTTGCGGCAGTATGATGCGTTTGATCACCAGATCCCCAACTTGATATTCTTGACGCCTGACTTTCTTGTTAAAAGCCTTGATCATCCGCTTTTGGTACATCTGACCATGGCAGATAGCAGTAAGCCTCTTTTCATCGATTAGATTTAACTGATTAAGTCGGGTTTGGATCCAGTCGTCTTTGTTCAAACCCGCATCCTTCATAATTCTGAGAGAAGGTATCTAGACTTCTATGGGCGGGACTGCCTCTATGCCATATACCAGAGAGTAGGGTGTTGCCCCTGTCGATGTCCGTGTTGAGGTACGGTACCCATGAAGAGCGAATGGTAACATCTCATGCTAGTCTTTGTATGTCACCATCATCTTCTGTACAATCTTCTTGATGTTCTTATTAGCTTCTTCAATCTCCCCATTCATCTTCGTCCGGTAGGGAGAGGAGTTATGATGATGTATCTTGAATTGTTTGTAGAGCTCGATGATCATTGTGTTGTTGATATTCGTGCCATTGTCAGTAATAATTCTCTCTGGAACCCCATATCGGCAGATCAGGTTATGTCGGATAAACCGCGCCACGACATTCTTGGTTACTGTAGCGAAGGAAGCTGCCTCAACCCACTTTGTGAAGTAATCAATGGCTACTAATATGAAATGATGCCCGTTATACGCAGTAGGTCTGGTCTCGCCGATCATGTCGATGCCCCACATCGCAAAGGGCCAAGGAGCTGTCAAGACGTTTAGAGGAACCAGAGGTACATGCACCTTATCAACATAGATTTGGCATTTATGACAAGTTCGAGAGTGCTGATAACAATCGGCTTCTATAGTGGACCAGTAATATCCTGCCCGTAGGATCTTCTTAGCCATGGTATGTCCACTAGAATGGGTTCTGAAAGTGCATTCATGTAGATCTGTCATGATCCTCTCTGCTTCGCTCTTGTCTACACACCGTAGTAGTGTGGAGTCATGATTGAGTTTATAGAGGATCCCATTACTGAGGAAGAACTTTGCGGCGAACCTTCTCAGAAACTTCTTATTGTTGACAGATGCCCCTACAGGATATTCCTGAGCCTCGAGATACCTTTTGACTTTGTGAAACCAGGGTTTGTCTGCCACTTCTTCGGTATCGATCTCGCAACAGTGTGCTGGTTCATCCAACCTCTCAATGGTAATCTGGGGAGCTTCATTGTCCCACCTAACCTTGAACATAGAAGACATGGTAGCTAGCGCGTCCGCCAACTGGTTCTCCTCTCATGGGAAATGTTCAAAAGTTACCTCCTCGAAGTGTGGGAGCAATGGTAGTACATATTCTTTGTAAGGGATGAGATTCGGGTGCTTCGTATCCCACTCACCTTTGATCTGACTAATCACCAGGGCAGAATCCCCGAATATACTTAAAAACTTAATCCTCAGGTCAATAGCAGCTCTAAGTCACATGGTACATGCTTCATACTCCGCCATGTTGTTGGTGCAGTTGAAACATAATCGAGAAGTGAACGGAGTATGACAGCCCTCGGGAGATATAATTACAGCGCCTATGTTATTACCCAGTGTGTTTGAGGCTCCATCAAAATACATAGACCATCAGGATCCCTCTTCAGGTCCTTCATCCGGTCTAGGTTCTTCGTAGTCAGTCACCAACATGATATTCTCATTCGGGAACTCAAAATTCATGGACTGGTAGTCATCCACGGCTTGATGAGCCAAATGATCAGCCAATACGCTTCCCTTAATTTCTTTTTGGGTTGTATATTGTATGTCGTATTCAGTTAAGATCATTTGCCACCTTGCTATCCTTCCGGAGAGAGCAGGCTTCTCGAAAATATACTTGATCAGATCCATTTTTGATATCAACAAGGTAGTGTGAGTAAGCATATACTGTCTCAGCCGGCGAGCAGTCCATGCCAAAGCACAACAAGTTTTCTCGAGCAATGAGTATCGGGTCTCACAGTCGGTAAACTTTTTTCTAAGGTAGTAAATGGCATTCTCTTTTCGGCCAGACTCGTCATGCTGCCCCAACACACACCCCATTGAATTATCTAGCACTGACAAGTATAATATCAAAGGTCTTCCTTCAACTGGAGGCATCAGAATGGGTGGTTCTTGAAGGTATTCCTTGATTCTTTTGAAAGCGGTCTGGCATTCATCATTCCACTTTACCACTTGATCTTTCTTCAGTTGCTTGAAGATTGGCTCACAAGTAGCAGTCAGATGTGAAATGAACCTGGCATGTAATTCAGACGTCCCAAGAAACCTCTAACTTCCTTCTCTGTGCGGGGAACCGACATCTCTTGTATGGCTTTTATCTTCACAGGGTCTACCTGAATACCCTTGTCACTGAAGACAAAACCCAGAAGCTTGCCAGACCTTAACCCGAAGGTACACTTGTTCGGATTCAACCTCAACTTATATGTCTTCAATCTGTCGAACAACTTTTGGATATGATCAAGGTTCTCTTCCTTAGTCTGAGACCTGGATATCATGTCATCAACATACACTTCAATCTCATGGTGAATGATATCGTGGAAAAAAGCGACCATAGCGCGCTAATAAGTTGCCCCAACATTTTTCAACCTAAAAGGCATCACCTTGTAGCTGAAGGTTCCCCACTGTGTGACGTAAGTTGTCTTCTCCATGTCTTCAGGAGCCATCTTGGTCTGGTTGTAACCCGAGAAACCATCCATGAAGGAGAAGATTTTATGCTGCACGGTGTTGTCGACCAAAACATCAATGTAAGGAAGTGGGAAGTCATCCTTGGGGCTCGCCCTATTCAGATCTCTATAATCAACACACATCCGTACCTTACCGTCCTTCTTAGGTACCAGAACAATGTTAGCAACCCACTATGGATACGAAGTGATAGCCAAGAATCCTGCATCGAACTATTTCATGACCTCTGCCTTGATTTTCTCTAACATTTCAGGATGCATACGACGGATCTTCTGCTTAACCGGATGACAATCTTCTTTAGTCGGCAGGCGATGTACCACAATATCAGTGTCCAAACCAGGAATGTCTTCATAGGACCAAGCGAAGATTTCAACATAGTCGTGCAACATCTGTATCAACCTCAGTTTGACGCTAAACTCCAGATTTGCACCTATTTTAAACTCTTTTCTGTCTTCCTTAATACCCAAGTTCACTGTCTCAAACGACTCTTCATGAGGCTGTATGGCCCTTTCTTCCTGCTGTAGTAGTCTAGCAAGTTCTCCAGGCACCTCACAATCATCCTCATCTTCGTCCTCGGCTTGGTTGATCAGATTTTTGAAGTCATAATTGGAAATAGCGGAGTTGTTATCAATGGGATCTAGAGTGGACATGGATCTGCATTATGATACGTGAGTGTGTGTAAGAGAATAACTGTTTTGATAGAGTGGAAAACAGGAAAGAAAACAGAGAGCGCAAAATTTGTATGCAAGAAACTTCCAATGCTTTATTAATGATATATGAAATGACAAATAATAACCCTAACAAGCAAAGCCAATGTGCCTCGGGCAAGGCACATGGCCGTAAAGTTTTAAATTGTTTATTACAAATCTTAAAACAAACAAGTCAATTATTGTGGAATAAAAGAAACAGGTATGAAGTCCCTAGCCGTCCAGTTACTCGGTCCACCGTTGATAGTCGGGTAGATCCAGCTGTCAATGTCTGAGCCCTCTTCACTGTCTTCAATGGCGTTTATCCCAAGATTGCTGATGCGTAGGGGAGGTCCTCCAGCCCGAGTGCGTCTAACAGCCCTTTGAGCCCCTGTAGTAAAGCCCAAACCAAATTTGTCAGTTTTATGAGTGAAATCAGGGAGCTGACCCCAATTGGCACACCCATCTTCTTCAACCACGGCCCTAGCGTCCTTGAAAGAAGCCATCTTCAAAGGAGGCTTGTTGCTGGTAGTTTCAGTCGAAGCCAAGATCTGAGGGACCTCTTCAAAATTATGACAAGGGGTTTCGATGAATTCCCCGTCCATATCTACGTAGCGGAAGGAGTTGAGGTGACTCACCATATATTCTTCTTCACCCTGCACTGTGACAATCTTCCCTTTTACCGGATACTTCAGCATTTGGTGGAGTGTGGAGGTGACTTCCCCAACCTCTTGGATCCAAGGACGACCCAACAAACAAGAATAGGACGGCTGATATCCATCACATAGAAAGTGGACCCAAAGGTTTGGGAACCTACTTTGACAGGGATGTCCACTTCCCAGTGCACCATTCTCTTCGATCCGTCAAAAGCCCTTACCACAATGTTACTAGGCTTTAGAGTTAAAGCCTCGCAATCCAACCGGTCTAATGCCTTCTTTGGCAGAACATTCAGTGAAGACCCAGTATCTACCAGCACATGAGACATAGTGGTGCCCCTGCATTCAATCGAGACATGCAGAGAATCATTATGCTTTCTTCCTTTTGGTGTCAAATCTGCATCTAAAAAGCCCAGCCCATTATCAGCAATCAGGATGGCCACACAGTCTTTGAACCGATCAGCTGAAGTCTCTTGCGACACATGCACAGTCTTGAGAAATGCAATCAAAGCCTTCGCACGGGCTTCAGAACACAACAGTAGAGACAACATGGATATCTTCGATGGGGTCTGCCCCAGCTGCTCAACCACATTATAGTCGCTCTTCTTAATGATTTTTAGTATTTCCTCTATTTCTTGCTTAGACTCTTCCACAACAATTTTCTTAGGTACCTCCGTCTGGGCAAGCTCACCTACAACCTCTTTGCCGCGGGTATCAGATGATTCGTCGACTGGAGTAAGAACAAGAACAGTACTTGATGTGCTAGCAGGAACAACAGATGTAATGACAATAGGCTTGTTAACAGTCTTAGGGGAAATCTCAAGAGAGAAGACCCTTCCACTTCGGGTGATTTTGCTGGTTCTGACAATGTTACCAATATCAGGATCAACTTCTTCATCTTTCAAATCTTGTTTGATGCCATGATAGTATACATCGGCACCATAATTCCACGGGACAACTTTATCCGAGACATACGGGACAGGACCAGGAACAGTAATTATCAGTGGAGCGATTCTTGGAGTGGATGTAATCCTAACAGGTCTTCATGAGGAAACATTGGAAGGATTTGCGGAAATTGTTATAATGGCAATGTCTTCAATTGGAACAACAGAAATCATAGTTTTCTCGAACATAATCTCTTTGCTATCTATTAGGCGTTGAACACCTAACTTCAGCAAATGGCAACCAGAAGGTAGAAGCGAACACATGTGGAAACCTTCACCACAACCCGGAAATAAACCAGCCAACAGCAAATTCTTCTTGACAGTCATGAGAGGAGTAGAAACTTCATCAACAGAGGTAACAAACAAATCAGTATCAATAGCATTAACTCCACGACCATGTTTAGGCATGGGAGCAGTTATGACATTTGGCTTCTCTGGAGCATCAAAATCTATCTCCTTGGCTTCAATCAAGTCTTGTATTTTGTTTTTCAGAGCCCAACAATCGTTTGTATCATGGCCAGGACTCTTAGAGTGATAGGCGCACCAGGCATTTGGATTATACCAGGGAGATGTAGTATTTGGATTCTTGGGAGCCTCTCTCAAGGTTTCCAGGTTAGATCTCAGCAGATGAGGTAGAACTTTAGCTAACGTCATGTTGATGCGGGTAAACTATCATTGTGGTCTTTCTGCCCTTTGTTGATTGTTGCGTTATGGAACAACTGCAGGTCTAGGTATCATCATGGAACTTACTGTCTGACGATGTTCAGCCCTGTTTTGGCTTCTCGGGCTGTAGATGGCAATGGCTTCCTTCTTACCAGCAAAATGCTTCTTTACTGAACTTGAAGAGGCATCCTTTTGTATTTTGCCGCTTCAAATTCCAACTTCTACTCTTTCCCCAGTTAGGATCAGCTCGGTGAAACTGGCTGATGAACTGCTGATCAAATGATTGAAAAATGGACCAGATAGCGTCCCTAAAAACATATCAACCAACTACCTATCAGAAAATGGGGGTTGAACTCTCCCAGCCAAGTCTCTCCATTTTTGGGCATAATGTTTAAAACCTTCACCTGCACCCAAGGACATACTCTGGAGTTGAGTACGAGTGGGAGAAAGGTCGGAATTATACTGATACTGCTTGTAGAAAGCAGCAGCCAGATCTTCCCAGTTTCAGATATTTGCTCCCTCTAGCTGGTAGAACCATTCAAGCTGAGTCCCTGACAAACTATCTTGAAAGAAGTGAACCCACAGATTTCTATCAGCTATGTGGGGCTGGATCTTCCTGACATAAGAACGGAGATGGAGCTTTGGGCAAGATACCCCATCATATTTTGCAAAAATTGGAGCTTTAAACTTCTGCGAGATGACTACTCCCGACACCAATCCCAATTCTTTGAAATCCAGTCCAGGTATCCTTTGAACTTCCATGGCACTTAGACGGTCTTCTAGTTGTTTGTATCTATCCTCAACAGGAGGATACTGTTCATCATTATAATCAGTATCATTGTCAGAGACTGTAGGACTAGGGTCCTTCTCTTCTTCCTGATTCTCCCCTTCCTTGGATGAAAAGGTCAGATCAGTTTGTCGCTTCAACCGCTCTCCAAACCTTCTGCCCATATTCAGAATACCGACAACCTTCTTCTTCTTCTTCTTCTTCTCTTTCAGAATGAGGGCTTTCATATCCTCATGCCCTTTTGCCAGATTGATGAACATTTGTTGGAACTGGGCGTTATGTGCTTGAAGGTCCTTGATGCTTTGTTCAGAAGACATTTCTGCGTGATAAACTGCGAAGAAAATGAGAAACCTATAATGGTACCTGTTTATGCAATGTCATGGATGATATGCGTATGCAATGATTTCAAGGATTCTTAAAGGCTCAAATTCGTTTAACCAAAAGAACACACGTTAATTGCATTGATAAGTTCAAATCGTTACAAAGAATTCCTTTTAGGCTTACAATTAAACAAAACAAAACTTAAAGAAAGAAACTAGGTCTCCCAGGAGCACATCCTCTTTGGCGCGATATAGGTATTTATGTTCCTTTCTTCGTGAAGTAACCTAGTGAGCTCTAGGACCTTCTTCTCGCTGGCATAGAACTGAGCTTCAAACGTGTCTCTCTCTTCTTTGAGTTGAGCCCAAGACTTTTGTAATTCTTCATGATCAGTTGGCATGTCAGGGTGATGAACAAAAGAAGCAATGTCTCCTTCAGCAACTGGTTCCACAACTATTGGTAGGACAATAGGGTAGGGCATCATCAGACTTTGGGCGCGAGCTCATACCCATCGGAGATAAGGCTCAAGAGGAATGGAATTCTTGTGCCCTAGTGTCTTGCTATCAATTTTATGTACCATGCCCCATGATTTTATGAACCTTCTACGATATCCTTGAACATCGTTCTCATAGTTGAATGTGATTCCTTGGATAAGCGTATCATGAGGACCATCTCTTCTCGCATGACTAAACTACCGCAGTGCCAAACAAGGGTTTTAAGTGATTCCTCCCCTAATTCCTAAGAGGTGGACATTAGGGAATTCACCACAACGATTGATGATGGTAACATCTTCCGAGAACCGTGAACACCAATGAATGTCTGAATGCTTAAGGGACATCATCCTGCGAGACCATTTCAAACCCTGCTCATTCTTCAAAACCGACCTGGGTAGGTGCAAAATAAACCACCTAGCCAATAGAGGAGTGCAACACAGGAGGGTTCCCCTTCTCTTTAGAGTGCGAGCATGCAAAGAGTGCAGAATATCCCCGAGTAATGTAGGTATTAGATTATGAGACAGGAAAACCTTGATAGTGCTCATATCTACGAGTTGATCAGCATTAGGGAAAAGTATCGTCCCATAAACAAGAAGTGCCAGCACCTCCTCGAAATCTTGTAAATATAAGGTATCCCAACAATGATAGGCCTTCTCAAATAGAAACTTAACTTGAATTCCTTGGACACTCCCCCTAGTCTCCCAATTTGCCACTATGTCAGACCATTGTAAAGACAGAGCTCTAGCAATTTCTTCAGGCTTTGGATGTTCTTCCGTACCATTGAAAGGCAACTGGTCAAGAATAGGTACCCCTAACAACTGAGAAAACTCCTCCATAGTAGGTACTAGCTGGTAATCCGGGAAGGTGAAACAATGGTGCACCGGATCGAAGAACTGAAATAACACTTTTAACAACTCTTCATCAGGTTTTTCATTGACCTGATTGAGCAACTGACCATGCTTTCTAGTGAAATGATAACCTTCAAGAACCCCTAATGCCATATCCTTTAGTTGGAGAGACACTTTCACAAGGTTGATCTGTACAGTGTTCCTACGGACATAGGCCATGTCCTATAAAACAAAACAAAAATGAGCCCCATGGAATCCTTGAAATGGTTAGTCATGATATGCTATGCTTATGATGTCATGATTAGGTTAGAAAATCACACGTATAGCAAACAACAAACAAGTCACACCAAGTCCTTAGGTTTAAGGCTTGCATGAATTTTAAGGTCATACCCTCTTGAAGTTGGATTGGTTCAACCTGTCATATAAATAGTAACTGGGTTCTAAAAGGGATCTCAATATCACTGATCTTTCTCCCAGCTTAATTCAATAGGCGATTGACTCGCAACCAAACAAATCTCAAGAATCAGACCTCAATGAGTGTAGCATCGAGTATCTGTTGACCTTGGGCATACATCAAAGCCGGCCATCTCGCTACATCCTACTGGCTAAGTTGTGCAATTAAAGGTTCTAAGGCCAGTTGATGCTTCACGACACCACGCGGCGGCCCCGTACTCTCCCTGATTGACTCAAGGGTTACCGGTACCAACCAAAGTGCCACATCAACGTAGCTACTGCTTCAACCGTGCCGGTATACCCCAGCATAATTCCCTAACAGTTTATTGCTACTTACCTAAAAGGTGCTCCCTAGATCCGGGTGTAAGATCTATAGTAACCCCAAACAAACCCTTTAAAGTAAAGCAATTAAGACAATCAAGAGAAGCAATTTTAATGACCTAGATCCTAAGATGTACCTCACTTATTTAATATATCCCCAGCAGAGTCGCCAGTTCTGTGATACGGTGGCAGAACCGATTGTTATATACTGGTTTGTGTTTTGCGTTTTGTGTTTGTAAAATGTCGCGGTAAGCAAGAGTCGCAACCGACTTTTATTTCATCCAATCATGGAAAAGGAAAAAGAACAGAAAAAACCTTTTTTAAAGATATTATGAGTACGGGGGTAGATTATAGAAAGGGAAGGTGCTATCACCCTTTCTATCCATGGTTTTCCAAGGGCTCTTAGGTACTTGCTCATTTTTCAAATTACTTGCGTGCGTTTGTCTTAAAAATGTTTTACTTCATGATAATCCTTGTATCAGTCCTCAAGGGTGTGACGAAGTTGTTATGAAAACTGTTTTGAAAGGTGTTTGTGTGAAAAGTTTTTATTTGAGCAAGTACCTACTAGCATCTACCAACTCGAAAAAAGATTGTTTCTGTTCTATTTCCTTTAGACATCGCTATCCCACTATTAAGGAGTAGGTAGCACCGTCGTTGGAGTTTGTAAGGGACATTCGAAAGGGACAAGTACAATCACTAAAGCAATAGTCAGAAAACTTTAGTAATAACCCTAAAGTCTTTAAGATCTTTTCGAGGCAACATTTTCGAGGCAACATTCGAACGGGACAATTTGATCTCTTTGGACTGGAGGGCAACCACTAAAATCTCCTATGCTTAATGATTGTTTACCGAAGGCAACCGAAGTGAGGTAAACCCTAGGAGTGAACATGTGTGAGTGATTTTTTCAGTTATTTAGTCTTTGCACATTAGCGTTTTCTAACTGTTTTAATTTTTCATGCATTCTTGCCATACAATCCTATTAATACATCTAACAGTTAATAATTTGCTGAAAGTAAAAGCGGAAATAAAACTAGCTATTACATGGCTTTGACAGTTACATAATTGCCTTGACGGGAAATAAAAGTACGAAATTTAAAACCCTAATTAAAACTATTACAACCTTGAAACAGTTACAAAATAATGGCAAAAATAATAACAAGCGCGCGACAAATTAAATGCGAGAGAAATTAGGGTTTTGACCCTTGACTAAATCTAATTGCAATTGACTGAAGAAAAATCATTTTTTTGTCATTTTTGTTATTTAAGAAAATAAGGAATAATTGAATAATAAAAAAAGGACCTAATTAATAATTAACTTTAATTAAGAAAAATAATTAAGTTAACCTATTTTTTGTATTTTTGTTTGACAAAAAGAAAATAATTACATCAAGAATTTAAGCCTAGTTTTCTAATTGATTTTAATTGTAAAAATAAGTTAAAGTTACCCTAAATTAAATTAAGCTAATTAATTAAAAATTAAATTTGAGAATAAAAAAAACTAATTCTAAATTTTTGAATTCTTGATTTTGGGATTTTTATGAAAAAAATTGATTTTAAAAATAAAATAAATAAATAAATTGCAAAGAATAAAGAAAAATAAGAAAATAAAAAAAAGAAAGATTTAGAAATGGGCCTGTGTTGAATAGCAATGCTGGGGGTGTTAATCTGCAATTTTCAGGCCCAAAACCCCTTCAAGCCCAGTCGGCGTCAGATCTGGTGTGGTCATCTCCTGAAGGTCTACCATGCGCCCTGGCAGGTGGAATCATTGGACCTATTGATCATGAATACGCTTAGATCTTGTGGTTTGTAGATGGAAGTGTATGGTGAACATTGAAGACAGCAACACATAGGATCCTGTAAAGAAGAATAAAAACAAGGAAATTGCTGGGACTTGGGATTGAACCCAGGTCCTCTACGCTTTCCACCATGCTTGCTTGCCATCTGTGCTACGCTGCTTAGTTTTTATAATAATAACATTAACGCATAATATGTAAAACAACGTCGATGGTCCAAAAAACGCGCGATTATTCAAATGGCCCAGTAGGAGGGTGACAACTCATCGTCTTCTTCCCCGTCCGTCGTTTTAGATGAGAGATATTTACCTGTGGACATTTGTTTTTGGGTATAACCCTGTTTCATTCAAAAATTGCATACAAGCAAGATAAATGAAATTGGTGACCATGAATCAACTGGGCTTGAAGCCCTGATCATCATGATACCCAATATGAGAGCCAATTGTTCCTGCATTAAAAATCCCTAAAATAAACCCGTAAACCCTAGCAATGGCAGTACGCGATTCCTGTGCAGAAACTCAAATTAAAGCATTAAAAAACGTTGCAAGTATGACAATGAACATGGATATGTGATTAAAATAGATTTATGATGTGTAAATTAATGTATTCAAACTTTTAAAAAAATGCAAACCGTGATATCTCTAGGGGCGATTTCTGGACGCTTTGAGGCTAGCAAATGATGCTGTTAGCTTCCTGAGATGTCCAGGGATGGATTAGAAGCCTTGGAATAGTTTGAACTGGCCTATAGACAAAGATAGGTCTCACACTTTTCTTGCAAAATTTTGATTTCTCTCTTGCTGTTTCACGCCTCCAATCCTCGTCCTCTTGATCTGGAATTGTTATGCACTTATAGTAGACTGAATTAGGTCAACAAAATTGACATGAATCTTGAGAAATAATGGAGATTTGATTTGATTTTCTTCATGTATGATTTATTTCCAAAACTTGCTTCAATCCAATCTTTTTCAACCCTAATGAGTCTTGCACGAATTGGCTGGCATGCTAGCTGTATATGGACTCAAAATGTGCACAAAAATTCCAAGATTTGATTTGTTTTCATTATTTTACCATTTAATTTGATTTATTTAGATTTAAATGAATAAAAATCAAAATAAATGATAAAAGTAATAAAATAATAGGTGGAAAAGGCTTAGGGGTCGTGGGTCCTATTAGAAACATGTTTTAAGCAAGAAAACATGGGCCCCTTTGGAGAAAATGCAAATTTGATCAATGTTGACTTTTGACAATTTCCAAAAATTGCCAACTTTGACAATGCACAACCCTCTCAATTTTGACCCTAGGAGGGTGTTCTTGGACTTTTTATAAATCTTAGGATGTCCTAGAAACAAGCCTTTTGGTTTCATCTCAATTGGATCTTCCATGTTCATGTATGAAGCTTTGACCCAAAAGATGTTTTTGTTGACTTTTCAAAAGGACCTATAATGTCAAAATTCATATCTTTTTGTGAGTGCATATTTTGAACTTGTGGGATGAAGATGCGTTCTAGGGAATTGCATCCTCTTTAAAATGAGCTTTGGATGGAAAATTTATGATAAAGTATGAAGAAGTTATGCTTGGTCAAAGTTGGGTTGACTTTTCCTAAGAAACCCTAATTTAGCAACTTTTGGGTTTTGATGAATTTGGAGCATTCCTTGAGGAATCATGATAAATCCTTGATCAAATGATGGATAACACTTCAAAATTATGATATTGACTAAAAATATTGAAGTTTGACTGTATGTGGGCCACAATTGACTTTTGACCTAATACAATCGATTCTCAAGCATCTGAGTAGTTGACTGAGCAAACTTCTTGTACAAGGATTGCAACTTGACATGGAGGGTGTTGAGAACATATTAGGACCTTGGAAAGAATTTGGGGGCTTTTGTGGCTTACCCATCTTGATGAAAATAGAAACCCTAATTTTGAGGTACATTGCCTTAGGAGAGAGCCTGTCTGGTCAACTCTTGGACTTCCTTGAGCAACTTGGGGACCTCAATTGCCAATGATTGAGTAAAATGGGAGGAAAATTTTTGGGGTACAACATGTAGCTTCTTTAGAACACTTAGCAACTAGTCGACTCACGAAATCTTTGATTCATTCTTTTACAGAGGAATCAACCTTCACTTTATATTGCTTATGATTTCTAGTTTTGTTTGCAGCAATCTTGCCAACAGATGCTCGCCTCTCAGCTTGCTTTCGATGCTGGAAGCTTCTCCATTGGGTTCGAGTCATGGGATTCTTCCCCATGTAATTTTCAGAAATATGACTTTTCCTCTCAGACTTAAACTCATGTCGGTAGTTAATAGCCGACTTTCCTTTGTTTAGGTCTCTAGCAATAGCACCATAAATTGGTGACCCCTTCTCCCTTGAGGCTTAATACCAGTACCGTTAGGAGCTTTTGCTGAAGGAATATAACTTCTTCACATTTAGTGACATCAAACATATAAGTTTTTGCTAGAAATTTTGTATTGTTTTCGACCGTATGTTTTCCTTTAGCAGGAAATAGTGATTTACATTCATATGCTGGCCCTGGCTTCATTTCATCCATGTCGACCTCTGCCTATGTTGGTGAGGTATAGTCGGCCTCACTAATGGGATTTGTGTCCTTATAATCTATGAAGTCTACTTTTTCTTTCTTAGTCCTAGCCTTAGTATGTTTGACCTTTTCTAGTCACACACACTCTATGTGATACGGTGGCAGAACTGACTGTTATACTGGTTTTGTGTTTGTGTTTGCAAATGTTGCCGTAAGCAAGAGTCACCACCGACTTTTCTTTTATCCAACAAAGGAAAGGGTGAAAAGAACAGAAAAATACCTTTCAAGAGTTTTCTGAGTAAGGGGGTACATTATGGAAAGGGAAGGTGTTAACACCCTTTCCATCCGTAATTTTCTACGGGCTCTTAGATGCTTAGCTCATTTTTGAAATACCTTGTGCTTTGTACTTTTGAAAAGTATTTGAAAATTCCTCAGTGCGGCGATTCGCTTTGTGTTAACTCTTGTATCAGTCCTCAAGAGTGTTGACAAAGCAAATGTTTTTGAAAGTTGTTTTTGAAATGTGTAAGTGTAAAAAGTTTGTTTGATTTTGAGCAAGCATCTAGGAACTATCTACTTTAATCAAAAGAGTCGTTCTTTTCCTCCTTTCCTTTAGACATTGCTAGTCTACTATTAATAAGTAGGTAGCCCTAGTCGTTTGGATGTTGAGGGACAATCGTAGGAACGTACAGTCATAAAGGCAACATGTGGAGACGCTTTAGCAATTTTGTTTAGGGACTAGATTATTTACCGAGAGGCAACTGTAGGGTCATCGAGGGACTATGATCTTTTTTATTTATGGGTCTTTGCTAAAGCGTCCCTGTCTCGAGGGACATGACTATTTTATTTCCAAAGGCAACCAAAGTGGGCGTACCCAAGAGGTGTGTATGTGCAATTGTGTTCAATTCAGTTATTTATCTTGCGTTATTAGGTTTGCTAGTGTTTGATTTCAGTCTTTTCATACAAGCTTAATTACTAACAATTAATATGTAGCAGAAATTTAAAGTGCAGGAATCGTAAATCCTACGTTATTATAATGCTTTGGGGAGGGGGTATTTACATGTTCAAATGGGGGAAAAATAAAGAAAGCGATAAAGTCCTATTTTAATCTATTACATACTGTCAGCAGATACATTATTATAAAAAATGTGAAAGTAAAATAATGCGCGCGAAATAAAGAAACGCCTAAGAAATCCTAAGAATTTAGCTAAGTAAAATAAAAATCTTTTTTTTGGTCTTATTTATATTAAGAAAATAATTAAATTAAATTAAGTGAGAAAGAAAACTAAATATAATCCTAATTAATTAGATAAGAGAAAAATGATTTTTAATTAATAAAACTAATTCTTACTATTTCTTGGGTTTTTATTTAAGAAAATATTTGAATGAAATAAATCTAAGTCTAATTGATTTTAAATTAATAAAATAATGTCAAAATAATTAAATTAAATAATTTACAAAATTAAGATTAATTTAAGAAAACCTAAGTCTATTTAATGTTTTTTATTTATTTTATGATTTGTTAAAAAATGATTAAAAGAAATAAATGATAAAACAAATAAAAATAAAGAAAAAGCAAATTGGGCCTGGATGGTAAGAAGAAAAATGGGAGGTGCTATTTGAAATTCGTTAGGCCCATAATTGAGGGAGCCCAGAAGCTGACTTGATTCAGTGTTGTTGGTTCATGGGGGGTCCATCATGAAGGAGCATCCTAGGAGCATTAGATCTACCTCCGTTGGTATCTGATGGTCCAGATGAAGGCCATATCATGCATTGAATAACCCTTATATGTATTGGATCTGCAGGGAGATTGTTAGAAAAATAAAATGCAGACATGGGATTCGAACCCAGACCCTCACCCCATTACACATGCTGCCTAGCCATCTGAGCTACATGTCCATTCATTTACATAATAAAATGCAAATAATATAATGATAAATCAATCTAAACGTCAAACTATCAAACGCGTGCCAGATAAGTTTTAAAGAGGCCAATAGAATTGCGTGACTTTGCCACGCAGACTCCAACGGAGTCAACACCGGTCAGAGACGCCAGAGCACATCTCCGGTCGTTGATCTCCGGGCTCTCTAAAAATCAAAACCTGCAAAAAACGTTAGGTTAAAGGAAAAGAAGATCATAGTCCCCCTAATTTGGGGGCTACGAATCCATTGGTGCCCTCCGTTTGTCCTAAAAAGGTCTGTATGTAGTGAACCAACGCTCGAATGTAATCATGCCCTAATAATGGTATACTCTTAGTTCTGCATCTATCTTTACATGTAGCACGTTAAAACAGTTCCAAACAATGATATGAACATGAAAATATGCCTCAAACTTATTTAAATTATATGATTTGAAATATCCAGATGCAGAAAAATTACCTAACCAGAGTAAATTGGTTCACACATTCTAGGACATTTCAGGTGTTAAGAATGAATGGTATGCACTCCTGGATATCTCAGGGACACGTTGGAGTCTCTTGTTTGGACTGAGGGAGGTTGGAGAAGTGGTTTTGGAATTTGACAACTTTGGAGATTTTTTCAATTTTCATGGCTCTTTCTAGGCTATATCTATATGTACATGATGCTTGCAGGGAGGTTCCTTATATAGAGGATATGGAGGGGACAATAAAAGGAGGAAACAAATCATGACATAAACCATGGTTTAAACACCAAAATCAAAATTTGAAAAAATTCCAAAAATGGTTATTCTTGCTCATTTTGTTTGAGGGATGAACCTGGACAACCTTTCACAAAATTATGGGCCTAAAATCAATCCAAACCAAAAGCCCAAGTGTCATGATCCATTATTCACTATTTTATATAATTTATCTTGTATTTATGTGAATAAAAACAAAATAAATATGAATAAAATAGTTAAAAATGAAAGGCAAGGTAAGAATGAAATTATAGGTCCTCTATAAGCTTAGGAAGATGTTTGAAGTCTAAGAAATTAAACCATTGTCTCAAAATTTCAAATTTGCTCAATGCACCATTCTTGAAATTTCCAAATTTTTCCCAACTTGGGAAAGCCATAGCTTGCTCAATTTTTATCTCATGATGATGATCTTGAACTTTTTGGAAATCCCAAGATGTCTACTTCAATCCCTCTTTTGATCAATTTTGCAATTGAATATTTATCTTGATGTAAAAGGTCTTGGAAAAAAATTCCTTTTGTTGACTTTTTGAAAATGACCTGTAATGTATGAGCTTGAGGACAAAAGAGAAGTTGTAGGGAATGAGATTCTCTTCAAAATGAGCTTTGGTTGGGGAAAATGGATGAAGTATGTGAAAGTTATGCCCGGTCAAAGTTCAGTTGACTTTTGACCTAGTATAGTTGATTTTCAAGCATTTGAGCAATTGACTGAGAAAACATGTAGTGGAAGGCACAAAATTTGTCATGGACAATCTTGAAGGCATATTAGGACAATGGAAAACATTTGAGACCTTTGGAACTTGCACATATTGATGAAAAGTGAAACCCTAGTTAGAGGTTCATTGCTTAGGAGGAGAATTTGTCTGGTTAATTCTTGGTTAACCTTAAGCAATTGAGGACCTCTAGGAGCATGTATTGAGTAAAAATTGGAGGGAAAATTTTGGGGTACAACAGCTGCCCCTGTTTAATCTTCTTAAAACTAAGGATTTAGATTGGCTTGTCTGCCCTTCGTGATCTGAAGGTGGAAGATGATTGAACACTAGAGTGCCTAGAAATTTGCACTCGCATGAAGTAATACCGTTGGTTGATAACGTCGGGAATGGGCTTACAGATGCCATTTGGAGAAGATGACTGAGAGTTGTCGGAGATGGGCTTAAAGATTCCATCCAGGGAATATGACAGAGAGTCGTCGGAGATGGGCTTAAAGATGCCATCCAAAGTAGATGCTGACTTCATAAGAGGTCTCTTTTTGGGGATTCTTATTCCTGTTGTCTAAGGAGGAGTCCGCTGGGGAATGTTGATTTCCATTGTTCTCCTGCTTGAGGAAAATTCTGTGGGGAATAGAATCTAGGAACTTCAGTTATCTAAGGTTCTATTGAGGAATTATCTCTGGACTGGAAAGATGAAAGTTCGCTGCTTTCTGGTTGAAATCCATGTTTCACAATAACTTGCTAGGGATAATGTATTAGAGAGAGCCTCTGTAGGGCTGTTCAGGAATGAGTCCATGTTAGTCTACATCCGGAGATGTCTGAGAAGGAGCCTGTGTGGGGCTAGTTCAGGATGAGTCCGTGTTAGACTACATCTGGAGATCATGAGAAGAAACCCATGTAAGATTGCTTCAGGATGAGTCTGTGTTAGACTGCATCCGGATGATGAGAAGCAACCCGTGTAAGATCGCTTCATATGGTTATGTAGATAGTTTTCCTGGCTTGTTATAGGTATTAATCTACAATCGGTCGTCCACAGATGATTTTCCTGGCTTGTTACAAGTATTAATCTGGAACTTTGAAAATCGTCGGTCGCTGAGATAGTTGTCCTGGCTTGTTACAGGTATTAATCTCTAACCTGAGAAAGAAAGATAATTTTCATGGCTTGTCACAGGTATTAATTTTCAATCTCCTTTTGTGGATAGTTCTCCTGGCTTGTTACAGGTATTAATCTGCATTCGGTCATCCCCAGATAGTTCTCCTGGCTTGTTACAGGTATTAATCTGTAACCTGAGAAAGAAAGATAGTTTTCCTGACTTGTTACAGGTATTAATCTTCAATCTCTTCATATAGATAGATCTACTGGCTTGTTACAGGTATTAATCTGGGACTTGTTTTTGTTGGTCATTGAGATAGTTGTCCTGGCTGGTTTCAGGTATTAATCTCTGACCCGAGAAAGAAAGATAGTTTTCATGGCTTGTTACAGGTATTAATCTTCAATATCCTCATGTAGATAATTCTCCTAGATAATTACAGGTATTAATATACAGTCGGTCTTCCACAGATAGTTCTCCTGGCTTGTCACAGGTATTAATCTGGGACTTGGCAACATTGGCCACATAGATAGTTCCCTTTCTGGTTTCGGGCATTAATCTGTGGCCTGTTGTATTTGTTGGTAAACTCGTCTTGCTTCGGGAGTTCATACCACTTGGTCATATAGATATTTTCCCCGTCTGGTTTCAGGCATTAGTCTTTGACATGTTGTATAAGTTGATGGTGTTTGTCTGTCTGTTGATTTAACCTGAAAAGGTAAAACTGGTTTCATGCGATGTCATGATGTATGAATTGCACGATGCTCTCAAAATAAATGAGATTGTGATAAACGCGTTCGTGTTGCATATGCTATGATGTTTTTAAAATGATGTATGAATGCAATGTATGAACGTGTCAGTTATTCTATTGAAGTGTTGTTGAACTAGGGAAAATAAATCCCTGATTGCAGCTGGGGTGAAGAATGTAGGTTTTCAAATGTGTTGAAGTTAAATGTTGGGATATGAACTTCCGTTGTTAGAGAAATAAACTCTGTTGGGGAAGGAAAACTCCATGCACTGTATGGGGATTTTATTGGAATTCTGCTGAGGAATCATGAGAAGCTTGGCGACTTCACTGGGGAATCTTTTGTTGAAGCGGTAATTTGGAGATTCTTGCTCAGCCGGGGATATGGGAACCTGGCATCATTCGGTTGCATACTGAGAATGTAGCGGTTACTTTGTAGTAGGATGTCTCTGCCTCTGTACTTGCTGGAGAAGGTATCTACTGGGGGAAATATATGCGGGGATTTTATGGATGGCCCTTAGATATTGTCCTGTTTCTTAAAGTCATTAGTAACTGTCTTTCTGTTTCTTTTATGCGCATATTTGTAAGCAGTAATCATATTCAAATGCATATGTTCAAAAATAATCATTGGACGTTTTGCAAACAAAACAGAAAAATAAAAACAGATGTTTTGCACTTTCAAAGAGATAACTTTGTATTAACTTGAAGAAGTGTTTCTGTACAAGGAGACAAACATCCTAGTAAGAGAATGTCGTCGTAAGAATGGAAACTATACAAAAATAGTATGCAAAGAAAAACAGCTATGTGAAATAATCTCATTGGGTTCCAATTCTGCTATTGCCTTCTTATCTTTGAGCATCTCATCTCTTTCGCTGCTTGTCTGGAGCTGCCTAGATTGATTAGTACCATTTGAGCTCGATAGTTGATACTGAAGATTGGCTGTAAGGTGATCCAACGAGACATAGTTATATGCTTTAAATCCCTAACTTTTTCCTGGACCGCCATTTCGGGTTTTCAGTCCACCGGGATACCCTTTTTTGCCCAAGCCGCCTTTTTAGGTTTTCGACTTGCTGGGTGTACAGATTTTTTATGTATATCCCTAATTTTTGCCCGAACCCTTTTGGTTCACCAGGATGCCCTAATTTTTTCCTAGGCTAGTCGACCTATCGGGTCTTTGTTTATGCGTAGTATATTTTAACTATGTCCGCGTTTACTGGGTGTGGTAGGTCATCACCGTCCATAGTAGTTAAGATCATGGCCCCACCAGAAAATAGGTTCTTGATCATAAATGACCCTTCGTATGTGGGAGTCCATTTGCCGCTGAGATCAACTTGCGGCAGGATGATGCGCTTGATTACCAGGTCACCAGCCTGATATAGCTGACATCTGACCTTCTTGTTAAAAGCTTTGATCATACATTTTTGGTACATCTGACCATGGCAGATAACCGCGAGCCTCTTCTCATCAATCAAGTTTAATTGATCAAGTCAAGTTTGGCCCATTTATCTTAACTCAACCCTGCATCTTTCATGATTCTCAAGGAAGGGATCTGGACTTCTATGGGTAAGACAACCTCCATATTGTATACCAAAGGGAAATGAGTTTCCCCTGTTGAGGTACGCATTATGGTACGGTAACCATGAAGAGAAAATGGTAACATCTCGTGCCAATATTTATATGTCACTGTCATCTTCTATATGATCTTCTTGATATTTTTATTAGCAACTGTGATACAGTGGGAGAACTGACTTGGGGTGTTTTGTGTTTTATCGCAAATGTTGCGGTTAGCAAGAATTGTCACCGACTTTTATTTTATCCAAAAAAAAGGAAAGGATGAAAAGAACAGAAAAGACCTTTGAGATTATTTCTTGAGTTCGGGGGGTAGATTATGAAAAGGGAAGGTATTATCACCCTTTTCATCCATAGTTATCTATGGGCTCTTAGTTTCTTGCTAGATCACTTGATTTTGTTTGAAAATGTGATTTGTGTGGTTTTTGAAAGTATTTTGAAAAGGCGCCATCGTTTAGGCAAATTTTGTAATAGTTCTCGTTCGTAAGAACGTATACAAGGTGTTGATCTTTTGAAAATGTTCCAATTTTGGAAAGTGTTTTGAAAGTGTCTTTTGAAAGTGTTTGGTGTTTGTTTTGAAAATAAGCAAGGATTGTTTGATTTGGAATTGAGCAAGCAACTAGGAACAATCTACCTACTCAAAAGTCTTAGTTCATTTCTTCCTTTCCTTTGATATTGTTATCTTACCATTGATTTGGTAAGAAACTCTATCTTTGGATGTAAAGGGACGGGCGTGGGTCATCGTATAGCCATGATAGCAATATTGTGAAATATCTTAGCAATTCTCTTTGAGGGACTAAGATCATTTTGAAAGGCAACATTTGATAGCGCCATCGAGGGACTGTGATCTTGTATTTTTGATTGCTTTTTGCTAAGATACTCCACATGCATAATATGGCCATTTTTATAAGGCAACAAAGTGGATTTACCCTAAGGGTGTAAGTGTGCAAGTGTGTTGATTTACATGCATTACTTTGTCTTGAATTAGGGTTTGCTAACTTGTTGATTTTAATTTTTCCATACAAACCCTAATTTACTAGCATTTATATATAAAGCATTAAATTGCGGAAAATAAAAATACTAAGCTATTACATCGTTAGGGGAGGGGGTATACAAATTTACAAATGGGGATTTTTCAAGAAAATTAAATCTAATTAACTATTACAACCATATTGAATTAAATATACAAAATTTAAGATAAAATGCAAGAATACAAAATGGAAAAAGAAATGATTTTTATTTGATTTTTTATGAAGGGTTTTGATCTTGACCTAATTAAGAAAATAATTAATGAAAATCAAATAAAATCAACTTTAAACTAATTAAGAAAAGAAATTAACTAAAAAGATTTTTAGGATTTTTTATGAATTTTTTTTAGGACTAATATAAAAATTATTTAATTAAAATAAACCTAAATTCTAAATTAATTTTAGTTTACAAGAAAATAATATAATATAATAATTAAACCTAATTATCTAAATATTAATTAAAAAAAGAAATTAATTTATTAAGAAAATTGTTTTTGTTCTTTTTTAGTTTTTTATAAAGAAAAATAAAATATGAGTGTAAAAATAATAAAATAAATAATTTTTGGATTTTTCTATTTATAAAAAAAATTAGTAATAAAAATAATAACAAGAAAATATGAAAGTAAAATAAACTAAAAATAAAAATAAAATGAAATAAAGAAATGATGGGCCAGGGTGTATGAAACATAACCAGGGGGAAGTCAGCAAAAATAAAGGCCCAAAGGAGGAAAGCCCAACACCTGTTACAAACAAAAAAGGGAGAGAAAAACATAAAAAATAGCAAAAAAATGGTAAAACAAACGCTGCGGCTCGAACCCAGGTCCAAGGGGTGACAGGCGCGCGCTTTAACCACTGGGGTGGTGATACATCCGTTAACTTGTACACAATAATAAATACATAACACAAATTTTTCTCTGACTGTACTTCATCTTCAACCTCCAGCCAAAGGATCTGTAACTTGCTTATTCCTCAACCATTTTCAAAAATGTAAACATGAAACTTGTGCATTTTTTCACCACGAATCCAACCATGTAACTAATTAATGCTAATATTCAAAGATAAGGATGAATTTATGAAAGTGCCAAATTTTGACCTAAACGTTTCAGCAAGTTCAAACTCAAAATTCTCCATGCTCAAGCAACATAAATAAAATCTACGGACATGTATAGTTTTAGGGCAATGATATCTATATTTTATCTTCACAAATGCAAGCCTAACAATGCCTAAATAATGAGATAGAAGTTCAAGAAAAATACCTCAAAACTAGAAATCGTGAAATGAGTTTGAGCTTGTTTCAAGTGATGGTGATTATCAGGTTAGCTTCCTTGAACATCTAGGAAGCTAATGCAATGGTTGGCTTAAACTAAAAGTGGCTGGAATGGTCTGGAGAAGTCCAACTGTAATGATCTGTTTTTGAACTTAGAAGTGGGTGAATATGGTGTTACAGTCGTGTAACAAGGACAGGGATGGCTTATGTATGATGTTTGGAAGCTTTTGGAAGCAAAAGGCCAAGAAACGCACGAGTAGTTTTTGATTTTGGGATTTCTGGCCATAATATGCAACAATGGAGGTCTGTTATGCAAATTTGACTTTGGGGGAGTTTGAGAGCTTGTGCATTCATGTGTTAGCTTGCAAACAACTTGTGCATATGTATGGAAAAGATTGTAGCACTTGAGAGGGTCAGAAGCACAAGATATAGACTTATGGCTATGTTACTTGATTTTGAAGAAAAGTGGAAATATAGTTTCAAGGCAAAGTACAAGCATGGCCTGAGTTGTTAGAGGCTTTTGACAAGTTTCTCATGGATTTTAGATTGTGTGTGATCAGAAGAAAACAAGTACAAAACTCAAGAATTGACTATGTGCATAAAAGCCACTTTTCCAAAATGGCAATGTTGCCTTTCTTCCAAAAACGGTATTAAGCATGGGCAATGCATTGAATGCTTAGATTAAAGCTTCTAACAGCTGTGAAAACATTTAATTATGGAGTGCCAAACAAGTTTGATGCCTTCAAAGCAAAGATTATGCAGCCTAGGTTTGGATTTGAATTCTGGTTCATCATGGAAATGGCTTGTAAATCAAGAATGAAACCCTAACTTCATCTCTTCGATTCTCTTTGCTAAAACATGATCACAATGAGTTCTTGGACATTTTGGAAATCTTGTAACATCCTATACAACCTCTATGTTGGTCACTTTTGAATATTATCCTTGGAACTATGTGAAAAATTGCCATGAAGTTAGGTCAAAATCCTGCCTAAACTATGGCAAAATTTCACTAAGTTTCCAAGTTTCATGAACATGTATTCACAAAATCATAACTTGAAATAACTAAATTTATAGGAGAAGTTGTGTTTTACAATGTTTTAGATCTCACTGAGATCTACAACTTTCATGTTGAAAGTTTTCTTTGAATCATCTTGCATCATGGTAAAAAATTTGCTCAAAGTTGTGAAAAAATATGAAATTTCCAACACTTAGAAAAATTTCTAAGTTTAGAAATTTTGACTTTTCAAAATGAAATCTTGACCTTTTAATTTATTGATGAATAAGTTTCATGTTTTGACATATTTTGATGGATTGTAATCTTTGACATTTGATTTTGACCAAAAAGTCAAAGTTTGACTTTTTAGTGTACAGTTGATTTTTGATTAGTTGACTGAAAATTCATCTTTCAACCAATTCGACTTGAGGAATGTTTTGAGCCATGTAATTAGGTCAAAATGATGCATTTGATTCCTTGAGATCATAACTTAAACCAATCAATCATTTGCTAGGTCAAAAAATCAAAAATTGCACTTCCTCAATGAAAACCCTAATTTTGACCATTTTGCCCTTTTGATGATCTGATCAAATTTCTTGAGGAATTATGGTCCAAACTTGATAAAAGGACATATGTGAGTTCATAATGTTGATATGGATCAAAAATCATGAAGTTTGACTGTAAATTGACCATAGTTGACTTTTTTTCAAAATAGTTGATTTTTAGGTCAACTTATGAACTGACGGAGTAAAAATGTGATCCAAGACTTGAAACTTGACATGAGAAATCTTGAGAGTCCATAATGATCCATGAAATTCATATGAGGCATTAAAAGTTCAATTATCCTTGTGCAATCTCAAACCCTAAATTTCAGTCATCAGTGCTTGAGGAGGTGTCTTAAGCTGATCAACCCTAGTGCAGTCTTGAATCAAAGAAGATCTTGTGAGAGATTACTTGATAAATGATAGGGAAAATTTTGGGGTACAACAGCTGCCCCTGTTCAATCTTCTTAAACTTGAAGAGTTAGATTGGCGGATCCGCCATTCGTGACTTGAAGGTGAAAGATGATTGAACACTAGAGTGTCCAGAAGTTTGCACTCGAAGATGGATTGTGAATGGGATTATAGATGACATTTGGAGGAATGTTGGTAAACACTGGAATAAGTATCAGCACAAATCTCTTATTCATTTATACTAAAACTTGATGTTTTACCTGTGAGAAAAATAGTTAGTAAAATGCAGATGTATGTATGGTATTCACTAGATGTGGTATTATGCTAGATGCATTGTGTATGTATATGCTACGATGTATGGATGTGAGATGTATATCTTTGTCCCAGAGAATAAATCCCTAACTACTGTTGAGGAAATTCTAGGAGATTGAATCCCTAATTGCCGTTGGGGATAAAGAATATACATAGTTTCAAACTTTGTTGAAAGGATGCTTCCGTTGGGGAATTTCTCTTGAATGTTAGTTGTTATCTGATCGGATCCAGGCTACACAATTTGCTGAGGATGAAGTAATCAACTGCTATCTGGTCAGATCCAAGCTTCACGGCAACTTACTGGGGCAGAGACAAATTAACTATTATCTGGCCGGATTCTAGGATTTGTAGAAAATTTCTTAAAACTGAATGGTTATCTGGTAAGGTCCAGGCTATACAACAACTTGCTGGGGATAATGAATTTAATTGTTATCTGGTTGTATCCAGGCTTTGCAATAACTTGAAGTGGTAACTACTAACTGGTCGGGTCCAGGTTTCATAGTTTTTGGAAAGTTGTACTATTATCTGGTCGAGTCTAGGCTTCACAATGTCTCTCTGGGGATCACAATTGATTGTTATCTGGTCGGGCTCCAGGTTTCACAATAACTTGCTGGAAAACTGATATCTGGTCGGGTCCAGGCTTTGCAGATTTCTGAGGTTGATGAAATTAATTGTTATCTGGTCGGGTCCAGGTTTCACAATAAACTTTTTTGGAATTTAATTGTTATCTGGTCGGGTTCCAGGTTTCACAATAAATTTTTGAGGGTAATTGCTATCTGGTCGGATCCAGGCTTCGCAATAACTTGTTGGAGGAGAGGCATACTCTACTGGGGAAAAGAAGTTAAACCTTGGTCTGGTTGAGTTCAGGTTCTTCTATATTTTGTGAAGTTAAACTATTATCTGGTCGGGTCCAGGCTTTAGTAACTTAAAATTGAGGTTAACTGTTATCTGGTCGGATCCAGGTTTGAGAAACTCAAATTATTATCTGGTCGGGTCCAGGTTTCAGCAATTGATAAAGTCAAACTAATATCCGGCCGGGTCCAGGCTTTATAGTAGTTTGATAGTTTACACTATTATCTAGTCGAGTCTAGGCTCTACAGTGACTTGAGAAGTTAACTATTATCTGGTCGGGTCCAGGCTTCATAGTGACTTTTGAAGATAGTAAAGGTTTTATTGATGACTTTACCGGGGATTAGGGGTTGTGGCCCCATGATTTGTAATAATATGAAAGGAAAACTTAAGCTAGAGAATATAGACTCAGTCAGGGAGGACAAACTCAACTTGGGGTAACATGCTCAGCTAGAGAATTTTGTATTCAGCTGGGGAGTTATGCTACTCGTTGTTTGTTGGGGAAATAAACCCTATTAAGAGATTGAGACTCTGGTTTGAGATTATCCTATGCAAAGAGACTTTGTGAGTAACTTTGTTGAGGAGGATGTTAATGAAATAACTATGTAGGGGTATTCCATATTCATTAAAGACGTGCTTGTTACTACTTAGGTCATATGTGCCAAACAATTTTAATTATGTTCATATGCATATGTTCATTCAATTTTAGTCATTGGACAAGTTTGCATTCAAAACAAAGATAGGAAGTTTGCACTTCAAAGTATATTTGTATTGATATTTTGCCCATGAATAGGCGTTTTGTACAAAGAGATGAAGATCCTAATAAGAGGAAATCGTCGAAAGGAAAAATTGAAAAACAAAAAACAAATAGCCATGTGAAATGATCTCATTGCCTTTCAACTCTACCATTACCCCAATGTCTTCGAATGCCCCTTGCCGTTGACAGAAGTTGATGGGATTCATCTTGGACCGTTTGAATTCAGACCTTGGTGATAAAGTTGACTATTGTGATTCCACGGGACATAGTCATACGCTTTCAATCCTTAAATATTTCCTGGACCGCCCTTTCGGGTTTTCAGCCCACCAGGATACCCATTTTTGCCCAAGTGGCCCTTTCGGGTTTTCAACCTGCCGGGTGTACAATCTTTTGCATATATCCCTAATTTTTGCCCAAACCTTTTGGTTTGCCGGGATGCCCTTATTTTTCCTAGGTGTGTCAACCTAGCGGGTCTCTTATGCGTAGTAATTTTTAACTATGTCCGCGTTTATAGGATGTGGGAAGTCTTCACCATCCATGGTAGTCAGCATCATGGCACCGCCAGAGAACACTCTCTTGAAAACAAATGGCCCTTCGTAGGTGGGAGTCCATTTTCCTCTGGGGTCGCCTTGTGGTAGAATGATACGTTTTATCACCAAGTCACCAGCTTGATATACTCGAGGCTTGATCTTTTTATTGAAAGCTTTGATCTTACGTTTTTGGTATGTCTGACCATGACGAACATCAACCTATCATTTTTCGTCGATTAAGTTCACCTGATCCAATCTCGTTTGAATCAACTCGTCTTCTCTTAAGCCTGATTCATTCATAATCCTCAGCGAGGGAATCTGAACTTCCACTGGAAAAATAGCTTCCATGCCATAGACAAGAGAAAAGGGAGTTGCCCCAGTTGATGTTCTAGCTAAAGTGAGGTAGCCATGTAGAGCAAATGGTAACATCTCATGCCAATCTCCTTTTAGGGAGTTTCCCCAGTTGAAGATTGGGGTTTTTAGTGTCCCAATCTCATTTTACTTGGCTGATCAGTAGAGCGGAATCCCTAAACACATTCAAATGCTTGATCCTTAAGTCAATAGCAACTTTCAGACCCAAGATGCATGCTTCATACTCGGCCATATTGTTCGTGCAATCGAAGCATAATCTGGCAGTGAATGGAGTGTGGAAACCTTCAGAAGAGACGATCACAACACCAATTCCGTTACCTAAGGCGTTGGAAGCCCCATCGAAGACCATAGTCCATCAGGATCCTTGTTCAGGTTCGTCATACGGTCCATGTTTCGCACAATCGGTTACCAACATGATGTTCTCATCAGGGAAGTCGAAGTTCATTGCCTGATAATCATCCACAACTTGATGGTCCAAATGATCTTCTAGTACTCTTCCTTTGATGGCTTTTTGTGTAGTGTATTGAATGTCGTACTCAGTCAAGATCATTTGCCATCTGGCTATCCGTCTGGAGAGGGCATGTTTCTCGATGATGTACTTGATTGGGTCCATCTTAGAAATCAACAGAGTGGTATGAGTCAACATATATTGTCTTAGCCGGCGAGCAGCCCATACCAGAACGCAACAAGTTTTCTCGAGCAGTGAATATCTGGTTTCACAGTCGGTAAACTTTTTGCTCAGGTAATAAATAACATGCTCTTTTCGGCCATACTCGTCATGTTAGCCCAAAACACACCCCATAGAGTTCTCTAGTAATGTCAAGTACATGATCAAAGGTCTTCCTTCAACTGGAGGCATGAGAATAAGAGGTTCTTTTAGGTATTCTTTGATTTTGTCGAAGGAAGCTTGGCATTCATCATTCCATCTGACTACCTGATCTTTCTTCAAAAGTTTGAAGATTGGCTCACAAGTAGCAGTCAAGTGTGATATGAAGCGAGCAATGTAATTGAGACGACCCAAGAATCCTCTGACTTCCTTTTCGGAATGAGGGACTGGAATTTCTTGGATAGCCTTTACCTTGACAGGATCAACTTCAATGCCTTTATTGCTGACAATAAAACCTAGAAGCTTTCCAGATCGTACTCCAAACATGCACTTGTTATGGTTTAACCTCAGCTTGTACTTTTTCAGCCTCTCGAATAGTTTGTACAGGTGATCGAGATGTTCCTATTTAGTTTGCGATCTAGCAATCATATCATCCACATATACATCTATTTCATGATGAATCATGTCATGAAACAAAGATACCATAGCTCTTTGATATCTTGCCCCTGCATTCTTCAATCCGAACGACATGACCTTGTAGTAGAAGGTGCCCCACTGCATGACGAAAGTTGTCTTCTTCATGTCTTTGGGAGCCATCCTTATTTAATTATAGCCTGAGAATCCATCCATGAATGAGAAGACTTTATGTTGAGCAGTGTTATCGACCAAGACGTCAATTTGTGGTAGAGGGAAGTCATCCTTGGGACTTTCCCTATTCAGATCCCTATAGTCTACGCACATGCGAACTTTTCCGTCCTTCTTTGGCACTGGCACCACATTAGCAACCCATTGGGGATAGGATGTCACAGCTAGGAATCCTGCATCAAATTGTTTCATCACCTCAGCTTTGATCTTTTCAGACATATCAGGCCTCATGCGACGAACCTTTTATTTGACGGGAGGACAATCTTCTTTTGTTGGAAGACGATGAACTACGATGTCGATATCCAACCTAGGAATATCTTCATAAGACCAAACAAATACTTCCATATAATCATGCAACATCTGAACCAACCTGCTCTTGACAGTGCTTTCCAAATTAGCACCGATCTTGATTTCCTTCTTATCTGACTCAGTACCCAGATTGATGACTTCAACTGACTCTTTGTGCGGTTGAATAGATTTTTCCTCTTGTAATAGAAGTCTGGCTAGTTCTCCCGGTATTTCACAATCTTCCTTGCCTTCGTCTTCGGCTTGGTTGATTGGACATTCGAAGTCATAGTCGGAATAGTAGAGTCATTGGCAATAGGATCCATAGTGGATGAGGACCTGCAAGAATGTGTGTGTGTGTGCATGTAAGATACATGGATATTTTTTGAAAATGTATTTGAAAGAAAGGAAAGACAATGAACACAAATATTTGAATGCAAAAGAGTCCAATGTACTGAATGATCATATGATTAGATGAACATAAATAAAACCCTTGACAAATGGACCAAAGTGCCCCGGGCCAGGCACATGGCTTAAAAGTCATTGTTTGAATATTACAGACAAAATTTTCTTGAATTGAAAGAAAGCAATAACAAGTAGATTACTCCTCAATGAAGGAGATGGGCACAAAGTCCTTTTCATGCCAATTCTTCAGCTCCGTTGTAGTTGGGTACACCCAATCTTCAAATGCAGCTTCTTCATCAGAATTACCCACATCGTTGACTTCATGGCTTCCAGTATGGAGAGGTGGCTTTCCAACACGAGCACGCCTCACTTCCTTATGAGCTTTGACAGTGAAGCCTGTGCTACGGTGGCAGAACCGGAACTGTTTTGAAATGCTGGTTTGCATTTTGCGTTTGTGTTTGCAAAATGTCGCGGTAAGCAAGAGTCGCCACCGACTTTTATTTCATTCAATCAGAAAGGAAAAAAGCACAGAAAAATTCCTTTTTCGAGATATTCTGAGTACGGGGGGTAGATTATAGAAAGGGAAGGTATTTGCACCCTTTCTATCCGTGGTTTTCTACGGGCTCTTAGGTACTTGCTCATTATTTTGAAAATTGCTTCTTTGTGTTTTATTTGAAAGAGTTTTTGTTTGACTTAGATTTAACCCTTGCTTCTGTCTTCAAGAGTGTTACGAAGTGTTTTTGAAAACTTTGTTTGAAAAGAGTGTAAGTGTGGAAAGTTTGTTTTGTTTTGAGCAAGTACCTACTAGCATCTACCTACTCGAAAAAAGATTTGTTCTATGTTCGTTTCCTTTAGACAGCGCTATCCTACTATTAGTGAGTAGGTAGCACCGTCGTTGGAGTTTTAAGGGTCAATTTGAAAGGGACGTACGATCACTAAAGCAATGTTAGGATGTCTTAGTAATAACCCTAATGTCTTAAGATCAATATTCGAGGTAACAATTCCGAGGCAACCTTTCCGAGGCAACTTTGATCTTTGAGACAAAAGAGCGACCACTAAAATACCCTATACTTAATGATCGTTTACCGAAGGCAACCGAAGTGAGAGTATACCCTAGGAGTGCGCATGTGCGAGTGATTCAATTTCATGTTTATTATCTTTGCACATTTAGGGTTTGCTAACTGCTTTAATTTTATCATACATTCTTGTCATGCATCCCTATTATTCATACATTTAACAGTTAATATTTTGCGGAATTTTAAAGTGCGGAAAGTAAAACTACGTTATTACAAGGCTTTGGGTATTAATTACATAGCCAAAAACAACCCGTCAAAACGATAAATGAAAAGGAGAAAAATCCTAATTAATCTATTACAACTTGTGAGCAATTACATCAATATGGTAAAATAAATAAACGCGATGAATCGAGAACGAGAGAGAACTAGGGTTTTGACCCCGTCTAACCTAATCGAAAGAATTTTTTTGTTTTTGTTTTTAATTATTTAAGAAAAAGAATAAGATTTTTTTTTAAATTAAATACAAAATTAGTAATTAAATTAAATTAAAGAAGATAATTTACACGGCCTATTTTTATATTTTGTTATTTTTAAGAAAAAAGAAAATAGAAATTAAATTAAGCTAAAACCCTAATTTTATAATTGTTTTTAAATTTACTTACAAAATAATTAAAGTTACCCTAAGATTAAATAAACTAATTAAATTAATATTTGTATAAAAAATAAATTCTAAATCTAATTGGATAAAAATGTTATTTTTATGATTTTTTTGATAAAAAGAAAAATTAATTTTGGGTTAGTAAATATAAATAAATAAATTAAATAAAAGAAAATATAAATGAAAAGAAGAAGAAAATGGGCCTGAAAAAGTAATTTGGAGGGGTGTATTGCTAGCAATTCTGGCCCAAAACGAAAGGTCCACGTTGACCTTCAAGGTTCCCATGCTGCATGTTGACCAAGGCCTATGATTCTCCTTCATCTGATGGCCTTTAGATCTGGTCATCTGGAGATCCAAAGGTTGAATCTTGAGGATGCATGGTGATCCTTTGGCCTTGTGTGCGCGCCTGAATATCTAAAGAAAAATAACATGAAATATGGGGGGAACCTGGGATTCGAACTCAGGTCCTGAAGCCTTTTCCAATAGCCTTGCTACCAGCTGAGTTGCGTGCGTTAGTTGTATACAAAAGAACAAACAAATATTATATAAAAAAAACACAACTTTGCTAATTCCTGCGCGCGAGATTTTAAACGGACGAATGGGAATGTGCCACGCCAGTCATCTTCCTCCTCGCTCCGTTGGTAAAAGTCATAGACTTTTACCTACGGACAAATGCCTGTAGCTATACACCCTGCATATCTCAAAATCATACACATGCATACAAAATGAAACCTAATGCCATGAATCAATTCGTCTTGGCTTGCTGAGCGTCATGGTACCCTTCTTGGGGGCCAATTTTACCTGTACACAAAGATCCTAAATCAAAGCAAAAAACCCTAACAATGGAAAATCCTGATATAGTCCACAAAAATGCAATTGAATGTTATAAATAGCTTGCAAATGTTTCAAGGAGCAAGAATATACAAGTATTTCATGCTATATATGCCAAAATCATGCAATTCGATTTCAAGAAGAAGCCATTGTCGTGGCTGACTTACAGTGAGTTCTAGCGCTGGAAAGTCCTTGTTCTTGATTGGTATAGCTTGCTTGTGATCCCGGGAAGTGAATAAGATGGCCAGGGAGCCTTGTAATCGCCTGGAACTATGAAATCAACTCAGCACTTTTTTGTGATTTTTCCAAGTTTTTTCTGCCATTTCACGCCTCCCAAACCTTGTGTTTTAGGTCTGCAAATGTTCACTATATACCAAGGATTGGATTAGGGTTGAAATTATGCTCTCAATCTTTTCCAATTATGATTTGTGATCTTGATTTGATTCACTTGAAAATCTTTCCAAAATAGGCCAAAATCAATATTTTTGTGCCCACCTATGCCTTGCACGAATTCATTCCCTTGCTAGCTGGATATAGGACCTGAAATATGCACAATATCTTGAGGTTTCAATGATTTGATTTTTTTCATGATTTGTTTTGATTTAAATTGATTTAATTGCAATAAAAATAAAAATAAATAATAAAAATAGGATAAAGAAAAATGGAAAGATCTAGAGCTCGTGGACCATGCTACCAACTCAAAACAAGTGCAAAAAGTTAGGCCCATTTAGCAAAAATTGCAATTTGAGGCATAGTTGACTTTTGACAATTTTGCAAAAAAGGTCAACTTCACCAATGCAGAACTTCCTAAATGTTTACTCTTTGGAGGTGTTCTTGGACTTTTTAGAAATCTTGAGATGTCCTCTAAGAAACCCTTTTGGTCTCATCTCAATTTGGTATTCCATGTTTATGTATGAAGCTTTGACAAAAAATGTGTTTTTGTTGACTTTTCAAAATGACCTATAATATCCAAATTCATAACTTCTTGTGAGTGCATATTTTGAACTTGGGAGATGAAGATTAATTGTAGGGAATTGGATCATATTCAAAATGAGCTTTGGATGGGTCATTTCTCATAAAGTATGAGAAAGTTATGCTTGGTCAAAGTTGAGTTGACTTTTCCTACAAAACCCTAATTTAGCAACTTTTGGGTTTTGATGAATTATGAGAAATCCTTGATGAATCATGATCAACCCTTGATAAAATTATGAATAATACTTCAAAATGAGGATGTTTACCAAAAATCTTGAAGTTTGACTGTATGTGGGCCACAATTGACTTTTGCCCTAGCACGATCGATTTTCAGGCCTTTGAGCAATTGACTGAGCAAACTTCCTCTGCAAGGCTTGAAACTTGACATGAATGATCTTGAAAACATATTAGGACAATGGTGAGAATTTGGGATCCCTTGGACTCAAGTATCTTGATGCAACATGAAACCCTAATTTGAGGTAGACTGCCATAGGAGGGAGCTTGTCTGGTCAACCTTTGGACTTCCTTGAGCAACTTGAGGACCTCACTTGAAATGTATTGAGAAATATGGGAGGGCAAATTTTTGGGTACAACAGCTGCCCCTGTTCAATCTTCTTAAACCTGAGGATGTAGATTGGCTTGTCTGCCTTTCGTGATCTGAAGGTTGAAGATGATCGAACACTAGAGTGCCTAGAAATTTGTACTCGCATGAAGTGGTACTTTGTATTGTGATGTCGGGAATGGGATTATAGATGCCATTTGGAGATTGATGGTAGAAGATGGGCTTAAAGATGCCATCAGAAGAAGTTTTGATTGCATAAGAGATTCTTTAGCGAGAGCTTGTATACCTGTTGTTGAGGAAGATTCTGCTGGGGAATGTTGGTCTCTGTCCTGGGAGAAAAGTTGAATTTTAGGAGCTTCGGTCATCTGTTATTCTACTGAGGAATCATCTCTTGGTCGAAGAGGAGAAAATGAACTACTATCTGGTCGTGATCCAGGCTTTATAGTGATAAGATCGGATGTTATCTGGTCGTAATACAGGCTTCACAGTGACTTACTGGGGAGATGAGATCAATCTTGCTATCCGGTCGTAATCCAAGCTTCACAATTTCTCAATTCTTATTTGGTCGTAATCCAGGCTTCAGAAGGAATTCAGTTGTTATTCGATCGTAATCCGGGCTTTAACTTGAATTTAGGGCACACTAATATCTGATTAACTCCGGGCTTCTTAGTAATTGTCCAGGTAAACTACTATTTGGTCGAAATCCAAGCTTCATAGTGTCTTGTACCGCTATCTGGTCGAAATCCAGGCTTCACGATGTTTCATACCATTATCTGGTTGAATCCAGTCTTCATGGTGTCTTGTACTACTATTTGGTCGAATCCAGGCTTCACAATACCTCACTTCTTATCTGGTCGAAATCCAGGCTTTAGAAGAAATCAAGTGGTTATCCAGTCGCATCCGGGCTTCCATTTGATTTTAAGGCCTACCAATATCCGGTCGACTCCGGGCTTCATAGTAATTGGCTGGATAGACTGCTATTTGGTCGAAATCTAAGCTTCACAGTGTCCCTTACTGTTATCTGGTCGTAATCCCAGGCTTCAGTGTCTTTACCGCTATCTGGTCGTAATCCAGGCTTCACGATGTCTCAAACCGCTATCTTGTCGTAATCCAGGCTTCACAATGTCTTATACCGCTATCTGGTCATAATCCAGGCTTCACGATGTCTCAAACCATTATCTGGTCGAATCCAGGCTTCATGGTGTTCAGAGAAATCAAGATACTATCCGATCGAACCCGGGCTTCATAACTTACATTAAAGATATACCACTATCTGGTCGTAATCCAGGCTTCGTAGTATTCTTGGCTGCTATCTGGTCGTAATCCAGGCTTCGCAACGTCTTCTACCATTATCTGGTCGTAATCCAGGCTTCATGGTCTTGTATTGCTATCTGGTCGTAATCCAGGCTTCACAATAACTTGTTAATCTGCTATCCGATCGATTTCGGGCTTCACAGCTTATGTTTATGATATACCACTATCTGGTCATAATCTAGGCTTCATGGTGTCTTGCACTGCTATCTGGTCGTAATCCAGGCTTCACAGTAACTTGCTAAGCTGTTATCTGGTCGTAATCCGGGCTTCACAGCTTGCTGGGGATTAAACTATTATTCGGTCGAATCCGGGCTTCATAGCTTGCTTTTAAGAGATACCACTATCTGGTCGTACTCCAGGCTTCGCGGCATTCTGATATTGTTATCCGGTCGTTCTCCGGGCTTCATAATATGATGGAATAATCAAGATACTATCCGATCGTACCCGGGCTTCATAGCTTGAATTTTGTGAGAATTTGATTGTATCTTTTCCTGAAAGGTAAAGGGTTAGTCGTATGTAATGTCATGATGCATGACATGTATCGAGCAATGATGTTCTCAAAATAAATGAGGTTGTGCTGTATGATGCGTATACATATGTCATGATGTATGGGAATGTGATGTTTTGTGATATTCTTTAGCTGGGGAAAATAAATCCCAAATTGCTGCTGGAGAATATAAAGAGTTTCGCTCGCTGGGGATGACGACCAAAGATGATTTGAGAATAACTTGGCAAGAGAATAAATCTGCTGGAGAATAAACTGGTGAGAGAATGATTCTGTGGGGAAGAGATACTCTGCTAGAAGATCTGATGACTTGGAGAAATAATCTTGGCTGTGGATGAATTACCATCGCTGGCGACGATGAACTCTATCAGGGATAAAAATTTCTGTTTGTGGAAGAAATAAACTCCACTGGGGATAATCTTCTAGTGCTGGTGATAGATGAACTCTGCTTGGGGGGAATCTTACCGACTCACTCGCGATTGCGAACCTCAGTTGGGGAGAGTTGATAATACGATATTCTGGTACTTCCTACCCTGTGGGGAGTGTATGCATTTTTAGTCATATTCTTCGGCTAGGTCTATCCCTGTACCTGGTGAATAGAACAACTGTAAGGCTCGAAAATTTCTTGTTTGCCCCTGTTTCTGGAATTACGAGTAATCGTCTTTTGTTTTGCATATAAATATTTATGAGCAGAAATTATTGTCAAATGCATATATCAAAAATGAACCATTGGACGTTCTTGTAAAACAAAATAGAAAAGAGAAAAACAATTTGAAATTTCTTTGTAAAAATGAATTGTATTGATTTTAAAGTTGGCCTGTAAATAGGCGTTTTTGTACAAGAGCCTGACGCCCTAGTAAGAGAACGCCACCGAAAGATGAATTATACAATTTGTGAAAAATAAAGAAAAACAGCTATGTGAATAATCCCACTGGGTTCCAACTCTACTATTGCCATTATATCTTCGAGCGTCTCATCACTTTGCTACTTGGTTGAAGGTAGATCAGATTGATTGGCATCGCCCGAGCTTAATAATCGATATCGAAGTCTGGTTGCAAGATGATCCAATGAGACATAGTGTTACGCTTTGATCCCTAATTTTTGCCTGGACCGCCCTTTCGGGTTTTTAGTCCACAGGGATACCCTTTTTTGCTCAAGCCTCCCTTTCAGGTTTTCGACTTGCCGGGTGTACAGTTTTTGTCATTTTCATCCCTTATTTTTGCCCGAACCCTTTTGGTTCGCCGGGAAGCCCTTATTTTTACCTAGGCCAGTCGACCTAACGGGTCTTTGATTATGCGTAGTATTTTTTCACTATGTCTGCATTGACGGGGTGAGGAAGGTCGTCACCATCCATGGTGGTTAGAATCATAGCTCCTCCTGAGAAAATGTTCTTAACCACAAATGTCCCTTCGTACGTAGGGGTCCATTTTCCCTTGGGATCACCTTGTGGCAGTATGTGCGTTTGATTACTAGATCCCCAACTTGATACTCTTGTCGTCTGACTTTCTTGTTAAAAGCCTTGATCACCCGCTTTTGATACGTCTGACCATGACAAATAGCAGTAAGTCTCTTCTCATCAATTAAGTTTAGTTGATCAAGCCGGGTCTGAATCCAATCGTCCTTGCTCAAACCTGCATCCTTCATAATCCGGAGAGAGGGTATCTGAACTTCAATGGGCAAGACTGCCTCCATGCCATATACCAAGGAATAGGGTGTTGCCCCTGTTGACGTCCGTGCTAAGGTACGGTACCCATGAAGAGCGAATGGTAGAATCTCGTGCCAGTCTTTGTATGTCACCGTCATCTTCTGCACAATCTTCTTGATTTTCTTATTAGCCGCTTCAACAGCCCCATTCATCTTCAGCCCGTAAGGAGAAGAGTTGTGATGATGTATCTTGAACTGTTTTCAGAGCTCGGTGATCATCGTATTATTAAGATTTGTACCATTGTCCACAATGATCCTCTCTGGTACACCGTATCGACAGATCAAATTGTGTCGGATGAACCGCGCCACGACATTCATGGTTACGGTAGCAAAGGAAGCTGCCTCGACCCACTTCGTGAAATAATCAATAGCTACTAGGATGAAACGATGCCTGTTGGGTGCAGTAGGTATGATCTCGCCAATCATATCGATGCCCCACATTGCAAAAGGCCAAGGAGCTGTCAAGACATTCAGAGGAACGAGAGGTATGTGCACCTTATCAGCATAGACTTGGCACTTATGACAGGTCCGAGAATGCTGATAACAATCGGCTTCCATAGTAGACCAATAATATCCTGCCCGTAGGATTTTCTTTGCCATGGTATGTCCACTGGAATAAGTTCCGAAAGTACCTTCATGTAATTTTGCCATGATCCTTTCTGCCTCGTTCTTGTCCATACATGGGAGGGAAAATTTTGGGGTATAACAGATACCTACTCACTAATAGTAGGATAGCACTATCTAAAGGAAAGGAGGAAAAGAACACCTTTTTCGAGTAGGTAGATAGATGTTAAGTACTTGCTCCAAACCAATTCATTTTTACACCACACTTTCAAAACTCTTTTCAAAAATGCTTTATCACACTCTTGAGGACTAATACAAGAGTTATCATAAAGCAAACAAAACCTTTTCAAAACACACAAACACGGAAGCAGTTTTCAAAATTAGCAAGTACCTAAGAGCCCGTGAAAAACAACGGATGGAAAGGGTGCTAACACCTTCCCTTTCCATAATGTACCCCCTTACTTAGAAAATCTCTAAAAAGGGATTTTTCTGTTCTTTTCACCCAATCCTTTGTTGGATAAAAGAAAAGTCGATGGTTACTCTTGCTTATCGTACATTTGCGAATACAAAATGCAAACCAGTATAAACAGTCGGTTCTGCCACCGCATCATAGCGATGAACCACAATATCAGTGTCAAGTCCCGACATGTCTTCGTATAACCATGTGAAAACCTCAACATAGTCATGTAGCATCTGCATTAACCTTTATTTGACACTATGCTCCAAATTAGCGCCTATCTTGACTTATTTCTTATCCTCTTCAGTACCCAAGTTAACTGTCTCAACTGGCTCTTCATGAGGTTGTATTGCCCTTTCTTCCTATTGTAACAGCCTGGCAAGTTCTCCTGGTACCTCACAATCTTCCTCACCTTCGTCCTCAACGTGGTAGATCGGATTTTCAAAGTCATAACTGGAAATAGCATAACCGTTATCAATGAGATCTAAAGTGGATGTGGATCTGCAGTTTGATACGTGGGTGTGTGTAAGAGCATAGTTGTATATTTTATAAAGTAAAGAGGCAGAAAAGAAAAACAAAGAGCGTAAAATTTGTATGCAAAATGTCCAATGTTTTATTGATGACATATGAAAATGAAGTAATAACCATCACAAATAGACCATTGTGCCTCGGCTAAGACACAAGGCTTTAATGTTTCAATTATTCAAATATTACATATCCTCAAAACAAAAAGACAAATTACTAATGGGCACAAAATCTTTAGCCTCCCAATTGCTGAGTCCACCGCTGATGGTTGGGAAAATCCACTTGTCCAGGTCATGGTCACTATCACTGTCTTCCAGGGAATTGACTCTGTGGTTGCTGATCCGTAAAGGTGGTCCCCCGGTGCGAGCACGACAGACAACTCTCTGGGCTCCTGAAGTAAAACCCAAACCAAATTTGTTAGATTTGTAGGGAATATCCGGAAGTTGGCCCCAAAGTGTACACCCACCTTCTTCAACTACTTCCTTGGCATCTTTCAGAGAAGCCATCTTCAGCGGAGGCCTAGCAATCTTAGGAACACTGGCAGTGGTCTTGGTTGCAGCAACGGTCTGTGGAACCTCCTCAAAGTTCTGACAGGGGGTCTCAATGAACTCGACGTCCATTTCAACATACCTGAAAGAGTTCAGGTGGCTCACCATGTACTCCTCCTCCCCATGGACTGTGATAATTTTCCCATTGATTGGATATTTCAGCATCTGATGTAGGGTGGAAGTCACAGCACCAGCCCCATGGATCCAGGGCCGACCCAATAAACAGGAGTAAGACGGGCGATGTCCATCACATAGAAAATGGAATTAAAAGTTTTAGTACCAACTTTGATAGGGATGTCCACCTCCCCATGCACCATTCTTTTAGAACTGTCGAAGGCCCTCACCACAATGTTATTGGGCTTTAGTGTGAGCCCTTTGCAATCCAACTTGTCTAGAGCATTCTTGGGTAATACATTCAGTGATGAACCTGTATCCACCAGAACATGGGCTAATGTAGTTCCCCTGCACTCAATGGAGACATGCAGGGCATCGTTGTGTTTCCTCCCCTTGGGAGTTAGATCTGCATCAGAGAACCCCAGGCCATTGTCAGCTGTCAAACTAGCCACGTAATTCTCGAATTGATCAACGGAGGTCTCTTGAGGAACATGGGAAGACTTCAGGAATTTCACTAAAGCTTTAGCGTGGGCTTCAGAGCATGGAAATAGGGCCAACATTGAGATTTTTTAGGGGGCCTGCCCCAATTGCTCCACGACATTATAATCACTTTTCTTGATTATCTTTAAAGTCTCTTCCATTTCCTTTTTAGAAACCTCTGGAATGACTTCTGGATGCGCCTTCGTCTGGACAGGCTCAACCAATACCTCTTTTCCCCGAGTCTCGACCGACCTGGTAGTAGGGATAACAACGGGACTAGCAGTAGGAGTAGCAATAGGAATACTGACAGGAGCAGCAGCAGGAATAATCGCAGGAGTAGTAATAAGAGTACTAGCAGGAGTAGCAGCAGGAATAATCACAGGAGTAGTAATAGGATTACTAGAAGGAGTAGCAACAGGGATGATCACAAGAGTAGCAACGGTCTTTGGAGAGATCTCGAGGGAGAAAACTCTTCCACTTCTTGTTATTTTACTTGTCCCAAAAATATTGTCGACGTCATGATCAGTATTTTCAGCAGCTTTGTCTTCAAAAGACAATAGGTTTTGCTTGACTCCATGGTAATAGACGTCAACCCCATAATTCCAGGGAACAACTTTATCCGAGGAATATGGTATTGGCCCCGACATGGTGATGATCAAGGGAGAAAACTTTGGAACAGATGTAATCCTGACGGGTCTTTTGGTGGAGACCTTGGGAGGATTGTCGGAAATGGTGATTATCGAAACATCTTCACATGAACTTCTGGCAAGAGGAACTTTCTCTAACAAGATTTCTTTGTTAACCATCAGGCGTCGGACGCCCATCTTCAATAATAAACAGCCATCTGGTAGAGACATGCATAAGTGGCAACCTTCACCATAACCCAGAAATAAACCGGCTCACAACATATTATTTTTGATAGTCAGAAGAGGAGTAGCTAACTCATCCACAGAAGAAAAAACGGTCATCATCAATAGCATTGACACCTTGGCCATGTTTGGGCATCGGCGCTGTTATTACATTAGGTGTCTCGGGAAGGTCAAACTCAATCTCCTTTGCCTCAATGAGATCTTGTACTTTATTCTTTAAAGCCCAACAGTCATTTGTATCATGCCCAAGAGTCTCAGAATGGTAATCACATTGAGCATTCAGATTGTAGCGGGGAGAGGCAGTATTAGGATTCTTTGGGGCCCCTTCAGAGTTACCAAATTGGACTTCAGCGGGTGTGGTAAAACCTGGGATAGGGTCATGTTGATCCGAGTAAATTGTCATTCTAGGCGCATCTGGTCTACGCTGATTGTTTCTTTGTTGGTTTGAGGCAGGATTGGAAATCATAATAGCCCCTACCGTCAGACGATGCTCAGTTTTGTTATGAATTCTTTGTCAATAAGCAACACTGACCTCCTTCTTCCCTGTGAATGGTTTCTTTGCAGTACTGGAGGATGCACCTCCCTGTATTTTGCCACTTTCGATGTCGAATTCTACCCGCTCGCAAGTCAAGATCAATTCAGTAAACCCAACAGAAGAACTTACAATCATATGGTTAAAGAATGGACCAGACAATGTGCCCAAGAACATGTCAACCATCTCCCTATCAGATAACGGAGGCTGGAATCTTCCCGCAAGGTCTCTCCACTTTTGGGCATAATCTTTAAAACCCTCTCTGGAACCCATAAACATACTTTGCAATTGTGTACGAGTCGGGGAGAGGTCAGCATTATATTTATACTACTTGTAGAAAGCAGTAGCCAAATCTTCCCAATTGCGAACATTGGTTCTCTCCAGTTGATAGAACCATTCCAGCTGAGTCACCGACAAACTTTCCTAGAAGAAGTGTACCCACAGATTCCTGTCAATAGTGTGGGTTGAATCTTCATGACATATGACCTTAAATGAAGCTTAGGACAAGAGACACCGTCGTACTTAGAAAATGTAGGGACTTTGAATTTTTGTGGGATGACCACCCCTGAAATCAGTCTTAGCTCCTTAAAATCCATCTCGGGTATCCTCTAGATCTCTATAGCATTGAAACAATCCTCCAACTATTTGTATTTATCATCAGCAGGAGGATATTGCTCCTCAGAATAGTCAGGTTTGTCTTCCTCAGACCCTAGATTATTGTTTTCCTCCACTGGCTTCTCTTCTTGATTGTCCCCTTCATCTGACGTGGTTGTGAAATCTATAGCTCGCTTAACCAGTCCTTTAATCCTTCTTCCCAAAATCACTACACCAACTTGTTTCTTTGGCTTATTAGTCTTCTCTTTGATGATTAAATCTTTCATATCTTCTTTCCCTTGGGCCAGAGCCAGGAACATTTGCTGAAACTGAGCGTTCTGAGCTTAGAGGTCCTTCACTGTCTATTTGAGAGCCATTTCTTTTGCTGAAATAAATAGCAAAAAGAATAAGAAACCCGTCTTGAAAAACCTGCTTATGCAATGAAATGCATGATAATGTTTATGCAATGTGTGATACGATGGAAGAAACGACTATTATATACTGGTTTTGCGTTTGTGTTTGCAAATGTTGCGGTGAGCAAGATTCACCGCCAACTTTTCTTTTATCCAACAAAGGAAAGGGTGAAAAGAACAGAAAAATACCTTTCGAGATTATTTGAGTAAGGGGGTAGATTATTAAAATGGAAGGTGTTAGCACCCTTTACATCCGTAGTTATATACGGGCTCTTAGTTGCTTTCTAGTTCACTTGCTTTTGTTTGAAAATGTGCTTGTGGTGTGGGTTTGAAAATATTTTGAAAACGTCTTTGTAATGATTCTCATCTCTATAAGAATGCATACAAAGTGTTGGTTTTGAAAATAGTTTAAACAAGTGTTTATGGAAGATGTTTTTGAAAGATATTTTGAAAGGTGCCTTTGTAATAATTATCGTCTCTATAAGAATGCGTACAAAGGGCTTTGACTTTTGAAAATGTTTCAATTGAACGTGTAGGTGAAAATGATTTTTTATTATGAGCAAGAGAGAAACTATAAGCATCCTACCTACTCAAAAAGGTATAACGTTCTTTTCTTCCTCATTTAGATGTTGCTATCTTACCATTGATTGATAAGAAGCCCCATCGTTGGATGTATGAGGGACATTCTAAGGGACATACAGTCATAAAGGCAACAATGTAGAGACGCTTTAGCAATTTCTGTTTAGGGACTAGATCATTTACCGAAAGGCAACTGTAGGGTCATCGAGGGACTATGATCTTTTGATTTATGTTTATTTTCTAAACCGTCCCTGTCTCGAGGGACATGACTGTTTTATTTTCGAAGGCAACCAAAGTGGGGTACCCTAGAGGTGTATATGTGAAAGTGTGTTAGGTTCAGTTATTTTTTATCTTTTGTGTTAGGTTTGCTAGCGTTTTTTTATTAGTCTTGTCATGCAATCTTAGTTACTAGCAATTAATATATATACATGAATTTAAATGCGGAAATTAAATCTACGCTATTACATGGCTTTGTGAGAGGTACATTAGAGAAATGTGGAAAGTAAAGTCCTAGTTACTATTACAGACCATGATCAAGTACATTAATAATAAAAATGCAAAATTAAATAAACGCGCGTGAAATTAAAAATAACATCTAAAAACAACCTAAGAAATAAAAATCCTTTTGTTTGTTTTTGATTTATAAAAGAAAATAAAACTTAATTCTATTTAATTTTAAATTAAGGAAAAGGTTAAAATAAATAATTAATTAATTAACAAAATTTAACTTGATTAATAAAACAAGTAGCCTAATGTTTTTTTTTTGTGATTTTGATTTTAATGTTAAAATAAATAAAAAAGTCAATAAAGAAATGAAAAAAAAAGGTAAAAATACAAAGGGGGCATCCTTCGATTGCAGGGAGAGATGGGGCTTCAATTCAGAGGAAGAAAGCTGCCTTTCGATTCTGTGAAGGGTGTTATTTTCTTCAATCCAATGACAGGATGTAGCTTTCGATCCATAGGGAGTTGCTGGAAAGGCATGATGGATCACCTGTGAGGGCACTGAATCTGCAAAGATGTGTTAGAAAAACAAAATGCAGGACCTGGGTATCAAACCCAGGTCCTTCGATCCTGCACGCGTTGGGTCTATTCAGGTTGTATCTGTAGCAAGTGTTAGAAACAAAATAAATGCAGACCTGGGATCGAACCCAGATCCTTAATCCTGATTATAAATAGAATGCCTACAAGTATTGATGTATCATGCAAATATAAAGTTTGATCTTTTACCCACTCTTACCAATAGTTAGAAACTTTGATTTGGCACTTTCTGGATATGGAGACACTTGCTTAAGGGTTGGGGATGATTGGAAAAGCCTCAAGAAACCTCCAAGAATATTTTTTTTAATTTCGTGTGACTCTCTCTCCGGTTGTGTCCAGCCTCCTTTGTGCGTATGTATGTGGTTCTTTATATAGAGGGGATGAAGGGGAAAAGAGAACAAAGGTTTAAACATCTATAAACAAATGTTTTCAAAGCCATGAATAATGTTTTGTAACATTGCAAAAGTCATGTAAACTTGTCTCTTTTTTGAATTTGAATGAACCTGGATATTTTGGCTCCTTCGAATACCCTCCAGTGTTGCTCTTCGATTGGCCTAGTGTTACTTACTTTGAGTGGCTTTCTTTTGAATGGACCTTTTGTGTACCCTTCGAATGGGCCTTTGGTTGACTCCTTTGAAGGGACTTTCTTGAGTGTCTTTCATATGTATGCTTTGTGCCTTCTTCGAATGGGTCACTAAGGTGTGTCCTTCGAATGGGCTATCATGCGTGTTGAAGTGTGTACAACTGTTTCAAAGGGGGCCATTGCTCAGTCAAATTTGGTACAAAGGAAGCTTATGCCTTGTGGATTCTAGCATGAGGCAGGTCAAAGCAAGCGTAAAGGAGGCCATTGTCTAGGCGAATCTGACACAAAGGTAGCCAATGCCTTGTGGGTCAAAGGAAATTTTTTGTCTGGTGGATCAAAAGAAGCTTTTTGCCTGGTGGATCGAAGGAAAATCTGAAGGAGTCTTGGCCTTGTGTGCTAAAGGTAGACTGAAGAGGGAACCTTTTGCCTTGTGAATTGAAGACAAGTCTGGAAAAGCCCTTTGCCTTGTGAATTGAAGGAAAGTCGAAAGGGGCCTTTTCCTTGAACGAAGTTGGCATGCAGGAACCCACTGTTTTGTGAATCAAAGTAAGTATGCAGGAGGTCACTGTTGGTGGATCGAAGGGAGTTTACAGGGGGTTCTCGCTTTGTGCGCTGAAGGAACACACAAAGGGAGTATTTGCTTAGTCGAAGCATGAATCGAGTTGGCTCCAAAGAAACCAAATGCCCAAATGAAGCAGGAATCAAGATTTCTCCAAACAAATCAAATGCCAAATCGAAACAGGAATTAAGCTTGCATGCATGTAGCCATTGTATTGTGAATCAAGCCAGCATGTAAAGCCAATGGTGCAATCGAAGGAGCACTAACAGGAGGCCCTTCCATTTTGGATCTAAGGAGGCTGTTTCAAAGGAAACACATGCCCAATCAAAGCTTGTATGCAACAAACAAGCAAAAGGCCAAGGCTTCAATCAAAGTTTGGAAATTTGAGGCAAGCTTGGAGGAGGTTAGGCGTTCAACCGAAGCCTGTCAAAATGCCAATCAAAAGACACCTTGTTCATCTTCAAAATTTTCATTTTTTATTTAATAAAGTGCTTGTGACCACCCATATATGAAAAAAATCTTGGAAAACATGAGAGGGAAAATTTTGGGGTACAACAGCTGCCCCTGTTCAATCTTCTTAAACCTGAAGATATAGATTGGCTTGTCCGCCTTTCGTGATCTGAAGGTGGAAGATGATTGAACATTATAGTGCCCAGAAATTTGCACTCACATGAGGTGACACTAGAGTTCCCAATGTCTTTCTATCCACTTTTTTTACCATACCCCAAGCTCGTATGAACCTCTGATGGTAATCTTGGACATCATCCTCGTAGTTGAACATAATTCCTTGAACCAAAACATCATGTGGACCATCCCTCATAGCATACCCAAACTGTCGCAATGCTAAATAAGGATTATAAGTGATTCCTCCCCTAATTCCTAGGAGAGGGACATTAGGGAATTGCCCATAATGATCGATGATGGTAACATTCTCCAAGGATCGAGGACACCAATGAATATCTGAATGTGCGAGGGACATCAACCTATTAGACCATCTCATGCCCTGCTCATTCTTCAAAACAGATCGAAGTAGGTGTGAACTAAACCACCTAGCCAACAAAGGAGTGCAACACATAAGAGTCCCTCTTCTCTTTACAGTGCGGGTATGCAGAGAGTGTAGAATGTCTCCAAGTAAAGTAGGCACCGGATTGTGAGACAGAAAAACCTTGACCGAGTTCACATCTATGAGTTAGTCTGGATTAGGAAATACTACCATCCCATAGATGAGAAGGGCAAAAACTTCTTCAAAAGCTTGTAAATCCATGGTATCCCAAAAATGGTGAGCCTTCTCAAATAGAAACTTAGCTAGAAAACCTTTGACGCCTCTTCTTGTTTCCCAATTTGCCACGACATCTGACCATTGTAAAGACAGAGCTTGAGCAATATCCTCGGGTTTTGGGTCCTTTTACATACCTTTGAATGGTAATTTATTAAGGATGGATACTCCTAATAACTGAGAAAACTCCTCCATAGTAGGCACCGATTGGTAATCAGGAAAGGTGAAGCAGTGATGTAGAGGGTCGAAGAACTGAAAGAGCACCTTCAACATTTCTTCATTAGGGCTTGAGGTGACCAGATTGAGAAGTCGACCATGTCTTTCAGTGAATAGAGAGCTCTCAGGAACCCTTGATGCTAATTCCTTGAGTTGAGGAGGTACTCTTACAAGGTTGACCTGGATAGTACTTCTGCGAATGAGAGACATGTCATACAAAACAGACACAAAGATAAGTCCTAAAAGTCCTTGAAATGGTTAGTATGATATGTGATGTTATGATGTTATATATATATATATATATATATATATATATATATATATATATATATATATATATATATATATATATATATATATATATATATATATATATATATATATATATATATATATATATATATATATATATATATATATATATATATATATATATATATATATATATATATATATATATATATATATATATACAATCACACAAACAAATCCTTAGGTTTAGGCTTGCATGGATTCCATAGGTAAGTACCCTCTTGAAGTATAGTTGGTTTAACCTGTCCTATCAATAGTAACCGGGTTCTAGGGAATCTCAATATCACTGATTTTTCCCACAAGTTTCGTTCCGATCGACAATTGACTTGCCATCAAACAAAACTTGGGATTCAAATCTCAATGAGTGTAGTATCGAGTATCAACTGACTTAGCACTACACCAAAGATGGCTATCTCACTACTTCCTAATGGACAAGTCGTTCAATTAAAGGTTCTGAGGTCAGTTAATACTTCATGATACCATGCAGCGGCCCTGTATTCTCCTTGACTACTCAAGTGCTATCGGTACCAACCAAAGTGTCACATCAATGTAGCTATCGCTTCAACCGTGTCGGTATACCCCACACAACCCCCACAATCTATTACTACTTACCTAAAAGGTACCCCATATTCGGGTGTAGGATCTATAGTAATAACTCAAACAAACCCTCCAAGGATAAAGCATACAAAGAAAGCAATTAAAACAGTTTTAAAATAAACAAACTCTAAAGTAACCCCACTTTTTATTAATCCCCAACAGAGTCGTCAGTTCTGTGATACGGTGGCAAAACCGACTGTTATACTGGTTTTGCATTTGTGTTCGCAAATGTTGTGGTAAGCAAGAGTCGCCACCGACTTTTATTTTCTCTAACAAAGGAAAGGGTGAAAAGAATAGAAAAAGACCTTTCGAGAGTTTTCTGAGTAAAGGGGGTAGATTATAGAAAGGGAAGATGGTAGCACCCTTTCCATCCGTAGTTTTCTACAAGCTCTTAGATGCTTAGCTCATATTTTGAAATACCTTGTGCTTTGTGCTTTTGAAAAGTATTTGAAAATGTCTCAGTGCGGCGATTCGCTTTACGTTAACTCTTGTATCAGTCCTCAAGAGTGTTAACAAAGCAAATGTTTTTGAAATGTGTAAGTGTAAAAAGTTTGTTTTATTTTGAGCAAGCATCTAGGAACTATCTACTTTACTCGAAAGAGTCGTTCTTTTCCTCCTTTCCTTTAGACAGTGCTAGTCTACTATTAATAAGTAGGTAGCCCTAGTCATTTGGATGTTGAGGGACAATCGAAGGAACGTACAGTCATAAAAGACAACATGTGGAGATGCTTTAGCAATTTTGTTTATGGACTAGATCATTTACCGAGAGGCAACTGTAGGGTCATCGAGGGACTATGATCTTTTTGATTTACGGGTCTTTGCTAAAGCGTCACTGTCTCGAGGGACATGAGTGTTTTATTTCCGAAGGCAACCAAATTGGGCGTATCCTAGAGGTGTGTATGTGCAATTGTGTTCAATTCAGTTATTTATCTTGGGTTATTAGGTTTGCTAGCGTTTGATTTCAGTCTTTTCATACAAGCGTAATTACTAACAGTTAATATGTAGCAGAAATTTAAAGTGCAGGAATCGTAAATCCTACGGTATTCCAATGCTTCGGGAGGGGTATTTACATGTTTAAATGTGGGGAAAATAAAGAAAGCGATAAAGTCCTATTTTAATCTATTACATATTGTCAGCAGATATATTATTTTAAAAATGCGAAAGTAAAATAATGCACGCGAAATAAAGAAATGTCTAAGAAATCCTAAGAATTTAGCTAAGTAAAATAAAAATCTTTTTTTTTTGGTTTTATTTGTATTAAGAAAATAATTAAATTAAATTAAGTGAGAAAGAAAACTAAGTATAATCCTAATTAATTAGATAAGAGAAAAATGATTGTTAATTAATAAAACTAATTCTAACTATTTTTTGGGTTTTTATTTAAGAAAATATTTGAATGAAATAAATCTAAGCCTAATTGATTTTAAATTAATAAAATAGTGTCAAAATAATTAAATTAAATAATTTACAAAATTAAGATTAATTTAAGAAAACCTAAGTCTATTTAATGTTTTTTATTTATTTTATGATTTGTTAAAAAATGATTAAAAGAAATAAATGATAAAACAAATGAAAATAAAGAGGAAAAAAATTGGGCCTGGATGGTAAGAAAAAAAATGGGGGGTGCTATTTGAAATTTGTTAGGCCCATAAGTGAGGGAGCCCAAAAGCTGACTTGATTCAGTGTTGTTGGTTCATGGGGGTCCATCATGAAGGAGCATCCTAGGAGCATTGGATCTACCTCCATTGGTATCTGATGGTCCAGATGAAGGCCATATCATATGCTGACTAACCCTTATATGTATTGGATCTGCAGCGAGATTGTTAGAAAAATAAAATGCAAACCTGGGATTCAAACCCAGGCCCTCACCCCTTTACATACGCTTTCTTACCATCTGAGCTACATGTCCATTCGTTTACATAATAAAATGAAAATAATATAATGATAAATCAATCCAAATGTCAAACTTTTAAACACGCGCCAGATTAGTTTTAAAGGGGCCAATAGAATTGCGTGATTTTTTCGCGCGGACTCCAACATAGTCAACACCGGTCTAAGATGTCGGAGCAGATCTTCAATCGTCTTCTCCGACCTCCCTAAAAATCAAAACCTGCGAAAAATGTTAGATCAAAGGAAAAGAAGATCCTAGTCCCCCTAATTTGGGGGTTGCGAATCCATTGGTGCCCTCCGTTTGGCCTAAAAAGGTCTGTATGTAGTGAACCAACGCTCGACCGTTATCATGCCCTAAAAATGGAATACTCTTAGTTCTGCGTCTATTTTTACATGTAGCACGTTAAAACAGTTCCAAACAATGATATGAACATGAAAATACGCCTCAAACTTATTTAGATTATATGATTTGAAAGATCCAGATGCGAGAAAATTACCTAACGGGAGTAAATTGGTTCACACGTTCTATGACGTTTCAGATGTTGAGAATGAATGGTATGCACTCCTGGATATCTCAGGGACACGTTGGAGTCTCTTGTTTGGACTGAGGGAGGCTGGATCAGTGGTTTTGGAATTTGACAACTTTGGAGTTTTTTTGCAATTTCTGTGGCTCTTTCTAGGCTGTATCTATGCGTACATGATGCTTGTAGGGAGGTTCCTTATATAGAGGAGATGGAGGGGACAAGAAAAGGAGGAAATAAATCATGACATAAACCATGGTTTAAACACCAATATCAAAATTTGAAAAAATTTCAAAAAATGGTTATTCTTGCTCATTTTGTTTGGGGGATGAACCTGGACAGCCTTGCACGAAATTATGGCTGTTGTACCCCAAAATTTGCCCTCTCATTTTACTCAATACATGCCCCTTGAGGTCCTCAACTTTCTCAAGGATGCCCAAGAGTTGACCAGACAAACTCTCTCCTAAGGTAATGTATCTCAAACTAGGGTTTCCATTTTCATCAAGATGGGTGAACTCCAAAGACCTCATATGCTCTCCATGGTCCTAATATGTTCTCAAGACCCTTCATGTCAAATTTCAAGCCTTGCACAAGAAGTTTGCTCAGTCAACTGCTCAGATACTTGAGAATCGACTGTATTAGGTCAAGAGTCAACTGTGGCCCACATATAGTCAAACTTCAATATTTTTGGTCAACATCAACATTTTGAAGTTACATCCATCATTTAATCAAGGGTTGATCATGATTCCTCAAGGAATGCCCCAAATTCATCAAAACCCAAAAGTTGCTAAATTAGGGTTTCTTAGGAAAAGTCAACCAAACTTTGACCAAGCATAACTTTCTCATACTTTATCAGAAATTTCTCATCCAAGGCTAATTTTGAAGGGAATTCAATTTCCTACAACTCATATTCAACCCTAAAGTTCAAAAAATGCACTCATAAAAAGATATGAATTTCTACATTATAGGTCCTTTTGAAAAGTCAACAAAAACACCTTCTGGGTAAAAGCTTCTTACATGAACATGGAAGACCCAATTGGGATGATACCAAAAGTGTTATTTAGGAGACATCCTAAGATTTCTAAAATGTCCAAGAACACCTATTTAGGGTCAAAATTGGAAGAGTTATGTGTTGTCAAAGTTGACCATTTTTGGAAAATTGCCAAAAGTCAAATGTGCTCACAAATGCATTTTTTTGACAAATGGGCCTAACTTTTTATGTTTGCACCTCACTTCCAACATGGTCCATGACCCAAACATCCTTCCACATGTTATTAGTCTTACTTATTTAATTTATTTTGATTTTTATCCTTTAAAAATCAAATTAAATCAAATAAATCATCTACGTAATAAAAGATTTCATTACAAATCTTTTTATCATCAATTGGAAATCAACAAAAGCTGGCAAGATCAAAGGAAATCATGGAAAGAGAGTAAAGATTGGATTTGTTCCAAAAATAAACAAAATCAAAAACTTGAAAGAAAAATATTTTGTCATCAAAGCATTGGATTTTCTCCAATTATGTTGACCTAGTATGCTACCATACATAAGGACATTGATTCCAAAGATGAAGCACACGGAGAGGCTGCCTAAAAACCAAGAACAAGGGTTTCAAAAATTGAAAAAAAAGTGTTATTTCCCTAAGAGACGATCCAGCCTCCTTCGATAAAAACCAAGCATCCTATCATGATTCTGAGGATCCCAGCACCTCTTCTCATCCATCCCTGAAGGCCAAAGCACCTTGAATCGCCCTAGTCAGATCTTCCCACATTGGTAACTTTTTGACTTCTAAAAATCATTCCATCCTTAATATAAATATATTGTGCTTGCATATTCATACTATTGGCATTATTTATGAATTTTTTGACGTATCTCATGTAAGGAATAAGCCTAGAATCGCAAGACACCATTGCTAGGGCTTAGAAAGAAGCAAGCTTCGAATTTTGTGATACAATCACTTTTAAGATGAATGGATACCACCATTGGATTCCTGGGGAAATTTTAAGGAGGGTAGGGTCTTTTTTATGCTTTGATCACGCGTATTTTGAAGAATCGGCCTTGGGGTGTCACCAGAGAAGGTGACCGGAGCCACCGGGGCCGGTGGTTTGATTTTTGCAGGAGGCGGTCAAAGTGTGTGTGGCTGTTCCTCGTGACCTCATTGGTTGGGCTCAAACGAACTCTTCCTCTCTCCAAGTCCGATTGGTCCACTCAAACTCCCAGGGCCCCACATCGCACGCGTGTCATTTGGATTCAACACTAGCACCTTGTTTCCTTTTATTTTATTTGTTTCATTATATTCATGACTAACCAACTAGCGCAAATGGAAAGGGAAGAAGGCATGTGAGAGGGAAGGCTTCGGTTCGATCCCAGGTCCAGACCTTTTTCAATTTTCTGAAATATTATTTCCAAATCCAGTGCGCATCATGTTCTGAAGGCCACCGCACACTATCAGATCTCATCCCTTGGATTAGTCTCCATCATAGATCTAATGCGCATCATATGCTAGTCCACCGTGAACCTTCAGAAGCTAGTTCCACTGGATCAGGCGCCAGTTTGGGCCAACTTTGGGCCCAACCAGCAATTTGGCAGCGCACCCCCCTCCTCTCTTCCAACAATCAGGCCCATTTCCTTACTTTTTTTATTTTAATTATTTTTTTCTTTTGTTTAGTAATCATATCTTTTTCTTAATAACTCAAAAAAAAAATCATTTTTTTATTTAATAAAAAAATTACCAAAAACATCAAAAAAAAATTTTCATAAAAAATATTTTGTTAATTAATTAGTTTAATTAAATTAGGGTAATTAATGCTTTTTTTTTATAATTAAAATAATTAGATTTAGGGTTCAATTCTATATTTAACTTAATTTTTCGTTAAAAATAAATATTTTCGCAATTTAGATTTCTAGGTCGGTCAATCACTTCTCGCATTTAATTTATCGCGCGTTTTTTTTTATTTTCCTTTTATTATTATATTGTAATTGCTCCCAAGTTGTAATAGTTAAATTAGGTTTAATATTTATCTTATTATTTTTTCCCGGATTTTTGAATATGTAATCCCCTCCCCAAAGCCTTGTAATAGCGTAGGACTGTTATTTTCTCGCTCTTATATTTTATATGCCTGTATATAATTGTTAACAACCTAGGCATGTATGATTAATGAATCAATCTTAGATCACTGAACTGCAAAGATAAATATAACTGAAATCAAACACTTTTGCACACTTGCACCCCTAGGGTATTACCTCACTTGGTTGCCTCGGAAATAATGGTCGTGTACCTCGAACGTAGGGATACCTTAGCAATGACCCGTGATTCAAAGTCGTCATAAAGGTCACAGTCCCTACTTGTCCCTCGAGTTGTCTACGAATTGATCTTATGACGATAGTCCCTTCGAAATGCTAAGGTATCTCTACTTGTTGCCTTCAGAGACCATTTCGTCCCTTCGAACGTCCCTTTAAACTCCAACGACGGTGCTTTCTATTCCTTAATAATAGGATAGTGTTGTCTAAAAGAAAGCGAATAGACCTTTTTCGAGTAGGTAGATTAGTTCCTAGGTACTTGCTCAAACAAAATGTTTTTCACACAAACACTTTTCAAAACAATTTTGAAACAAACTTCGTCACACTCTTGAGGACGGATACAAGAGTCATCACGAAGTAAAACCTTTTCAAAACAAGCACCCACAAGCAATTTGAAAAAATAGCAAGTACCTAAGAGGTCGTGGAAAACCACAGATAGAAATGGTGCTAACACCTTCCTTTTCTATAATCTACCCCCCGTACTCACAAACATTCTAGAGAAAAGTTTTTTCTATTCTTTTTCCTTTTCCTTGTTGGATGAAATAAAAGTCGGTGGCGACTCTTGCTTACCGCAACATTTTGCAAACAAAAATGCAAACCAGTATAACAGTCGGTTCTGCCACCGTATTACAGAACTGGCGACTCTGCCGGGGACTTATGATTTATTAAAGTGGGGTATACCTTAAGATTTAGGTCATTTTTAAATTGCTTTCCTGTTTGCTTTGTATGCTTTATTCTTAAAGGGTTTTGCTTGGGCATGATTAAAGATCCTATACCCGGATCTGGGGACACTTTTTAGGTAAACAACAATAGATCGTGGAGACTGTATGGCATAGACCGATATGGTTCAAGCAATGGTTGTGTTGGTGTGACACTTTGGTTGGTACCGGTATCCTTCGTGGGGAAACGAGGAGAATACGGGGCCGCCGCGTGGTGTCGTGAAGCACTAACGGACCTTAGAACCTTAGTTGAACAAACTTGGCCATTAGAAAGTAGTGAGATAGCCGGCCTCGGTATAAAGCCGAGGATTGGTTGATACTCGATGCTACACTCATTGAGATCAGACTTTCGGGATATTTCAGCCGCAAGAAAAGATTGCTTGAGCTGAAATAATGCTCGATAAAGGATGATCAGTGATATTGAGAATCTTTAGAACCCGATTACTTTTCTAAGACAGGTTTGAAACCAACTAAACTTCAAGAGGGTATGACCTTAAAACTCAAGCAGGCCTTAAACCTAATAACTTAGATTGATTTGTCTGTGTTTGTTGGACATGTGATTTATCATGACATCATGCATCATAACATAGCATTTATTCTTATTGCACTAACCATTTCAAGGACCAAGGGAATTTATCTTTGTTCTGTTTTGCAGATCATGGCTTCCGCCTGTAGAATCACTATCTGAATCAGCTTTGTGAAAGTACCTTCCCAACTCAAGGAGATAGTATGAAAGGTTCCCGAAACTTCTGCGTTCACTAAGAGACATGGTCGACTTCTCAACCTGGTTACTTCAAACTTTGATGAAAAGATGATGAGTATACTCTTTCAGTTCTTTGATCCCAAGTACCACTGCTTCACCTTTCCAGACTATCAGTTGGTGCCTACCATGGAAGAATTCTCTCAGCTGTTGGATATACCCATTCTTGAACAGTTGCCTTTCACATGTTTGGAAGAAGTTCCTAAGCCAGAAGTCATTGCCTCAGTTTTTCATCTGAAACGGGCCGACGTGGTATCCAATTGGGAAACAAGAAGTGGAGTAAAGGGTTTTCTAGCCAAGTTCTTGATAGACAAGTATGATACGGTGGGAGAACTGACTTGAGGTTTTGTGTTTACGTTCGCAAATGTTGCAGTTTAGAAAGAGTCGACACCGACTTTTCTTTTATCCAATAAGGAAAGGTGAAAAAGCACAGGAAAGACCTTTAGAGATTTTTTCTTGAGTTCAGGGGGTAGATTATGAAAAGGGAAGGTATTAGCACCCTTTCCATCCATGGTTTTCCATGGGCTCTTAGTTCCTTGCTAGATCACTTGCTTTTGTTTGAAAATGTGCTTTATGTGGTTTTTTGAAAGTATTTTAAAAAGGTGCCATCGTTTAGGCAAACTTTGTAATAGTTCTCGTTCGTAAGAACGTATACAAAGTGTTGAGCTTTTGAAAATATTCCATGTTTTGGAAAGATGTTTTGAAAGTGTATGTGATTTGTTTTTGAAAATAGCAAGGATATTTGTTTTGAAAGTGAGCAAGTAACTAAAAGTAATCTACCTACTCAAAAGGTCTGAGATGTGCTTTTCCTCCTCCTTTAGATGTTGCTATCTTACCATTGACTTGGTAAGAAGCCTCATCGTTGGAGGTGAAGAGACGAGCGTTAGGTCATCGTATGAACATGATAGCAATGTTGTGAGATGACTTAGCACTTTTTCTTTAGGGACTAAGATCATTTTGAAAGGCAACTTTGATAGCGTCATCGAGGGACTATGATCTTTTTTTGATTTGTTTGTGCTAAGACATCACACATGCATAACATGGCCATTTTTATAAAGCAACAAGTGGAATTAACCTAAGGGTGTAAGTGTGCGAGTGTATTTGATTGCATGCATAATTTGTCTTGAATTAGGGTTTTCTAAACATTGGTTTTATTCTTGTCATACATACCCTAATTACTATCAATTTATGAAAGCAATAAAAGTGTGGAAATGTAAAGTCCTACGCTATTACAATATTTTGGGGGATGGGGTGTACAAACTTCAAATGGGGGTTGCAAATTATATCCTAGGTTACTATTACAGCCATATTGAATAGGTTAGAATGTACAAAAAATGTAAAATGTTTGTCTGTTTAAAAAGGAAAATAACTTTTATTTAAGAAAATATTTTTGTCTCTCTTTTTTGTTAAAAGAAAATATAACATGCAAATATAAAATATTTTTGGTGTTTTTTAATTAATAATAAAAAACAATATGATGGCAAAATAATAAAAGAGAAAGAAAGCATAATCAGCGCAAAATGCTGAAAAATAGAAGAGGTCAGAAGTTCTGACTCTGACTTGCTGCACAAACAGAAACAACGTTAGTAGAAATATGGAAGCTCAGAAGTTCTGGATCTTATGAGGACTCAGAGGTTTCCAGAAGTTCTGACGCAACTGTCAGAACTTTGCCTCTCTTCACGCCAATCAGAATATCTACAACTTGGTTATTTCTTAACAGAACAGAAGTTACATACATGAAATATCAGAAGCATAAATCAAAAGCAACATGTATTTGCTAATTCTGATTCTGAATCCTAATTTCTTTATGAAGCTCTGAATAGGGATTTCTTCTACTTAAGGAAGGAAGATCCATGAATTTTCAGGATATGTACATCATCAGAATCAGAATATCTACATTATGCTAAATATGTAAAATCTGACAATGCTTAATCAATCATGATGAGGGTCAGCAGAAAACTTACCTTGCAGCTCGAAAGGATTCTGTGAACTGGAGGTTGGTCTTGAATTATGGTGATGTTCTGAGCAACTTCTTCACGTACTCAGCGGGATGGAAGTTTGCAACTTCTGGAACAACCAAGGGCTGATATTCTGACTTCTTTGGGGTGGAAATGAATGGAGAATGTATGGCAATAGGAATACAAAAGTTAAGGTAGCTTCTAATGTGTGAATCAGCGACTGCATGGATGGCTTTAGTCAAGAACACTTGAGGAAAACAATGGAGTTTGAATGTAAGGGATCAATGCTAAGATTTTGGTATTTTGTGTTTATAGTTTCTTGGGTTCTTGGAATTTTTGCAGTAGTTCAAAGCTTTCTTTCTCAATTTCCTCGCCTCTTTCACAAATTTTCTGGCCTTTTTCAGTGTGCAAATGGTGTTCTATTTATAGGAAAAGTTTTGCAGTTGGGGCAGTCAAGTGGCACAACCATCATATGCTAGATGCTGACTTACTCTTGAAGTAAGATTAAACAAGTGGGGTTCAATGCATCAAGTTGGATGGTTAACAGCTCCTAGGCTGGATTTGGCAGCGTGAATTAAGGAAAAGTAGCAACAGCGCGTGGGTCTAGCATGCTTTGCACAGAAGTTTGTCTTCCCAAGACAGTAGGGGTACACGTGGGGAAAATCCCTTGGATAGAGACTTCACAAGTGGGTGTGAGCATTAAATGGGTTCCCATGTGAAACTCTGCATCCTTGCTTGACTCTGGATCAAAATTTTTGTTTAAGCGGAGCATCTCATCTTCTGATCCTCTTATCTTCTGACTTCAGCATGTTCTGAAGGATCCTTCATACTTTCCAGTAAGCTTGCAACATGTTTTGTAATCTTATTTGTTTTAACCTTTGCAAACTCTGACTGAACCTTTATAAAAACTGGTTCAGAAGTTCTGACTAAACTCTGTCTTGAGAATATCCAGAATCTGCTGAGTATGAACACTGGCCCAGAAGTTCTGAAATTGTCACATATCTTAAACACTTAGAAAAATTTCTAAGCTTTTAGAATTTGATTCTTCCAAAATAAAAATTGACTTTTGAAACTCTTGATGAAGCAAACTTCATATTCCAACATGTCTTGATGAAATATGATTTTTGAGATTTGACTTTGATCCAAAAGTCAAAGTTAGACTCCTTAGTGTGCAAATGACCATTTTGCCCTTGTAAATGGTTTGCTTGGAAAAATTGATAATTCAAGGCTTGGAATTGGATGAGAGAAAACTTGAGGATTTAGGGTGATTCCTTGAGAAATGAGAGGGCAAATTTTGGGGGTGCAACAGCTGCCCCTGTTCAAACTTCTTGAACCTGAAGAGTTAGATTGGCGGATCCGCCATTCGTGACTTGAAGGTGAAAGATGATTGAACACTAGCGTGCCCATAAATTTGCACTCGAAGATGCATGGTGAATGGGCTTATAGATGCCATTTGGAGGAATGTTGGTAAATGCCGGAAGAAGTATCAACATAAATCTCTTGTTGATTTATACTAAAATTGACGTTTTACTTGGGAGAATAGGGGTTAGTAAAAATGCAAATGCTTTCATGATGTTCACCAGATGTGGTATCATGCTAAATGCATATGGTATGTACATGTTATGATGTATAAACGTGAAATGTCTGTTTTCATCCGGGAAAATAAATCCCTTACTACTGCTTAGGAAATCTTCAGAGGTTGAATCCCTGATTGCCTGTTGGAAATGAAGAGCATGCATATCTTCAAAGGATACTTTTCTGGGGAACATCGCTCAAATGTCAGTTGTTATCTGGTCGGATCTAGGCTTCACAGTTGCTGAGGATAAAGTAGTCGGCTGCTATCTGGTCGGATCTAGGTTTCATGGCAACTTACTTGGAAGAAGAGATGAATTAACTATTATCTAGTCGGATCCAGGCTTTGCAGAAAATTCCTTGAAATTGAATAGTTATCTGGTCGGGTCCAGGCTTCATAACAACTTGCTAAGGATGCGGAGGTTAACTGTTATCTGGTCGGATCCAGGCTTCACTGTAACTTACCGGAGGAAAGGATGAATTAACTGTTATCTGGTCAGATCTAGGCTTTGTAGAAAATTCCTCGAAATTGAATAGTCATCTGGTCGGGTCCAGGTTTCACGGTCTTTTGGAAAACTGTACTGTTATCTGGTCGAATCCAGTTTTCATAGTGTCTTTCCGAGATTCATGGTTAATTGTTATCAGGCTTCACAATAAACTATTTGAAAACTGTTGTTTGGTTGGGTCCATGCTTCGCAGATTTCTTTGATGAAGTTAATTGTTATCTGGTCGGGTCCAGGCTTCATAATAAACTGGTTGAAAACTGCTATCTGGTCGGGTCCAGGCTTCGCAAATTTCTTTGATGAAGTCAATTGTTATCTGGTCGGATCCAGGATTCACAATATATTGGTTGAAAACTGTTATCTAGTCGGGTCCAGGCTTTGCAGATTTCTTTGATGAAGTCAATTGTTATCTGGTCGGATCCAGGCTTCACAATAGACTGCTTGAAAACTGTTATCTGGTCGGGTCCAGGCTTTGCAGATTTCTTTGATGAAGTCAATTGTTATCTGTTCGGATCCAGGCTTCACAATAGACTGCTTGGGGATTTAGTTGTTATCTGGTCGGTTTCCAGGTTTCACAACGAATTTCTGAGGGTGATCGCTATCTGGTCAGATCCAGGCTTCGCAACGGCTTTCTTGAGAGGATGGAAATGAAAATTGATATCTGGTCGGGTCCAGGTTTCTCAGCCATTTGTTGGGGATAGAGAGACAACTCTACTGGGGAAAAGAAGTTAAACCTTGGTCGGATTGAGTTTAAGATCTTATATATATTTGAAGAGTTAGGATATTATCTGGTCGGATCCATGTTTCATAGCATTTTGAAATCATCTATTATCCGTTCGGGTCCGGGTTTCAGTAATTCAAGAAGTCAAAATGTTATCTGGTCGGGTCCAGGCTTCAGTAATTGAAGAAGTCAAACTGTTATTTGGTTAGGTCCAGGCTTCAGTAATAACTTGAAAATTGCGCTAATATCTGGTCGGATCCAGGCTTAATAGAATTTCTTGGTAATAATAAAGGCTTTGGAAGGCTTTAATGGGGATTAGGGGTTGTGGCCCTGTGATTTTCAGTCATTTGAAAGGGAAATTCAAACTGGAGAGTATAGACTCAGTCGGGTAAGGCAGACTCAGCTTGGGGAGTTTGGGCTTAACTGGAGATGATGGGCTCATTTGGGCAATGATGGACTCTGTCTGGAGATAAAAAACCTCGGTTGGAGAAGATATACTCAACTGGGGAATTTATACTCACTGGAGAGTGTATACTCAGCTGGGGAAGATGGGCTCAACTGGGCAATTTGGACTCACTGGGGAGTATATACTCAGCTGGGGATGATGGGCTCAGTTGGGTAATTTGTGGTGTCTTGATTATTGTATGTTGAGAAACTTGCACTTGGCTGGGGGAAATAACCCTGTTGGGGAAATAAACCTTGTTGAGAAGGTGGATTTCCTTAAGGAAGAGATCCCCTAGGCTTCAATCTTGTAAAAATTAACTTGGCTGGGGAGAAAGTTGCCAATAGGTTGGGACTCTGGTCGGGGATTATCCTGTGTAAGGAGATTATGGGCAACCCCGTTGGGGAAAGTTTTATTGTCACCTCCCTGGTGGAGATAGTGATGATGAGATAACTCTACGGGGCTATTTCATATACATTAAAGAGATGCTTACTGCTGTTGTGTGCTGATGCTCTGTTGATGCAGCTGCTTAGCAGGACACATGTTCCAAATAGCTTTAATTATATTCATATGCATATGTTCATTCAATTTTAGTCATTGGATAAATTTGCATTCAAAACAGAGATAGAAAATTTTGCACTTCAAAGTGTATTTGTATTGATATTTTGCCCATGAATAGACTTTTTGTACATAGATATGGAAATCCTAGTAAGAGGAAATCGCAAAAAGGAAAACAAAATTGAGAAATGAGAACAAATAGCCATGTGAAATGATCTCATTTCCTTCCAGCTCTACTGTTGCCCCAATGTCTTCGAACATCCTTTATCGTTGATCAAAATTGATTGGATTGATCCTGGACCATGTGAACTTGGACCTTGGTGATGGAATTGACTGTGTTGATTCCACAGGACATAGTCGTACGCTTTTAATCCTTAATTTTTGCCTGAACCTCCCTTTCGGGTTTTCGGTCCACCAGAATACCCTTTTTTTCCCAAGTCGCCCTTTCGGGTTTTCAACTTGCCGGGTGTATAATCTTTTGCCTATATCCCTAATTTTTCCCCAAACCTTTTGGTTTGCCGGGATGCCCTTATTTTGCCTAGGTGTGTCAACCTAACGGGTCTCTTATGCGTAGTATTTTTTAACTATGTCCGCGTTTATAGGATGTGGGAAATCTTCACTGTCCATGGTGGTCAGTATCATGGCACCACCAGAAAAAACTCTCTTGACAACAAACGACCCTTCATAGGTGGGAGTCCACTTTCCTCTGGGGTCACCTTGTGGTATAATGATGCGTTTTATCACCAAGTCACCGACTTGATATACTCGAGGCTTGACCTTTTTGTTGAAAGCCTTGATCATTTGTTTTTGATACGTCTAACCATGGCAAATAGCTGTTGTACCCCAATTTTTGACCTAAGATCCCATTTCTATTTTTGCATTTTTTAAGATGAGTCAAGGTCACGATATATGGTCGATTTTAACGTCTCACCTTCGAGCTTTGACTATGCGAAGATTGTCAAGTGTTTTGAATATTTTTAGCATATGTATCACTAATTTCTAATCGCATACAAAGGTGTATGTTCATGTTTTCTTTTGTGTCATGTGCAGAGACAGGTCTGAATCAAGAGCATCAGGTGTCGCACCTCAATTAAAGTTTTGAGTCTCCCAAGCCCGAAGTACGGTTGATTGTGGATTCTCGAAGACTGATTCATCAAGGCACAACTGTTGCACCCTAAATTTCGCCCCTAATATGTTTTAGTCGCACTTTCATATCATATTTTGTTATTTGGTCACAATCATTAGTAAATATCTTCATTCATCACATTTTGCATCATTAGTCGTATTTAAGTTGACTAGGAAAAGTCAGTTTAAATCAAAGTTTGCATCGTCTTTCAGTTGTAAAATACCCGACATTTCACTTCATGCATTTTTATCTGTTTACTATTTTCTTACATCGCTCCAAGTTGTTTATATGTCGATAATAAAAATATTTTGGTTTTATAGACAGACTGTTAAAAGCGATTCGATATTGTGCAAAAAAATAGCGATAAAAATATTTCAAGTTTTCACCTTTTACTGATCATTTTATGAATCCGTGTTTCGCGTAGATTATGACGGTATGCTCGATTTATTATTTTGATACAGTTTGAAGTCTCATTTTTAACCGTAAATGTTTGTTCAGCCTGATATTTTTGTTCTCATTTTATTTCGATTTTGATCATTTTAATATTTTTTTCATTTATCTTTGAGACGTGTAGTTTATTTTAATGTGTTCATTTCATTTTTTCGGATAGATTTTTGTCCATTTTTTACCGTTTTTAGTCATCTTGGGTCTCTATTTTTTATATTCAAAAATAAATATAATTTGTTTTTTAAATTGAGTTAATTTTATACTTTTAGGTTTTTAAGTTATTTTTATCATTAAAGGGCTTTTCTGTCATAAAAAAATGTTTGTTACACTTTGCTTTGCTCTCATTGGTTGTAAGCAAGAGTTGCAGATCGATAGAAAAAAGAAAAATAGTAAACGGATAGAAGAAGTAGAATTTTCCTCTTTGACCTGTCTATATAAAAACTACTTTTTCTTTCTTTGTAACTCACAAAATACAACAAAAGCAAATTCACAGTAATACACTCTCTCGCCTCTGTTACATCTGCTAGCTACCCAATTGCCAAAAACCCAATTTCCTTTTTCTTCCTCACACCATCACACTCACCTCTCGTCTCCCACTTCAATGCCTTCAACTCAACCGTAACCCACTTCACCATCCATCTCCATCCTCTCCTTCAATCCCACTTTCACCAACACTCCTTCTCAATTCCCACCTAACCTCCCTCTCCCTCACCGCCACCCTCGATTCACCGTCAAAGCCCACAGTTCTAACTCCCCCGTTCTTCACCACCTCAAAAACATCGCCGGAGCAGCAGTCTTCTCCGTCGCAACCGCCACTGCCGTACTCACATTTTCACCTTCCCCTACCAGAGCCCAACCGCCGCCTACACTCACCGAAGTCATCGACGAAATTGAAATTGAAACCGAAACAGATGCAGTTCTCGCCGATGCTGACACCACAGAAACATCGCCTCTGTCCGAATTCCTCGAAACAAACGATGAATCTTCATCACCGGAAGCTCTGAAGTCTCTTCTTCAACAGAAGCTTGACCTCGGCGAAGACGAAGAGGCGTTAAAGATCCTCAAACACCTGATCTCATCGCAACCACAAGTATCATACTGGAAGTTCCTCGCGGCGAGGTTAACTACCGAAATTGGAGATACCGACAGCGCAAGAACTTTCTATGACGAAATCCTAAAGTCAAACTCGCTTTCTTTCGAAGCGCTTTTCGAAAACGCGCTTTTGATGGACCGTTGCGGAGAAGGAGATGCTGTAATTGAAAGGCTTGGAGTTGCTTTGGAAGACAACAAGGAAAAGGAAGCCAGGGATGTGAAGTTGATAACGGCTCAGATTCTGTTTCTGCAAAAGAATGTTGATGAAGCTTTGGGTATGTATGAGGTATTAATCAAAGAAGATGCTAATGATTTTAGACCTTATTTTTGCAGGGGAGTGATTTATACATTGCTTGATAAGAATTATGAAGCTAAGGAGTAATTTGCAAAGTATAGGGATTTGTCACCTAAGAAGTTTGAGGTTGATGGTTACTTGAGAACACCTTTGTCAAGGATCAAAGATTTTGGTACTGATCAAAGCTAGAATAATGATGCAATCTTGATAATAATGTTGGAATGTTACAAACAACAACTCTCCGTAACATCATCCTCCTTGCTCTCTCTTCAAAGCAAGAACACACACAGCATCTCCATCCGCTCATCTCTAACAGTACATCTGCTTTCGGTTTCAACATTTTCGATCCTGTTGCTGACAAGCTTATGGTTGCTGCTACTTTGGTTTTATTATGTACTAGACCTTTGGAGGTTGGTTTCTTTGCACAAGCACCTTGTTTACTAACCAATATACCCCCTTATACTCTGCTTGCACCCCTTTGTTAAAAATTTGTTTTTTAGTTTAATTTCTTAACTTATTTGTTTTAGTTATTTAGTTTAGTTAGTAAAAATTATTTAGTAATCGCATTGTTTTAGTTAAGTAATTTAACCATGGAATCAATTTAGAATTATTTAATAATCTTAGAATTTTTAGTTAGTTTAGAATTATTTTGATAACCTTTGAATTTTTAGTTAGCTTAGATTTATTTTAGTAACTTTAGAAATTTAAGTTAGTTTAGATTTAACTTAACAACTTTAGAATTTTAATTTTATAACTTAGTGATTTTATAATTAACTTAGTTTATATTTAAATTAGTTTAGATATAATTTAGTAATTTTAGAGCTTTAATAACTTTAGAATTTTTATTTGATTTAGATTTTAACTTGATAACTTTAGAATTTTTTTAAATTTAATTTAGTAACTTTAGAATTTTATTTGTTTTAGGTTTAATTTGATTTAGGTTTTAATTTAATAATTTTAGAGTTTCCATTTAGATTTAATTTAATGCCTTTATAATTTCGATTTAATTTAAATGTAATTTACTAATTTTAAAATTTTAATTTAGTTTAGATCCAATTTAGTAATTTTAGAATTATTTTTTATAGCCTTAGAATTTGTAGTTAGTTTAGAATTATTTTAACAAGTAATCTTAATAACTTTTTTAGATGATTAGTTACATTTATTTGTTTTATTTCCTTGTGGATTTTCGAATATTTGTAATTTGATGTTTATCTTATTTCGCTTGTTTGCTCAATTCCAAGGGAAATGTTTCAACTCAGCTGACTTCATGTCATCAAATACGTCTTCTACAATCGTGCGAATAACCTCATTCATTTTTTGCTTGTTTACTATTTTTCCAAACTTAAGATAATTTTCCCAAAAGACTCCATTTTCAAACTCACACCTTTTTAAGTCAAAACTTCGACACTAGGTCGTCGTATCTTCAAAAATCTCGTCCATACCCATCTTTTAGCCAAACGAACCATTTTAATCAAACAAACAATTTTAACCAAAAACAGATATTTCAAAAGGTTTATGCGGAGTACCACAGATGCATTGGGTGCTAATACCTTCCCATTGTATAACCAACCCCCGAACTCTCGATCTCTTTTAAAAATGCATTGTATTTTCATTACTTTTAAATATTACTTTACATTGCACATTTTAGGGTTTTATTTCGCTCTTTTCCCTTTTCCCTTGGAAATAATAAAGCGCGGTGGCGACTCTTGCTTTTGTGAGTTAAGTTAATTAATAGCTTGATCTCCGATTTTCACCGCTACAATAGAAACTAATTGCTTTTCATCTATCAAGTTCAGCTGATCCAATCTCGTTTGAATCCACTCATCTTCGCTTAGGCTGTCTCAATCATAATCCTCAGCAAGGTAATTTGAACTTCTACTGGAAAAACAGCTTCCATACCATAGACTAGAGAAAAGGGAGTTGCCCCAGTTGATGTTCTAGCTGAAGTACGATAGCCATGTAGAGAAAATGGTAACATCTCATGCCAATCTTTATAGGTCACTACCATTTTCTGCATAATCTTCTTGATATTTTTGTTGGCCGCTTCGACTGCGCCATTCATTTTCGGTCTATACGGAGAAGAATTGTGATGCTTGATCTTAAATTGAGTACACAACTCCTTGATCATGGCATTGTTGAGGTTAGTCCCATTGTCAGTGATGATCCTTTCGGGGATACCATAACAGCAGATGAGGTTGTGTCTGATGAATCTGGCTACCATATTCTTGTTGATTGAGGAAAATGAGGCGGCTTCGACCCATTTGGTGAAATAGTCGATAGCAACAAGAATGAAGCGATGTCCATTGGAAGTTGTGGGCTTGATCTCTCCGATCATGTCAATACCCCACATTGCAAATGGCCATGGAGCAGTCATGACATTCAGAGGGATTGGAGGTACATGGACTTTGTCAGCGTAGATTTGGCATTTGTGACAAGTCCTTGAATGTTGATGACAATCAGTCTCCATCGTTGACCAATAGTAACCTGCTCTTAAGATTTTCTTGGCCATCGTATGTCCACTTGAGTGAGTACCGAAAAGACCATCGTGCATGTCTTCCATAATTTTCTATGCCTCCTTCTTGTCCACACATCAGACTAGAGTCGAGTCATGGTTGCATTTGTACAATATCCCGTTACTTAGGAAGAATTTGGCTGCAAATCTTCGTAAGAACTTTCTGTCATTGATAGATGCCCTTTCTGGATACTCCTGTGCTTCAAGGTATCTCATCAGCTCATGGTACCATGGATTTTTCGCATCGGTATCAAGCTCATAGCAATGTGCAAGTTCATCGAATCTTTCAATTGTTATCATAGGGGCTTCATTATCCCATCTGACTTTAAACATTGAATACATGGTTGCCAAAGCATCAGCCAACTGGTTTTCTTCTTTAGGGAAGTGCTCGAACGTGATTTATTCGAAGTAAGGAATTAGGGATAGCACAAACTCCTTGTAAGGGATAAGGTTAGGGTGTTTAGTGTCCCAATCTCCTCTTACTTGGACGATCACCAAGTCGGAATCTCCAAACACATCCAAATGTTTTATCCTTAAGTCAATGGCAGCTTTCAGACCTAAGATGCATGCTTCATACTCAGCCATATTATTTGTGCAATCGAAGCATAGTCTGACAGTGAAAGGAGTGTGGCAACCTTCAGGAGAGATGATAACAACACCAATTTCGTTACCTAAGGCGTTGGAAGCCCCATCAAATACCATAGTCCATCGGGATCCTTGTTCAGGTCCGTCATACGGTTTAAGTTTCGCACAACCAGTTATCAGCATGATGTTCTCATCAGGGAAGTCGAAGTTTAATGACTGATAATCATCCATAGCTTGATGGGCCAAATGATCTGCTAGTAGACTTCCTTTGATGGCTTTTTGATTTGTGTATTGAATGTCGTACTCAGTCAAGATCATTTTCCATCTGGCTATTCGTCCGGAAAGGGCATGTTTTTTGAAGATGTACTTAATCGGATCCATCTTAGAAATCAACAAAGTGGTATGAGTCAACACGTACTGCCTTATCCGGCGAGCAGCCCACGCTAAAGCATAACAAGTTTTCTCGAGCAGTGAATATATGGTTTCACAGTCAGTAAACTTTTTGCTTAGGTAGTAAATTGCATGCTCTTTTCGGCCAGACTCGTCATGTTGGCCCAAAACACACCCCATAAAATTCTCTAGTACTGTCAAGTACATGATCAAGGGTCTTCCCTCAACTAGAGGCATGCGAATAAGAGGTTCTTGTAGGTATTCTTTGATTTTACCAAAGGAAATCTGGCATTCATCATTCCATCTGACTACCTGATCTTTCTTCAAGAGTTTGAAGAGTGGCTCACAAGTAGCAGTTAAGTGTGATATGAAACGGGCAATGTAATTGAGACGACCCAAGAATCCTCTAATTTATTTTTCAGACCGAGGGACTGGAATTTTTTGGATGGCCTTTATCTTGGCAGGATCAACTTCAATGCCTTTATTGCTGACCACAAAACCTAGAAGCTTCCCAGAGCGTACTCCGAATGTGCACTTGTTAGGGTTTAACCTTAGTTTATATTTCTTTAGTCTCTTAAATAGTTTGTGCAGGTGATCGAGATGTTCTTTTTCGGTTTGTGATCTGGCGATCATATTATCCACATATACCTCTATCTCATGATGAATCATGTCATGAAATAAAGCAACCATAGCCCTTTGATATGTTGCCCCTGCATTCTTTAACCCGAATGGAATGACCTTGTAGCAGAAGGTGCCCCATTGTGTAACGAAAGTAGTTTTTTTCATATCTTCGGGAGCCATCTTTATTTGATTATAGCCTTAGAAGTCATCCATGAATGAGAAGACTTTATGCTAAGAAGTATTATCGACTAAGACGTCAATGTGTGGTAGAGGTAAATCATCATTGGGGTTTGCCCTATTCAGATCCCTATAGTCTACGCACATGCAAAATTTCTCGTCTTTCTTTGGCACCGACACTATATTGGCCACCCATTGAGGATAGAATGCTACAACTAGGAATCCTGCATCAATCTGTTTCATTACTTCTACTTTGATCTTTTCAGACATGTCAGGCCTCATACGACGAACTTTTTGTTTAACAGGAGGGCAGTCTTCTTTAGTTGGCAGACGATGAACCACAATGTTGGTATCTAACCCATGCATATCTTCATACGACCAAGAAAATACTTCCGTATAATCGCATAACATCTTAACCAAGCGGCTCTTGACACTGCTTTCCAACTTAGCGCCGATCCTGATTTCCTTCTTATCTGACTAAGTACCCAAGTTGATAATCTCAATCGACTCTTCATGTGGTTGAATAGCTTTTTCCTCTTGTAACAGAAGTCTGGCTAGTTCTCCTGGTATGTCACAATCTTCCTCCCTTTCGTCTTCGGCTTGGTTGATAGGAAATTCAAAGTCATAGTTGGCAATAGTAGAGTCATTGACAATAGGATTCAGAGTGGATGTAGACCTGTAAAAGTGTGTGTGTGTGTGTGTGTGTGTGTGTGTGTGTGTGTGTGTGTGTGTGTGTGTGTGTGTGTGTGTGCATATAAGATAGATGGATATCTTTTGGAAATGTATTTGAAAGAAAAGAAAGACAATGAACACATATTTTTGAATGCAAAAAAGTCCAATGAACTGAATGATCATATGATTAGATGAACATAAATAAAACCCTTGACAAAAGGACCAAAGTGCCCCAGGCTAGGCACATGGCTTAAAAGTCATTATCAAAATATTACAGACAACGAGTTCTTGAATTGATTAGAAAGCAAAAACAAGTAGATTACTCCTCAATGAAGGAGATGGGCACAAAGTCCTTTGTATGCCAATTGTTGGGCTTCCCTTCGATTTTCGGGTAGATCCAGTCTTCAAAAGCACACTCATCATCGGAGTCCTCTACAGCATTCACTTCATGACTTTTGAGGCGGAGAGGCGGCTTTCCAGTACGAGCACCTCTAATTTATTTCCGAGCTTTGGAGGTGAAACCTAAACCAAACTTGTCTGCCTTGAACGGGATATCGAGGAGTTGACCCCACATCTCATTGTTTCCTTCTTCTACTACAGCACGGGCATCCTTAAGAGAAACCATCTTGGGGATAAATTTATCGGCTCTTGGAGTGTCGGAGGAGATTTTGGTGGCGGACACAACTTCAAACGTCTGGCAAGGAGTTTCTATGAATTCACCATCCATTTCTACGTATTTGAAAGAATTGAGATGGCTCACCATAAATTCTTCTTCACCGCAAACAGTGACAACCTTCCCTTGTATTGGATATTTTAACTTCTAGTGGAGAGTAGAAGTGACCGCACCCGCCCTAGGGATCCATGGGCGCCCAAGCAAGCAAGAATATGCAGGCCGTATGTCCATTATGTAGAATATGGAGTTGAAAATCTGCGAACCAACCTTAATTGGGAGACTCACCTCTCCATGAACCACCCTTTTCGACCCATCAAATTCCCTCACAACAATGTCACTTGGCTTCAAAACCAAACCTTCACGGTCTAGCCGATCTAAAGCGCCTTTAGGCAACACATTTAAAGATGAGCCTGTGTCTACCAAAACATGTGCCGGAGTGGTCCCCTTACATTCAACAGAGACATGCAAGGCTTTATTATGATTCTTTCCCATGGGAGTATAATCTGCATCAAAGAACCCCAGATCATTGTCAGCTGTCATACTTGCTACGCAGTTCTCAAATTGGTCGGTTGTGGTTTCTTGAGGCACATGAGCCTTTTTCAAGAACTTAATTAAAGCTTGTGCATGGGCGTCGGAACATAGCAATAAGGACAACATTGATATTTTAGAAGGGTTTACCCCAACTGCTCTACTATTTTGAAGTCGCTTTTCTTGATGATCTTCAGAATCTCCTCCATCTCTTGAGTGGATGGTTCTTCTGTAACAAACTTTTCAGCGGGTGCCTCTTCCCTGGCAGGCTCTCCTTCTTTCCATTTCCCTTTAGTACTGGCACCAGAATTTCCATTGGTTATGCGGACTGGAACTGTGGTAGTGGTTGGTGGTGAGATAATAGGGGAAAAGACCCTTCCTGTTCTTGTGACTTTACTAGAACCAGTAATATTAGTAACACCAGCTTCATTATCATCAATCCAAGAATCTTGTTTTACCCCATGGTAATAAACCTCGGCACCATAATTCCACGGTACCCGCTTTATCAGAGGTGTATGGAACAGGTACGGAAACAGTGATTATAAGAGGAGCAATGATTGGTTCGTTCGAAATCCTGATAGGACATTTGGATGAGATCTTAAGAGGTTTGTTTGAAATTGTTATGACGGCCAAATCTTCAGCTTTGTCAATTGAATTTTTGATGGCAGGGATCTTTTCGAATAGAATTTCGCGGCTATCCATCAGGCGTTGTATACCTTTCTTCAGTTCTTCACACCCATCGGACTGTCTCATACAACACACACAGCCTTTTTCACAGCCAGGGAAAGTTCCAGCTTTCAACAGATTGTTCTTAATTACATCCGCCAGAGTAGTTAATTCTTCAACAGAGGCAATGATAATCGTGTCTTCGACAGCATTAACACCTTTGTCGTGCTTCGGCATTGGAGTGGTAATTACATTTGGCGTCGGAGGAGGATCAAATTCAATAGTCTTGTTGTCAATTAAATCCTGGATTTTGTTTTTTAAGGCCCAGCACTGATCAATCTCATGCTCGGGGCTATTTGAATGATAAGCGCACTTAGAATTTGGATTATATCTGGGTGATGAGGTGTCAGGGTTGGCGGAAGGATCCCGCAATGTCACTAAATTAGCCCTGAGCAGATGTTGAAGGGCTTGGGATAATGACATGCCTAACCTTGTAAACTGTCTTCTTGGAGATTCAACACGTTGATGATTTGCAGATGGTCATTGAGTAGCAGTCGGATTGGAGATTTGGACAACATTGATAGACTGATGATTGTTCATTTTGGTATGGGTCATTTCTCCATACACAACATTAACTTCTTTTTTCACGGCAAAAGGTTTCTTGACAGGATTGGGAGTGGAAGTAGATGCCACATAAATCTTTCCACTTTTAATGCCACTTTCAACTCTTTCACCTGTTAGGATTAATTCGGTGAAACCAGAAGAAGAACAGCCAACCAATAGATTAAAGGAAGGACCAGATAATATGCTCATGAACATGTCAATGTATTCTCTATCAGTCAAGGGAGGTTGGACCCTACTAGTAAGGTCTCTCCACTTCTGTGCACATTCCTTAAATCCCTCATTCTTCCCCATGGCTATACCTTGCAATTGAACCCATGTCGGTGCCAAGTCGGTGTTATACTGATATTGATGGTAGAAGGCAGTAGCTAGACCCTCCCAAGTATTGATGCGAGAGCCATCCAACTGATAAAACCATTCAAGTTGTGTTCCAGCCATACTCTCTTGGAAAAAGTGAATCCAGAGTTTTTTATCAGCAGTGTGCAGTTGTATCTTGTGCACATAGGACTTCAAATGGAGCTTTGGGCAAGAAAACCCATCGTATTTTGCAAAGGTTGGTATTTTGAACTTGTGGGGAATGACTACCCCATAGATTAAGCCCAAATCGTCAAAATTCAAACCGGGAATAGCTTGGATTTCAACCGCTTTCAACCTGTCTTCTAGCTGCTTGTATTTGATGTCTGCGGGTGCATATTGTTCATTGAAATAATCATCATCAAATTCTTGGTCATTGATACAGTCGGCCTGAGTACTCCTGACCTCACCAATTTGGTTCTCGTCCTCTTCGGATGAATCTTCCTCTATTGGAATTTGATGGATTGTCTCCTTGAACCTTTTACCCATGTTGAGTAGAGCTTTCTTCTTTGGCTTTTTCTTAGCGGCCAACAAGGCCATCATATCTTACTGCCCCTTGGCCAGGGCGAGTAAAGCTTCATGAAATTGAGAATTCTAGGCTTGGAGTTCCGTCACAGTTTTCTCTAGATCCATCTTGCTGAAATAAACAGCGGAGAGATAACGAAACCTGTTATGCGGAAACTTGTCATGTTATGATGCATGAATATGAAATATGCAAATGATTTTAAGGATTTAAGGAATTTAAATTTGTATAGACAAAGAGTGAATAAACGTTAACTTGTATTAAAGAGTTCTGATTTGAATACAAACATGCCTCTTGGGCTTACAACAATAGAAATAAGCATAAAGTAAACTCCTAAGACAGAAAAGTTGTGCGCATCTTCTTTGGTGCAATGTAGGTGTTTAAGCTCCTTTCTTCATGAAGCTCACTTGTAAGCTCTAATATCTTCTTCTCACTCTCATAGAACTTAGCTTCAAAGGTGTCCCGCTCTCCTCGTAATTGAATCCAAGCGTTTTGCAAATCTTCAAGGGAAGTAGGCATATTAAGATAGAGGATAGTATGTGGAATCTCTACCTCGACTACAGGTTCCATGATAACAGGTAAGACGGATTCATAAGGCATCTTGAGACTTTGAGCACGAGCCCTCACCCATTTAAGGTAAGAGTGATACGGTGGCAGAACCGACTGTTTAATACTGGTTTGCGTTTTGTGTTTGCAAAATGTCACGGTAAGCAAGAGTCACCACTGACTTTTATTTCATCCAACCGAAAAGGAAAAAAGTATAGAAAAAAAATCCTTTTTTGAGATATTCTGAGTACGGGGGGTAGATTATAGAAAGGGAAGGTGTTAGCACCCTTTCTATCCATGGTTTTCCATGGGCTCTTAGGTACTTGCTCATTTTTAAATTGCTTGTGTTTGTGTGCTTTGTTTTGAAAATGTTTGACTTCGTGATAACCCTTGTATCGGTCCTCAAAGGTGTGATGAAGTTATTTTAAAAATTTGTTTGAAAAGTGTAAGTGTGAAAAGTTTTGATTTGAGAAAATACCTTCTAGCATCTACTTACTCGAAAAAAAGATCATTTATATTCTTGTTTCATTTAGACAGCGCTATCCTACTATTGAGAATCAGGTAGCACCGTCGTTGGAATTGTATGGGTCAATTCGAAAGGGACATACGATCACTAGAGCAAAATTAGGACACCTTAGTAATAACCCTAGAGTCTTAAGATCATATTCGAGGCAACATTTCTGAGGCAACATTTTAGAGGCAACATTTCCGAGGCAACATTTCCGAGGCAACATTCGAATGGGACGTTTGATCTTTTTTAGACAGGAGGGAAACCACTAAGACACCCTATGCTTAATGATCGTTTACCGAAGGCAACCGAAGTGAGAGTATACCCTAGGAGTGATATGTGCGAGTGATTTATTTCAGTTATTTATCTTTGCATATTAGGGTTTTCTAACCGTATTAATTTGTCATGCATTCTTGTCATACAATCCTATTGGAATACATCTAAACAGTTAAGTATTTACGGGAATTGAAAATGCAAAAAAATAAACCTACGCTATTACAAGGCTTCAGGGAGGGGGATTAATTACATAGCCAAAAACCCGGGAATTTAAACAGTAAATAAAACCCTAAATTAAACTATTACAAACCATGAACAGTTACAAAAATATTGGCAAAATAATTAACAAGCGTGCGGTGAATTATACGAAACGACTAGGGTTTTGACCATTGACTAAACATATTTGCGATTGATTAAAAAAAGATGTTTTTGTCATGTTTTGTTGTTTAAGAAAATAATGAAACAATTAAATTAAAAAGAAAACCCTAAGTTTTAATTAATTTTAAATTAAGAAAAGTAAATTAATCCACTCTAAAACTTATTTTTGTATTTTATTTATTTGGGAAAAAATAAAAGAATTAAATCAAGAATTTAACCTAATTTCTATTTGATTTTATTTATAAAAACAAGTTAAAATTGCCCTAAGTTAAATTAAATTAAATTAAAAAACATTTATTAAGAAAATAAATCTTTTTTTGTGATTTTTGATTGGTTAATTTAAAATAAATTTTGTGTTGATAAAAATCGAGATAATTAAAGAAAAGGAATTAAAGAAAAATAGTAGAAATAACCACATGGGCCTACTGTCAGCAGATCTGGCTGGAGACAAATCCAAAAGATGATGACCCTCAGAAGGTGAGGTGCACTGGTTCTAGTTCTATCTGATGGATCTAAAAGATGATGACCCTCAGAAGGTGAGGTGCGCTGGATCTTGTTCTGGCTGATGGATCCAGAAGATGATGACCCTCAGAAGGTGAGGTGCGCTGGATCTGGTTGTGGCTGATGGATCTTGAAGATGATGACCCTCAGAAGGTGAGGTGCACTGGATCTAGTTCTTGCTGATGGATCCAGAAGATGATGACTCTCAGAAGGTGTATGCGCTAGATCTGGTGAAAACAATAGAGAAAATGCCAAAAGCTCACGTCTGGGATCGAACCTAGGACATGAGTTTATGATTTCCTTCCCCTGACCAACTGAGATGGATGTTAACTTGTTAATATAATAAAAAAAATAATATATTGGAAAACAAGTTAGTGGCCAGAGTAACGTGCCAGAATTTAAACTAGCCAGTCAGGTTGTGACACGCTGTTGTCTTCTTCCCTAGAACCGTCATTTTAGGCTCTGAACCTTTACCTACAGGAACAGATTTGTTGCTGAAACTTGTGTCATTCAAAAATCAATAAAACACAATATAAATTCAATTGGGGACTGTGATCAGTGGATCTGGAACTGACTGTTTAACGCTGGTTCGCGAAATGTCGCGGAAGTAAGAGTCGCCACCGTCTTTTATTTTCTCCAACATGGAAAGGACAAAAGCACAGAAAAATTCCTTATGAGATCGTTTCTCGGTTCGGGAGGTAGATTTATAGAAAGGGAAGGTGTTAGCACGCTTTCTATCCATGGTTATCCATGGGCTCTTAGATACTTGCTCATTTGTGTTTTCAAAATGTTTGTTTGCTTTTCAAGTGTGAGTGAGTTTGAAAAAGTTTCATTTAAAGTTTCAGATCGACTCTTGTATCAGTCCTCAAGAGTGTTTGAAAAGTTGTTTTTGAAAGCTTTTTGAAAAGTGTCGGTGTGAAAAGAAGTTTTTGATTTTTTTTGAATTAGAGCAAGTATCTATGAGTCATCTACCTACCCTAAGGAATTAAGCTGTGTAGAAGTCCTTAAGGTAGTGCCATCCCACCATTGAGAGGTAGGTAGCACCACCGTTGGAGGTGTTCGGGTCAATTCGATTGTAGGGACAGTGTGGTCACCAGAGCAACAGTAGGATACCTTAGAAGCTACCCTTATGCCATTGATCCTTTTTTAATTCCGAGGTAACCTTTCCGAGGCAATTGGATCATATCATGGACATAAGGACTTACTAAAACGTCATGTACTCGACGACCACGTTTCGAGGGCCAAGGCAACAGTGAGGCGTACCCTAAGAGTGGTGTGTGAATTGTATGTCATTTTCAATTATGTTTTATCTTGATCATGCATTGGGTGAGCTACTCTTTGATTTTATTTTTGGCCATTCATTCTTTCATGTGATTAGCAGTTTAAAGGTGCGGAAGTTAAAATGCGGAAAATAAAGTCCTATGCTATTACAAGGCACGGGTATATACATCGCCAAATTAACAAAGACCCGTTTTTTTGAATAAAATGCGGAAAATAAATGAAGTCCTAATTACTATTACAAGGCTTTGGGACAATTACATAAGATTTAAAAGAAACAATAAGAACAAACGCGCGAAACATTAATTAGAATCGAATGTGCGAGGGCGTTGGACCCTTTAAAGAAATTAAATTGAAATTACAAATTAATTAATGATTAAATAAAGAAAAGAAATTATTTTTGATGTTTTTTGGTATTTATGAAATAAAGAGAATTAATTGAATTTAGAAATTAAATAAAACCCTAATTCTAAGTTTGTTTTTAATTATTAAAAAATGTTTAAGTTTTGACCTAATTTACACTAATTATTTAATGACATATTTATTTACAAGATAATTAATAATTAATAATAATAATGATAGGAAGAAATTATTTATTTATTAAAAAAAATTAAAGTTAAAACCCTAAATTGATTATTAAGAATTTATGTACAAAAATATTAATGATTTTAAATATTAAATAAAACATATTTTATTTTTTTGATTTCTGATTTTTTTGGTTTTATGAAAATTATTTTGGTGAATTAATTAAAACAATAAAACAAATTAAAAAGAATAAAAGGGAAAAAATAATAAAAGAAAAAGAATAAAAGATTGAGCAAACCCTGGGGGTGTCTGGACCCAAAGGGAGGTCTTTGAAGCAATCAGGCCCACTGCAATCCAGGCCTTTGTTGACTTTTGTGATTGTGTATGGAGTGTTTGACTAGCGCGTATGATAGAATTCATGTGATAGCCTTTGGATTGAGACCCCTGGACACTTGGCAGGCAAGTAGGCAAGGATGTTTGGTGGACCATTGGAGCGAAGTATCACCTGATCATGTTACAAACAAAATTATGAAGAAATATGGGGGACCTGGGAATCGAACCCAGGTCCCAATACCTGCAAGCCAGCACATTTGCCAATTGAGCCATTGAACGCATTTGTAATATTAATGGGATGTGAATAATATAAAAGAAAAACACGCTTATGGTACACCACGCGCCAAAATTCAAACGAGCCAGTCATCCTGAGACACGTTCATCTTCTTCACGTTTTCCCTGTATTTACAAAACAGATAGCGGGGGTTTTAAACCCCCACTAAGCCAGACCTGCAATAATAGCGATTAGCATATAGTCAAAAAGAAAAAGGGCGCGATGGGTGGTTTCTATTCGTTTGAAGGTCACGATTTCAATGGTACTGGTTTGAATGTCCAATTGTTCCATATGTGTAAAGCCCTAAATCAAGGTTTCTGAAACCCTAACATGCGTTCATTGTGGATTATTGTACATGCAGCCATTCTTCAATTGGGTGGTACCATTAGCTTCAGAGCAGTCATGTTAGTATAAATCAACAATAAAAATGCATGGATAATGTCTAGAAATCAAAACATGATTATGAACATTTTATGAACAAATGCAACGTGGTTCTACCAATTCCTTGAGTATGGAGACTGGAAAGGTATTGAGACACGTTCAGGAAGGTCCCAGCAAGCGTTTGGAATACTTTTTGAGCTTTGAATCACACTGCAACTATGAAAACAGTTTTTGATATTTTGTGAAAAAAGTGCAACCTTGTTCTATGAGTTTCTGTTCAGCTTGCTTGTCCTTTGGCATTAGGTTTCCTTTGCCTATGTATGAGGATGGAATTAGGTTAGAAAAACCAAGCCCAAAGCCTTTGCATTGATGACTTTGAATATTTGATTTTCCATGATCTTTTTCAATCTTTTTCAATCTTTTCTTATGCCAACCATTGCCAATCATGTGAAAACTTTCCTTTTTGGATGATGCACGAAATATTGAGTGAATTCTATACACAAAAATATTTGAAAAGTATGATTTAGTATTTTTCTCATAATTAATTTTAATTAAATGAATTAATAGGATTAAAAATTCAATTAATTAATTAAAAATAAGAAAATAACTCCCTTTTAGCTTAATGGGTCGTGCATGGCTTTTGGGTAATGATTCATGGAAGAAATTGAGGCCCATTAGCAATTTTGAGGCATTTGAAGCAAAGTTGACTTTTCAAAATTCCCAAAAATTGCCCAACTTCCACAAGGCATATCTTGCTGAATTTTTAAGCTTTGATCATGTTCTTGGACATTTTGGAAAGTTCTTGAAGTCCTCTAACCAATGCCCTTGGTCCCATGTCATTTTGATTTACCAATCTCAAGTTATGGTCTTTGACTTAAAGTTCCTTTTTGTTGACTTTTGAAAATGACCTATAATGTTGAGATTGATAATTTTTTGTGAGAGCATTTCTTGGACTTGAAGTGTGAAGATGAGTTGTAGGAAATGTCTTTCTCTTCAAAATGAGCTTTGGATGGGATTTTTCTAATAAACCATGAAGAAGTTATGCCCTGGTCAATTTGCAGTTGACTTTTTCAACTGTCCAAAAATAGAAACTTTTGCATCTTGAGACTTTTTGAGCCATACCTTGAGAATCATGATCAAGAATTGATAAAATGATGTTTGTGGCTTCAAAATAAGATGTTGACCAAAATTTTTGACTTTTGACTGTCAAATGACCATTTTGCCCCTACAGTTGACTGTGAAGCAATTAGGGTTTTTGACTGTGCAATTTGGTGCTGTGAGTCTTGAAACTTGACATATGGATGCTTGACAATGTTTATAGGCATGTGGGACTTGTTTGGACCCTTGGAAACTTCAATTTCTTTGCCATAACCAAAACCCTAATTTTTGGCTGTTAGGAGGCAATTGGACTGTGCAACCCTTGAGAGATTTTGAACCTTGATCTTGGCAAATATTGAAGAATATGGGAGGGAAAATTTTGGGGTACAACAGTTGCCCCTGTTCAATCTTCTTAGACCTGAGGATGTAGATTGGCTGGCGTGCCTTTCGTAATCCGAAGGTGGAAGATGATTGAACACTAGAGTGCCCAGAAATTTGCGCTCACATAGTGATGTATCAGCAATGTGATGTGGGGAATGGGCTTACAGATGCCATTTGGAGATTGATGGATAGGAAGATGGGCGTACAGATGCCATCGGGAGGTTGTCGATCGCGTAAGAGATTCCTTAGCGAGAACTTGCGTACTTGAGAAAGTAAAATAATTACCTTGCCTGTTACAAGGGTTGATCTTCAAACTCTTTATGTAGATGCGCCCTGGCTGGTTACAGGAATCGGATCTTTAAACTCTTCAAACGTGCCCTGGTGAGATACAGGAATCGAGTCCGGAGAATACAGTCGTCAACAGATACACCCTGGAAAGATACAGGAATCGGATCCTCAAACTCTTCAGACGCACCCTGGCAAGATACAGGAATCGAGTCTGGAGCTTCAAAAGGTTTTTTTTTGTTGGTAATGATGTGATGAAGGAATCTGAGACGATTGCTACCTCAGCAGGATGATGAATGGATCAGGGACGATTACTACCTCAACGGGACGGTGAGAGAACCTTGGACGATTACTACCTCAACAGTAACGATGAGAGAACCTTGGTCGATTTCTACCTCAACAGTAACGATGAGAGAACCTTGGGCGATTACTACCTCAACAGTAACGATGAGAGAACCTTGGGCGATTACTATCTCAACAGTAACGATGAGAGACCCTTGGGGGATTACTACCTCAACAGTAACGATGAGAGAACCTTGGGCGATTACTACCTCAACAGTAATGATGAGAGAACCTTGGGAGATTAATACCTCAACAGTAACGATGAGAGAACCTTGGGCGATTACTACCTCAACAGTAACGATGAGAGAACCTTGGGCGATTACTACCTCAACAGTAACGATGAGAGAACCTTGGGCGATTACTACCTCAACAGTAACGATGAGAGAACCTTGGGCGATTACTACCTCAACAGTAACGATGAGAGAACCTTGTGCGATTACTACCTCAACAGTAACGATGAGAGAACCTTGGGCGATTACTACCTCAACAGTAACGATGAGGGAACCTTGGGCGATTACTACCTCAACAGTAACAATGAGAGAACCTTGGGCGATTACTACCTCAACAGTAACGATGAGAGAACCTTTGGCGATTACTACCTCAACAGTAACGATGAGAGAACCTTGGGCGATTACTACCTCAACAGTAACGATGAGAGAACCTTAGGCGATTACTACCTCAACAGTAACGATGAGAGAACCTTGGGCGATTACTACCTCAACAGTAACGATGAGAGAACTTTGGGCGATTACTACCTCAACAGAATGATGAAGGAATCTTGGATGTCTTCTAATGAGTCTTCATCAGGAAAACCTTTAGGAATTGATTTAACTGGATCAGAGAAGGCCTTTGACTGGATCGGCATCAGAAAAATCTTTAGGAGTCGATTTAACTGAACCAGGCAAGGTCTTGGAATCTTCAACTGAGTCTTCACCAGGAAAATCTTTAGGAATCGATTTAACTGGACCAGAGAAGGCCTTTGACTGGATCGGCATTAGAAAAATCTTTAGGAGTCGATTTAACTGAACCAGGCAAGGTCTTGGAATCTTCAACTGAGTCTTCACCAGGAAAATCTTTAGGAATCGATTTAACTGGACTATAGAAGGCCTTTGACTGGATCGGCATCAGAAAAATCTTTAGGAGTCGATTTAACTGAACCAGGCAAGGTCTTGGAATCTTTAACTGAGTCTTCATCAGGAAAATCTTTAGGAATCGATTTAACTGGACCAGAGAAGGCCTTTGACTGGATCGGCATCAGAAAAATCTTTAGGAGTCGATTTAACTGAACCAGGCAAGGTCTTGGAATCTTCAACCGAGTCTTCATCAGGAAAATCTTTAGGAATCGATTTAACTGGACCAGAGAAGGCCTTTGACTGGATCGGCATCAGAAAAATCTTTAGGAGTCGATTTAACTGAACCAGGCAAGGTCTTGGAATCTTCAACTGAGTCTTCATCAGGAAAATCTTTAGGAATCGATTTAACTGGACCAGAGAAGGCCTTTGACTGGATCGGCATCAGAAAAATCTTTAGGAGTCGATTTAACTGAACCAGGCAAGGTCTTGGAATAGCTGAGAACTTAACTGGATCTTTCCAGAAATGTAAAAGTCAGTCGTATGTAATGCATGCCATGGATCAAGCAATGATGTTCTCAACATAAATGAGATTGTAAGATATGATGCGTTTATGCATGTATCATGATGTATGTGATGTTTTTGAATGTATTTTCGTCTAGGAAAATATATCCTTGACGAATGCCGGGAGTTAAATCCTGGGCTGATGGTTGAAGAGAGTTCTTCGTTTCTGCTGGGGATGAAGATTGCAAGAATGAACGGTAGGAGAAGATGACTCTGTTGGGGAATAAACTTGATGAAGAGATTACTCTGCAGGGAATAACTACTCTAGCGATCTTGCTGGGGAACAATACTCTGTGGGAGGAGAGGTGCTTCGCTGAGATGAATGAGAACTCCATTGGGGATACCATTGTTGAGTTTTGTTGAAGAATATGATGAACTCCGCTGGGGGATAGGAATACTTTGTCGGGGACGATCTTTCCCTGGTTATTGGCTGAGGATAACCCAGTTATATCCTGGTGGGGAAATGACCTTTGAATAAAGCCGGGAGACGCGTTCGTGCTCTGCAGGGGGGAAGCTTCCAGAATCTACTGGGGATAAGCTTCCTGCTGGGGAGATGGATTCTGCTTTCCTGGGGAGGCTTTTGGACTGGACTTTCCTGGGGAAATTTTTTGAGGTTGCACTGGGGAATTTTTGAAATGTACGAGGAAAGTGGCTCCACTGAATGTTCGTATACCGCCGGGGAACAATCTTAAATCGAGATTGCCGGGGATGCTTGTTGGGAATATTGCGCTGAGGAATGTTGAGATCTGTTAGGGATACCTAATTTCCTTAAGGTTGATAGTGTAGCTTTGCTTGGGGATATCATTTGACTTGCTGACTCACTCTCTGGGGATTTAAAATATCTTGGTTACTTTCTTCAGCTGAACTTACCTTGGTACCCTGGTGGACAGAGCAATTAGATCGCTTGGACAACTCATTACTGCCCCTGTTTCTGAGGTGGGAGAGGAAGATCTGTGAGGTGCTGATAGTTGTTGATGGACAAACCTTCTTCTGGTAGGCAGGTGACAAGATGACAGGACGTAGTCGTATGCTTTGATCCCTAACTTTTGCTTGGACCGCCCTTTCGGGTTTTCAGTCCACCGGGATACCCATTTTTGCCGAAGCCGCCTTTTCAGGTTTTCGACTTGCCGGGTGTATGGATTTTTTTTATTTTCATCCCTTATTTTTGCCCGAACCCCTTTTGGTTCGCCGGGAAGCCCTTATTTTTGCCTAGGTGTGTCAACCTAGCAGGTCTTTGATTATGCGTAGTAATTTTTTGACTATGTCCACGCTCTCAGAATGTAGGGAGTTTCCCCTGTTAGAAGTGTTTTGTCATACCCCATAAGATGTTTAATCAGGCAAGATTCGTTGCTGGAGTGCCCCAAGTGACCCAGGTGGAGATTTGCCCCAGGCTATTTGGCCTTTGAGAGATTCTCCGAATCTTGATTGGACTGCCCCAGATAACAGACCATGATCATGTCTGCCCCTTGATTGGAAGTGCTTTTGTTCACTAGGTATTCATCGTGCGAATTTCCCTGTTGTTCAAACAAATAGTCATATGCAACCAAAGTTATGTTAAAAATGCAAAGCTTATGTCTGTCTTGAAGTTTCGAAAATGCATTTCTTAGTAAAAGACAAATGAATTTTTGTAAATTGTGATGTCAACTCGTTATTTTATCGCAAGCCTTAAGGAGTCAGGATACCTTTCGTAACAGTATGCTTTCGAACTAACCCATGCTTCAGCTAGGACTTTTAAGGGTTATAACGTGGCATGGTTCACGGTTTAAGAAACAAAGGATAAAGGCTCAAATTATTTGTACCCACCCGCTCTTCGTGATGTTCTTCAAACCTAAACTCAGCTGATCGTGCGTTAGACCTTGTTTGAGTCTTTGCTCTGAAATTCCAGTGATGGTTCGGATGTTGAACGTTTATTTGAATAGGCAGTCATTTTTGTTTGGTTTAGGGTTTATAAGACCTCTTTCTTTTTCTTTCATTATCCCTGTTTTTTGCCTGAATTGTTTCTTTTTGGAATTACAGTCAGCGGGATGCCCCAGTTTTGTAAGTCTCCTTCATAGGTTTTGACTTATTGGGTTTTTATTCTTGAGATATAATGACTGCCTATCCTTATGATTATTCGGAATCATCACTGTCTTCATTTTTTTGCGAGGACCTCTTTGGTGCCATTTGTTATGCACTTAGATCAGCTGAGAGAACTACCCTGCCCCAGGTTATGATTAAGGGTTTTAAATTTCGAAAAGAAAAACTCCTACTTCTTTAGCTCAGAGGGGTTGACGAGGGATTATCTTCCTTATAACTCCAGTGTTTAGGGATTGAAACAATGTCTGTACCTCATCAGCGGGGTCTATTCAAAAGCATATTGTAAGGATCATGGTATCGTTTTCGTCATCCTCCCTCAAGAGGCTCAGAATTATTAATTGAGAGTTGACATCAAAAAATGAAAGCAGTTTGAATATAGCGAATGCGAATATATTGATTCAAAACAGACATATGCGATGCATTAATGAAATAACAACGTTTGACATGAATAAATGTTTGAACAATCAAAAGGAAATCACAACTTGAAAAATTCTAATGTACAAAAGTCTTCTAGTCTCAGGGCTTGTCACTTCGACTGGTGCATCTTGTAGGGATGGCAGGAGCATTCAGCCTGGCCCATCTGGGTGAAATCCACAGCTCTTTCATTAATCAGGTCTTGGATCTTATTCTTCAGAGCCCAGCAGTCGTCAGTGTCATGTCCTGGACTGTCAGAGTGGTATGCACATCTTTCCTCAGGATTGTACTTTAGGGAGGTTGTGTTGAGATTCTTAGGAGGGTCCCTTAACGTCACCAGATTCAACCTCAACAATTGTTGTAAAGCTTGAGACGGTGACACGTTGAGCTTGGTGAACTGCCTTTTAGGCTTGTCTGGCTTGCTCTGGTCAGCCCGTTGTTCTTGGCGAGGTCGTTGTTGGACCTGTGAAGTAGTAACAGCTTGGAGAGGCCCGTTCATTAAACCAACCCTTTGACTTCTTGGAGGCTGATTAATGACTTGGTCCCTGACTTGGACTGGTTGCTTCATGTCTTGATGAAGCTGACTGATCATGGCCCTCAGCTCTTCTTGCTCCCGAGCTAAACCTTGGATGAGAGCCCTTTTCCCCAGCATTTGGGTTTTCAATGTGTCTACCTCAGCTTGTAGACGTTTCAGTCGTTCGTCCTTGTCATCTTCGGGGTTTTGTTTGGCCAGATTCCCCATGAGGAGTGTCCTTAACTCTTCTTGCCCCTTGGATAGGCTTAGGAAGATCTCCCTGAACTGAATCTCTTGAGCCTGGAGATCCTGGTTATCTTGTTGGGAAGCCATTGCTGAAATAAACAGCGGAGATGGTAAGTGACCTGTCAAAAGGGTACCTGTTATGCAATGATATATATGTATATATATGCAATGTTTTCAAGGATCTCGCGGGGTAAACAAGAAAATTGTTAGAATTCGCATTTTGTAGCTTGATTGAAGGAACTTCATGTTGTTGAGAGGCCTTCTTCAAGAGTCAAGGCTCACCATATCGAGTGGGTCATAGCCCCTGACTCGAATCATCAACGTGGCTAGAGGAAAATAAATCCCCTTTGCCCCTTGCTAGACATTTTAGTTCATCATGACCTGCATCACAGACCCTTAAGATTCTTGAAATGGATTAGTCCTTATGTAGGATGTATGCAATGGTATGATGGCATGATGTTATGCTATGCGTGGAATAATGTAGGTAAACCCTATTATGAGTCCAGATTAAGGACTGTAAACAACACCTGCAAGGAACTCATGTGTCAGATAACAAGCATGCAAATAGTCAAGTTGGAAGGCACACAAGTCACACAAGAGAAGCCCTTAGAGTTTAGGCCAGCATGGGGTCTAGGTATTACCCTCTTTCAGTTTGTTGGTTGAGACCTGTCCTATCAGAAGTAACCGGGTTCTAGAGGATCCCAATATCACTAGACTGTTTTCATTGTTCATCGTTTCGATTTAGCCACTGAACTGGCGACCGAAATATTCCAAGAAAACAACCCTCAATTGAGTGTAGTATCGAGTATCAACCAACCTCGGACTGCACCAAAGTCAGTTATCTCACTACCCTAAAGAGGCCAAGATAGTTCAATTAAGTTTCCTAAGGTCAGTTGATGCTTCACGACACCACGCGGAGGCCCCGTACTCTCCTTGACTGAACTCAAGGGTTACCAGTACACACCAAAGTGCCACATCAACGTAGCAGACTGTTTCAACCATGTCGGTATACCCCGCACAGTTCCCTCACAGCCTTGTTACTACTTTCTAAGAAGGTATCCCCAGATCCGGGTTAGGATCTATAGAACTCCCAAGACAGTCCCACAATAATAAAGCAAACAAATCAAAGCAATTGAAAACACAGTTATGAACTATCCTAAGGTACACCTCACTTTATAAGATCCCCAGCAGAGTTGCCAGTTCTGTGATCGGTGGATCTGGAACTGACTGTTTAACGCTGGTTCGCGAAATGTCGCGGAAGCAAGAGTCGCCACCGTCTTTTATTTTCTCCAACATGGAAAGGACAAAAGCACAGAAAAATTCCTTATGAGATCGTTTCTCGGTTCGGGAGGTAGATTTATAGAAAGGGAAGGTGTTAGCACCCTTTCTATCCATGGTTATCCATGGGCTCTTAGATACTTGCTCATTTGTGTTTTCAAAATGCTTGTTTGCTTTTCAAGTGTGAGTGAGTTTGAAAAAGTTTCGTTTAAAGTTTCAGATCGACTCTTGTATCAGTCCTCAAGAGTGTTTGAAAAGTTGTTTTTGAAAGCTTTTTGAAAAGTGTCGGTGTGAAAAGAAGTTTTTGATTTGTTTTGAATTAGAGCAAGTATCTATGAGTCATCTACCTACCCTAAGGAATTAAGCTGTGTAGAAGTCCTTAAGGTAGTTCCATCCCACCATTGAGAGGTAGGTAGCACCACCGTTGGAGGTGTTCGGGTCAATTCGATTGTAGGGACAATGTGGTCACCAGAGCAACAATAGGATACCTTAGAAGCTACCCTTATGCCATTGATCCTTTTTTAATTCCGAGGCAACCTTTCCGAGGCAATTGGATCATATCATGGACATAAGGACTTACTAAAACGTCCTGTACTCGACGACCACGATTCGAGCTTGTAGGGACAATGTGGTCACCAGAGCAACAGTAGGATACCTTAGAAGCTACCCTTATGCCATGTTCATGGACATAAGGACTTACTAAAACGTCATGTACTCGACGACCACGTTTCGAGGGGCAAGGCAACAGTGAGGCGTACCCTAAGAGTGGTGTGTGAATTGTATGTCATTTTCAATTATGTTTTATCTTGATCATGCATTGGGTGAGCTACGCTTTGATTTTATTTTTGGCCATTCATTCTTTCATGTGATTAGCAGTTTAAAGGTGCGGAAGTTAAAATGCGGAAAATAAAGTCATATGCTATTACAAGGCGCGGGTCTATACATCGCCAAATTAACAAAGACCCGTTTTTTTTGAATAAAATGCGGAAAATAAATGAAGTCCTAATTACTATTACAAGGCTTTGGGACAATTACATAAGATTTAAAAGAAACAATAAGAACAAACGCGCGAAACATTAATTAGAATCGAATGTGCGAGGGCGTTGGACCCTTTAAAGAAATTAAATTGAAATTACAAATTAATTAATGATTAAATAAAGAAAAGAAATTATTTTTGATGTTTTTTGGTATTTATGAAATAAAGAGAATTAATTTAATTTAGAAATTAAATAAAACCCTAATTCTAAGTTTGTTTTTAATTATTAAAAAATGTTTAAGTTTTGACCTAATTTACACTAATTATTTAATGACATATTTATTTACAAGATAATTAATAATTAATAATAATAATGATAGGAAGAAATTATTTATTTATTAAAAAAAATTAAAGTTAAAACCCTAAATTGATTATTAAGAATTTATGTACAAAAATATTAATGATTTTAAATATTAAATAAAACATATTTTATTTTTTTGATTTCTGATTTTTTTGGTTTTATGAAAATTATTTTGGTGAATTAATTAAAACAATAAAACAAATTAAAAAGAATAAAAGGGAAAAAATAATAAAAGAAAAAGAATAAAAGATTGAGCAAACCCTGGGGGTGTCTGGACCCAAAGGGAGGTCTTTGAAGCAATCAGGCCCACTGCAATCCAGGCCTTTGTTGACTTTTGTGATTGTGTATGGAGTGTTTGACTAGCGCGTATGATAGAATTCATGTGATAGCCTTTGGATTGAGACCCCTGGACACTTGGAAGGCAAGCAGGCAAGGATGTTTGGTGGACCACTAGAGCGATATATCACCTGATCATGTTACAAACAAAATTATGAAGAAATATGGGGGACCTGGGAATCGAACCCAGGTCCCAATACCTGCAAGCCAGCGCATTTGCCAATTGAGCCATTGAACGCATTTGTAATATTAATGGGATGTGAATAATATAAAAGAAAAACACGCTTATGGTACACCACGCGCCAAAATTCAAGCGAGCCAGTCATCCTGAGACACGTTCATCTTCTTCACGTTTTCCCTGTATTTACAAAACAGATAGCGGGGGTTTTAAACCCCCACTAAGCCAGACCTGCAATAATAGCGATTAGCATATAGTCAAAAAGAAAAAGGGCGCGATGGGTGGTTTCTATTCGTTTGAAGGTCACGATTTCAATGGTATTGGTTTGAATGTCCAATTATTCCATATGTGTAAAGCCCTAAATCAAGGTTTCTGAATCCCTAACATGCGTTCATGGTGGATTATTGTACAGGCAACCATTCTTCAATTGGGTGGTACCATTAGCTTCAGAGCAGTCATGTTAGTATAAATCAAAAATAAAAATGCCTGGATAATGTCTAGAAATCAAAACACGATTATGAACATTTTATGAACAAATGCAACGTGGTTCTACCAATTCCTTGAGTATGGAGACTGGAAAGGTATTGAGACACGTTCAGGAAGGTCCCAGCAAGCGTTTGGAATAATTTTTGAGCTTTGAATCACACTGCAACTATGAAAACAGTTTTTGATATTTTGTGAAAAAAGTGCAACCTTGTTCTATGAGTTTCTGTGCAGCTTGCTTGTCCTTTTAGATTAGGTTTCCTTTGCCTATGTATGAGGATGGAATTAGGTTAGAAAAACCAAGCCCAAAGCCTTTGCATTGATGACTTTGAATATTTGATTTTCCATGATCTTTTTCAATCTTTTTCAATCTTTTCTTATGCCAACCATTGCCAATCATGTGAAAACTTTCCTTTTTGGATGATGCACGAAATATTGAGTGAATTCTATGCACAAAAAGATTTGAAAAGTATGATTTAGTATTTTTCTCATAATTAATTTTAATTAAATGAATTAATAGGATTAAAAATTCAATTAATTAATTAAAAATAAGAAAATAACTCCCTTTTAGCTTAATGGGTCGTGCATGGCTTTTGGGTAATGATTCATGGAAGAAATTGAGGCCCATTAGCAATTTTGAGGCATTTGAAGCAAAGTTGACTTTTCAAAATTCCCAAAAATTTCCCAACTTCCACAAGGCATATCTTGCTCAATTGTTAAGCTTTGATCATGTTCTTTGACATTTTGGAAAGGTCTTGAAGTCCTCTAACCAATGCCCTTGGTCCCATGTCATTTTGATTTACCAATCTCATGTTATGGTCTTTGACTTAAAGTCCCTTTTTGTTGACTTTTGAAAATGACCTATAATGTTGAGATTGATAACTTTTTGTGAGAGCATTTCTTGGACTTGAAGTGTGAAGATGAGTTGTAGGAAATGTCTTTCTCTTCAAAATGAGCTTTGGATGGGATTTTTCTAATAAACCATGAAGAAGTTATGCCCTGGTCAATTTGCAGTTGACTTTTTCAACTGTCCAAAAATAGAAACTTTTGCATCTTGAGACTTTTTGAGCCATGCCTTGAGAATCATGATCAAGAATTGATCAAATGATGTTTGTGGCTTCAAAATAAGATGTTGACCAAAATTTTTGACTTTTGACTATCAAATGACCATTTTGCCCCTACAGTTGACTGTGAAGCAATTAGGGTTTTTGACTGTGCAATTTGGTGCTGTGAGTCCTGAAACTTGACATATGGATGCTTGACAATTTTTATAGGCATGTGGGACTTGTTTGGACCCTTGGAAACTTCAATTTCTTTGCCAGAACCAAAACCCTAATTTTTGGCTGTTAGGAGGCAATTGGACTATGCAACCCTTGAGAGATTTTGAACCTTGATCTTGGCAAATCTTGAAGAATATGGGAGGGAAAATTTTGGGGTACAACAGGGACCATGAATCAACTGGGTTTGAAGCTCTGATCATCATGGTACCCATTATCAGGCCTAATTTTGCTTAAATCATGAAACCCCAAATTGGAGCACGAAACCCTAACAATGGAAAAAGCTCATTCCTGCACTGTAACTTAAATCAAACTATCCAGAAACATTGCAAACATGATGATGAACACAAATATGTAACTTAAACACGCTAAATATGCAAGAATTACAGTAATCGGATTTGAATAATTTTGCAAACCATGAGAGTGATAGGGAATGATCCTTGATGTTCTAACGCCTGCAAATGATTATAAATGCTTCCTGAGATGCCAAGGAATTTATTTCTGGATTTGAAACTCCTTGAGGATGGCTCTAATATGGATTTCTATCTCTCACTTTTTTCCTAAATTTTCAGCTTTTCTTCTGACAGTTTCACGCCTTCTAACCTCTGTCTTTTGATCTGGGATCCTTCATTGTATAACCTATAGTGAATTAGTTTAACAAATTTGGATTGAATCTTGAAGCTTTGATGAGATTTGATTTGATTTTCAATTTGTATGATATCCTTCCAAATTTGGCCTAATCATGCCAATCTCGTGCCAATCAGCCTTGATATGATCTGATTCTGATATGCCAGCATAATGAGCTTATGATTCTTTGACTTTTGGCAATTTTACAAAAATTGTCAACTTGGACAATGCATAACTCTCTCAATTTTGACCCTAGAGAGGTTTTCTATGACTTTTTAGAAAGCTTAGGATGTTTTATAAGCAACCCTTTTGGTCTCATCTCAATTGAATCTTCCATATTCATGTATGAAACTTTGACCCAAAAGGTGTTTTTGTAGACTTTTTAAAAGGACCTATAATGTCAAAATTCATATATTTTGTGAGTGCCTATTCTGAACTTGGGGGATGAAGATGAATTGTAGGGAATTGCATCCTATTCAAAATGAGATTTGGATGGGTCATTTCTGATAAATCATGAGAAAGTTATGCTTGGTCAAAGTTGAGTTGACTTTTCCTACAAAACCCTAATTTAGCATCTTTTGGGTTTTGATGAATTGTGAGCAATCCTTGAGGAATCATGATCAACCTTTGATCAAATGATGAATAATACTTCAAAATCAGGATGTTAACCAAAAATCTTGAAGTTTGACTGTATGTGAGCCATAGTTGACTTTTGACCTAGTACAATTAATTTTCAGGCATTTGGGCAATTGACTGAGAAAACTTCTTCTGCAAGGCTTGAAACTTGACATGGATGATCTTGAGGACATGTTGGGACAATGGTGAGCATTTGAGTCCTTTTTGGTTCACACATCTTGATGAAGATGGAAACCCTAATTTGAGATAGACTGTCTTAGGAGAGAGTTTGTCTGGTCAACTCTTGAACTTCCTTGAACAATTTGGGGACCTCACTTGCCATGTGTTGAGAAATATGGGAGGGCAAATTTTGGGGTACAACAACTGCCCCTGTTCAATCTTCTTAAACCTTAAGATGTAGATTGGTTGTCTGCCTTTCGTGATCTGAAGGTAGAAGATGATTGAACACTAGAGTGCCCAGAAATTTGCATTCGCATGAAGTGATACTTGATTTGTGATATCGGGACTCAGCTTATAGATGCCATTTGGTAGTTTCCAAAGAATTTTCTGGGATGGGCTTAAGGATGCCATCTGAAGAGGTATCGATCGCATAAGAGACTCCTTTGCGATAACCCGTATACTTGTTGTTGAGGAGGACTTTGCTGGGGAATGCTGGTCTCTGTCTTAGGAGAAATAAAGTTTTAGGAGCTTCATTTGTCCGTTACTATACTGGGGAATAATTCTGGTTTGGGAAGCAGAAGTGAACGGTGTGTTTGGTCAGGGTATATGCTACACCACGACTTTCTGGGGAAATGTGAAATCAATTGTGTTTGATCAGGTCCAGGTCTTACAGTGTTGTGGACTGCTGTCTGGGGATAAGGGAGGAAGAACCTGGATAATAAGGTTATAAGAAGGAACCTGGATAGTAGGGTTACTTCGAGATGAAAGCCTGGATAATAGGGTTGTGAGAAGGAACCTGGACAGTAGGGTTACTTCAATGTGAAAGCCTGGATAGTAGGGCTGTGAGAAGGAACCTGGATGGTAGGGTTACTTCGATGTGAAAGCCTGGATAGTAGGGTTGTGAGAAGGAACCTGGATGGTAGGGTTACTTCGAGATGAAAGCCTGGATAGTAGGGCTGTGAGAAGGAACCTGGATGGTAGGGTTACTTCGAGATGAAAGCCTGGATAGTAGGGCTATGAGAAGGAACCTGGATAGTAGGGGTACTTCGAGATGAAAGCCGGGATAGTAGGGATGTGAGAAGAAACCTGGATAGTAGGGTTACTTCGGTATGAAAGCCTGGATAGTAGGGCTGTGAGAAGGAACCTGGATAGTAGAGTTACTTCGATATGAAAGCATGGATAGTAGGGCTGTGAGAAGGAACCTGGACAGTAGGGTTACTTCGATATGAAAGCCTGGGTAGTAGGGATGTGAGAAGGAATCTGGATAGTAGGGTTACTTCGATCTGAATTTAGGTAAAACTGCAGAGAGAACCTGGGTAAGGTTGCTTTTGTCGCACCGATGATTACTCTGTCTAGCTTCGAGTGTTAATCATGGGCTTGCTGGAAATTGTTGATAATAGTTGTCTTTCCTGAAAGAAATACAAGGTTAGTTATACGCGATGCATGAGATGCATTGTGATTAGGTTCTCAAAATAACTGATATTATGTTATATGTAATGTATGTACATGTCATGATGTATGAACATGAAATGCTGACGTAATAATCTGAGTCCGGGAAAATAAATCCCTGACTGCTGTTTGGAGAGCATGAGAAATGGTATTATTGACTGCTGTAAAAAACCATAGTTGATCTATTTCTGTTGGGGATGGAGAATAAAGATGACTATGCTGGGGATTTTCCATCCATTCAGCTGATGAGTATTCTGCCGGAAGAGACCCTGTATGAGGATAATTCTGCGGGGAATAACTCTATTGGAGAGAAAATACTCTGTTGATAGATTTGCCGATTCGGAGAAATAACTCAGTTGGGGATGAATTTCCGTTGCTGATGATAATGAATTATGTTGAAGATTGAATTTCTTCCCGTGAGAGAAATAAAATCTGCTTGGGAAAGAATTTAACTCACTCACTCGCAATTGTGAACCTCGACTGGGGAGAGTTATGTCCTGTTCGGGAAAGATAACATCACTGCCTTTGGATACCTTTTACTCTGTGGGGAGTGTATGTACCACTACTCATATTCTCAAACTGGCTCTATCCTTGTACCTGATGGGTAGAGTAACTGTAAGGTTTGGGCACTTCTTGTTTTCCTTGTTCCTGGAATTACGAGTAATCGTCTTTTGTTTCTTATGTAAATATTTATGAGCAACAATTATTTTCAAATGCATATATCAAAAATGAATCATTGAACGTTCTTGTAAAACAAAATAGAAAAAAGAAAAACAAATTGAAATTTCTTGTAAAGATGAATCGTATTGATTTTTAAAGTTGGCCTATAATAGGAATTTTGTACAAGGAGGCTGACGTCCTAGTAAGAGAACGCCGCTGAAAAAAACAGTAACTAAAATTTGTGTAAGGAAAAAAAACAGCTATGTGAAATGATCCCATCGGGTTCCAACTCTGCTATTGCCTTTATATCTTCAAGCGTCTCATCACTTTGCTACTTGGCCGAAGGTAGATCAGATTTATTTGTGTCGTCTAAGCTTGATAGTCGATACCGAAGTCTGGTTGTAAGATGATCCAATGAGACATAGTGTTATGCTTCACTCCCTAATTTTTTCCTGGACCGCCCTTTCGGGTTTTCAGTCCACCGGGATACCCTTTTTTGCCCAAGTCGCCTTTTCAGGTTTTCGACTTGTCGGGTGTACAGTTTTTTTCATTTTCATCCCTTACTTTTTCCCGAACCCTTTGGGTTCGCTGGGAAGCCCTTATTTTTTCCTAGGCCAGTCAACCTAGCGGGTCTTTGATTATGCGTAGTATTTTTTCACTATGTCTGCATTGACGGGGTGAGGAAGGTCGTCACCATCCATGGTGGTTAGAATCATAGCTCCTCCTGAGAAAATGTTCTTAACCACAAATGGACCTTCGTATGTAGGGGTCCATTTTCCCCTGGGATCACCTTGCGGTAGTATGATGCGTTTGATCACTAGATCCCCGACTTGATATTCTTGACGTCTGACTTTCTTGTTAAAAGCCTTGATCATTCGCTTTTGATACGTCTGACCATGATAGACAGCAGTAAGTCTTTTTTCATTGATTAGGTTCAACTGATCAAGTTGGGTTTGGATCCATTCGTCTTTGTTCAAACCCGCTTCCTTCATAATCCTGAGAGAGGGTATCTGGACTTCGATGGGTAGGACTGCCTCCATATCGTATACCAAGGAATAGGGTGTTGCCCCTGTCGATGTCCGTGCTGAGGTACGGTACCCATGAAGAGCGAATGGTAACATCTTGTGCCACTCTTTATATGTCATCGTCATCTTCTGCACAATTTTCTTGATGTTCTTGTTAGCTGCTTCAATAGCGCCATTCATCTTTGGTCGGTAGGGAAAAGAGTTATGATGTTGTATCTTGAACTGTTTACAGATCTCAGTGATCATTTTGTTATTGAGATTTGTACCATTGTCAGTAATAATTCTCTCAGGGACACCATATCGACAGATCAGATTGTGTCGGATGAATCGCGCCACGACGTTCTTAGTTACTGTAGCAAAGGAAGCTGCCTCAACCCACTTTGTAAAGTAATCAATTGCTACCAGAATGAAGCGATGTTCGTTAAACACAATAGGTCTGATATCGCCGATCATGTCGATGCCCCACATTGAAAAGGGCCAAGGAGCTGTCAAAACATTTAGGGGAACCGTAGGTACATGCACCTTATCAACATAGACTTGCAACTTATGACAGGTTTGAGAGTGCTGATAACAGTCGGCTTCCATAGTGGACCAGTAATATCCTGCCCGTAGGATCTTCTTAGCCATGGTATGTCCACTGGAATGAGTTCTGAAGGTACCTTCATGTAACTCTGCCATGATCCTTTCTGCCTCGCTTTTGTCTACTCACCGCAGTAAGGTTGAATCATGATTACGCTTATAGAGGATACCATTACTGATGAAGAACTTCACAGCGAACCTTCTCAAAAACTTCTTATCATTAACAGATGCCCCCTCGAGGTATTCTTGAGCCTCAATATACCTCTTTACCTCGTGAAACTAGGGTTTATCTGCCACCTCTTTAGTCTCAATGTCAAAGCAGTGTGTGGGTTCATCGAACCTCTCAATGGTAATCTGGGGAGCTTCATTGTCCCACCTGACTTTGAACATAGAAGACATAGTAGCTAGTGCGTCCGCCAACTGGTTCTCTTCCCATGGGAAATGCTCAAAGGTTATCTCCTCAAAGTGTGGGAGCAATGTCAGTACATACACTTTGTAAGGAATAAGATTCGGGTGTTTCGTATCCCACTCGCCTTTGATCTGACTTACTTCCAGAGCAGAATCTCCGAATACACTCAAGAACTTAATCCTCAGGTCAATAGTAGCTCGAAGACCCATAATGCATGCTTCATACTTCGCCATGTTGTTGGTGCAGTTGAAACATAATCGGGCGGTGAATGGAGTATGACATCCCTCAGGAGATATAATTATAGCGCCAATTCCATTACCCAAAACGTTTGAGGCTCCATCAAAATACATAGACCATCGGGATCCCTCCTCGAGTCCTTCATCCGGTCCAGGTTCTTAGTAGTCGGTTACCAATATGATATTCTCATCCGGGAACTCGAAATTCATGGACTGGTAGTCATCCACGGCCTGATGCGCCAAATGATCCGCCAATACACTCCCCTTGATTTCTTTTTCAGTTGTGTATTGGATGTCGTACTCGGTTAAGATCATCTGCCATATTGCTATCCTTCCAGAGAGAGCGGGCTTCTCGAAAATATACTTGATCGGATCCATCTTTGATATCAACAAGGTAGTGTAAGTCAGCATATACTATCTCAGTCGGCGAGCAGCCCATGCCAAAGTGCAGCAATTTTTCTCGAGCAATGAGTATCGGGTCTCACAGTCGGTAAACTTTTTGCTAAGATAATAAATGGTGTGCTCTTTTCGACCAGACTCGTCATGCTTCCCCAACACACACCCCATTGAATTGTCCAGCACTGTCAAGTATAATATCAAAGGTCTTCCTTCAATTAGAGGCATCATAATTGGTGGTTCTTGAAGGTATTCCTTGATTCTCTCGAAAGCAGTTTGGCATTCATCATTCCACTTTACCACTTGATCTTTCTTCAGCAGCTTGAAGATTGGCTCACAAGTAGCAGTCAGATGTGAAGTGAACCTGGAAATGTAATTCAGGCGTCCCAAGAAACCTCTAACTTCTTTTTCTATGCAGGGAGCCGGCATCTCTTGTATGGATTTTTACCTTTGCAGGGTCCACCTGAATACCCTTATCACTGACAACAAGTCCCAGAAGCTTACCAGACTTTACCCCGAAGGTACACTTGTTCGGATTCAACCTCAGCTTGTACGTCTTCAACCTGTCAAACAATTTCTAGAGATGATCAAGGTGCTCTTCCTCAGTCTGGGACCTGACTATCATGTCATCAACATAAACCTCGAACTCATGGTGAATCATATCATGGAACAAAGCGACCATGGCTCGTTGATAAGTTTCCCCAACATTCTTCAACCCAAAAGGCATTACCTTGTAATAGAAGGTGCCCCACTGTGTAACGAAGGTTGTCTTCTCCATGTCCTCAGGAGCCATCTTGATCTGGTTGTAGCCAGAAAAACCATCCATGAAGGAGAAGATCTTGTGATGTGCGGTGTTGTCGACTAGAACATCAATGTGAGGAAGTGGGAAATCATCCTTGGGGCTTACCCTGTTCAGATCTCTGTAGTCCACACACATCCGTACCTTACCGTCCTTCTGAGGTATCGGGACGACGTTGGAAACCCACTGCAGATAAGAAGTCACAGCTAAGAATCCTGCATCAAACTGTTTCATGACCTCTGCCTTGATTTTCTCCGACATTTCAGGGTGCATACGATGGACCTTCTGCTTTACCGGTGGGCAGTCTTCTTTAGTCGACAAGCGATGTACCACAATATCAGTGTCCAAACCAGGCATGTCTTCATAGGACCAGGCGAAGATCTCAACATAGTCGTGTAGCATTTGTATTAACCGTTGTTTGACACTAGGCTCCAGATTTGCACCTATTTAACTTCTTTCTTGTCTTCCTCTGTACCCAAATTCACTGACTCAATTGGCTCTTCATGAGGTTGTATGGCCCTTTCTTCCTGCTGTAATAGTCTAGCAAGTTCTCCAGACACCTCACAATCATCCTCACCTTCGTCCTCGGCTTGGTTGATCAGATTTTTGAAGTCATTACTGGAAATAGCAGAGTTGTTATCAATGGGATCCAGAATGGATATGGATCTGCAGTATGATACGTGAGTGTGTGTAAGAGCATAGTTGTTTTGATAAAGTGAGAGACAAAAAAGAAAAATAAGGAGCGAAAAATTTGTATGCAATAAACGTCCAATGCTTTATTAATGATATATGAAATGACAAATAATAGCCCTAACGAGCAAAGCCAATGTGCCTCAGGCAAGGCACCGGGCCGTAAAGTTTCAAATTATTTATTACAAATCTTAAAACAAAAGTCAATTACTGCGGAATAAAAGAAACAGGTATGAAGTCCCTAGTCGTCCAGTTACTTGGTCCACCGTTGGTAGTCAGGTAGATCCAGCTGTCAATGTCTGGGTTCTCATCATCAACATCCTCTGTGGCGGAGACAACCTCAATAACATTGATTCTCGAGCCATGCTTGGGCATGGGTGCAGTTATGACGTTGTGTTTCTCTGGAGCATCAAACTCAATCTCTTTGGCTTCGAGCAAGTCTTGTACTTTGTTCCTCAGAGCCCAGCAATCATTTGTATCATGGACCGGACTCTCAGAATGGTAGATGCACTGCACGTTGGGATTGTATCTGGTAGATGTAGTGTTTGGATTCTTGGGAGCCTCTCTCAAGGTCGCCAAGTTGGATTTCAGCTGGTGAGGTAACACTTCAGCCAACATCATGTTGATGCGGGTAAACTGCCGTTATGGTCTTTCCACCCTTTGTTGATTGTGGAGTTATTGAGCAACTGCGGGTCTTGGTATCACTACAACATTTACCGTTTGACGGTGTTCATATCTGCTTTGGCCCCTCGGGCTATAGACTGCACTGGCTTCCTTCTTACCAGCAAAAGGTTTCTTTACCGAACTCGAAAAGGCATCCTTCTGTATTTTACCACTTCGAATTCCAGCTTCTACTCTCTCTCCAGTTAAAATCAACTCGGTGAAACCAGATGACGAGCTTCCTATTAAATGATTGGAGAATGGACCAGACAACGTCCCCAGAAACATGTCAACCAACTCCCTATCAGACAACGGGGGTTGAACTCTCCCAGCCAAGTCTCTCCATTTTTGAGCATAATCTTTAAAACCTTCACCTGCACCCATGGACATACTCTAGAGTTGAGTACGAGTGGGGTCAAGGTCGGCATTATACTAATACTGCTTGTAGAAAGCAGCAGCAAGATCTTCCCAGTTTCGGACACTGGCTCCCTCCAACTAGTAGTACCATTCATGTTGAGTCCCTGACAGACTATCTTGAAAGAAATGCACCCACAAATTTCTATCAGCTATGTGGGGTTGAATCTTCCTGACATAAGAGCGAAGATGGAGTTTTGGGTAGGACACCTCATCATACTTGGCAAAAACCGGAGCTTTAAACTTATGAGGGATGACCACTCCCGATACCAGTCCCATTTCTTCGAAATCCAAACCAGGTATCTTTGGAACTTCCATAGCACTCAGACGGTCTTCTAGCTGCTTGTACCTATCCTCATCAGGAGGATATTTCTCATTATTGTAATCAGTATCATCGTCAGAAACTGCATGACTAAGGTCTTTTCCCCTTCTCGGTTCTCCCCTTCCTTGGATGAAGAGGTCAGATCAGCTTGTTGCCTCAACCTTTCTCCGAACCTTCTACCCATATTCAGTATACTAGTCTTCTTCTTCTTCTTCTCTTTCAGAATAAGGGTCTTCAAATCCTCTTGCCCCTTAGCCAGACTGATGAACATCTGTTGGAACTGGGTGTTCTGCGCCTGAAGATCTTTGATGGCTTGATCGGAAGACATTTATACTGAAATAAACAACGAAGAAGATGAGAAACCTGTAAGGATACCTGTAATGATGTGTATGATAATGGGATGTGCATGTAATGATTTCAAAGACTTTGGAAAATTTAAATTTGCAAACCAAAATAAACAGAACTTTATTAGCTTAATCTTTGAAGGTTCAAAATGTCTTTAAGGCTTTACAAAATAAGCAAATAAAACAAATCAAAAACTAGAAATAGAACATCAAAAGTCCCATGGACGCTTCCTCTTTGTGCTGATATAGTCATTGATCACTCTTTCTTCCTCGAGCTGCCTGGTGAGATTTAAAACCTTCCTCTCTTACTCATGGAACTGCTCCCGGTAAGTATCCCGCCCATTCATCAACTGAATCCAAGACCTCTGTAACTCCCAAGGATCAGTGGGCATGTAAGGATAGAGAACCGTGTAAGGAATGCCTTCTTCATTAGTGGGCTCCACAATCACTGGTAATACAGTCTCATAAGGCATCATAAGCTTCTGGGCACGAGCTCGTACCCATTGGAGGTAAGGCTCCATAGGAATGGAAGTCTTTGGTCCCAAATCTTTGGGGTCAGATCTGTTTAACATGCCCCAAGCCCGTATGAACCTCCAGCGATGCTCTTTAACATCCTCCTTATAGTCGAATACAATGTCCTCGAGAAGTAACTCATGGGGACCATCCCTTCGATCACGACCAAATTATCGCAAAGCTAGACAAGGATTGTAAGTTATACCCCCTCTGATACCAAGTAATGGGACATTAGGGTATCCCCCACAACGGTCAATAACAGTAGTGTCTTCCATAGCTCGGGAACACCAAAGAATATCCGTATGAGCGAGTGACATTATTCTGTGCGACCAACCCAAACCTCCTTCGTTCTTCATCACAGACTTAGGGAGGTGAGAAATAAACCACCTCGACAACAACGACATGCATCACATAAGAGTCCCTCTTCTCTTCATAGTACGAGTATGGAGAGCATGCAAGATATCTCCAAGCAAGGTAGGCACAGGGTTGCGAGAAAGGAAAATCTTGACAGAATTCACATCTACAAAGGAGTCCGGATTAGGGAAGAGAACTAAACCATAGATAAGAAGAGCCAAGACATCCTCAAAATCTTGAAAATTCAAATCATCCCAAAATAGATGAGCCTGGTCTATCAGAAATTTGGCTAGAAGACTCTCGACTCTGCTTCGAGTTTCCCAATTGGATACCACATCGGTCCGTTTCAAATGCAAAGCTCAGGCAATAGCTTCTGGCTTAGGAATTTCTTCCATACCTGTGAAGGGTACCTGTTCAAGAATGGATATGCCCAATAGATGAGAGAATTCTTCCAAGGTGGGTACCAGCTGGTAATCTAGAAAGGTGAAGCAGCGATGCTTGGGATCGAAGATCTGAAATAGTACACTCATCATCTGTTCATCAAGGTTTGAAGTAACCAGGCTGAGAAGTTGACCATGTCTCTTAATGAAAGTAGAAGTTTCAGAAACTCTTTATGCTAGTTCTTTAAGTTGGGCAGTGTTGTACCCCAAAATTTGCCCTCCCATATTTCTCAAAAACATTTCAAGAAAGATTCACAAGTCCAACACGGTGCATCATATTCAGGTGTTCTTTCTCCAAGATATCTCTGATAACGTATTCTCAAATTCAGGTTCGGCTCAAGAGTCAATTCTTTAAAGAAGGTATCCGAATGTGTGAGTTTTCTCGAAGAAATATGGTGAAAAAGTATGTTGAAAGTGTAGTTTTTACGCGCTAAAAAAATTCATAACTTGAAGATCGTGGATCGCTTTGAACCCGTTCCGGTGGAAGAAATTCTGTCTTGACATCATCTATGTTTTCATCTCTCACGGCTGGAAGCCAGTTTCGATCAGAAGGTCTTCAAAAATGTTGATTTATCAAGTATTTTCGTACAGAAAATTTGTGATAGAAATTTATTTGCGTCATGTTCAGAAAACCATAACTTGGTCGATTTTTATCGTATCGAGCTGGTTCCGGTGCCAAAATTTCACAAATTAAGTTGGCTACATTTTCAAAGAAGGTATTAAGTTCAAACGGTATTTAAAAGGCCTTCGGTTTTTGCTCAGAGTGCGTGACACACCGAAAATCCTGAATGCTGAATATTATTTCATCTGGGCCAAAACTTCGAAAAATCATAACTCGGTCAATTTTTATCGGATTGGGTTCATATTTTTACACAAGGTCACTGACTCATAGATCTACAACTTTTATTCAAAAGTTGAGACCGAATTAAACTCCGATCAATACCAGTTTTTTATTGAAGAACGTGTCAGAGTCGACATTGGAGCCCAAAATAAGTTTATCTATGCTGAAACTTCAAAAATTCATAACTAATTCACCGTTTATCCGATTGAGCCGATTTTCGGACAGGAGTTAGTTCTCAATGTCGGCTACATTTTGTTTTCACATTTCAACTCCAAAAATTGCACTTGAGCCCCTGCGACTTAGCCTGCAACGTGACGAATTCAAGTGAACATTGGAGGCCCAATTGCACATTCAAAGCCCATTTTCTTTGCTCTAATTTCCGTTATATAATCTCATTCTTTCTACACAAACATGGAGGAGAGAAAAAAAAACCTTGCCACAACGCTGTCAGAATATCAAATTCTTTCAAGAACCCTAAAACCTTGAAATCCTTATTACAAATCCCTCTCTCACTACAAACAAGCAATCCCGGTTACAAATCAACATCTCACTACAAACAAGCCATCCCGGTTACAAACCAACATCTCACTACAAACAAGTCATCCCGGTTACAAACCAACATCTCACTACTTCTTCAGTAAGGGTAAGGCTGGCTTGATCTCCATGATCAAAAGGACATAAAAGCATTCATATCACTATTTCTCCAGTAAGGGTAAGGTTGATTTCATCTCCATGATCAAAAGGGTATAATCATTCATACATGCCATCTTGGCCTAAACATTAAATTTCTTCATATATTGGCTTTTATTTGTATTTTATGATATATAGTAATTTATTTAATGTGTTCATGAGATTCAACACTGCAGATTAGGACAGGATCCCATGCAGGTTCATTAAGGAACGTTGAGGCCAAAACACAAATGGCCAAAAGCCAAAACCTAAATGACCAAAACAGAACAACTTACACATGACACCAATACATGGCGAGACAGACATCCTAAGAAGGTTAAGGAACGTTGAGGCCAGAACACAAATAGTCAAAAGCCAAAACAAAAATGGCCAAAACAAAACAGTTTACACATGACGCCAACAACTGTTTCACCCCTCTAATCAGGCCCGTATACTCCTAAACTCTCTCTATTTTTATTATTTTCCTTTAATTAATTAATTGTTATTCTTTTTATTAATCACTAACCAATTAATCTTTTTTCTTAATAAAATCAAAAACAAAAAAAATATATTTTATTTATTAAAATTAAATTCAGCACTTTATTTTTGTAAATAAATATTAATTCAATTAATTTAGTTTAATTAGGAAATAACTTTAATATTTTTGCAATAATTAAAATTAATTTGGATAATTAGGTTTTTATTAGCTTTGATTAATTTATTTTATTTCTTTAAATACTCAAAAATCCAAAAATATTTTAATTAATTAATTAGTTTATTAATTTAATTGTTAACTTAATTTAATTTCTTTTAATCCAAAAATAACCAAAAAAATCACTTTCTTTCAGAAAAGGGTCAAAACCCCAAAAAACTCGCATCCGATTTAATTTCCCGCAAGCGATCCATTTTATCATATTATTGTATCTGTTTCCCGGAATGTAATAGTTTAATTAGAACTTTGATTATTTTATCGCTTTATTTACTTTCCGCATTTTAATTTCAAGGGTTGTTTTTGGCGATGTAAATACCCGACGCCTTGTAATAGTTTAGATTCAATTTCCGCAAATTTAATTTCCACAACTATAAACTGTTAGATGTTTGATAATAGGGAATGCATGACAAGATCAAATGTATGAACTTAAAATCAACATAGATAACTATTGACATGTACAGATAAAATTAACCGAAATAACACACTCGCACATGCGCACTCTTAGGGTACACCTCACTTGGTTGCCTCGAACGTGGTCATTGAGTATAGGAAGTTTTAGAGGTCGCCCTCTTGTCCAAAGATCATAAGTTGCCTCGAAACGGTTGCCTCGGATAAAATGATCTAAGACATTAGGGTTACCGCTAAGGCGTCCTAACATTACTTTAGTGACCACACGTCCCTTAATCGAATTGACCCAAAAACTCCAACGACGGTGCTACCTGCTCCTCAATAGTGGGATAGCTTTGTCTAAAGGACACTTGTACAGATTAATTCCTTTTTGAGTAGGTAGATGGTTCTTAAGTACTTGCTCCTTTTAAAACAAAACAAAACTTTTCGCACTTACACCCCTTTCAAACAAAAAACTCTTTTCAAACCCACAAACACAAAGAAAAGCAAACTTTTGAAAACACAATGAGCAAGTACCTAAGAGCCCATGGATAACCACGGATAAAAAGGGTGCTAACACCTTCCCTTTCTATAATCTACCTCCCGAACCCGAGAAATATCTCAAAAAGGAATTTTTCTGTGCTTTTATCCTTTCCTTGTTGGATAAAATAAAAGACGGTGGCGACTCTTGCTTACCGCGACATTTTGCGGAAAAAAATGCAAACGCGAACCAGCATTCCAAAATAGTCAGTTCTCATTGCCACCGGTCACAGAACTGGCGACTCTGCTGGGGAATTATAATAAGTGAGGTGTATCTTAGGATTAGATCATTGTGTTTTCAATTGTATGCTTTGTATGATTTATCTTTGTGGGCTTGTATCGGAGTTCTATAGATCCTAACCCGGATCTGGGGATACCCTTTAGGTAAGTAGCAATAAACTATGACGGAACTGTCCGGCGTAGACCGACACGGTTGAAGTAGTAGCTACGTTGGTGTGGCACTTTAGTCTGTACCGATATCCCTTGTGTTGGAACAAGGAGAATATGGGTCTTCTAAGGGGTCATTAAGCACCAACTGACCTTAAAACCTTAAATTGACCAACTTGGCCATAGAACAGTAGCAGTATGCTACACTCATTGAGACTAAACTCTCGCGATGATTCCGACCGCAAGAAAAGGTTGCTAAACTGGAATTATGACTGATCGAGGGTAGTCAGTGATATTGAGATCCTCTAGAACCCGGTTACTATTTCTAGGACAAGTTTGAGCCAACTAAACTGGAAGAGGGTAATACCTAAACTCCATGCCAGCCTGAAATTTAAGGGCTATTGTGTGACTTGTGTGCCTTCAAATCTTGAACTACTTGCACATTCTTGTTATCTGACAACATGAGTTCCTTGCAGGTTTTGTTTACAGTCCTCATCCAATAATTTGGATTTATTTCAGGGTTTACTTACAACACCTCACACTTTTGCTTAAACTCATATCATACACATCATAACATCATGCCTTAACATTTCCTTAACCATTTCAAGGATCTCAAGGGCTTGTGATGTAGGTTATGGTAAATCAAATGTCCAGCAAGGGGCAAAGGGGATTTATTTTCCTCTAGCCAATGCCGTCTAGAGATCAAAACACGATAACTTGAGTCAGGGGCTATGACCCACTCGATATGGTGAGCTTAACTCTTGAAGAAGGACTCTTAACAACACGAAGTTTCTTCAATCAAAGCTGCAAAATTCAAATTCTAACAAGTTTCTTGTTTACCCCGCGAGATCCTTGAAAACATTGCATACATATATCATACATATCATTGCATAACAGGTCTCCCAGTACAGGTCTCTCATGTTCTCGCTGTTTATTTCAATAATGGCTTTCCAACCAGACAACCAAGATCTTCAAACTCGAGAAGCTCAGTTCAGAGAAATCTTCCTAAACCTATCCAAGGGGCAGGAAGAGTTGAAAACACTCCTCGTTGGGAACTTAGTCAAGAAAAGTCCTGAAGACAATAAGGACGAACGGCTCGAACAGCTGCAAGCTGAGTTCAGTGCCATGAAAACCCAGATGCTGGGGCAGATGGCTCTTATCCAAGGCTTAGCTCGGGAATAAGAAGAATTGAGAACCATTATCAACCAGCTTCATCAAGTCAGATACAACAACATGAAGCAAATAGTCAAGGCCGGGGACCAAGTCATTAATCAACGTCCGAGAAGTCAAAGGTTTGGTTTGATGAAGAATAGACCTCTCCAAGTTGCTACTACCTCACGGGTCTAACAACGACCTCTCCAAGAACAACGAGTTTATCAGAGTAAGCCAAACATGCCCAGGAGGCAATTTACCAAGCTCAACATGCCGCTATCTCAAGCTTTACAACACCTGTTGAGATTGAATCTGGTGACGTTAAGGGACCCTCCTAAGAATCCCAACACAACCTCCCAAAGTACAATCCTGATGCAAGGTGTGCATATCACTCCAACAGCCCAGGGCATGATACTAACATCTGTTGGGTGTTGAACAACAAAATTCAAGACCTGGTTGATGAAGGAGCATTAGAACTCACACAAGACGGTCATATTGAATTCTTTTGCCATCCCCCAAGGTTCACCATTTTAAGTGACAAGTACTAAGACAAGAAGAGCTCAGGGTCCTCGTCAACAAACTACTTCAAAATAACCAAGTGGGGCAAACAACTAGGGTTGAAGATCAAGTCATCATTCAACCTCCTTTGAGACAAGAAGACAAGGGAAAAGCTCCCCAGCTTGCTTCAGGGTCACAAGCCCACCAACAACCTCGCCAGCGTTAACGGGGTAATCGGCGTAAGCAAAATAAATCTGGAAGACATTTCTAATACTGAAACACTTGTTGGAGGTCAATCCGATTCCTTTAAAGGATCCTCTCCGGAATCCCAATACCTCTGCTCCTGGCTATCACCCCGATGCATTTTGTGTATACCACTCCTATAGTCCTGGGCATGACACCGACGACTGTTAGGCTTTGAAAAAACAAGATCCAAGACTTGATTGACAGAAGAGTGTTGGAATTCATGCCAGATGGCGAGATGAAAATCTTCCACTGAGGGTTCTCCACCTGAAATGACTAGTTCGAACTAAGAGACTTTTGCTCATTAGAATTTTCAAGCTGTAATTTTCTTTTGATTGTTCGAACATTTATTCATGTCAAACTTTATTACTTTATCAATGCATTGCATATGTATGTTTTGAATCAGTCCGTTCGTATTCACTATATTCAAATTGCTTTCATTTTTTGTGATGTTCAACTCTCGATTAAAAAATTCTAAGCCTTTTGAGTGAGGATGACGAAAATGATACCAAAATCTCTACAGTATGCTTTTGAACAGACCCCGCTGACGATGTACATGCATTGTTTCAAATCCTAAATAGCGGAGTTATAAGGAAGATAATCCCTAGTAAACTCCTTTAAGCCAAAGAAGTTGGAGTTTTTTTCGTTTCACAAATTAAAACCCGTAATTATAACCTGGGGCAGGGTAGTTTCTCAAGTAATTCTGTTAGAACAAAGTTTGAATCTACTACCCTAAGTTTAAGTTTTGATGATAACAAAATGAAAAGATATATAAATTGTATGATTCATGTAAGACATATATGCTGCCTAAAAAATTACATTCTGTTTTACAGAAACTCTGATGGGTATCAACAAGAGAATATCATCATCAACATCAGAAGATGAAATATCAACATCAGCATCAGAGGATGTTATATCATATGCCAGAATCAGAAGATCAACATGTGCTTACGCTGAAGCTTGATGAACAGATCTGTGCGTAACAATCTGAACTCTGATCAAGAAATCAACAACTCATCAGCACCTAGCAGCGTCAGAATAAGCCAAAGCCAGAACACGCTTAAGTGGCAACGGTATTGTGCATTCAAGATACTTTATTATCAACGACATCATTCCAGACAAGATCTTCTCAATTTGGAAAGAATGTTATTGGCATTGAAACAGAATTAACTAACTCCAACGTACCTTTTTCCAATGCTATATAAACAAGTCAGTGAAGATTGAATTGGCTAATGCTCTACAACACTCTACACGCCTAAAGCTATTCATCATCTTCCTCACTCTCAGTTTGCTAAAGCTCTCAAATTCTTTACTCAATTATTTTAGCACTCTAGTTCTCATAAGCTTAAATTGTGTAGTATCACAGTTGTGATAAACAGTTTTTGTAGAAAACATTCAACACACTTAGATTTCATTTATCTGTAAGAAAGTATTTCCTTGAGAAACCGATTTGTGGTTTGACTCAAGAAGGCTTTAGAAGTTGTTAAAGCAGTTGTAATATTCAGTTGAATATAGTGGATTAAGACCTCGTTGGAGAGAGGCGAAATCACCTTGACGGGTGGACTGGAGTAGTTTGAAATCAAACGAGCCAGGATAAAAATACCGTGTTGACTGCAAGTGATTTCAAGTTTTTACAATTCAACCCCCCTTCTTGTGTTTTTCACTTCTTCAATTGGAATCAGAGCGCCTGGTTCTGAGCTAAAACACTTAACCGTGTCAGTACAAGATCCAGCGTCAGAAAAACACAATGGCAGGAACTTATCAACACACGAGCAATGACAACAATGAAGACAGAGACAGATTCAGCGGCAAACCTCCAGTCTTTGATGGAGAAAATTTTGATTACTGGAAAGACAGAATTGAAAGCTTCTTTCTAGCACATGATGCTGATCTGTGGGACATGGTGACAGATGGATACACGCACCCAGTGAATGCAAGCGGTCAGAAGATTGACAGGAAAGCAATGTCTGATCAACAAAAGCGTGACTTCAAAAATCACCACAAGGCCAGAACCATTCTTCTCAGCGCCATCTCTTACGTTGAATATGAAAAGATCTCTAATAGAGACACAACAAAGAACATGTTTGACTCACTCAGAATGACGCATGAAGGCAACATTCAGGTCAAAGAAACTAAAGCTCTTGCGCTCATTCAGAAGTATGAGGAATTCAAAATCGAAGAAAGTGAATCCATTGAAACAATGTTCTCAAGATTCCAAATTCTGGTGGCTGGTCTCAAGGTTCTGGACAAAGGATACTCTACTGCTGATCATGTCAAGAAGATCATCAGAATCTTGCCAAAACAGTGGAGGCCAATGGTTACAGCGCTGAAGCTAGCTAAAGATCTCAACAAAATTTCTCTGGAGGAACTTATCAGCTCCCTCAGAAGTCACGAGATAGAGCTGGAAGTTGATGAACCTCAGAAGCAAGGTAAGCCTTTAGCATTAAAATCTAACAAAAAATCTGAGTCTAAAGTTTTGCAGGCAGTTGAAGAAACATCTGATGGATCCTTATCAGAAGAAGAAGAACTTTCCCTCCTCTCCAGAAGAGTGAACCAACTATGGAAGAAGAGGCAAAGGAAGTTCAGGAATCCCATAAGATCTGATCAGAATGAGTCCTCTTCCAGATACAGAAGGTCAGATTCTTCCTCTGGATACAGAAGATCTGAAGGCTCCTCAGAAAGCAGAAATCCAAACACCAAGGACATCATCTGCTATGAATGCAATGAGCAAGGACACTACAAGAGTGACTGTCCAAAGCTTCAGAGGGAAAAGCCCAAAAATAAGTTTGGAAGAGAAAAGAAGAAAAGTCTCATGGCTACATGGGATGACTCTGACTCGTCTGAAGCTGACTCAAAATCAGATGATGAGAGAGCAAACATAGCTCTCATGGCCAACATTTCAAAAGATAGTGAAGCTTCTGAATCAGACTCAGAATCAGACACTGAAGAGGTATTTCCTGACTTTGCAATTAATTTTACTAAGGCTGAACTTGCTGAAAGCCTTAACGAAATTCTAGAAAGGTACCAGCAGATTAGAGTTAAATTCAGAAACCTGAAAAGGAATCTTGAATCTGACTCTGATAAGACTGAGAGTCTTAAATTGGAAAATTATGAGCTGAAAGATAAAATTTCAAAGTTAGAAAATGTTTTACAAAACTCTCAGAAGGAAACAATTTCTGAAACTCCCAGCAGCGCTGATGAGATCATCAAGAAGTATGATCATAGCTTTCAGAAGTTCCTTGCTAAAAGCATAGATAGAAGCAAAATGGCTTCAATGATCTATGGAGTTAGCAGAAACGGAATAAAGGGAATAGGATACCAAGGTAAGGTACCTACACCAAAGAATGCCATGGATTTAACTATTAAACACACTCCTCTGAACTCACATTTTGTGTATGGTCACACACATGATATTAAATATACTAGTAGCAAGTATTCTGTGAAACCAAAATTCAACCAGAGTTTTGGTAAATCTAACAAATCAGGACCCAAGAAAATCTGGGTACCTAAGGATAAAATAATACATGTTGCAGATATCTTTAGCAGCAAATCAGAAACACCAGTCATGGTACCTGGACTCTGGCTGCTCGCGACACATGATGGAAAGAAGGCATATGTTCCAAAGCCTGGAACTTAAGCCTGGAGGCCACGTTGGCTTTGGAGGCAATCAGAGGGGAAAGATCATTGGCTCTGGAGCTGCAGGTAATGGAAATCTTCCCTCTATAAATAATGTTCTGCTAGTAGATGGATTAATGCATAATCTGTTATCCATAAGTCAATTAAGTGATAACGGTTATGATATAATCTTTAATCAAAAATCATGTAAAGTTGTTAGTCAGAAAGATGGGACTATCCTATTTAATGGAAAGAGGAAAAACAACATTTATAAAATCAAACTTTCTGAACTGAAAAGTCAGAATGTAAAGTTTCTTCTGTCTGTTAACAATGAGCAATGGATCTGGCACAGAAGATTGGGGCATGTTAGTATGAGAAGAATATCTCAGATTAACAAACTCAATCTGGTCAGAGGACTTCCTAATCTGAAGTTCAATTCAGATGCTCTGTATGAAGCATGTCAGAAAGGCAAGTTTGCAAAACCTTCTTTCAAATCTAAAAATGTTATTTCTACCTCTAAGCCATTAAAACTTATGCACATTGACTTATTTGGACCAGTTAAAACTGCTTCAGTCAGTGGCAAGAAGTATGGGTTAGTAATCGTAGATGACTATAGCAGATGGACATGGGTAAAGTTCTTAAGACACAAGGACGAGTCACACTCTCTGTTTGTTACCTTCTGTAACCAAGTTCAGAATGAAAAGTATCTTAGAATCGTTAAAGTCAGAAGTGATCACGGTGGAGAGTTTGAAAACAAAGATTTTGAGTCATTCTTTAATGACAGAGGCATTCTGCATGACTTCTCTTGTCCTAGAACTCCCCAACAAAATGGAGTTGTAGAACGAAATAACAGAACATTGCAAGAAATGGCCAGAACCATGATCAATGAGACAAACGTTGCTAAGATCTTCTGGGCAGAGGCAATAAACACAGCGTGCTACATTCAGAATAGAATCTCAATAAGACCTATTCTGGAAAAGACTCCATATGAATTGTGGAAGAACAGAAAGCCCAACATTTCATATTTTCATCCATTTGGATGTACTTGTTTTATGTTAAATACAAAAAATTATTTGAACAAGTTTGACTCTAAAGCACAGAAGTGTATTATGTTAGGATACTCTGAACGCTCAAGAGGGTACAGAGTATACAATACAGAAACACAGATTATGGAAGAATCAATCAGTGTTCATTTTGATGATAAGCTTGACTCTGAAAAGTCAAAGCAGAATGAAGTTTTTGCAGGTATGGAAGTTGAATTTACAGGTTCTGAAGACAAGTCATCAGAAGCTCTCAACAAAGACACTCCTTCAACATCTGAAAGGAGCACTGCAAGCAATCCAGCAACAGCTGCTGATCAACCTCAGAAAAGACTACCCAGAAGCAGCTTGGATCACCCAGAAGAAACTATCTTAGGAAGAAAGGAAGATCCAATCAAAACAAGAGCCAGTTTCAGAAACTCTGAAGAATCCCTCATGGGACTTGTGTCTCTGATTGAACCTTCTTCTATTGATGAAGCACTTCTGGACAACGACTGGATTCTAGCAATGCAAGAAGAGTTGAATCAATTCACCAGAAATGACGTATGGGATCTTGTTCCAAGACCAAAAGGATTCAACGTCATTGGAACAAGATGGGTGTTCAGGAATAAGCTGAACGAACAAGGTGAAGTTATCAGAAACAAAGCACGACTGGTAGCACAAGGTTATAGTCAGCAAGAGGGGATAGACTATACAGAAACCTTTGCTCGAATCGCCAGGTTAGAATCTATCAGACTTTTGATTTCGTTTGCTGTTAATAAAGGCATCACTCTGTATCAGATGGATGTCAAGAGTGCATTCTTAAATGGATATATAGAAGAAGAGGTTTATGTGCACCAACCCCCTGGTTTTGAAAGTACAAAAAGTCCAGAATATGTTTTCAAACTAAAGAAGTCACTATATGGTCTGAAACAAGCTCCCAGAGCTTTGTATGAAAGACTAAGTAACTTTCTGTTAGAAAAAGAATTCACCAGAGGGAAGGTGGACACTACCTTATTCTGTAAGTCAGTTAAGAATGACATCTTAGTTTGCCAAATTTATGTTGATGATATTATTTTTGGATCTACTAATCCTTCTCTTGGAAGAAAATTTGCTAAGTGTATGCAGGCAGAATTTGAGATGAGCCTCATGGGAGAACTGAAATTCTTTTTGGGAATTCAGATCAATCAAAATCCTGAGGGAACTTACATTCATCAGAGCAAATATGTCAAAGAACTTCTGAAGAAATTTGACCTCTCAGAATGTAAGTCATCAAAGATTCCAATGCATCCCACGTGCATTCTGGAAAGAGAAGAGGTAAGCAAAAAGGTAGAACAGAAAGTCTACAGAGGTATGATTGGTTCTCTCCTTTATCTGGCAACTTCAAGGCCTGATATCTTATTCAGCGTATGTATTTGTGCAAGATTCCAATCAGATCCTAGAGAATCTCACTTAACAGCTGTTAAGGGAATTTTCAAGTATCTGAAAGGTACTACTAATCTGGGTTTATTTTATAGAAAATCTAGTGATTACAGCTTAGTAGGCTACTGCGATGCTGACTTTGCTGGAGACAGAGTATAGCGTAAAAGTACTTCTGGAAGCTGCCAGTTTCTGGGAGAAAATATGATCTCTTGGTCCAGCAAAAGGCAATCCATAATTGCGCTATCAACAGCAGAAGCTGAGTACATAGCAGCAGCTGGATGCAGCACACAAATGCTCTGGATGAAAAGTCAGCTTGAAGACTTCCAGATTTTTGAGAGTAACATCCCTATACTCTGTGACAATACTTCTGCCATTTGCTTAAGTAAAGATCCTATTTTGCATTCTAGGGCTAAGCATATAGAAATAAAACATCACTTCATTAGGGACTATATTGAGAAAGGAATTTTGAACTTAAAATTTATTGATACAGACCATCAATGGGCTGATATCTTCACTAAACCTCTTTCTGAAGATAGGTTCAATTTCATTCTGAAACATCTCAGCATGAAGCTCTGCCCAGAGTGAAAATGTTTTAATTTTATATATTAACCTTCAGAATGTGTTTTCTTTTTACTGTGAACTTTTGATCAATCTCCTTTCAGAAAGATAGACATGCAGATTGTATCAGATTCTATTCTTAAAGATCTGAGCGTTTCAGCTCAAGGATAGACGTGCTGCTCACTAAATCAAACAAGTGTCATCCAATCATCAACAAATCTCTGAAGCAGAACACGCGTGCACGCTTCTGAGAAGGCAAAACGCTGATTGGATGCATTGAGACACATGTCTGGTAACCGTTCCAAGTATCTTTCTCAAATCCCCCAAAATCAGCAAGCATTAAATGCGTGTAATCATGAGTTAAACTGTAATCATGAATTAATTCTCTTTCTTAAAACCGTTTACGTTTTCAAAACACATTTTGAAATCTATTTAAGCATATTAACATCATTCATTAAACTTTTACCGTTTCTTACAATCATCCAAATTTTTTCTCTGCATTCTTACTTGTGTGTTCATCTTTTTCAAAAGAAACCCTTTTTCAAGCTTTTCTAAAAGAAACCCTAAGTGTGAACATGGCAACCTCTAGCAATGTTTCTGCAGGTTCTTAGAAGGAGGCTTCATCTGAACAATACCAAATTCCCTTCAGAACTCTACTTACACCAGTGAAGAACTTGGAAGTTCTGTCTGAACTAATTGTTGATTTCACCAGTCTGAAAGAAAATGGATTCGATTTGACAGAAGAAGTTAGGGCACAAGGATGGGAGAGATACTTTGATAGGTTGGTGGGTCCAACGTTCCCAGTATTGGTCAAATAATTCTGGATTCATGCGTCTTCATCAACACATCAAGTTACTTCCTATATAATGGGAAAGAAGATTGTGATCACTGAGGATCACATTGCAAGATTGATTGGATACACTGGTGGTGGTATCCGCTGTATCGACATGGCAGAAAGATGCTCAGATGCTGCTGTCATTGCAAGAGAGATTTTCACCCATGGGGTACCCAGCAGCAAAATCAGAGACTTGAAGGATCAGCACAGAATATGGGCGAAGATTATTCTGGGGTGCTTCAATCACAGGAAGCCCACAAGCTCTCCTGATTATATAAACATAGATCAGCAGTTTCTGATCTATTTTATTAATCAGAAGGTAAAGATTAACTTGGCTCATCTTCTGTTTAATCACCTCAGGACCAGCGTCAAGGAGACAAGAGAAGAAGAAAGGACAAAAAGGGATTGGATACCCTTTGGCAGGTTAATATCAGATATTCTAACTGAGAATAGGCTGATTGAACACCTTACAGAAGCCCAGGAATTAAGCTCTATTGAACCTACTATTGGCAAGCCTCTGAATGCCAAGAATCTGAAGAAAATGAAACTGATAGAGAATATCAGAAAGGAGCCCAGCGTCACTCCTCTTGCTGACATCACCAGCAGAAGAGTCCCTCTGGACGACTTTCCAATATTCTCTAAGATTGACTCTAAACCAGTCATTGTTCTCAGATACTTGGATGCTTGCAAGGCTGATGGCACAAATCCCACTCTGAACATTAAAGATCTGCACCAGCAAAATCCAGAAGTTACTGTGAAGAAGACGAAGAAAAGAAAGGCTACTTCAGAAGGACCATCCCAACAGACCCCTAAGAAGAGAGGTAATCTATCTGCTGTTAATGTTTGAAATTCTTCTGCTATTCCAACATCTATCCCAACCCCTGCTTCATATGAACTCCCAATCCCCATACCAACCATTGATGACACCGAACCAGAGGCTGACCCTTCTGAGTCACTAACTCTCAGGAGATCCCGCACCAAATCCCAAAATCCAAAACCCACAACATCAACAGAATCAGAACTTGACAAAGTTCTTTCTGAAATTGATCAACATTCTTCCGCTCCCCTCTCAAAAAATCCAAACACTCAACCAGAAACTCCCCATTCACCACAACCAGCAACTACACTATCTCCAATACCAGAGCAACCAGAAATTCCACCTCCTTCTCCACTACCAGAAATTCCTCCTCCCTCTCCACAACCAGAACTTCATCCACTTTCACCTCAACCATCATCTCCACAACCTGAGTTTCAACACTCTGAAACTCCATCACCTGAACCTCAAACCCCTGAACCTCATTCTCCTCAATCCTCTGAACCTCAACCCTTGGCAATTCAACTGCCATGTGGTACAACTGTAAACATACCCCAACTTCCATCCTCACCAGAAACTACCCCTCCAAATACCCCAAACAGTCCAATTATTATTTCTGACTCTCCCGCTCCATCTCCCAAACAAAATACAAAAGACCACAGCAGGACCTTCATTGATTTAACAATCCTTGACCTTCTTGCTGACCTTAAAAATAAAATAGCCATCCCCAAACCCAAACAACTAGATGTTGGTGCTGGCATTTTGAATTTTGAAACAGGCTTGCAGAATTGGATTGCTTCTCTAAAGCAAGTTTGTCCTGGAATGATTGATCCTGCTGCCTCAGACCAACTCTGGACACAATTCAGAATGTGGGTACGCGCTGAAGCCCTCAAGCTGCAAGACATCAACTATGAACAAGCCCAACAGAACTTCAGCAAGCTGCTGAAGGAAGCTGAAAGTCAGCTGCTGAAGGAGGAAGTGCTCTTTCTGGATAGTGAGCCATGGTCTGAAAAGCGTCTAGCTTCAAAAGTTCATCCAGCAGAAGATCAGACAATTCAAGCTGAAGAGGTTAGTCAAGCAGAAGATGTTGCAGAAAGCTCTCAAAAGCATCCTGTTTCTGACGTCTCTCAAGCTGCTTTGGACAGGCAGACTCTTGAAAAGCTGAAGCAGAATGATATCCGTCTGCATCAAAGAATGGATGAGAATGATCAGAAGAGGAAGGAAATGATGGATGTGCAAGATGGCAATATTGATACAGTTGTCAGCATGGTGCATCAGCAGAAGGAAACTACTGATCAGATAAAGAACATGCTAGAAGCTCTATTCACACGCTTTCTACCCCAACCTTAGTTTTTCATTCATGATGTTTTCATTGTTTTCTTTCCATGTTTTCTGTACTCTCTTCTAAGCTTTGAATTAAATATAACAGTTTTTCTGCTCTGATCGTTTTAGCTTATATTACTTGCACTTTTTGATTGCTGACAAAAAGGGGGAGAAAAAGAATGATATTTTTCAATAACGGACTACTGAGACAAAAAGTCTCAAACATTCTAACACTCTGATATACTTGAATGTTTTTGTTTTGCATAAGCTTACAGGTACAAGAAGTTAATCATCTCTGATACATTGAAGCTCTGATGTTCTGATGTTCAAAGAAAGTCAATAAAGATCTGATCCTGAAAGACTCATGGAATTAAAAAGGGAAGTAATAAATTCAGGGGGAGTATCTCCGATTTAAACTCTGATATCTCTTTATCCCTTATCCTCTTATCTTTGATAACTTCCTATTTAATTCTGATACAATTTACTATTTGGTTATCTCTGATACTTTTCACGTTAATTTTCAATTGAAAAAATCTAGTTTTTGTCATCATCAAAAAGGGGGAGATTGTTAGAACAAAGTTTGAATCTACTACCCTAAGTTTAAGTTTTGATGATAACAAAATGCAAAGATATATAAATTGTATGATTCATGTAAGACATATATGCTGCCTAAAAAATTACATTCTGTTTTACAGAAACTCTGATGGGTATCAACAAGAGAATATCATCATCAGCATCAGAAGATGAAATATCAACATCAGCATCAGAGGATGTTATATCAGATGCTAGAATCAGAAGATCAACATGTGCTTACGCTGAAGCTTGATGAACAAATCTGCGCGTAACAATCTGAACTCTGATCAAGAAATCAATAACTCATCAGCACCTAGCAGAGTCAGAATAAGCCAAAGCCAGAACACGCTTAAGTGGCAACGGTACTGTGCATTCAAGATACTTTATTATCAACGGCATCATTCCAAACAAGATCTTCTCAATTTGGAAAGAATGTTATTGGCATTGAAACAGAATTAACTGACTCCAACGTACCTTTTTCCAATGCTATATAAACAAGTCAGTGAAGATTGAATTGGCTAATGCTCTACAACACTCTACACGCCTAAAGCTATTCATCATCTTCCTCACTCTCAGTTTGCTAAAGCTCTCAAATTCTTTACTCAATTATTTTAGCACTCTAGTTCTCATAAGCTTAAATTGTGTAGTATCACAGTTGTGATAAACAGTTTTTGTAGAAAACATTCAACACACTTAGATTTCATTTATCTGTAAGAAAGTATTTCCTTGAGAAACCGGTTTGTGGTTTGACTCAAGAAGGCTTTAGCAGTTGTTAAAGCAGTTGTAATATTCAGTTGAATATAGTGGATTAAGACCTCGTTGGAGAGAGGCGAAATCACCTTGACGGGTGGACTGGAGTAGTTTGAGATCAAACGAACCAGGATAAAAATACCGTGTTGACTGCAAGTGATTTCAAGTTTTTACAATTCAACCCCCCTTCTTGTGTTTTTCACTTCTTCAAATTCGGGTGCACAATGAATGGCAGCAAAGAAGTCCTTCCGAAACAAAGGATGGTGATGGTTCCGTATAATCGTAAGGACAGACAGTCATTATCTTTCGAAATAAAAGCCCACTAAGTCAAAACCTATAAAGGAGACTTACAAAAAATTGGGGCAATCCGCTAACTGTAATCACAAAAGAAATAGTTCAGGCAAAAAGACAGGGATAACGAAATCAAAAAGGGAAGAAATCCTGCAAACCCTCAACAAAAAAAATGACTGCCTGTTCAAAATAAATTGTCAGTATCCAAACCATCACTGGTATATCAGAGCAAAGACTCAAACAAGATCTAATGCACGATTAGTTGAGTTTAGGATCGAAGAACATCACGAAGAGTGGGTGGGTACAAATAAATTTTGAGCCTTTATCCTTTGTTTCTTAAACCATGAACCAGGCCACGTTATAACCCTTAAAAGTCCCAGCTGAAGCATGGGTTAGTTCGAAAGCATACTGTTACAAAAGGTATCCTGACTCCTGTAGGGCTTGCTGTAAATCCTGAGTTGACATCACATTTTACAAAACAAAATTGCCTGTTTTACTGGAAAAATGCATTTTCAAAAATTTCAAAAGACAGACATAAGCTTTGCATTCTTAAAATAACATTGTTTGCATATGACTATTTGTTCAAACAGTAGAGAAATTCGCACGACGAATATCTAGTGAACAAAAACCTTTTCAATAAAAAGGGTCACCTCAAGTGGAAGAAACACTTCCAACCAAGGGGCAGACATGATCATTTTCCATCATCTGGGGCAGTCAAGTCAAGATTCAAGGAATCTCTCAAAATGCCAAATAGCCAGGGGCAAATCTCCATCTGAGTCACTTGGGGCATTAGACATAGATTCCCGCAACGAATCTTACATGATCAAACGAAGATCTTCCGGTAGTATGGAAACACAACACTACTGACAGTGACACCTCCCTACACCCTGAGAGCATGGGTATAGTCAGAAAATACTACGCATAATTAAAGACCCGCTAGGTTGACTGGCCTAGGCAAAAATAAGGGATTCCCGGCGAACCAAAAGGTTTCGGGCAAAAATAAGGGATGAAAATAAAAAATCTGTACACCCGGCAAGTCGAAAACCTGAAAAGGTGGCTTGGGCAAGAAAGGGTATCCCGGTGGATTGAAAACCCGAAAGGGCGGTCCAGGCAAAAATTAGGGATCAAAGCATACGACTATGTCTCGTCATCTCGTCACTGGACTACCAAAAGAAGACTTGTCATTTTAACCGAAAGATACCAAGCGCCTCATAGGTGGGGATAATACTCGGTCCACAGGGCCTCCGCAGGCACCTTCTCCCGCATAAATAGGGGCAATAAGAATTGTCCGAACTGTGTAGTTGCTCTGTCCACCAGGTACCAAGGTAGGTTCAGCTGAAGAATATGACCAAGATACCTTCACTCCCCGCAGAGTAAGACAGTAATGGCAGCTCCCTCCCAGTTGAGACTTGCAATCATGAACGAATCAACAATACTCTCCCCAAGTAGAGTTCTTCCACCATCAGCGCTAAAAAGGTTTGGTATCCCCAGAAGGTCTTAATATTCCCCAGTGGAGTATAAAGATATTCCCCAACAAGCATAAGAATATCCCCGGCAGTCTTAATATTTCTCAATGGAATATAAGAATGTCCCCCCCCCCCAGTGGAGCCATTTCCCCAGTGCAGTCTAAAAAATCTTTCCCAACAGAGTTGAATCATCTTCCCCAGTAGACTCTGGAAGTTTATCCCCGGCAGAGTACAATAAACCTCCCCATCCAGGTTCAAAGGAGCATTCCTAGCAGAATTCAGAGGATTATCCCCACAAGAGTCTAACAGGGTTATCCCCAGCAAGTTGCAATTGAAAGATCATCCCCCAACAAAGTTCTTTCTTTCCCCCAACAGGAATTCAATCTTTAACAGATTCAAAATCACCAGCAACGATAACCCATTCCTAGCGGAGTTTATCAATGGAATCCCCAGCGGAGTTCATCGTTAAAATCCTCAGCAGAGCATCTCTTCCCCACAGAGTAATTCCCCTCGGAATAATCTCTTCATCGGTTTATTCCCCAACGGAGTCATCTCCTCCTGTAGGTTTATTCTCACAATCATCTTCGTTCATCATCCTCAGCGGAAACGAAGAACTCAACTCTATTCTATAGCAGCTCCGGGATTTATTTTCCCCAGCTAAAACATTACATGTCCATACATCATGATGCATGCATATACGCATCATACCATACAATATCATTTATGTTGAGAACATCATTGATTGATCCATATCATGCATTGCATACGACTGACCTTTACCTTTCAGGAAGGATGCAGTTAAACTCTCAACCTGTCAATGGAGACAACCTGTCAATGGAGACAACCCGTCAATGGAGACAACCTGTCAATAGAGACAACTTGTCAATAGAGACAACCTATCAATGGAATAAACCCGTCAATGGAGATAACTTGTCAATAGAGACAACCTATCAATGGAGACAACCCGTTAATGGAGACAACCTGTCAATAGAAACAACCTGTCAATAGAGACAACCTGGCAATGGAGACAACCCGTCAATGGAGACAACCCTTTAATGGAGACAACCCGTCAATGGAGATAACCTGTCAATGGAAACAACCCGTCAATAGAGATAACCTATCAATAGAGACAACCCATCAATGGAGACAACCTGTCAATAGAGACAACCCGTCAATGGAGACAACCCGTCAATAGAGACAACCCGTCAATAGAGACAACCTGTCAATGGAGACGGGTTATCAATGGAGACAACCCGTCAATGGAGACAACCCGTCAAAAGAGACAACCCGTCAAAAGAGACAACCCGTCAATGGAGATAACCCGTCAATGGAGACAACCTGTCAATAGAGACAACCTGTCAGTAGAGACAACCTGTTAATGGAGACAACCTGTCAATAGAGACAACCTGTCAATGGAGACAACCCGTCAATGGAGACAACCCGTCAATGGAGACAACCTGTCAATGGAGACAACCCGTCAATGGAGACAACCTGTCAATAGAGACAACCCTTCAATGGAGACAACCCGTCAATAGAGACAACCCGTCAAAAGAGACAACCCGTCAACAAAGACAAAGTCACCTACCAACAATCTCCAAATGGCATCTGTAAGCCCATTCCCGACATCACCAGGCTGATACCACTTCATGCGAGTGCAAATTTCTGGGCACTCTAGTGTTCAATCATCTTCCACCTTCGGATCACGAAAGGCCCGAAAGCCAATCTACATCCTCAGGTTTAAGAAGATTGAACAGGGGCAGCTATTGTACCCCAAAATTTGCCCTCCCATATTTCTCAAAAACATTTCAAGAAAGATTCACAAGTCCAACCCGGCGCGTCATATTCAGGTGTTCTTTCGCCAAGATATCTCTGATAACGTATTCTCAAATTCAGGTTCGGCTCAAGAGTCAATTCTTTAAAGAAGGTATCCGAATGTGTGAGTTTTCTCGAAGAAATATGGTGAAAAAGTATGCTGAAAGTGCAGTTTTTACGCGCTAAAAAAATTCATAACTTGAAGATCGTGACTCGTTTTGAACCCGTTTCGGTGGCTAAAATTCCGTCTTGACGTCATCTATGTTTTCATCTCTCACGGCAGGAATCCAATTTCGATCAGAAGGTCTTCAAAAATGTGGATTTATCAAGTATTTTTGTACAGAAAATTTGTGACAGAAGTTTATTTGCGTCATGTTCAGAAAATCATAACTTGGTCGATTTTCATCGTATCGAGCTGGTTCCAGCGCCAAAATTTTACAAATTGAGTTGGATACATTTTCACATAAGGTATTGAGTTCAAACGGTATTCAAAAGGCCTTCGTTTTTTGCTCAGAGTGCGTGACACGCCGAAAATCCTGAATGCTGAATATTATTTCATCTGGGCCGAAACTTCGAAAATTCATAACTCGGTCAATTTTTATCGGATTGGGCTCATATTTTTACACAAGGTCACTGACTCATAGATCTACAACTTTTATTCAAAAGTCGAGACCGAATTATGCTCCAATCAATACCAGTTTTTTATTGAAGAACGTGTCAGAGTCAACACTGGAGCCCAAAATAAGTTTGTCTAAGCTGAAACTTCAAAAATTCATAACTAATTCACCGTTTATCCAATTGAGCCTATTTTCGGACAGGAGTTAGTTCTCAATGTCGGCTACATTTTGTTTTCACATTTCAACTCAAAAAATTGAACTTAAGCCCCTGCGGTTTAGCCTGCAACGTGACGAATTCAAGTGAACATTGGAGGCCCAATTGCACATTCAAAGCCCATTTTCTTTGCTCTAATTTCCGTTATATAATCTCATTCTTTTCACACAAACAGGGAGGAGAGAGAAAAAACCATTGCCACAACGTTATCAGAATATCAAATTCTTTCAAGAACCCTAAAACCTTGAAATCCTTCTTACAAATCCCTCTCTCACTACAAACAAGCCATTCCGGTTACAAACCAATATCTCACTACAAACAAGCCATCCCGGTTACAAACCAACATCTCACTACAAACAAGCCATCCCGGTTACAAACAAACATCTCACTACTTCTTCAGTAAGGGTAAGGCTGCCTTGCTCTCAATGATCAAAATGGCATAAAAACATTCATATCACTACTTCTCCAGTAAGGGTAAGGTTGATTTGATCTCCATGATCAAAAGGGTATAATCATTCATACATGCCATATTGGCCTAAACATTAAATTTCTTCATATATTGGCTCTTATTTGTATTTTATGATATATAGTAATTTATTTAATGTGTTCATGAGATTCAACACTGCAGATTTAGACAGGATCCCATGCAGGTTCATTAAGGAACATTGAGGCCAAAACACAAATGGTCAAAAGGCAAAACCCAAATAGCCAAAACAGAACAACTTACCCATGACACCGATACATGGCGAGACAGACATCCTGAGAAGGTTAAGGAACATTGAGGCCAGAACACAAATGGCCAAAAGTCAAAACACAAATGGCCAAAACAAAACAGTTTACACATGACGCCAACAGCTGTTTCACCCCTCCAATTAGCCCCGTATACTCCTTAACTCTCTCTCTATTTTTATTATTTTCCTTTAATTAATTAATTGTTATTCTTTTTATTAATCACTAACCAATTAATTTTTTTCTTAATAAAATCAAAAACAAAAAAATATATTTTATTTATTAAAATTAAATTCAGCACTTTATTTTTGTAAATAAATATTAATTCAATTAATTTAGTTTAATTAGGAAATAACTTTAATATTTTTGCAATAATTAAAATTAATTTGGATAATTAGGTTTTTATTAGCTTTGATTAATTTATTTTATTTCTTTAAATACTCAAAAATCCAAAAATATTTTAATTAATTAATTAGTTTATTAATTTAATTTTTAACTTAATTTAATTTCTTTTAATCCAAAAATAACCAAAAAAATCACTTTCTTTCAGAAAAGGGTCAAAACCCCAAAAAACTCGCATCCGATTTAATTTCCCGCACGCGATCCATTTTATCATATTATTGTATCTGTTTCCCGGAATATAATAGTTTAATTAGAACTTTGATTATTTTATCGCTTTATTTACTTTCCGCATTTTAATTTCAAGGGTTGTTTTTGGCGATGTAAATACCCGACACCTTGTAATAGTTTAGATTCAATTTCCGCAAATTTAATTTCCGCAACTATAAACTGTTAGATGTTTGATAATAGGGAATGCATGAAAAGATCAAATGTATGAACTTAAAATCAACATAGATAACCATTGACATGTACAGATAAAATTAACTGAAATAACACACTCGCACATGCACACTCTTAGGGTACACCTCACTTGGTTGCCTCGAACGTGGTCATTGAGTATAGGAAGTTTTAGAGCTCGCCCTCTTGTCCAAATATCATAAGTTGACTCGAAACGGTTGCCTCGGATAAAATGATCTAAGACATTAGGGTTACCGCTAAGGCGTCCTAACATTGCTTTAGTGACCATACGTCCCTTAATCGAATTGACCCGAAAACACCAACGACGGTGCTACCTGCTCCTCAATAGTGGGATAGCATTGTCTAAAGGACACTTGTACAGATTAATTCCTTTTTGAGTAGGTAGATGGTTCTTAAGTACTTTCTCCTTTTAAAACAAAACAAAACTTTTCGCACTTACACCCCTTTCAAACAAAAAACTCTTTTCAAACCCACAAACACAAAGAAAATAAAACTTTTGAAAACACAATGAGCAAGTACCTAAGAGCCCGTGGATAACCACAGATAGAAAGGGTGCTAACACCTTCCATTTCTATAATCTACCTCCCGAACCCGAGAAGTATCTCAAAAAGGAATTTTTCTGTGCTTTTGTCCTTTCCTTGTTGGATAAAATAAAAGACGGTGGTGACTCTTGGTTACCGCGACATTTTGTGAAAACAAACGCAAATGCGAACCAGCATTCCAAAACAGTCAATTCTCATTCCCACCGATCACAGGCAGGCATCTGCACAAAGCTGATTCAGATGGTATTTCTATGCATGGAAGCCATGATCAGCAAAACAGAACATAGATAAATTACTTTGGTCTTTGAAATGGTTAGTGTAATGAAGCATGAATGCCATGTCATGATGCATGATGTCATGATAAACCACAGGTATAGAAAACACAAGTGTTGCAAACACAATCAAATCACACAAAGCCCTTAGGTTTAAGGCTTGCATGAGGTCAAAGGTAATACCCTCTTGAAGTTAAGTTGGTTCAACCTGTCCTAAAAAGGTAACCGGGTTCTAGAGAATCTCAATATCACTGACCATCATCCATCGGTCATGGTTTCAGCTCACGCAATATTTTCTTGCGCCCGAAATTATTCCGAGAGTATGATCTCAATGAGTGTAGCGTCGAGTATCAACCAGTTCTCAGCTCTACACCGAGGCCGGCTATCTCACTACTTTCTAATGGACAAGTTAGGAAATTAAAGGTTATAAGGATAGTTGATGCTTAACGATACCACGCTACTGCTCCATAAGGGATACCCGTACAAACCAAAGTGACACACCAACATAGCTACTGCTTCAACCGTATCGGTCTACGCCGTACAGTTCCCTCACAGTCTATTTCTACTTACCTAAAAGGTATTCCCCAGATCCGGGTGTATGATCTATAGTAACCCCGAACAAAACCCTTAAAATTAAAGAAAACAAAGCAATCAAGAGAAGAAATTATGATGACCTAGATCCTAAGGTATACCCCACTTATTAAATCCCCAGCAGAGTCGCCAGTTCTGTGATATGGTGGCAGAACCGGCTGTTTAATACTGGTTTGTGTTTTGCATTTTGTGTTTGCAAAATGTCGTGGTAAGCAAGAGTCGCCACCGACTTTTATTTCATCCAACCGGAAAGGAAAAAGTACAGAAAAAAAATCCTTTTTCGAGATATTCTGAGTACGGGGGGTAGATTATAGAAAGAGAAGGTGTTAGAACCCTTTCTATCCATGGTTTTCCATGGGCTCTTAGGTACTTTCTCATTTTTAAATTTCTTGTGTTTGTGTGCTTTGTTTTGAAAATGTTTGACTTCGTGATAACCCTTGTATTGGTCCTCAAAGGTGTGACGAAGTTGTTTTGAAATTTTGTTTGAAAAGTGTATGTGTGAAAAGTTTTGATTTGAGCAAGTACCTACTAGCATCTACTTACTAGAAAAAAAGATCGTTTCTATTCTTGTTTCCTTTAGACAGTGTTATCCTACTATTGAGAAATAGGTAGCACCGTCGTTGGAATTGTAAGGGTCAATTTGAAAGGGACGTACGATCACTAGAGCAAAATTAGGACACCTTAGTAATAACCCTAGAGTCTTAAGATCATATTAGAGGCAACATTTCCGAGGCAACATTCGAATGGGGCGTTTGATCTTTTTTAGACAGGAGGGAAACCACTAAGACACCCTATGCTTAATGATCATTTACCGAAGGCAACCGAAGTGAGAGTATACCCTAGGAGTGACATGTGCAAGTGATTTGTTTCAGTTATTTATCTTTGCACATTAGGGTTTTCTAACCGTATTAATTTGTCATGCATTCTTGTCATACAATCCTATTGGCATACATCTAAACAGTTAAGTATTTGTGGGAATTGAGAATGCGAGAAAATAAACCTACGCTATTACAAGGCTTCGGGGAGGGGGATTAATTACATAGCCAAAAATCCGGGAATTTAAACAGTAAATAAAACCCTAAATTAAACTATTACAAACCATGAACAGTTACAAGAATATTGGCAAAATAATTAACAAGCGTGCGGTGAATTATACGAAACGACTAGGGTTTTGACCATTGACTAAACCAATTTGTGATTGATTAAAAAAAAGATGTTTTTGTCATGTTTTTTTGTTTAAGAAAATAATGAAACAATTAAATTAAAAAGAAAATCCTAATTTCTAATTAATTTTAAATTAAGAAAAGTAAATTAATCCACTCTAAAACTTATTTTTGTATTTTATTTATTTCGGAAAAAATAAAAGAATTAAATAAAGAATTTAACCTAATTTCTATTTGATTTTATTTATAAAAACAAGTTAAAATTGCCCTAAGTTAAATTAAATTAAATTAAAAAACATTTATTAAGAAAATAAATCTTTTTTGTGATTTTTGATTGGTTAATTTAAAATAAATTTTGTGTTGATAAAAAGCAAGATAATTAAAGAAAAGGAATTAAAGAAAAATAGTAGAAATAACCACATGGGCCTACTGTCAGCAGATCTGGCTGGAGATGGATCCAGAAGATGATGACCCTCAGAAGGTGACGTGCGCTGGTTCTAGTTTTGGCTGATGGATCCAGAAGATGATGACCCTCATAAGGTGAGGTGCGCTGGATCTGGTTCTGGTTGATGGATCTAGAAGATGATGACCCTCAGAAGGTGAGGTGCGCTGGATCTGGTTCTGGCTGATGGATTCAGAAGATGATGACCCTCAGAAGGTGAGGTGCGCTGGATCTGGTTCTGGCTGATGGATCCAGAAGATGATGACCCTCAGAAGGTGTATGTGTTGGATCTGGTGAAAACAATGGAGAAAATGCCAAAAGCTCATGCTTGGGATCGAACCCAGGACATGAGTTTCTGATTTCCTTCCCCTGACCAACTGCGCTGGATGTTAACTTGTTAATATAATAAATAAAAAATAATATATTGGAAAACAATTTAGTGGCCAGAATAATGCGCCAGAATTTAAACCAGCCAGTCAGGTTGTGACACGCTGTTGTCTTCTTCCCTAGAACCGTCGTTTTAGGCTCTGAACCTTTACCTACAGGCGCAGGTCTGTTGCTGAAACCTGTGTCATTCAAAAATCAAGCACATGCAATATAAATTCAATTGGGGACCATGAATCAACTGGGTTTGAAGCTCTGATCATCATAGTACCCATTATCAGGCCTGATTTTGCTTAAATCACGAAACCCCAAATTGGAGCATGAAACCCTAATAATGGCAAAAGCTCATTCATGCACTGTAACTTAAATCAAACTATCCAGAAACATTACAAACATGATGATGAACACAAATATGTAACTTAAACATGCTAAATATGCAAGAATTACAGTAATCGGATTTGAATAATTTTGCAAACTGTGAGAGTGATATGGAATGATTCTGGATGTTCTGACGCTTGCAAATGATTGGGAATGCTTCCTGAGATGCTAAGGAATTGATTTATGGCTTTGAAACTCCTTGAGGATGGCTCTAAGATGGATTTCAATCTCTCACTTTTTGCCAAAAGTTTCAGCTTTTCTTTTGACAGTTTCACGCCTTCTAACCTCTGTCTTTTGATCTGGGATCCTATATTATATAACCTAGAGTGAATTAGGTTAAAAAATTTGGATTGAATCTTGAAGCTTTGATGAGATTTTATTTGATTTGATTTTATATTTGTATGATATCCTTCAAAATTTTGCCTAATCATGCCAATCATCCTTGATATGGTCTGATTCTGATATGCCAGCATAATGAGCTTATGATTCTTTGACTTTTGGCAATTTTACAAAAATGGTCAACTTAGCCAATGCATAACTTTCTCAATTTTGACCCTAGAGAGGTGTTCTTGGACTTTTTAGAAATCTTAGGATGTCCTCTAATCAACCCGTTTGGTCTCATCTCAATTGAATCTTCCACGTTCATGTATGAAGCTTTGACCCAAAATGTGTTTTTGTTGACTTTTCAAAAGAAACTATAATGTCAAAATTCATATCTTTTTGTGAGTGCCTATTCTGAACCTGGGGGATGAAGATGAATTGTAGGGAATTGCATCCTCTTCAAAATGAGCTTTGGATGGGTCATTTCTGATAAAGCATGAGAAAGTTATACTTGGTCAAAGTTGAGTTGACTTTTCCTACAAAACCCTAATTTAGCCACTTTTGGGTTTTGATGAATTGTGAGCAATCCTTGAGGAATCATGATCAACCCTTGATGAAATTATGAATAATACTTCAAAATGAGGATGTTGACCTAAAATCTTGAAGTTTGACTGTATGTGGGCCACAGTTGACTTTTGACCTAGTACAATTGATTTTCAAGCATTTGGGTAATTGACTGAGCAAACTTCTTCTGCAAGGCTTGAAACTTGACATGGATGATCTTGAGGACATGTTGGGACAATGGTGAGAATTTGAGTCCTTTGTGGTTCACACATCTTGATGAAGATGGAAACCCTAATTTGAGATAGACTGCCTTAGGAGAGAGTTTGTCTGGTCAACTCTTGAACTTCCTTGAATAATTTGGGGACCTCACTTGCCATGTGTTGAGAAATATGGGAGGGAAAATTTTGGGGTACAACAGTAAGGTTCCAAAGGAATGGAATTCTTACGCCCTAATGTCTTGCTATCAACTTTGTTAACCATACCCCAAGCTCGTATAAATCTTTGACGGTAACATTGGGTATCGCGCGTGTAGTCAAATGGAATTCCTTGGATGAGTACCTCATGAGGGACATCTCTCCTAGCGTATCAAAATTGCCGCAAAGCTAAACAAGGGTTGTAAGTAATTCCTCCCATAATGCCAAGTAGAGGGACATTATGGATTTCTCCATAGCGGTCAATGATGGTAATATCTGCCAAAGAGCGATAATACCAACGGATATCAGCATGTGAAAGTGACATCAATCTTTTAGACCATCTCATTCCTTGTTCATTATTCACCACGGATCGAGGTAGGTGTGAAATAAACCACCTATCCAAAAGAGGAGTGCAACACATCAAAGTCCCCCTTTTCCTCATAGTGCGAGAGTGAAGAGAATGCAAGATGTCTCCAAGCAATGTAGGCACTGGATTACGAGATATGAAAATTTTGATCGCATTTACATCTATAAATTGGTCAGGATTGGGAAATAGTACCAACCCATAGATGAGAAGAGCCAAAATTTCCTCGAAGGCTTGTAGATCCAAAGTATTCTAACACTCTTGAGCCTTCTCCCACAATTTTTTTTCTAGGAACCCTTTGACACTACTCCTTGTTACCCAATTTGCTACTATGTCAGATGGTTGGAAATGTAGGGCTCGAGCAATTTCCTCAGGTTTAGGGTCTCTTTCAATACCGTTGAAAGGTAACTGATCAAGAATAGGGGTCCCCATGAGTTGAGAAAATTCTTCTAAAGTGGGCACAAGTTGGTAATCGGGAAAAGTGAAGCAATGATGCAAAGGGTCAAAGAAATGGACAAGCACCTTTACCATATCTTCTTCAATACTTGAGGTAACAAGACTAAGGAGTCGACCATATCTTTTGGTGAACGGAGAATCTTCAGGGACCCTTGATACTAAATCCTTGAGCTAAAAAGGTACTCGTACAAGGTTGACTTGGATTGTATTCCTAAGAGTGGGAGTCATATCCTACAAAATAGAATAAATATGAATCTCAAAATCTTGAAATAGTTAGTCTAAAATGCTCTGGTATGATGTCATGATGTTATGTACAAGCATTTCACAAGTTAAATCAAACAAATCCTTAGGTTTAGGCTTGCATGAGGTTTATAGGTAAGTACCCTTTTGAAGTTTAGTTGGTTCAACCTGTCCTAGAAAGTAAACGGGTTCTAGGGAATCTCAATATCAATGATCTTTCCCCCAAGTTTCATTGAATAAGAGATTGACTCACAACCAAACAAAACTCAAAAGTCAAACCTCAATGAGTGTAGTATCGAGTATCTACCAACTTCGGAATGCACCAAAGCCAGTCATCTCACTACGTCCTAATGGCAAAGTTAGTAAAGTAAGGTTCTAAGATCAGTTGATGCTTTACGACACTACACGGCGGCCCCGTACTCTCCTTGACTGACTCAAGGGTTACCGGTACCAACCAAAGTGCCACATCAACGTAGCTACTGCTTCAACCATATCGGTATACCCTGCACAGTTCCCTCATAGTTTATTGCTACTTACCTAAAAAGGTATCCCCAAATCTGGGTGTAGGATTTAAAACAAACCCAAACAAGGAACCAAAATGTAAAGCAAACAAATCAAGCAATGTAAGCAAGTAAAGGTGATCTAGCCCTAAGGTAACCCCACTTTTAAGTTAATCCCCAGCAGAGTCGCTAGTTCTATGATACGGTGGGAGAATAAACTTGAGGTTTTGCATTTACGTTCACAAATGTTACGGTTTAGCAAGAGTCGCCACCGACTTTTCTTTTATCTAATAAGGAAAGGTGAAAAAGCACAGGAAAGACCTTTAGATATTTTTTCTTGAGTTCGGGGGGTAGATTATGAAAAGGGAAGGTATTAACACCCTTTCCATTCATTGTTTTCCATGGGCTCTTAGTTTCTTCCTAGATCACTTGCTTTTGTTTGAAAATGTGTTTTATGTGGTTTTTTGAAAGTATTTTGAAAAGGTGTCATCGTTTAGGCAACCTTTGTAATAGTTCTCGTTCGTAAGAACGTATACAAAGTGTTGAGCTTTTGAAAATATTCCATGTTTTGGAAAGATGTTTTGAAAGTGTATGTGATTTGTTTTTAAAAATAACAAGGATATTTATTTTGAAAGTGAGCAAGTAACTAAAAGTAATCTACCTACTCAAAAGGTATTAGATGTGCTTTTCCTCCTCCTTTAGATGTTTCTATCTTACCATTGACTTGGTAAGAAGCCTCATCGTTGGAGGTGAAGGGACGAGCGTTGGGTCATCGTATGACCATGATAGCAATGTTGTGAGATGACTTAGCACTTTTTCTTTAGGGACTAAGATCATTTTGAAAGGAAACTTTGATAGCGTCATTGAGGGACTATGATCTTTTTTCGATTTGTTTTTGCTAAGACATACCACATGCATAACATGGCCATTTTTATAAAGCAACAAGTGGAATTACCGTAAGCGTGTAAGTGTGCGAGTGTATTTGATTGCATGCATAATTTGTCTTGAATTAGGGTTTTCTAAACATTGGTTTTAGTCTTGTCATGCATACCCTAATTACTAACAATTTATGAAAGCAATAAAAGTGCGGAAATGTAAAGTCCTACGCTATTACAATATTTTGGGGGATGGGGTGTACAAACTTCAAATGGGGGTTGCAAATTAAATCCTAGGTTACTATTACAGCCATATTGAATAGGTTAAAATGTACAAAAAATGTAAAATGTTTGTCTATTTAAAAAGGAAAATAACTTTTGTTTAAGAAAATATTTTTGTCTCTTTTTTTTTTGTTAAAATAAAAAATAACATGCAAATATAAAATATTTTTGGTGTTTTTTGATTAATAATAAAAAATAATATGATGGAAAAATAATAAAAGAGAAAGAAAGCATAATCAGCGCAAAATGCTGAAAAATAGAAGAGGTCAGAAGTTCTGACACTGACTTGCTGCACAAACAGAAACAATGTTAGTAGAAATATGGAAGCTCAGAAGTTCTGGATCTTCTGAGGACTCAGAGGTTTCCATAAATTCTAACGCAACTGTCAGAACTTTGCCTCTCTCCACGCCAGTCAGAACATCTGCAACTTGGTTATTTCTTAACAGAACAGAAGTTGCATACATGAAATATCAGAAGCATAAATCAGAAGCAACATGTATTTGCTAATTCTGATTCTGAATCCTAATTCCTTTATGAAGCTCTGAATAGGGATTTCTTCTACTTAAGGCAGGCAGATGCATGAATTTTCAGGATATGTACATCATCAGGATCATAATATCTACATTGTGCTAAATATGAAAAATCTGACAATGCTTAATCAATTATGGTGAGGGTCAGCAGAAAACTTACCTTGCAGCTGGAAAGGATTATGTGAACTGGAGGTTGGTCTTGAATTCTGGTGATGTTCTGAGCAACTTCTTCACGTACTCAGCAGGATGGAAGATGCAACTTCTGGAACAGCCAAGGGGTGATATTCTGACTTCTTTGGGGTGGAAATGAATGGAGAATGTATGGCAATAGGAATACAGAAGTTAAGGTAGCTTCTAATGTGTGAATCAGCAACTGCGTGGATGGCTTTAGTCAAGAACACTTGAGGAAAACAATGGAGTTTGAATGTAAGGGATCAATGTTAAGATTTTGGTATTTTGTGTTTATAGTTTCCTGGGTTCTTGGAATTTTTGCAGTAGTTCAAAGCTTTCCTTCTCAATTTCCTCGCCTCTTTCACAAAATTTCTGGCCTTTTTCAGTGTGTAAATGGTGTTCTATTTATAGGTAAAGTTTTGCAGTTGGGGCGGTCAAGTGGCACCAACATCATATGCTAGATGTTGACTTACTCTTGAAGTGAGCTTAAACAAGTGGGGTTCAATGCATCAAGTTGGATGGTTAACAACGTCTAGGCTGGATTTGGCAGCGTGAATTAAGGAAAAGTAGCAACAGCGTGTGGGTCTAGCATGCTTTACACTGAAGTTTTTCTTCCCAAGACAATAGGGGTACACGTGGGGAAAATCCCTTGGATAGATACTTCACAAGTGGTTGTGAGCATTAAATGGGTTCCCCTGTGAAACTCTGAATCCTTGCTTGACTCTGGATCAGAATTTCTGTTTCAGCGTAGCATCTCATCTTCTGATCCTCTTATCTTCTGACTTCAGCATGTTCTGAAGGATCCTTCAGACTTTCTAGTAAGCTTGCAGCATGTTTTGTAATCTTCTTTGTTTTAACCTTTGCAAACTCTGACTGAACCTTTGTGAAAACTGGTCCAGAAGTTTTGACCAAACTCTGTCTTGAGAATATCCAGAATCTGCTGAGTATGAACACTGGCCCAGAAGTTCTGAAATTGTCACATTTCTTAAACACTTAGAAAAATTTATAAGTTTTTAGAATTTGGTTCATCCAAAATAAAATTTGACTTTTGAAACTCTTGATGAAGCAAACTTCATATTCCAACATGTCTTGATGAAATATGATTTTTGAGATTTGATTTTAATCCAAAAGTCAAAGTTAGACTCTTCAGTGTGAAAATGACCATTTTCCCTTGTGAATGGTTTGCTTGGAAAAATTTATAATTCAAGGCTTAGAATTGGATGAGAGAAAACTTGAGGATTCAGGGTGATTCCTTGAGAAATGAGAGGGCAAATTTTGGGGTGCAACAACAAGGCCCAGCTGTTTTGGGATGATATGGATTTTCAGGCTTTTGAGGAGGTTTTGGCCCTTCTAATCTATGGGTTAGTACTATTCCCTAATCCAGACTTATTCATAGATGTGAATTCTATCAAGATCTTCCTCTCTCGCAACCCTGTGCCTACCTTGCTCGGAGATATTTCGCACACTCTCCATACTCGTACCATGAAGAAAAGAGGGGTTCTTATGTGTTGCATGCCATTGTTGTCAAGGTGGTTTATTTCTCACCTCCCTAAGCTCGTACTGAAGAATGAAGAAGGTTTGGGTTGGTCGCAAAGGATAATGTCACTCGCTCACACATATATTCTCTAGTGTTCCCGAGCTATGGAAAACACTGCTATTATTGACCGTTGTGGGGAGTACCCTAATGTCCCATTACTTGGCATCAGAGGGGGCATAACATACAATCCTTGTTTAGCTCTGCGACAATTTAGTTACGCTCAGAGGGATGGTCCCCATGAGTTACTTATCGAGGGCATTGCATTCAACTATGAGGATGATGTTCAAGGGTATCGTCAGAGGTTTATACGAGCTTGGAGCATGGTAAACAGATCTTGCGCCAAGGCTTTGGGGACAAAGGCTTCCATTCCTATGGAACCTTATCTCCAATGGGTACGAGCTCACGCCCAGAAACTTATGATGCTCTATATGGCCGTCCTACCAGTGATTGTGGAACCCACTACTGAAGGGGATATTCCTTACACGATTCTCCATCCTGATATGCCCACTGACCTTGGAGAACTACAGAGGTCTTGGATTCAGTTGAAGAAAGAGCGGGATATCTACAGGGATCAGTTCTATACCCAGGAGGGGAAGGTTTTAGAGCTCACAAAGCAGCTCCATGAGGAAAGAGGACTCAATATCTATCTCGACACAAAGAGGAAGCATCCATGGAAATTTTGATTTTTTCTAGTTTTAGATTTGTTTTTAATTGTAACGCCTAAAGGAATTTGAACTTTGAATTCAAATAATAAAATCTTTGTTTCATTTTGGTTCGCAAATTTAAATTTCCCAAAGTCTTTGAAATTATTGCATACGCATCCCATTCATAGCATTGCATGTACATGGACCATTATAGGTTTCTCATCTTCTTTGCTGTTTATTTCAGCAGAAATGTCTTCCGAACAAAGCATCAAGGATCTTCAGGCGCAAAATGCCCAGTTCCAGCAGATGTTCATAAATCTGGCAAAGGGGCAGGAGGATCTGAAAGCCCTTATCTTGAAATAGAAAAATAAAAAGAAGAAGGTCGTCGGTGTTCTGAATATGGGCAGAAGGTTTAGAGGGTCGTTGAAGCAACAAGTCGATCTGACCTCTTCATCCAAGGAAGGGGAGAATCAAGAAGAAGAGACAAGGGAGAAGGACCCCAGTCCTGAAGTTTCTGATAATGATATCGACTACAATGATGAGAAATATCCTCCCACTGAGGATAAATACAACCAGTTGGAAGATCGTTTGAGTGCTATGGAAGTCCAGAGGATACCTGGGCTGGACTTCGAAGAATTGGGATTGGTGTCGAGAGTGGTCATCCCGCAGAAGTTCAAAGCTCCAATTTTTGCAAAGTATGATGGGGTGTCCTGCCCAAAAATCCATCTCCGCTCTTATGTCAGAAAGATCCAGCCCCACACCACTGATAGAAATTTGTGGGTTCATTTATTTCAAGATAGTCTGTCAGGGGCTCAGCTTGAATGGTTCTACCAACTGGAGAGAGGCAATGTCTGAAACTGGGAAGATCTGGCTGCTGCTTTTTATAAGCAGTACCAATACAACACCGACCTTGCTCCCACTCGTACTCAACTCCAGAGTATGTCCATGGGGGCAAGTGAAGGCTTTAAAGACTATGCCCAAAATTGGAGAGACTTGGCTGGAAGAGTTCAACCTGCGTTGTCTGATAGGGAGTTGGTCGATATGTTTCTGGGGACGCTATCTGGTCCATTCTTTAATCATTTGATCGGTAGCTCGTCAGCTCGTTTCACCGAGCTGATTCTGACTGGAGAGAGAGTAGAACCTGGGATTTGGAACGGAAAGATACAGAAGGATGCCTCTTCGAGTTCAGTAAAGAAGCCTTTCTATGGCAAGAAGGAAGCCAATTCCATCTATAGCCCGAGGGGCCAAAACAGAGCTGAACATCGTCAGACAGTAAGTGTCATAATGATACCTAGGCCTATGACTGCTCCACAATGTAACAATTAACAAAGGGTGGAAAGACCACAACAACAATTTACCTGAATCAATATGACATTGGCTGAAGTTCTACCTCATCTGCTGAGATCCAGCTTGGCAACCTTGAAAGAGGCTCCCAAGAATCCGAATACCACATCTTCCCGATATAATCCAAATGCTCGGTATGCCTATCATTCTAAGAGTCCTGGCCACGATACCAATGATTGTTGGGCTCTAAGAAATAAGGTACAAGATCTGATCGAAGCCAAGGAAATTGAGTTTGATGCTCCGGAAAAGCCCAATGTCATAACTGATCCCATGCCTAAGCACGGTCGTGAAGTTAATGTTGTTGATACCGACTTGTTTGTGACCTTTGTGGATGAAGTTTCTACTCCTCTCATGACTGTGAAGAAGAATTTATTATTGGCCGATTTATTTCTGGGTTGTGGTGAAGGTTGCCACATGTGTTCATTTCTGCCTTCTGGTTGCCATTTGCTGAAGTCAGGTGTTCAATGCCTGATGGACAGCAAAGAAATTTTGTTCGAGAAAACTTTGGTTCTTGTTGTTCCATCTGAAGACATTGCCATTATAACCATTTCCTCTAATCCTTACAAGGTCTCCTTGAGAAGACCTATTAGGATTACATCTGCTCCAAGAATCGCTCCGCTAATAATCATTGTTCCTGGTCCTGTCCCGTATGCCTCAGACAAAGCTATCCCTTGGCATTATGGTGCCGATGTGTACTATCATGGCATCAAACAAGATCTGAAAAATGAAGAGGTTGATCCTAATATTGGTAATATTGTCGGGACCAGCAAGGCTACCCGAAGTGGAAGGGTCTTCTCTCCTGAGATTTCCCCTAAGACTGTTAACAGGCCTATTGTCATTCCGTCTGTTGTTCCTGCTGGTACATCAAATATGACTCCTGTTCTTACTCCAATTATTACCCCTGTTGGTGAATCGTCTGGTACCTGCGGCAAAGAAGTTATAGGTGAGCCTGTCCGGACGGAGGCACCTAGAAAAATTGTCGTGGAAGCCTCTAAGCAAGAGATAGAGGAAATACTGAAAATAATCAAAAAGAGCGACTACAATATGGTCGAGCAGCTGGGGCAGACCCCTTCAAAGATATCCATGTTGTCTCTGTTGTTGTGCTCTGAAGCCCATGTGAAGGCTCTGATTGCATTCCTCAAGACTGTGCATGTGCCACAGGAGACCTCAGCTGATCAATTCAAAGATTATGTGTCTAGCCTGACTACTGACAATGGGCTGGGTTTTTCAGATGCGGGTCTGACACCGAAAGGGAGGAAGCATAATGATGCTCTGCATGTCTCGATTGAGTGCAGGGGCACCGCTATGGCTCATGTGCTGGTAGATATTGGGTCTTTGCTGAATGTCATGCCAAAGAAGGCATTGGATCGGTTGGACTGTGAGGGCTTGACCTTAAAGCCTAGTAACATTATGGTGAGGGCTTTTGATGGGTCGAATAGAATGGTGCATGGGGAGGTGGACATCCCTGTCAAAGTAGGCTCTCAAACCTTTGAGTCCACCTTCTATGTAATAGACATCCATCCGTCACATTCTTGTTTGTTGGGTCGTCCCTGGATCCATGAAGCTGGGGCAGTCACTTCTACACTGCACCAGATGCTAAAGTATCCAGTAAGAGGAAAGATTGTCACTGTGCGAGGTGAGGAGGAGTATATGGTGAGCCACCTCAATTCCTTCAGGTACGTAGAGATGGACGGGGAATTCATAGAGAATCCTTGCCAGAATTTTGAAGAGGTTCCCCAGATCTTGGCATCGGATGAAGCTACTACCATCTACAAACTTCCTCTGAAGATGGCTTATCTCAAAGACGCCAGAGTCATGATTGAAGAAGGTGGGTGTACCAATTAGGGATAACTTCCCAATTTTAATCACAAAACGGACAAGTTTGGTTTGGGCTTTACTTCATGAGCTCAAAGGGATTTTTGGCGAGCTCTGGCTGGAGGACCTCCCCTACGCATCAGCAATCGGGGAATTAATGCCATTGAAGATGGCGAGGAAGACTCAGACATTGACAGCTGGATCTACCCAACTACCAACGGTGGATCGAGTAACTGGACGGCTAGGGACTTTATACCATTTTATTTTATTCCGCAGTAATTGTCTTACTTGTTTTTAAGATTTGTAATAAACAATTTAAAACTCTACAGCCTTGTGCCTTTCCCGAGGCATATCGGATTTGCTTGTGAGGGCTCGTATTTGTCATTTCATATATCATTAATAAAGCATTGGACATTTCTTGCATACAAATGTTGCGCTCTTTGTTTTTCTTTTCTGTTTTTACTTTATCAAAACAACTATGCTCTTACACACACTCATGTATCATACTGCAGATCCATATCCACTCTGAATCCCATTGATAACAGCTTTGCTACTGTATGTTATGACTTCGAAAATCCGACGAACCAAGCCGAAGACAAAGTGAGGATGATTGTGAGCTACCTGGAGAACTTTCTAGACTATTACAACAGGAAGAAAGGGCTATACATCCTCATGAAGAGCCGATTGAGACAATAAACCTGGGCACCGAGATAGACAGAAAGGAGGCCAGGATTGGTGCAAATTTGGAAGTTAAGGTCAAACAACAATTGATACAAATGTTGCACGACTATGTTGAGATATTTTCCTGGTCATATGAAGACATGCCAGGTTTAGACACTGATATTATGGTTCATCGTATGCCGACCTAAGAAGACTGTCCTCTGGTTAAACAGAAGGTCCGTCGTATGCACCTTGAAATGTCAGAGAAGATCAAGGCAGAGGTCATGAAACAGTTCGACACAGGATTCTTAGATGTCACTTCTTACCCACAGTGGGTTGCTAACGTCATTCCGGTACCTAAGAAGGACGATAAGGTGAAGATATGTGTGGATTATAGAGATCTGAACAGGGCAAGCCCCAAGGATGACTTCCATCTTCCTCACATTGATGTTCTAGTTAACAACACCGCGCAACACAAAATCTTCTCCTTCATGGATGGTTTCTCTAGCTACAAACAGATCAAGATGGCTCCTGAAGACATGGAGAAGATAACCTTCATCACGCAGTGGGGCACCTTCTGCTACAAGGTGATGCCTTTTGGGTTGATGAATGCTGGGGCAAATTATTAGTGCACCATGGTCGCTTTGTTCCACGATATGATTCATCACGAGATCGAAATTTATGTTGATGATATGATAGCCAGGTCTCAAACTGAGGAGGAGCACCTTGATCATCTACAAAAGTTGTTCGACAGGTTGAAGATATATAAGCTGAGGTTGAACCCGAACAAGTGCACCTTCGGGGTAAGGTCTGGTAAACTTCTGGGTTTCATTGTCAGCGAAAAAGGCATCCAAGTAGATCCTGCAAAGTTAAAGGCTATAGAAGAAATGTCGGCTCCCCGTATAGAGAAGGAAGTTAGAGGTTTCTTAGGACGCTTGAATTATATCGCCAAGTTCATTTCACATCTGACTGCTACTTATGATCCCATCTTCAAGCTTTTGAAGAAAGATCAAGTGGTAAAGTGGAATAAAGACTGCCAGACAGCTTTTGAAAGAATCAAAGAATACCTTCAAGAACCACCAATTATGATGCCTCCGGTTGAAGGAAGACCTTTGATATTGTACTTGACAGTGCTAGACAATTCAATGGGGTGTGTGTTGGGGCAGCGTGACGATTCTGGTCGAAAAGAGCACACAATATACTACCTTAGCAAAAAGTTTACCGACTGTGAGACACGATACTCACTGCTCGAGAAAACTTACTGCGCTTTGGCATGGGCTGCTCGCCGACTAAGACAGTACATGCTGACCCACACTACTTTGTTGATATCTAAGATGGATCCGATCAAATACATCTTCGAGAAACCCGCCCTTTCCGGAAGAATCGCAAGATGGCAAATGATCTTAACTAAGTATGACATACAATATACAACCCAAAAAGCAACCAAGGGGGGTGTTTTGGCTGATCATTTGACTCATCAGGCTGTGGATGACTACCAGTCCATGAATTTTGAGTTCTCGGATGAGAATATAATGTTGGTGACTGACTACGAAGAGCCTGGACCAGATGAAGGACCCGAGGAAGGATCCCGATGGACTATGTTTTTTTACGGAGCTTCAAACGCACTGGGTAATGGCATTGGCGCTGTAACCATATCTCTTGAGGGCTGTCATACTCCTTTCACTGTCCGGCTATGTTTCAACCGCACTAACAACATGGCGGAGTATGAAGCTTGTATCATGGGACTCAAGGCTGCTATTGACCTCATAATCAAATTTTTGGATGTTTTCGGGGATTCAACCTTGGTAATAAGTCAGATCAAATGCGAATGGGATACGAAGCATCCGAACTCATCCCGTACAAGGAGTACGTGTTGACATTTCTCCCACACTTTGAGGAGGTAACTTTTGAACATTTCCCACGAGAGGAGAACCAGTTAGCAGAAGCGTTGGCTACCATGTCTTCTATGTTCAAAGTTAGGTGGGACAATGAAGCTCCCCAAATCACCATTGAGAGGTTGGATGAACCAGCACACTGCTGTGAAATTGATACCGAAGAAGTGGAAGACAAACCCTGGTTTCACGAAGTCAAAAGATATCTCGAGGTCCAAGAGTATCCCGAAGGGGCATCTATCAATGATAAGAAGTTTCTGAGGATGTTCGCTGCAAAGTTCTTCCTCATTAATGGAATCCTCTACAAGAGCACCATGACTCTACACTACTACGGTGTGTAGACAAGAGAGAAGCAGAGAGGGTCATGACAGATCTATATGAAGGCACCTTCGAAACCCATTCTAGTGGACATACCAAGGCTAAGAAAATTCTACGGGAAGGATATTACTGGTCCACTATGGAAGCCGGTTGTTATCGTTACTCTCGAACTTGTCATAAGTTCCAAATCTATGCTGATAAGGTGCATGTGCCTCCGGTCCCCTTAAACGTCTTGACAGCTCCATGGCCCTTTTCAATGTGGGGCATTGACATGATCGGAGAAATCAGGCCCACCGCCTCCAATGGGCATCCCTTCATCCTAGTAGCCAATGATTATTTCACGAAGTGGGTTGAGGTAACTTCTTTTGCTACAGTAACCAAGAACGCCGTGGCGCAGTTTATCTGACATAATCTGATTTGTCGATATGGTGTGCCAGAGAGAATTATTATTGACAATGGTACGAATCTCAATAACACAATGATCACCGAGCTCTGTAAACAGTTCAAGATACAGCATCATAATTCTTCTCCCTACCGGCCAAAGATGAATGGCTCTGTTGAAGCATCTAACAAGAACATCAAGAAGATTGTACAGAAGATGACATTGACATATAAAGACTAGCATGAGATGTTACCATTTGCTCTTCATGGGTACCGTACCTCAGCACGGACGTCGACAGGGACAACACCCTACTCTCTGGTATATGGCATGGATGCAGTCCTACCCATCGAAGTCCAGATACCTTCTCTCAGGATTATGAGGGATGCGGGTTTGAGAGAAGATGACTGGATCCAAACCCGACTTGATCAGTTAAATCTAATCGATGAAAAGAGACTTACTGCTATCTGCCATGGTCAGATGTATCAAAAGCGAATGATCAAGGCTTTTAACAAGAAAGTCAGGCGTTAAGAATATCAAGTCGGGGATCTAGTGATCAAACGCATCATACTTACGCAAGGTGATCCCAGGGGAAAATGGATCCCCACGTACGAATGACCATTTGTGGTTAAGAACATTTTCTCGGGTGGAGCTATGATTCAAACCACCATGGACGGTGACGACCTTCCTCACCATGTCAATGCAGACATAGTGAAAAAATACTACGCATAATCAAGAGACCCACTAGGTTGACTGCCCTAGGCAAAAATAAGGGCTTCCCGATGAACCAAAAGGGTTCAGGCAAAAGTAAGGGATGAAAATGAAAAATCTGTACACCCGGCAAGTCGAAAACCTGAAAGGGCGACTTGGGAAAAAAAGGGTATCCCGATGGACTGAAAACCCGAAAGGGAAGTCCAAGCAAAAGTTAGGGATATAAAGCGTATCATTATGTCTCATTGGATCATCTTGCGACCAGATTTACGCATCGGCTATCAAGCTCAGACGACACCAATCAATCTGATCAACTTTCGGCCAAGTAGCAAAGTGATGAGACGCTTGAAGATATAAGGGCAATAGCAGAGTTGGAACCCAATGGGATTGTTTCACATAGCTATTTTTTCTTTTACAAAAATTGTATAGTTTCTATTTTTCGGCAGTGTTCTCTTACTAGAGCGTCAACCTCCTTGTACAAAAAACGCCTATTACAGGCCAACTTCAGAAATCAATACAAAATTATTTTCACAAGAAACTTCGAGTTTGTTTTTCTTTTTCTGTTTTGTTTCGCAAGAATGTCCAATGATTTATTTTTTATATATGCATTTGAAAATGATTGCTGCTCATAAATATTTACATAAGAAACAAAGACAATTACTCGTAATTCCAGAAACAGGGGCAAAAACAAGAAGTGCCAAACCCGACAGTTACTCTGCCTAACAGGTACTGGGATAGAGTTAGCTTTGGAGCACAATCATTAGTACATACACTCCCTACAGAGTAAAAGTATTTGAAAACATTGATGTCGACTTTCCCAAAACAGGACGTAACCTCCCCAGCCAGGGTCATTTAGAAACCTGACAGCTATATCCCCCAGCCGAATTTCATAATCACGGGCGAGTCAGTAAATCTCATCCCCCAAGCAGAGTTTGTTTCTCTGGATACAGAGGCTCAATCCCCGAATTAGTTCATCACTTCAGCTACAAAAATGCATTTCCTAAGTTAGTTCCCCGCAGAGTTTATTCTTAAGCAGAATCTCTTCCTGACAGAATATTCATAAATCTCCAGCAGCAGTCAGGGATTTATTTTCCCAGACGCGGGCATACCCCGATAGCATTTCATGAACGTACATCATGACATGCGCATATATATCATATACAGTATAATCTCATTTATTTTGAGAACATCATCTCACCCCGCATTTCATGCATCGCATATAATTAACCCTGATATCTTTTCAGGAAAAGACGATTAGCTTCAACAAATCCAACAGTTATACATGTCACTTCTGCAGACGACTAATGGAAACTCAGCTCCCTAAACCGAATGGGTCAACTAACCTACACTATTGCTTTGAAGTAACCCTACTATCCAGGTTCCTTCTCACATCCCTAATACCCAGGCTTTCATTCCGAAGTAACCCTACTATCCAGGTTCCTTCTTGTAGCCCTACTACACAGGCTTTCATTTCGAAGTAACCCTACAATCCAGGTTCGTTCCCGTAGTCGTACTATCCAGGCTTTCATTCCGAAGTAACCCTACCATCCAGGTTTCTTCCCGTAATCCCTACTATTCCGGCTTTCATTATGAAGTAACCCTACTATCCAGGTTCCTTCTCGCAGTCTTACTATCCAGGCTTTCATTTCGAAGTAACCCTACTATCCAGGTTCCTTCTCGTAGCCCTACTATCCAGGCTTTCATTATGAAGTAACCCTACCATCCAGGTTTCTTCCCGTAAGCCCAACTATCCCGGCTTTCATTCCAAACCTACTATCCAGGTTCCTTCTCGTAGCCCTACTATCCAGGCTTTCATCTTGAAATAACCCTACTATCTAGGTTCCTTCCCATAAGCCCTACTATCCAGGCTTTCATCTTGAAGTAACCCTACTATCCAGGTTCCTTCCCATAAGCCCTACTATCCAGGATTTCATTCCGAAGTAACCATACCATCCAGGTTTCTTCCCGAAAGCCCTACTATCCTGGCTTTCATTCCGAAGTAACCCTACTATCTAGGTTCCTTCTCGTAGCCCTACTATCCAGGCTTTCATTTCGAAGTAACCCTACTATCCAGGTTCCTTCTCGTAGCCCTACTATCCAGGCTTTCATTCCGAAGTAACCCTACCATCCAGGTTTCTTCTCGTAAGCCCTACTATCTCGACTTTCATTCCGAAGTAACCCTACTATCCAGGTTCCTTCTTGTAGCCCTACTATCCAGGCTTTCATTTCGGAGTAACTCTACTATCCAGGTTCCTTCTCACATCCCTACTATCCAGGCTTTCATTTCGAAGTAACTCTACTATCCAGGTTCCTTCTCACAGCCCTATTATCCAGGCTTTCATTTCTAAGTAACTCTACTATCTAGGTTCCTTTTCACAACCCTACTATCCAGGCATTCATTTCGAAGTAACCCTACTATCCAGGTTCCTCCTCACAACCATACTATCCAGGCTTTTATTTCGAAGTAACCCTACTATCCAGGTTCCTTCTTACAGCCCTACTATCCAGGATTTTATTTCGAAGTAACCCTACTATCCAAGTTCCTTCTCACAGCCCTACTGTCCAGGCTTTCATTTCTAAATAACCCTACTATCCAGGTTCCTTCTCACAACCCTACTATCCAGGCTTTCATTTCGAAGTAACCCTACCATCCAGGTTTCTTCCCATAAGCCCTAACATGCCAGATTTCATTCCGAAGTAACCATACGACCCAGGTTCCTTCTCATAGCCCTACTATCTAGACTTTCATTTCAAAGTAACTTTACCATCCAGGTTCCTTCTCTTTCATCCGCAAATGACATTTTACAACACGATAAAACTTGGACCCGACCAGTTTCGGTCGATTTCACCTTTCCCCCAGTAAGTCGCTGTGCATCCTGGACCCTGACCAAATATGCAGTCCACTTCTTCTTCCTCAAACAGGAGTTAATTCCCTAGTAGGGTAATGGGCAACTGCAACTCCTAGCCTCTATTTTCCAAAACGGGAATCAACATTCTCCAGCAAAGTCCTCCTCAATGATCGGTACAGGAATTATCGCAAAGGAATCTTTCAGGCAACCGGTATATTTTCTGGATGGCATAGTTAAGCCCATCTCCGATGATTCTCTAGAAACTTCCAAATGGCATCTGTAAGCCCATTCCTGATATCACCAAATCAAGTATCACTTCATGCGAGTGAAAATTTCTAGGCACTCTAGTGTTCAATCATCTTCCACCTTCAGATTACGAAAGGCAGACAACCAATCTACATCCTAAGCTTTAAGAAGATTGAACAGGGGCAGCTGTTGTACCCCAAATTTTTCCCTCTCATTTTACTCAATACATGCCCATTGAGGTCCTCAACTTGCTCAAGGATGCCCAAGAGTTGACCAGACAAACTCTCTCCTAAGACAATGTATCTCAAACTAGGGTTTCCATTTTCATCAAGATGGGTGAACTCCAAAGACCTCATATTCTCTCCATGGTCCTAATATGTTCTCAAGACCATTCATGTCAAATTTCAAGCCTTGCACAAGAATTTTGCTCAGTCAACTGCTCAGATACTTGAGAATCAACTGTATTAGGTCAAGAGTCAACTGTGGCCCACATACAGTCAAACTTCAAGATTTTTGGTCAGCATCAACACTTTTAAGTTATATCCATAATTTTATCAAGGGTTTATCATGATTCCTCAAGGAATTCCCCAAATTCATCAAAACCCAAAAGCTGCTAAATTAGGGTTTCTTAGGAAAAGTCAACCAAATTTTGACCAAGCATAACTTTCTCATACTTTATCAAAAATTTCTTATCCAAGGCTAATTTTGAAGGGAATTGAATTTCCTACAACTCATATTCAACCTTCAAGTTCAAAAAATGCACTCATAAAAAGATATGAATTTCTACATTATAGGTCCTTTTGAAAAGTCAACAAAAACACCTTTTGGATCAAAGCTTCTTACATGAACATGGAAGACCCAGTTGGGATGAGACCAAAAGGGTTGTTTAGGGGACATCCTAAGCTTTCTAAAAAGTCCAAGAACACCTCTTTAGGATCAAAATTGGAAGAGTTATGCATTGTCAAAGTGGACCATTTTTTGGAAAATTTCCAAAAGTCAAATGTGCTCACAAATGCATTTTTTGACAAATGGGCCTAACTTTTTATGTTTGCACCTCATTTCAAACATGGTCCACGACCCAAACATCCTTCCACATGTTATTAGTCTTATTTATTTAATTTATTTTGATTTTTATCCTTTAAAAATCAAATTAAATCAAATAAGTCATCTAAGCAATAAAAGATTTCATTACAAATCTTTTTATCATCAATTGGAAGTCAACAAAAGCTGGAAAGATCAAAGAAAATCATGGAAAGAGAGTAAAGATTGGATTTGTTCCAAAAATAAACAAAGATAAGGACATTGATTCCAAAGATGAAGCACACGGAGAGGCTGCCTAAAAACCAAGAACAAGGGTTTCAAAAATTGAATAAAAAAAGTGCAATTTCCCTAAGAGACGATTCAGCCTCCTTCAATCAAAACCAAGCATCTTATCATAATTATGAGGATCCCAGCACCTCTTCTCATCCATCCCTGAAGGCCAAAGCACCTTGAATCTCCCAAGTTAGATCTTCCCACATTGGTAAATTTTTGACTTCTAAAACTCATTCCATCCTTAATATAAATATATTGTGCTTGCATATTCATACTATTGGCATTATTTATGAATTTTTTGACGTATCTCGTGTAAGGAATAAGCCCAGAATTACAAGACACCATTGCTAGGGCTTAGGAAGAAGCAAGATTTGGATTTTGTGATACAGGCACTTTTAGGATACCACCATTGGATTCCTGGGGAAATTTTAAGGGGGGTAGGGTCTTTTTTATGCTTTGATCACGCGTATTTTGCAGAATCGGCCTTGGGGTGTCGCCGAAGAAGGTGACTGGAGCCACCGGGGCCGGTGGTTTGATTTTTGCAAGAGGCGATCAAAGCGTGCGTGGCTGTTCCTCGTGACCTCATTGGCTGGGCTCAAATCAACTCTTCCTCTCTCCAAGTCTGATTAGTCCACTCAAACTCCCAGGGTCCCACAGCACACGCGTATCATTTGGATTCAGCACTAGCACCTTGTTTTCCTTTTATTTTATTTGTTTCATTATATTCATGACTAACCAACTAGCACAAATGGCAAGGGAATAAGGCATGTGAGAGGGAAGGCCTGGGTTCGATCCCAGGTCCAGACCTTTTGCAATTTTCTGAAATATTATTTCCAAATCCAGTGTGCATCATGTTCTGAAGGCCACCACACACTATCAGATCTCGTCCCTTGGATTAGTCTCCATCATAGATCCAATGTGCAGTATATGCTAGTCCACCGTGAACCTTCAGAAGCTAGTTCCACTAGATCAGGCGCCAGTCTGGGCCAACTTTGGGCCCAACCAGCAATTTGGCAGCGCACCCCCTCCTCTCTTCCAGCAATCAGGCCCATTTCCTTACTTTTTTTATTTTAATTCTTTATTTTCTTTTGTTTATTAATCATATCTTTTTCTAAATAACTCAAAAAAATCATTTTTTTATTTAATCAAAATATTACCAAAAACATCAAAAATCTTTTTTCATAAAAAATATTTTGTTAATTAATTAGTTTAATTAAATTAGGGTAAATAATGTTTTTTTATTATAATTAAAATAATTAGATTTAGGGTTCAATTCTATATTTAACTTAGTTTTTCCTTAAAAATAAATATTTTCGCAATTTAGATTTCTAGGCCGGTCAATCACTTCTTGCATTTAATTTATCGCGCGTTTTTTTAATTTTCCTTTTATTATTATATTGTAACTGCTCCCAAGTTGTAATAGTTAAATTAGGTTTAATATTTCCCTTATTATTTTTTCCTGGATTTTTGAATATGTAATCCCCTTCCCAAAGCCTTGTAATAGCGTAGGACTGTTATTTTCTCACTCTTATATTTTATATGCATGTATATAATAGTTAGCAACCTAGGCATATATGATTAATGAATCAATCTTAGATCACTAAACTGCAAAGATAAATATAATTGAAATCAAACACTTTTGCACACTTGCACCCCTATGGTATTACCTCACTTGGTTGCCTCCAAAATAATGGTCATGTCTCTCGAACATAGGGATACCTTAGCAATGACCCGCAATTCAAATTCGTCATAAAGGTCACAGTCCCTACTTGTTCCTCGAGTTGCCTACGAATTGATCTTATGACGATAGTCCCTTCGAAATGCTAAGGTATCTCTACTTGTTGCCTTTAGAGACCATTTTGTCCCTTCGAACGTCCCTTAAAACTCCAACGACGGTGCTGCCTATTCCTTAATAATAGGATAGTGTTGTCTAAAAGAAAATGAACAGACCTTTTTCGAGTAGGTAGATTAGTTCCTAGGTACTTGCTCAAACAAAACTTTTTCACACAAACACTTTTCAAAATGATTTTTGAAACAAACTTCGTCACACTCTTGAGGACGGATACAAGAGTCATCACGAAGTAAAACCTTTTAAAAACAAGCACACACAAGAAATTTGAAAAAAGAGTAAGAACCTAAGAGCCCTTGGAAAACCACGGATAGAAAGGGTTCTAACACCTTCCTTTTCTATAATCTACCCCCCGTACTCAGAAACATTCTCGAAAAAGGTTTTTTCTGTTCTTTTTCCTTTTCCTTGTTGGATGAAATAAAAGTCGGTGGCGACTCTTGCTTACCGCAACATTTTGCGAACCAAAACCAAACCAGTATAATGGTTGGTTCTGCCACCGTATTGCAATGGGCCTAAAATCAATCCAAACCAAAAGCCCAAGTGTCATGATCCATTATTCACTATTTTATATAATTTATCTTGTATTCATGTGAATAAAAACAAAATAAATATGAATAAAATAGCTAAAAAATGAAAGGCAAGGTAAGAATTAAATTAGAGGTCCTCTATAAGCTTATTAAGATGTTTGAAGTCCAAGAAATTAAACCATTTCCTCAAAAGTTCAAATTTGTTCAATGCATCATGCTTGAAATTTCCAAACTTTTCCCAACTTGGGCAAGCCATAACTTGCTCAATTTTTATCTCATGATGATGATCTTGGACCTTTTGGAAATCCCAAGATGTTTACTTAAATCCCTCTTTTTATCAATTTTTAATTTGAAGACTTTATCTTGATGTAAAAGGTCTTGGAAAAAGTGTCTTTTGTTGACTTCTGAAAAGAACCTATAATGTATGAGCTTGTATCTTTCAAATGGCGCATCTCTTGATCTTGAGGACAAAAGAGAAGTAGTAGGGAATGAGATTATATTCAAAATTAGCCTTGGTTTGGGAAAAATGGATGAAGTATGTGAAAGTTATGCCTGGTCAAAGTTCAGTTGACTTTTCCTATAGAAACCCTAATTTAGCAATTCTTGACTTTTGATGAATTAGGAGCATTTCTTGAGGAATCATGATCAACCCTTGATCAAATGATGGACATTACTTCAAAATATTTATTTTGACAAAAACATATTGATGTTTGAGTGTATATAGGCCACAATTGACTTTTGACCTAGTATAGTTGATTTTCAAGCATTTGAGCAATTGACTGAGCAAACTTGTAGTGGAAGGCATGAAATTTGTCATGGACAATCTTGAAGTCATATTAGGACAATGGAAAACATTTGATACCTTTGTAACTCACACATCTTGATGAAAAGTGAAACCCTAGTTAGAGGTTCATTGCTTAGGAGGAGAATTTGTTTGGTCAATTCTTGGTCAACCTTGAGCAATTGAGGATCTTTAGGAGCACATCTTAAGTAAAAATCGGAGGAAAATTTTCGGGTACAAAACTATAGATGTCGAAATCTATCATCTAACTATGACATACTCTTCACGGAGGTCAGATCTATTTTCTTCCTAATGGAATAATCTAAACCTCCAACAGCCATTTGAACAAGCTCATGTTCTGGTACTTGGGTAAGGCATCTTGCTTTAAATGACCTAAATATATTTAGATAATAATCAATGGTTTCAGCAAACCTTCTTTTAATGTTTGACAATTCAACCAAACTAATTTTTGAATGACCCTCATAAAACTGTTCATGGAAAAGTTTTTCCAACTTAGTCTATGAGTCAATCGAATTTGGAGGAAAAGTGGTAAACCACATGAAAGTTGCCTTAGTAAGGGAAGACGGAAAATTTTTTACCCTTAAGTTTTCATTATTCGACATGTCCCCAGACTCAGTCAAATACCTAGCAATATGTTCCACTGTCGACTCTCCAGATTCTCCACCAATTTTGTATACTTAGGAATTTCCATCCTCTAGGGTTTTCAGTCTGTAAGATATAGTCAGACAAAGGGGAAGAATATATTGGCCTATAAAGTGTGGTATTCATACCATTACTAGCCATGATTCTTTTGACAATGGTTGTTAGATTATTTTCTACGACTAAATCCTCTTGTTGAATTTGTTCAACAATTTGATCAGCCTCTTGATGTCGATATAGTAATGCCCTAGGTGGATCGATAATCAAATTCCTTGGAGGTACTAGCACTTGTCCCTGATGGAAAGTTTAATCTTGTATTTCCCCCATGTCTATTTGACCAGGGGCATCTATTCGAACAAGTGGCGCCTATCGAATAGGTGCTAGGGAAGCACCTAAAAAATTTAACAAACGTGTTAATTGGGTAATCACATGTCGATTTAATTTTCAGCAGACTGCCTATTAGTCTCAGCTGACTCTTGTACTATATGATTAAATACATTACCCATTTGGTTAGTTAACATATTAACCAACTCATGGTTATTATCATCCATTTGTTTCCTTAACACTGCTATTGAAGTGTTAGTGAGAGGTGGTACTATTGGTTGAGAAGGCATTCCTCTAATTTGGTTCCCTCTATTATTTCCTCCTGGTGCAGATCCTTGTAAAGGGGAGTTCAAATTTTGAACATTATCTGAAACCACTGCTGCTTTCGACGTTGACTGGTATCCAGGCATTATGGAATATGGCATTCCATAAACAAGATCCACATTACCAAAATAAGGCACATTAGGTATGGTGGTCGTAATCATTACAGGCCTTGGGCTTCCCGGTGGAGCCTGAGAAATTTGTGCGGAACCTGCTGCAGTTGACCCGACTAGAGGAAAAGGTGCAACTTGAGAAACTACTGGATCATTAGTAGTTAATGTTTGTGATGGTATTTCGTCTATGTTTGGATTATCAGGAATTGTCATTCTTGATATATGCTTCCTAGATAATCATTTATTATACTCTTTGGTTAACTATCCATTTCTAAGTTGCATACACTTGAGACAAATTCATAGCATTGTATCCCACTGGGCGTGCCAATTTGTTTACTGTGGAAATGTTAAACAACCGCTGGTCCTCCCAATGTCCTAAAACTAAGGGTAACTCACAAGATCGACAAGTTGATCTTAAGGCATGTGCTAAGAGTTTTATTATTATACTCATTCTATCGAAATCCTTATCAAGGGAAATGGTTCTCTGTGACTAAGGGAACAAGTATAACGCCTTTCCACACTATGAATCGATCGACTAACTGGTGACTCGTGACCGACATAAGGTATTCATATGAAAATAATATTCAATAAACTAACTGGCTAGTGACTCGTGACCGACAGAGAGCATTGAATTGTTTACGCGAAGCAGAAAATGGAGTAAAGAATTTGTTCGAAAGTACATAGAAAGCAAATAAAGTATTGAAAAGATATAATTGAAAAATAAAGGATTTGCATTGAAATCAAAGTGGTGATTCACGTACATCAAGCACTTCTTCACTCTTTGTTTCCTAATGCTCGGAATGACAGAGTTTTGACAAGTGATTTGAGTATACAAGTGAACACACCAAAAAACTACACTAAATATGATTATTTATAATATTTACAATGTAACTTCCTAGATGAAATCTACAGACAATATTAAAATCTTGAGACAACCGCTTCACTAGATGTCGCCACCTATTTGGCGCTTAAAAAAATTGTAAACCGTTGGCAACTGCTGATGACTTTGAAATTTAAATCTTCCCGCTCTTAGCTTCTGAACGTAAACCGCTTCTGACTCGCTTTGACACTTTCCCTTTGGCAAGATTTAAAAATCAACAACAATTCCTCTAAGTCCAGAAACCCTTTTGGTTGACAAAAACCAATTTCGACCATTTTCCTTGTCTTTCACCCTTTAGTCGACTAAACCAATTTCGACCATTTCTTAACATATATTCTTTTATTTCCTTTTGGTCGACCTGGATCAGTTTCGACAGTTTGGCATGACATTCCCTTTAAACATTAAATCTAGTTTAATAAAACCAAATTTTCAAACACTTTGGCTCCAATTTCCCAAAAAAAACCTACTTTAGAGGATGACCCTTAGCTTATGAGAATATCCTCATTTAATACACGTGCTTGAATACCTTAAGATTTTTCAAGGTAACAATAAGATACTCACTGCTCGAGAAAACTTTTTGCACTTTGGCATGGGTTGCTCGCCGACTAAGACAGTATATGTTGACTCACACTACCCTGTTGATCTCTAAAATGGATTTTATCAAATACATTTTTGAGAAGCTCGCTCTCTCTAGAAGAATAGCAAGATGGAAAATGATCCTGACCGAATATGATATTCAGTACACAACCCAGGAAGAAATCAAGGAAAGTGTATTAGCTGATCATTTGGTTCATCAGGCTATGGATGACTACCAATCCATGAACTTCGAGTTCCCGAACGAGAACATCATGTTAGTGACCGATTATGAAGAACCTGGACCAGATGAAGGACCTGAAAAAGGATCCTGATTAACTATGGTTTTTGATGGAGCTTCTAATGCACTCAGAAATAACATCGGTGCTGTGATTATATCTCCCGAAGACTATCATACTCCTTTCACTGCTAGGATATGTTTCAGTTGTACCAATAACATGGCTGAATATGAAGCATGCATTATGGGTCTCAAAGCTGCTATTGACATGAGAATTAAATTCTTGAGTGTATTTGGAGACTCGACTTTAGTAATTAGTCAAATCAAAGGAGAATGGAACACGAAGCATCCTAATCTCATCCCTTATCGAGAGCAAGTGTTGACACTAATTCCACACTTTGAAGAAATTACCTTTGAGCATTTTCTACGAGAGGAAAATCAACTAGAGGACGCGTTAGCTACCATGTCATCCATGTTTGAGGTCAGATGGGATAACGAAGCTCCTCAGATCACTATTGAGAAAATGGATGAACCAACATACTATTATGAGGTTGATACTGAAGAAACAATAGACAAACCTTGGTTCCACGAAGTGAAAAGGTACCTCGAAGCCCAAGAATATCCTGAGGGAGATTCCGTCAATGATTAGAAGTTCACAAGAAGGTTCTCTGCCAAGTTCTTCCTCAGTAATGGAATCCTCTACAAGCACAACCACAATTCTACTTTTCTTCGGTGTGTAGAAAAGGGTGAAGTAAAGAAGATTGTGGCAGACATGCACGAAGGCACCTTTGGCACCCATTCTAATGGGAACACAATGGCTAAAAATATCCTACAGGAAAGATACTACAGGTTCACTATTGAAACCGATTGTTATCAGCATTCCCGAACTTGTCACAAATGCAAGACCTATGCTGATAAAGTACATGTGCCTCTGGTTCCTCTAAACGTCTTGACCGCTCCCTGGCTATTCGCAATGTGGGGCATCGATATGATTGGAGGGATTAGACCTACAGATTCTAATGAGGACTGCTTCATCCTCGTCGCCATTGATTACTTCACAAAGTGGGTCGAGGCAGCCTCTTTTGCTTTTGTTACCAAGAACGTTGTAGCTCGGTTCATCAAACATAACATTATCTGTCACTATGGTATTCCAGAAAGAATCTTTACGGATGATGGTACCAATCTTAATAATACTATGATCACCGATCTCTGCACACAATTCAAGATTCAACATCATAACTTTTTTCCTTACCGGCGGAAGAAGAACGGTGTTGTAGAGTCGGCTGATAAAAACATAAAGAAAATCATTAAGAAGATGACAGTGACATATAAAGACTGGCATGAGATGTTACCATTTGCTCTTCATGGTTACCGTACCTCGGTACGTACGTCAACAGGGGTAACTCCTTTCTCTCTGGTATACAATATGGAAGTTGTCCTACCCATCGAGGTCCAGATCCCTTCCTTGAGAATCATGAATGATGCAGGGTTGAACGAAGATGAATGGGTTCAGACTCGATTTGACCAATTAAACCTGATTGATGAAAAAAGTCTTGCGGCTATTTTTCATGGTCAGATATACCAAAAATGCATGATCAAAGCTTTTAACAAGAAGGTCATAAGTTAGGTATATCAGGCTGGTGACCTAGTAATCAAGCGCATTATCCTACCGCAAAGTGATCCCAAAGGCAAATGGACCCCCACATACGAAGGGTCATTTGTGATCAAGAACATATTTTCGGGTGGAGCCATGATCTTAACCATTATGGATGGTGTTGTACCCCAATTTTTCCCCCTAAGATCCCTTCATCATACCATGTTGAGTCCATCACAACAAGATCACATTAGGATTCTTGGTTCCCCCCCCCCCCTCTATATTTAGCTTTGCTCTTTGAGGAATCACCAAGCACCTTCACTTGTGTTCTTTTGTGATCATGAATGTTTTTGTCTTGATTTCTTCTTTTAGTTAATAAAATGCAAAGTTGGTTTGTCTTGCTTGTTATCCATGTAGGTAAAGGCAATAAGATTCAGCAAGTTGCTCCATGGGTTTATGAGTTTATTTCCATGTCCTAGTTAATAAAGCTTGAGAAGTCCAAGCCTCACCATTGAAGTTGTTCTGGAGGAAATGGCATGGAAAGCTTATTCTGGTTCACCATATTTCAAGATTATCAAATTTGATCCAAAAAAGTACAAGGGGTTTATTGAAAAAATAGTCATGTTTGGACAAGACTTTGTTCCATTTGGTCACAAGTGCATATTTCTCTCAATTATCAATATATGGAAGTGGTTGTGGTTGCTATGAGTTCTCATTATCATCCTCAATAACTTATATTTACAAAGCATTTGTTTTGGTACAAGAAGTTTGTTCAAAATTGTCAAAGTTCCTCAAGGCATGTTTCTTAATCTAGGAGTTAGGGTTTTGAACTTCAAAGGAGTATATCTTTCTCATCTTTTGGTATTTTTGAGTGACTCCAAAGTCATCATTCTCTTAAATGGATTATTAACAAATCACTTCAAAATTTCCAAGGAGTTTTCACGTGGAAGAAACTTGATGAAGAAAAAAGATTACAAGTCCTCCAGATGCATCCCCAATTTTCCATGTGTGACTTCAAATAATCATAATTTGGTCAATTTTTATCACCTTGAGCCAATTCTTTTTCTACAAAGATCTTGAGGATGTGAACTTTATACCTTCTTTTATGTGCAAAGTGTGAAAATGGATGGAAGTTTCCTTAAGGATACAAAATATTATAGGTCATTTTATGAAATTTTGCCAACTTCAACAAGTCATAACTCTCTCAATTTTTGGAGATTTTGAATGGTTCAAGTTTCAAAAATGTCATTCAGAGATCTACTTCATGCCATCTTTTTTCTTCAAGAGAAAATTCCAAGTGGAAGGCTATGTTTGGATGCAAGACATTATAAGTCATTTTTGAAGAAAAAATTGAAATATTTCTAAGTATGGAAAGTCAACATTTTTTTTCCAACTTTGACTCGTTATAACTTTCAGCTCAAGCATCCATTTGTCTCCATTCTTTTCAAATTTAAAAGCTTGTAACCTCATCTTTCTAAAGCATCAAGAGTCATGCCCTAAGACCCCTTGAGCTGAGGATGCCATTGGTCAGAAGTTGGCAATTTGAAACTAAATTTTTAACCAAGTCAGAAGTTTGAAATCCTTGATTTGGCTTCTAAACACTTTGTTTCTATGCGTTTTTGCTTCTAAATATGTTTAATGAAGTTCCAGTAGTGATTAGCATAGCAAAACGTGCGTTTTGGTTGAGTTTTGATCAAATTAGAAGTCACACTTTTCTTGTTTGCAACTTCACACGATTTCCCTCCAAACTTCATCATTTCACACGCTTGGACATTCCATTTGATTCCCTATAAATAGATGGTCATTCCCCATTCATTTCCTCAAGCTTGGATAGCCAGAACCACCCTGCCAAACTTGTTCCATAACTCAAAATTCAGCAACTTGGAAATCCATATACAAGCCTTTTTCAATCCAATTTTTCCATCAATTCACCTTTCTTGATCTTCCCTGAAGCTAACCATATAATTACATTCAAGAATCGTGCCCTATATTGCTCCATAGAAGTCCAGTTTCAGAGCTCTGCAACTCAACTTTAATAGGTAGATTCCTTCATCAATTCTTCAAAACTTTGATATCATTGTGATGTTCTTATTGCTCTGGTTCTAGTTGAACCATTTATCTTTTACTGGAAACATGTTTTGACCATGAAATTTCAAATTCCTTTTCAAAACTTTCCTTCAAAATTGCTTGAGCTACAGTTTATATAAATTTGGCGCGAGGGTGTGGTTGCCTTCGTCTTGAAGAGATGAAGTGAATGGAATAGGTCTGAGCTTCTGATTTTACAGTTTGAGAGACCTGCAATTCACGTTGGCTGGAGGTTGAAGATGACCAACGTGTCATCTTCCAACCAATGATGGCGTGCCACTTGTTTTTTTGAAATCTGATTTTATTTTTGATTCTATGCTTTATTCACTAATGCCCATGATATGCACAGTGTTCCAGATCTCTTAGATTTGATTACTAACGCGTTTTGATTCTCATCCAATGGTCCACATATTTTTTACTTTTATTTTATTTTCTAATTTTTATATTTAATTGTTTTAAACTTCAACAAATCATAGAAAATTCATTTTAAGTTAAAAAAATCTGAAAAAAATTATGAAAAATATTTTTGATTATTCTCTTTCTGATTTTTATTTTTTACAATTTAATTATATGTTTTGGTATTTTTTTATAAATTTTCACTTTATTTGATTTGTTTTAAATGTTTAAAAAATACTTTTATGCATTTTAAAATTATGAAAAAATTATGGAATGATTCAATGATATTGTGACAAATATTGGTGACCTCACTTATTTTTTATTTCTGACTTTGGTATTTTTTTGTCATTTTTGGTCTATTTTACTCATTTCTTTTAATTTTAAAAATAGCTTCTGACTTTAAAAAATTACCAAAAAAATTATAAAATCATTTGAGTCCTTTTCTGACTTTTCTATGGTCTTAATTTTTATTTTTTGATAAATTTGAACATAGTTGATATTTTTATCTTTTATTTCTATTTTAAAATATTTTATTTTAAACCTTTTTTTGTATATATTTAATGTAATATTATTTTGTGACTATTTTCTGGATGATCTTGGGTTAAATTTTTTATCATTAACTTTATTAACATCATTGGATCCATAGTGTTAAGTCTAACTCCACAAAATTGGTTGAATAATTTTAATAATAGTTTGATTAAATTTAATTAAAAAGTGGTTTGTATATTCTCTCCCACCCCTCTTCATCTCATCCCTTTCCTATTGCACTAAGTGTTATTGGAGCATGATCTCTATATCATGTCTCAAAACAAATGGTGCATATATTGCTATTAACCAGCCTCAAAATAGGTGCGACTTCTATATAAGTCCACCTACGATTGCTTAATATAACGTTAAGTTTTGTCCTGATTCGAATAAATGATCATTCGTGGCCCAAACTTATATTTGCAAGTCCAAGTATGTTAATTTAATCTCTTTGATCCAATAACCTTGAGATTCATTGTGTGGAGGCTTTGGTTCTACCAATCCTCTAATGAATCTACAACACATTTGGTCAACGCGGATCACTTAAACATCGTTGATCATTAAATTGTACTCATGAGGATTCTAAATGGATGATATACTTGACAAAAAGAAAATGCAACTTGTTGTGTAGAGGCTTTGGTTCTACCAATCCTCTAATGACTTCCAAATGCAAGTTTCGAGATGATCATCCAACTAACCACTAATCACTAATAATTGACTTTATCCTTTATTTTTATTATATGCCCCTTTATTTTTATGCACTATTTACTTTTAGCATTTACATTTCATGCTACTTTCATCTTTTCTCATTTGAGTATTTACTTTCTTGTCATTTTTATTTTTTGCTCACTTGAGCTTTACTTTTCTTTTCCAAAACACCTAATAATCAACATAACCAAAAAAATCTTTAATGATACTTGAACTATTTGGTTACTATCCTTGGCATTATGGAGCATTAGACTTTTTGGACTTAGGATTAGAAACATTAGCCTATGATTGTAGACCTTGTAACCTAATCTGATTATTTTGTTTGGAGCTCTTGAGGTTTACCTTAAGGCATTGGGTTGTTTGCTTGTTTTGTGTGCAGGTTATTGTGATTACACTCTTTGTCTGTAATCTGGAATTCATCTGTATACAACTGTTACTCTGCCCAATTTTTGTGAAGACTTAATACACTTGAAGTTTGGTTCTTTCAAGAGGTCTAGTATCATTGCTTTTTTGGTTTCAATCCAAAGAATGAGAATTCTATCTTGGCTCATAGTGTTAAGTATTAGCTTCTTGTTGGTTAGATGGTTCTTATCCTTAGCTTTTACCTTATGCTTTAAGATAGTCTCTTCTTATCCTCCCATCTTCTTTAATTTCAAAATTCTTCTCCCTCCTTTTGAAAACTCTTCTTACTTTTAAACTTGAACCACTTTCATAATAAACTTGGACTTAGGTCCATGCATTTTCAAAATATTTTCATAAATAAACTTCAATCAACTTAATAATACTTTGACATTTTTTGTGAGAATACTAAAAGTCAATAAATCTCATTTCAAACCATTTTGCCACTTTGGCTTTCATCTTTAAACTTTTCTCAAAAAGATTGGACTCTTGTCAATCCTTGTAGTGATGCAAACAACTATACTTGTACAATATGTAGTGAAGACATATATTTTTACTTGGGTGTTGAGTGAGGTATTGTTGATTTTAAAATCCAAGCCATATCCTCCACTTTGATATGATGCAAATTCTCCTTTCTCATAATTGTGGGTAGTAAGTATGTTTTCCACACGGATAATGACAATGATGTTTTATCTCATAAAATTAACCAACACACTTGTGTGTTTTTTTTTTAAATTTTTTAAAGAGGAACTACGTGTACCCTGATCCCCTATTGCATGAAAAGGTGGTACGTAGGCACTAAAGGTTCGCAACTGCGGTGGGTGCAAAAAAAATCATAAAAAATATATTTCTTTTCTCACCTCCACCATCTATTTTACATACAACATTTTTTATAGCCAAAATATATAGATTTTACAAAGAGGTTCCTGTGGAGTACCGTAGATGTTTATGGTGCTAATACCTTCCCTTTGCATAACTAACCCCCTTACCTTGAATCTTTCCCACCTCTTTTGGGTTATTCGCTCTTTTCCCATTCCTTTGGAAACAATAAAGCACAGTGTCGATTTTTATTTTGATCTGTATAAGTCTAGTCAATCCAATGGCTTAGTCTTAAACATTTCTACCGCTACAGAAAAATGACGACTTCACTGGGGAAAGATTGACCTCTTACTGGTCCATCCCTAAGTGGGTTGAGCCTATCTTTGTCGATATTTGTATATGTGCTATTGTTGTTTACGTGTTATATTATTTGTTGTATATATGTTTGCCTGGATTTTCCTGGTTTTTAGGGTGCCTCGTGATTACTTATAAGTCCTATACCCGGACTTGGGAAAACTTTAAGATAGGACGGGCGATATATTCATGTTAACTTTGAGGGAGTAATCCCAAAAAATGAGGCATGATGTGATCGGTGGATCTGGAACTGACTGTTTAACGCTGGTTCGCGAAATGTCGCGGAAGCAAGAGTCGCCACCGTCTTTTATTTTCTCCAAATGGAAAGGACAAAAGCACAGAAAAATTCCTTATAGAGATTGCTCTCGGTTCGGGAGGTAGATTATAGAAAGGGAAGGTGTTAGCACCCTTTCTATCCATGGTTATCCATGGGCTCTTAGATACTTGCTCATTTATGTTTTCAAAAATGGTTTGTTTGCTTTTCAACTGTGGGTTTTAAAAAAGTTTCTTTGAAAATTTCAGTTCGACTCTTGTATCGGTCCTCAAGAGTGTTTGAAAAGTTGCTTTCGAAAGCTTTTTGAAAAGGTGTCGGTGTGAAAAGTATTTTTTGATTTGTTTTGAAATTAGAGCAAGTATCTAGAGTCGTCTACCTACCCTAAGGAATTCGTCTGTGTAAATGTCCTTTAAAGTAGTGCCATCCCACCATTGAGAGGTAGGTAGCACCACCGTTGGAGGTGTTCGGGTCAATTCGAGGGTTCGAGACATGGCGATCACCGGAGCAATAGGAAGACACCTTAGAAGCTACCCTCATGCCATGTTCATGGACATGAGGACTTACTAAAACGTCCTCTACTCGACGATCACCTTTCGAGGGGCAAGGCAACAGTGAGGCGTACCTTAGGGGTGGTGTGTGATTTGTGTGTCATGTTCAGATATTTATCTTGTTCATGTCATGAGTGATCTACGCGTTGCTTTTATTTTGACATTCATTCTTTCATGCAATAGTTAACAGTTTAAAAGATGCGAGAATTAAAATTCCTACGCTATTACAAAGGCGCGGGTCCATATCGCCAAATTTAATCCAGGACCCGATTTGAAATAAAATAAAGTGCAAACAATAAATATCCTAATTATTCTATTACATGGCTTTGGGAGAATTACATGAAAAAGGAAATAAAATAAAAATGCGAGAATAAGTAAAATCGGGAATGCGAGGGCGTTGGACCCTTTTTAGGAAATTAAATTATAATTAACAAATTAAATTAAGTTAAATGAGAAAAGGAATTATTTTTGAGTTTTTCGTATTTATTGATTTTAATGAGAGAATTAAATGAAATTAAAAAGTTAATTAACCCTAATTCTAACTATTTTTATTTATTATGAAATATGTTAAAGTTGAACCTAAGATTAATCTAATTATTTACATACAATTTTATTTACAAAAAATAATAATTAATAATTAATAATTAATATGGTGAAAAAAGGAAAAAGGATAAAAGTGTTTAAAACCCTAATTCTACAATTTTTAAGTTTATTAATAAAATATTAAAATTTAAACCTAGAATTAAGCAACTAAATTAATTAATAAGATTTATTCAAAATAACATTAAATAAAAAAATATATTTTGTTTTGTCTTTCTGATTTTTTTTATTTATATTTAAAAGATCAATTTTATGGAATTAAATAAAATAGAGAAAAGAATTAAAATAACTAAAAAAAAAATAAAAGAAATAGAGAAAAGAAGGCAAACATGGGGGGTTTGTAGGCCCATTTGGAGGTATGCTGGTAGCAATCAGGCCTAATGATTTAAGGCCTTCAGTTGACTTTTCTGGCCACGTGCGTATGCGCTGACTGGTGCCCATGGTGTCCTTCAAATCATGACCTTTGGATTAGGATCATTGGGCGCGTGGCAAGCTTGGATTATGGGTGTATAATGAACCCCTGGAGTATGCGCTGCATGGAATTACATTGAAACAAAATATATTAAGAATATGGGGGGACCTGGGAGTCGAACCCAGGTCCCAAGGCTTGCCAGCGTTTCTTTCCACCAACTGAACCATCAACGCACGTTGTACATAAAATAACGAATAAATAATAAAAGAGAAAATTGGCGTTAGTGACATAGAACCAAAAAACACGCGCTGGAATTCAAATTTCCCAATCAAGTCTTGCCACATGATCATCTTCTTCGTTTATCCCTAAAATAAAAAAGAAGTAGCGGGGGTTTTAAACCCCCCCAAAATGCAGCCTTTTCAAAAATAGCGATTAGCTGGTGAGGCCATATAAATTAGGCGCGATTAGTGTATTAAATTCGTCCAAGCATCCTGATTCTAGCCATGGTACTGGGGTGCCTTGATTTTACAGCATATGCAAACGCCCAATTTGAAGCTTGAGAAACCCTAAAACATTTTAATGGAAACTTTACGCACAGACCATATTAATGCAATTAGATAACATCATTAGCTTTAGAATGGTTAGATTAGTATAAATCAGTATCAAAAACACATGAAAAATGTATGTAATTCAATATGCGATTATGAATATATTTCTGAAAAGTGGGACTCCTATCTACCAATTCTTTACGCTTGGAGAGTGGAGAACGATTGGATTGTGTTCAGAGAAGTTCCAGGAAGCCTTTGAGATCTTTTTCACGCCTTGAAATGCCTTCAAACTATGAAAACAGGTTTTAGATTTTTTAAGAAAAAGTCAGTTTTGATTCTTGAGTTCTAGCGCAGCATTCAGGTCTTGAGCTTTAGGGTTTGCATCAGTATATGTATGGGAACGGATTAGGGTTGAAATTTGGATCCAAAACCCTTTGCATTGATGTATGGAATATTTGATTTTCATGCATATCTTTCAAATCTTTTTCCATGTGATTTTGATGTCAATCATGGCCAAACCTTCCAATTTTGGTATGCACGAAATCTTGAGTAGCCAATGAGTGATTATACTGCATAAAAAGATTCAATCACATTGGTTTAGTATTTTTTCCATATTTTATTTAATTAAATGAATTAATTGTAATTAAAAATTCAAATAAATAAATAAAAATGATGAAATAAATCCCCTTTGGGCCAAATGGTTGTGCATAGCCTTTGGATGATGAATCTTGGAAGAAAATGTGGCCCATTAGCAATTTTGAGGCATTTGAAGCAAAGTTGACTTTTCAAAATTCCCAAAAATTTCCCAACTTCCACAAGGCATATCTTGCTCAATTTTTAAGCTTTGATCATGTTTTTGGACATTTTGGAAAGGTCCTGAAGTCCTCTAACTAATGCCTTTGGTCCCGTGTCATTTTGATTTACCAATCTCAGGTTATGGTCTTTGACTTAAAGTCCCTTTTTGTTGACTTTTGAAAATGACCTATAATGTTGAGATTGATAACTTTTTGTGAGAGCATTTCTTGGACTTGAAGTGTGAAGAGAAGTTGTAGGAAATGTCCTTCTCTTCAAAATGAGCTTTGGATGGAATTTTTCTGATGAACCATGTGGAAGTTATGCCTTGGTCAAGTTATAGTTGACTTTTTCAACTGTCCAAATATGGAAACTTTTGCATCTTGAGACTTTTTGAGCCATGCTTTGAGAATCATGATCAAGAATTGATCAAATGATGTTTGTGGCTTCAAAATAAGATGTTGACCAAAAATTTGAACTTTTGACTGTCAAATGACCATTTTGCCCCTGCAGTTGACTGTAGTGCAATTAGGGTTTTTGACTGTGCAATTTTGTGCTACAAGTCTTGAAACTTGGTATGAGGATGCTTGACCATGTTTATAGGCATGTGGGACTTGATTGGACCCTTGGAAACTTCAATTACTTTGCCAGAAGCAAAACCCTAAATTTTGACTGTTAGGAGGCCCTTGAACTGTGCAACCCTTGGGGAGATTTTGAAGCATGCTCTTTGCAAATCTTGAAGAATATGGGAGGGAAAATTTTGGGGTACAACAGTTGCCCCTGTTCAATCTTCTTAGACCTGAGGATGCAGATTGGTTGACGTGCCTTTCGTAATCCGAAGGTGGAAGATGATTGATCACTAGAGTGCCCATAAATTTGCACTCACATAGTAGTGTGATGATGGGAATGGGCTTATAGATGCCATTTGGAGATTGATGGATAGGATGATGGGATTATAGATGCCATGCTAAGAAATGATGGAAGGTGGATGGGCTTATAGATGCCATCTGGGTGTCGATCGCGTAAGAGATTCTTTAGCGAGAACTTGCATACCTGAACAAAGAAAATGAGTACCTGGCCTGTTACAGGAGCTGGTCTTCAAACTCTTATATAGATGCGTCCTGAATGGTTACAGGAATTGAATCTGGAGCTTCAAACGGTGATGAATGAACCAGGGATGGTTACTACCTCAACAGGAACGGTGAGAGAACCTTGGACGATTACTACCTCAACAGGAACGCTGAGAGAATCTTGGGGCGATTACTACCTCAACAGGAACGCTGAGAAAATCTTGGGGCGATTACTACCTCAACAGGAACGCTGAGAGAATCTTGGGGCGATTACTACCTCAACAGGAACTCTGAGAGAATCTTGGGGCGATTACTACCTCAACAGGAACGCTGAGAGAATCTTGGGCGACTTCAACCTCAACAGTAACGCTGAGAGAATCTTGGATGTCTTCTACTGAGTCTTTATCAAGAAAATCTCTTAGGGATCGATTTAACTGGACTAGAGAAGGCCTTTGACTGGATAAGAAACAGGAAAATCTTAGGGTCGATTTAACTGAACCGGACAAGGTCTTGAAATCTTCAACTGGATAAGAAACAGGGAGATCTTAGGGTCGATCTGACTGAACCAGAGAAGGCCTTTGACTGGATAAGAAATAGGAAAATCTTAGGGTCGATTTAACTGAACCGGTCTAGGTCTTGAAATCTTCAACTGGATAAGAATCAGGGAGATCTTAGGGTCGATCTGACTGAACCAGAGAAGGCCTTTGACAGGATAAGCATCAGGAAAGTCTTAGGGTCGATTTAACTGAACCGGTCTAGGTCTTGAAATCTTCAACTGGATAAGAATCAGGGAGATCTTTGGGTCGATCTGACTGAACCAGAGAAGGCCTTTGACAGGATAAGCATCAGGAAAATATTAGGGTCGATTTAACTGAACCGGTCTAGGTCTTGGATATAGCTGAGAACTTAACTGGATCTTTCTTGAAAAGTGAAGGTCAGTCATATGCCATGCATGATATGGATCAAGCAATGATATTCTCAACATAAATGAGATTGTAAGATATGATGCGTTTATGCATGTATCATGATGTATAACAATGTGATGTTTATGGATGTATGTTTTTGTCTTAGGAAAATAAATCCTTGACGGGTGCCGGGAAGTCACTCCTGGGCTGATGTTGAAGGATGGATCTTTACTTCCGCTGGGGGTGATAGTTGCAAGAATACCGGTAGGAGAAGATAACTCCGTTGGGGAATAAACTTGGCGAATGGATTACTCTGCGGGGAGAAAATTACTCTAGCGACCTTGCTGGGGAGCAATACTCTGTGGGGAGCGAGGTACTTTGCTGAAATGTTGATGGTAACTTCGCTGGGGATACCATTGTTGTGTTGGAAGTGTTAATAGATTTCGCTGGGGATAAAAAGACTTCGCCGAGGACGATCTTTCCATGGCTTTTGGCTGAGGATAACCCAGTTATATCCTTGTAGGGAAATAACTCTTTAAATAAAGCCGGGGGACGCGTTCGTGCTCTGTCGGGATAAGCTTCCAGAATCTACTGGGGATAAGCTTACTGCTTAGGGAGATGGATTCCAACTTTCTTGGGGAAACCTGAATCAGACTCTCCTGGGGGAAGTTTTGAACTGTATCGGGGAAGTGACTCCATTGAATGTTTGATATACTGCTGGGGAACAATCTTTTAGGTCAAGACTGTCGGGGATGCTTATTAAGAGTGCTTGTATATTGTGTTGGGGAATGTTGAGATCTGTTGGAGGATACCCAACTTCCTTAAGGTTGATTGTAACTTTGCTTGGGGAGAGTGCATTGACTTGCTGACGCGCTCTCTGGGGAATTAAGATATGCTGGTTATGTTCTTCAGCTGAACCTACCTTGATACCTTGGAGGACAGAACAATTAGATTGCTTAGACAACTCTTTATTGCCCCTGTTTCTACTGTTACCTGTAATTAATCCTTTGTTTCGTATGCAAATATTCATGAGTGAGCAAATTATTGTCAATGCATATATCACAAATTGAACCTTGGACGTTCTTCGTAAAACAAAACAGAAAAGGGAGAACAATTGGCAATTTTAACTGAAAAGTGATTTTTGTATTGATTTTTGAATTTGCCTGTAAATAGGCGTTTTATGTACAAGAGGCTGACGTCCTAGTAAGAGAACGCCGCCGAACAAAAGAGTTTATACAAATTTGTACAAAAGAAAATAAAACAGCTGTGTGAAATGAATGATCCCACTGGGTTCCAACTCTGCTATCGCCTTTATGCCTTTGAGCGTCTCATCACTTGATGACCTTAGTTGAAGATGAAGCTGACTGATTGATGTCGTCTGAACTCGATGTAGATACCGGATTCTGGATGCAAAGTGATCCAATGAGACATAGTATTACGCTTTATCCCTAACTTTTGCCTGGACCGCCCTTTCGGGTTTTCAGTCCACCGGGATACCCATTTCTGCCCAAGCCGCCTTTTCAGGTTTTCTACTTGCCGGGTGTACAGATTTTTTTTATTTCATCCCTTCATTTTGCCCGAACCCTTTTGGTTCGCCAAGAAGCCCTAATTTTTGCCTAGGTATGTCAACCTAGCGGGTCTTTTTCATGCGAAGTATCTTTTTACTATGTCTGCATTAGCGGGGTGAGGAAGGTCGTCACCATCCATGTTGGTTAAAATCATGGCTCCTCCTGAGAACACATGTTTAACCACAAATGGCCCTTCGTATGTAGGGGTCCATTTGCCCCTTGGATCACTCTGAGGAAGGATGATTCATTTGATTACCAGATCCCCAACTTGATACTCTTGTGGTTTGACCCTTTTGTTAAATGCCCTGATCATCCGTTTTTGGTACGTCTGACCATGACAGATAGCAGCAAGTCTCTTTTCGTCGATAAGGTTTAGCTGATCAAGTCGTGTCTGAATCCAATCATCTTCACTTAGATCTGCATCCTTCATTATCCGGAGAGAGGGTATTTGCACTTCGATTGGCAAGACTGCCTCCATACCATAGACCAAGGAGAAAGGAGTCGCCCCGGTTGACGTCCTAGCTGAGGTACGGTACCCATGTAGAGCGAACGGTAACATCTCATGCCAATCTTTATAAGTCACTGTCATCTTCTGCACGATTTTCTTAATGTTCTTATTTGCTGCTTCTACAGCCCCATTTATCTTCGGCCGGTAGGGAGAAGAGTTGTGGTGTTGTATCTTGAACTGCTCGCAGAGCTCAGTGATCATCTTGTTATTGAGATTGGTACCGTTGTCCGTAATGATTCTTTCAGGGACCCCGTATCGACAGATCAGATTGTGTCGAATAAACCGTGCCACAACAGTCTTGGTTACCGTAGCGTAGGAAGCTGCCTCAACCCACTTCGTGAAATAATCAATTGCTACCAGGATGAAGCGATGCCCGTTGGATGCCGTAGGTTTAATCTCACCGATCATATCTATGCCCCACATTGCAAACGGCCAAGGCACAGTCAGAACATTTAGAGGAACTGGAGGAACATGCACCTTGTCTGCATATATCTGGCACTTATGGCATGTCCGGGAGTGTTGGTAACAGTCAGCTTCCATTGTGGACCAGAAATACCCTGCCCGAAGGATTTTCTTTGCCATAGTGTGTCCACTGGAATGTGTTCCGAAGGTCCCTTCATGTAACTCTTCCATAATCCTTTCTGCTTCTGTCTTGTCCACACAATGCAGTAAGGTCGAATCATGGTTTCGCTTATACAGGATGCCGTTGCTAAGAAAGAACTTGGCTGCGAACCTTCTCAGAAACTTCTTATCGTTGACAGATGCGCCTTTAGGGTATTCTTGAACTTCCAAGTATCTCTTTACCTCATGGTACCAATGCTTCTCGTTTACCAATTCAGTCTCAAGATCACAACAGTATGCCGGTTCGTCCAGTTTCCAGATAATGATCCGGGGAGCCTCATTGTCCCATTTGACTTTGAACATGGAAGACAACGTAGCTAACGCGTCCTCCAGCTGGTTTTCCTCTCTTGGGAAATGTTCAAAGGTTATCTTCGTGAAGTGAGGGATCAAGGTCAACACGCATTCTCTGTAAGGAATAAGATTTGGATGTTTCGTATCCCACTCTCCTTTGATCTGATTGATCATGAGAGCGGAATCTCCGAAGACACTCAGATACTTGATCCTTAGGTCGATCGCAGCTTGAAGACCCATGATGCACGCCTCATACTCCGCCATGTTGTTGGTACAGTTGAAACATAGTCGGGCAGTGAGTGGAGTATGAGTGCCTTGAGGGGATATGATCACAGCGTCGATACTGTTACCCAAAGCATTGGAGGCTCCGTCAAAGTGCATAGACCATCGGGATCCTTCCTCAGGTCCTTCATCCGGTCTAGGTACTTCACAATCAGTCACTATCATGATGCTCTCGTCTGGAAACTCGAAGTTCATTGACTGATAGTCGTCTACTGCCTGATGTGCCAAGTGGTCTGCCAATACACTTCCCTTGATGGCTTTCTGGGTCGTGTACTGAATGTCGTATTCTGTCAAGATCATTTGCCATCTCGCTATTCTCCCAGACAGAGCAGGCTTTTCAAATATGTACTTTATAGGATCCATCTTTGAGATCAACAAGGTAGTGTGAGTCAGCATATACTGTCTCAGCCGGCGAGCAGCCCATACCAAAGCGCAGCAAGTTTTCTCGAGCAGTGAGTATCGGGTCTCACAGTCGGTAAACTTTTTGCTAAGGTAATAAATGGCATGCTCTTTTCGGCCAGACTCGTCATGTTGCCCCAGCACACACCCCATTGAGTTGTCAAGCACTGTCAGGTATAGTATCAGAGGTCTCCCTTCAACCGGTGGCATAAGGATGGGTGGTTCTTGGAGATACTCCTTGATTCTGTCAAAAGCGGCCTGACATTCATCATTCCAACATATTACCTGATCTTTCTTCAGCAGCTTGAAGATTGGCTCACAGGTAGCAGTTAGGTGTGAGATGAACCGAGCAATGTAATTCAGGCGTCCTAAAAAGCCTCTGACCTCTTTCTCTGTCTTAGGAACTGGCATCTCTTGAATAGCTTTAACCTTGGCAGGGTCTACTTGAATACCCTTATCACTTACAACGAAGCCTAGCAACTTTCCAGATCTTACCCCGAAGGTGCACTTGTTCGGGTTCAACCTCAGCTTGTACAACTTCAGACGGTCAAACAATTTATGCAGATGATCTAAGTGCTCTTCCTCAGTTTGGGACCTTGCAATCATGTCGTCAACATACACTTCTATCTCATGATGGATCATGTCATGAAATAAAGCAACCATGGCACGTTGGTAGGTTGCCCCAGTGTTCTTCAGTCCAAAAGGCATGACCTTGTAGCAGAAGGTGCCCCACTGAGTAACAAAGGTAGTCTTTTCCATGTCTTCAGGAGCCATCTTGATCTGATTATAGCCTGAAAAACCATCCATGAAAGAGAACACCTTATGCTGAGCGGTATTGTCAACCAGGACATCAATGTGAGGCAGAGGGAAGTCATCCTTGGGGATGGCCCTGTTCAGATCCCTGTAGTCGACACACATTCTGGCCTTTCCATCTTTCTTAGGTACTGGCACAACATTAGCAACCCACTGAGGGTAAGAAGTCACTGCAAGGAACCCGGCATCAAACTGTTTCATAACCTCGGCTTTGATCTTCTCAGACATCTCTGGACGCATACGGCGGACCTTTTGCTTGACCGGCGGGCAGTCTTCCTTAGTAGGCAAATGATGGACCACTATATCGGTATCCAACCCGGGCATGTCTTTGTAGGACCAGGAAAAGATCTCCATATAATCATGTAGCATCTGAGTCAACCGTTGCTTCACGCTGATCTCCATATTGGTATTAGCACCCTTTCTATCCATGGTTATCCATGGGCTCTTAGGTACTTGCTTAGATCAACTTGCCTTGGTTTTCAATTGTTTGAAATGGTGCTTGGTGTGTGGTTTTGAAAATGTCTTGAAAAGATGCCTTGTATAGGCTACCCTTGTAACAATTCTTTACTCGAATGTTTTACAAAAGGTGTTTTGTCTTTAGAAAAGATGTTTCAAGGTTTTTTGAAAGTTAGTTTTGAAAGTGTTTGTGAAGTGTGGTTTGAAATTAGGCAAGTGTTTTCTTGGCAAATTGACAAGTACTTAAGAGTTATCTACCTTAAAGTTTTCTCAAAGATTTTTATTATGTTTTAAACCTTTTGACAATTTTGTTCCACCATTGCATTTGGTGGACAATCTTGTATTAGGAGGTGAAAGGGACGGGCGCGGGTCATCGTTTAGACCATAATTGCAATAGTGTTAAATGTCTTTGGGCAATTTTTTCTTTAAAAGGGACTTGATCATTCATTTAGGCAACATTTTGAAGGACTATGATCATTTGATTGTTTGTTTTACCCAAAGAAATTCAACATGCAATATGGCCCAATTATTTGAAGGCAACAAAGTGGAATACCCTAGGGGTGCAAGTGTGAAATGTGTTGTCCATTTTCATGCTTATTTATCTTGAAATTAGGTCAAACTATTTTGTTCGTTTTATTCACATACAAACCCTAATCCTAACATGGTATGTTTAGAAAGCATTAAAGTGCGCAATTTAAATTCCTACACTATTACAACACAATAATATGGGGAGGGGGTACAATGTTTCAAATGGGGTATATTTAGACAAGAAATTAAGCCTAGCTATTACATCATTTTCTTTAAATATTTACAATACAAATAATTGCATAATTAAATGGAAATGAAATAAATATGCAAAGTGCAAAAAGAATTTTTATGTGTATGAAAAAAAAAGTATTATTTATGTAAAAATAAAAAGAGATAAAAAAGGTATTATTTTTGGAGTATTCTCATATTTAGGGTAAAACCCTAATTTTAATCAAAAGGGGATTAATTATTTAATATATATAATATTTGCTATTTATATACAAAGAATAAAAGAAAAATGAAGTATATTTGTAAAAATGTATTTTTTAGCATTAAATATTAATAAAATAAAAATATGTATATTTTGGTATTTTATCCTAAGTGTATTAATATATACATATTTATTTATATTATTTACAAAATATGCATTGTATATATTAATTAATAATATTTAATATTTAATAAAAAAAGTATTTTTTCTATAAAATATTTTCAGGAGGTAAAAATAAGATAAAAGTGTATAAAAATATATTTGTACTATTTTAGTGTTTTAAACAAAAAGTATATATTTATTTATTTATGTACAAACTAAAAGAAAAAAAATCAAATAAATACCTAATAAATTCAAAAATGATGAGAAAAAATATTTTTATATTTTTAATATGCTGAGAAAAAATAAATGAGTCAATTAAAAAAAGAAAAAGTCAAAAAACATTAAAAATAAAGCAAATGGGCTCAGGGGGTATGAAAATGGAAATAGGGTGTGAAAAGAAAAGACCACACAGGCCCAGCCCATGTGGCTTCTTCTTCAACCTTCAGACAAAAAACTGTCCAAAACGCGCGCCTGTTTCCTCCAGTTCAAACATCCTGATTCTTTGATCTTTTGCACAAACTTTCAACACAAAAAATGTTAAGCATGAAACCACGATTCCAAATATATAAAGAACATCTCCTAACTCTCAGAAATGAGAGAGAATTTTAACAATCCCAAATCCTGACCTAAGTTTTCTGCAATTTTTAAACCTTAAATTCTCACAGCTCAAGCAAAAGAAATGAAAAGTAAAAGCATGTACAGGTTCAGTGGCATGAGTAGAACATTGCTTATTCACAAACTTAGAGCTAATGATGCCTAATAAGAGAGATAGAAGTTCACCAAAATACCTGTTCAGTTGAAGTTCTATCTGGCAATAGGGGAGCTTTCAGTGCAAGATAATGGTTGGTATAGCTTCCTTGAGATGTGGTGATGCTGTTCCAATATTTACTTTGCCTTGAGACACCTTGAATTGAGCTGTAGAACTTCAACTGCAAAATGAAAAAATGAAAATGGTGGAACTTGTTAGAGGAGTTACAGGTCGTGTTTCAAGTCATGGTTAGCTTGCATAGATGCTAGGGAATGTGTGTGAACATGTTTGGGCAAGAGAGCTTGAGGGAAATGGAAGATGGCACTCAAACTGCAGGCCTGCCCCTGTTTTTGCAGTTTGAAGGTGATTCTGAGATTGGGAGTGTATGAGAGATGTTAGGGTCGTGTACTAGCTTGGTTATGATGTCCTGGATGTGTTTTACAAGTTTGCTTAAGTGTTTGTAAGCTGATATGAGAGTTGTGTTACAATATGCCAAGTTACTTACACTTTAAGCAACAAATGCCCAAGTTGTGTTCTAGGTCAGTAGAGGCCCCCTAATGAGCTGCATAATCTCTCCTTGATCAGAGTGTTTTGCTCATAATCTTGTGCCAATTAGATCTCATTTGTACTGCTTGGATTTTCAATTGGACATAAAGCTACCTTTTGCAAAAATGGAAGAAATGCTTTATCTATTTTGGGATTAATCCTCTAGGCAATGCTTGAACACACAAAACATGGTCTTGGCACAAAGGTTTTGCATTGAATTATTGAGTGTCAAAGGGTTGTAGGACCTGTAATTTAGCACAAACTATGCTGACTTGGAAATGGCCTAAGTTATGAACATGTTCATGATCAATTCAAAAGTGAGTTTTTGCCATATTGTGAAATTCGACTCTCTCAAGTTATGAGGTTGTTTGAGAAGTTCTTGGACATTTTGGAAAGCTTGGAATGTGTACTACAATCCATATTTGAAATGCAAATTGAAATTCCAAGTGGAAGTGTATGGAAAATGGCCTTGAAGTTGGGTAGAAAACCTTGTCAAAATAGGTTAAAATTTCACTAAGTTAAGAATGGTTTAGTGCCCTTATTCAAAAATTTGTAACTTGAGATACAAGCCTCAAATGGGAAAACTTTGTGAATCAAAGTTGTAGATTATGCAACAAGCTACAATTTTCATGTTTTGACTTTTGTTTGAATCCAAATGGATCTTGGTGAGAAAGTGGGGCAAAGTTGGGAAAAATTTAGGGTTTTTCATAACTTAGAAAAATTCTAAGTTATGAAAAATTCTAATTTCTAACCCTAATTTGCATTTTGTGATTTCTTGATGAACAAGTTTCATGATTTGGCATGTTTTGATGAAAAATGAATCTTGACTCTTGATTTTGACCAAAAAGTCAAAGTTTGACTTTTCAGTGTACAGTCAAAATTGATCAATTGACTGGGAAATTCAACTGTCAATTTTGTGTACTTGGGATCTTTTGAGTTTGTTGAGCATGTCAAGATAATTCCATGGGGTCCTTGAATCCATATGTGAGCTTGGTTTGCCATTGGCTAGGTCAAACAGTCAAAAATTGCCTTTGTGCAGTCAAAACCCTAAAAATGACCATTTTGCCCTTTTGGTGATCTGATCAAATTTCTTGTGGAATTGTGATCCAAACTTGATCAAATGGTTCATAGGAGTTTATAATGTTGATGTGGGTCAATTTTCATGAGGTTTGACTGTCAATTGGCCACAGTTGACTTTTTCCCCAATACAGTTGATTTCTAGGTCAACTGTCCAATTGATTGGGCAAAACTTGGAATCAAGACTTGAAACTTGGTATGGATAAAATTGGGAGTCTAATATGAAGCATGAAAGTCATATTATGCATTTTAGGTCAAAACATCTTTGTGCAAACACAAACCCTAATTTGGGTCAACAGTGCAAGGAGAAGTCTTGAGCAGATGAAACCCTAACTGGATCTTGATCTCCAAGGACTTTGTGATGAGAGATCAATGAAAAATGGGAGGGCAAATTTTGGGGTACAACAGTTGCCCCTGTTCAATCTTCTTGAATCCAAAGAGTTAGATTGGCAAGTTTGCCTTTCGTGACTCGAGGGTAAAAGGAGATTGGACACTAGAGTGCCCGGAAATTTGCACTCGTCAAAGCAATGGATGCGAGAATGGGCTTAGAGATGCCATTTGGAGATGGGCTTAGAGATGCCATCTGGAGGGGCGACAGAATCTTGTCGGGGATGGGCTTAAAGATGCCATCTGGAATGAGTATCAGGAAGGTGTCCAAGCTTTGGACCATCTCTGAACTGGGGGTCTGAACAAGCAATAGATTGACATCCGTTGTTGGGAGGAATCCGTAAGCTGTTTTCAGAAGGTTGCATCTGAACAAGTTGATAGATTAACATCCGTTGTTGGGAAGAATCCATAAACTGTTTTCAGGAGGTTGCGTCTGAACAAGTGATAGATTAACATCCGTTGTTGGGAAGAATCCATAGACTGTTTTCAGAAGTCTGGAGAAGAAACTGAACAAGCGATAGGTTAACATCCGTTACTTGGAGAACCCGTAAACTGTTTTCAGAAGCCTTGAAGTTTGAATAAGCAATAGAGCAGCATCCGTTGTTGGGAAGCGTCCGTAAACTGTTTTCAAAGGTTGCGTCTGAACAAGTGATAGATTAACATCCTTTGTTGGGAAGAATCCATAGACTGTTTTCAGAAGTCTGGAGAAGAAACTGAACAAGCGATAGGTTAACATCCGTTACTTGGAGAACCCGTAAACTGTTTTCAAAAATCTTGAAGTTTGAGGGGGAACCGGTGTAGGGTTGCCGGATGATGAGTCCGTGTAAAACTGCATCTGAAGTTGTTAATGATAGCCTTTTATTCTTATCCTGAAACGGACAAAATGTTAGCTAAACACAGAATTATGTTGCATGAAATGCATGATGCAATACATGTTATATCAATGTTTATGATATGAATGTAATGAATGCGCATGTAAGCTGATGAGCTGTCTTGCTGGGGAACAAAGAGCTTGGGTTGTTGCTGGGGAACAAAGAGCTTGGGTTGTATACCAAACCTCTGGGGAATTCCTGATGACTTCTACTGGGGAGTACCAATTTAGTAGGCTCATGCTGGGGATGCAAGACTGAGAATCCTCAGTTTGGCGGGAAACATCTCTGGCGACTTCACTGGGGAACTCAAGATTTGTTCTCCTAAAACTCTATGGGGAGAAGGTTCATTAGTCTGGCTTCGCTGGGGACACTGAAACTTAAACTCTGAGGGGAATTGAATTCCTGAGGACCTTCTGGCTGGGGGATTGTAAAGATAAGTTACTGCTGGGGAATTTTGATGAACTCCGCTGGGGATAGGAAGAACTTTGGCGAGTGCGATCTTCCGTGGCAATAAGCTGAGGATAACCCAGTTATAAGCCCTTGTGAGGAATAACTTTGAATAAAACTCGGGAGAGACGTCCGTACTCTGCGGGGGATAAGCTTCCAGAATCTACTGGGGATGAGCTTCAAGACTTGCTAGGGATATGGATTCCAAATCTCCTGGGGATTTCCTTTGGAAGGGTATCAAGATATCCGACTGTACCTTCAACCTATCAGTAATCCTCTTCTTTGATAAGGAAATGATTATGTTCAAATGCATATGCCTATTTAACAAAACATTGGACGTTTCTCAAAATAAAACAATCAGTGCAAGAGACAAGAAAAGGAAATGACACAAATTTCTGGGAAAAGTATTTGTATTGATTTTCTATGAGTATATTTGTACAAAGGAAACAATCATCCTAGTAAGAGGATTTTGTCGTAAATATTGAAAGATTTATACAAAATAAGGATGGCTATGTGAAATAATTCCATGGGATTCCATTCCGCTATAGCTTCCATAACTCTGAATATCTGTCCATTCACTGCTTCGCTTGACGATGACTGGATTGATCAGAAGCCTGGAACCGGTTGGTGAAGAGATTGTCTTTGAAGTGATCCGACGAGACATAGTCATAAGCTTTAATTCCCTAACTTTTGCCTGAATCGCCCTTTCGGGTTTTCGATCCACCGGGAAACCCCTTTTTGCCCAAGCCGCCCTTTCGGGTTTTCAACTTGCCGGGTGTACAAACTTTTTTTGTTTTTATCCCTAATTTTTTCCTGAATCGCCCTTTCGGGTTTTCGATCCACCGGGATGCCCATTTTTGCCCAAGCCGCCCTTTCGGGTTTTCGACTTGTCGGGTCATTTTATGCATAGTATCTTTTGACTATGTCTGCGTTCGCAGGGTGCGGCAAATCGTCGCCGTCCATGGTGGTCAAAATCATTGCACCACCAGAAAATATGCTCTTGATCACAAATGGTCCTTCATATGTAGGGGTCCATTTGCCCCTGGGATCACTTTGCGGCAAGATAATTCGCTTGATTACGAGATCTCCGACTTGATACACTTGACGTCTGACTTTCTTATTGAAGGCCTTGATCATTCGCTTTTGATACGTCTGACCATGGCATATAGCAGCAAGTCGCTTTTCGTCGATCAGATTGAGTTGATCAAGTCGGGTCTGCATCCAATCATCTTCATTCAAACCCGCATCCTTCATAATCCTTAGAGAAGGGATCTGGACTTCCATAGGCAAAACAGCTTCCATGCCATAAACCAAAGAAAATGGGGTTGCCCCGGTTGAAGTACGTACCGTCGTACGGTATCCATGCAGAGCAAACGGTAACATCTCATGCCAGTCTTTGTAAGTGACTGTCATTTTCTGAATGATTTTCTTAATGTTTTTGTTCGCAGCTTCAACAGCACTGTTCATCTTCGGCCGATAGGGAGATGAATTGTGATGATAAATCTTGAACTGTTCGCACAATGCAGTGATCATTGTGTTATTCAGATTTGTACCGTTGTTTGTGATGATCCTGTCTGGAACACCATACCGACATATGAGATTTTGCTTGATAAAGCGGGCAACCACATTTTTAGTAACAGAGGCGAAGGAAGCTGCTTCGACCCATTTGGTGAAATAGTCAATGACAACCAGGATGAAGCGATGTCCGTTGGAAGCCGTGGGCTTGATCTCTCCAATCATATCAATGCCCCACATTGCAAAGGGCCACGGAGCAGTCAGGACGTTGAGAGGAACCGGAGGGATATGAACTTTGTCAGCATAGACTTGACACTTGTGGCAAGTACGGGAATGTTGATGGCAGTCAGCTTCCATGGTAGACCAATAATAGCCTGCCCTTAGGATCTTCTTAGCCATTGTATGCCCGCTCAAGTGAGTGCCAAATGTGCCGCTGTGTATATCAGTCATGATCAACTCTGCTTCAGCTTTGTCTATGCATCAGAGTAATACACAATCATGGCTTCGTTTGTAAAGGATGTCGTTGCTCAGGAAGAACTTAGCAGCGAATTTCCTTAAGAACTTCTTGTCATTTACGGAAGCTCCTTCAGGATAATCTCTAGTCTCGAGATACCTTTTGATTTCATGGAACCAAGGTTGTTCCACTACTTCTTCGGTATTAATCTCGTGACAATGCGCAGGTTCATCCATTCGCTCGATGGTGATTTGGGGAGCCTCGTTATCCCAGTTGAGTTTAAACATGGAGGACATTGTGGCTAGAGCATCTGCTAGCTGATTCTCTTCTCGCGGGAAATGCTCGAAGGTAATTTGCTCGAAATGAGGCAACAATGTCAGGACATGTTCTTTGTATGGGATATGATTAGGATGCTTGGTATCCCACTCTCCTTTGATTTGACTGATAACCAAAGCCGAGTCCCCAAATACGATCAAAGATTTGATCCCCAAGTCTATAGCAGCCTTGAGACCAAAGATGCAAGCTTCATACTCAGCCATGTTGTTTGTGCAGCTGAAGCAAAGTCGGGCCGTGAAAGGTGTGTGACAACCTTCCGGAGAAATGAGTACTGCGCCAATACCATTTCCAAGGGCATTTGAAGCACCATCAAAGTACAGGGTCCATCGGGATCCCTTTTCGGGTCCGTCATACGGTCCGTCACCTTTAATGTTGTCCAAATTCATGATGTCCTCGTCCGGGAAATCAAACCTCATGGGTTGATAATCTTCGATAGCCTGATGAGCCAGATGGTCAGCTAGTACACTCCCTTTTATAGCTTTTTGGGTGGTGTACTGGATGTCATATTCAGTTAAGATCATTTGCCATCTTGCTATCCTTCCAGATAAAGCGGGCTTTTCGAAGATATACTTGATAAGATCCATTTTGGAAATCAACAAGGTAGTATGAGTCAACATATACTATCTTAGTCGGCGAGCAGCCCATACCAAAGCGCAGCAAGTTTTCTCGAGCAGTGAGTAGCGAGTCTCACAGTCGGTAAATTTTTTGCTAAGGTAATAAATAGCATGCTCTTTTCGACCAGACTCGTCATGCTGGCCCAAAACACACCCCATTGAGTTATCTAAGACGGTCAAGTACATGATCAATGGTCTTCCTTCGACGGGTGGCATTAGAATAGGAGGTTCTAGCAAATACTCCTTGATTCTATCAAAAGCAGCTTGACAATCGTCGTTCCATTCGACTACCTGATCTTTCTTCAAGAGTTTGAAAATTGGCTCACAGGTAGAAGTCAGATGTGAGATGAATCTGGCAATATAGTTCAAGCGCCCCAAGAATCCTCTAACTTCCTTCTCAGTACGGGGAGTTGGCATCTCTTGTATTACTTTTACTTTTGCTGGATCGACTTCAATGCCTTTGTTGCTTACAATGAATCCCAGGAGTTTACCAGACCTAACTCCAAAAATGCATTTACTTGGATTCAGCCTGAGCTTGTATTCTTTTAACCTGGCAAACAGCTTCTTCAGGTGTTCAAGGTGCTCTTCCTCTGTTTGTGACCGAGCTATCATATCGTCTACGTAAACTTCAATCTCATGATGTATCATATCATGAAATAAAGCTACCATGGCGCGTTGATAAGTTGCCCCTGCGTTCTTCAGCCCGAACGGCATCACCTTGTAACAGAAAGTGCCCCATTGTGTGACAAAAGTCGTTTTCTCCATATCCTCGGGAGCCATTTTGATTTGATTGTAGCCCGAGAATCCATCCATGAAGGAAAACACTTTATGTTGAGTTGTATTGTCGATCAAGATGTCAATATGAGGTAGCGGGAAATCATCCTTAGGGCTGGCCCTATTCAAATCCCGGTAGTCCACACACATCCTGACTTTGCCATCTTTCTTAGGTACTGGCACAATGTTAGCGACCCATTGAGGATAGGACGTAACAGCTAGAAAGCCAGCATCGAATTGTTTCATTACTTCTGCTTTGATCTTTTCAGACATGTCAGGCCTCATTCAGCAAACTTTTTGCTTGATCGGTGGACAATCCTCTCTTGTGGGGAGACGGTGAACCACGATGTCTGTGTCTAAACCCGGCATGTCTTCATAGGACCAAGCGAAGATTTCAACATACTCATTCAACAACTATACCAAGCGCTCCTTGACTTTTGGTTCCAGATTGGCACCCACTTGCACCTCCTTCCGGTCTTCCTCGGTCCCTAAGTTGACAGTTTCCAGTGACTCTTCATGCGGTAAGATGGACCTTTCCTCTTGTTGCAGAAGTCTGGCTAGTTCCCCGGGTACTTCACAACCTTCGTCATCTTCATACTCGGCTAGATTGACCAGATCTTCAGAGTTATTGAAAGATGCAGCAGAATAGTCACCCATGGAATCCGGAGTGGATGGGTACCTGCATTGGTGAGTGTGGGTGTGTGTAAGGGATAGCCATCCTTAAAAATGCAAAAGGAAAGAAAATGAGCACAAGCAGTTTATCACATGAAAAACGTCCAATGAATCATTAAACATGGCATATGGATATGAAAAATAATCAAAACCCTTACAAGTGGACCTACATGCCCCGGGCAAGGCAGGAGGTGAAAAGATAGTGTACGGATTGTTTGAAAGTAAATATTACAGACCAAATAGGAAATGTTTAACAGATAAATTACTGATGAATAAAAGTGATGGGGACAAAGTCTTTTTCCTCCCAGTTGCTCAATCCTCCTCTGACAGTTGGATAAATCCACTCTTCAATGTTGCTCTCTTTGTCTTCGTCTTCCAAGGCGTTGATTCCGTAGGGAGAAATTTTGACTGGCGCCCTTTCAATCTTCGCACGACGCATAGCTTTTTGGCCAGCGGCTGTGAACCCTAATCCAAATTTGTCTGTCTTATGTGGAATGTCAGGTAACTGCCCCCATGCTGAATTCTTCCCTTCTTTTATTGTGGCCCTCGCGTCCTCCAGAGATGCCATCCTGGCCATCTGTCTCGGTGTCTCAGCTGCCAACTTTGCTACTGCTATTTCAGGAAGGACTTCTTCGAAATGTTAAAACGGTGTCTCAATGAACTCTCCTTCAACCTCCACATACCGGAAAGAATTTAAGTGGCTAATCATGTACTCTTCTTCGCCATGGACAGTGATGATCTTTCCCTTGACAGGATACTTCAACATCTGATGTAAGGAGGAGGTGACTGCCCCAGCATGGTGTATCCAAGGCCTACCCAGCAAGCAAGAGTATGACGGACGGATGTCCATCACATAGAAAGTGGATTTAAATACCTCAGTGCCTATCTTGATGGGAATTTCAACCTCTCCATGGACCATTCTCTTCGATCCATCGAAAGCTCTGACAACAATATCGCTCGGCTTCAATTCCAACCCTTAACAATCTAGTCAGTCCAAGGCCTTCTTAGGTAAAACATTCAGCGACGAACCAGTGTCGACCAAGACGTGTGCGAGAGTAGTTCCGCGACACTCGACTGAAATGTGCAAAGCATCATTGTGGTTTCTTCCTTTAGGAGTTAGGTCGGCGTCAGAAAAACCTAATCCATTGTCCGCAGTCAGGCTAGCCACGCAATTTTGAAATTGATCCGCAGAGGTTTCCTGGGGCACATGGGCTGCCTTCAGGAATTTTATCAGAGCTTTAGCATGCGCTTCTGAGCAAAGTAATAGTGCCAGCATGGAAATCTTGGAGGGGGTTTGCCCCAGCTGTTCTATTACATCGTAATGCTTCTTTTGATTATCCTCAAAATCTCATCCATTTCCTTCTTGGAGGTTTCCGAGATTACCAAGGAACTTCGCAATCATCTTCACCTTCGTCTTCGGCTAAGTTGATCGGATTTTCGAAGTCATAACTAGCAGTAGCAGAGTCGTTACCAGTGAGATCCAGAGTGGATTGAAACCTGTATGAGTGAGTGTGTGTAAATACAGCTGTTTTGCAATTTATAAAGAAAGGAAAGAAAGAAAAGGAGCACAAGATTTGAAATGCGAGAAAACGTCTAAGATATTTATTCATGATATATGAGATGACAATTAATATACCCTCACAAATGAAGCCAACGGTGCCTCGGGTAAGACACAGGGCCATAGAGTTTTAATTGTTTATTTATTACAAATAACAAAACAAAGGAGTTTATTACTGCGTAACAAAAGTAACAGGAGTATGATCCTTAGCAATACAATTGGTCAATCCGCCATCAGTTGTCGGGTAGATCCAGCTATTGAACTCTGACTCTCCTACTTCATCTTCGTCCCCAACAGCATTCACTCCTGGATTGGTAATGAGCACAGGAGGTCTTCTGGTCTTTGCCTTGCGCATAGCCTTCTGACCCTCTGCAGTAAAACCCAGTCCAAACTTGTCAGTTTTCTATGTAAAATCAGGGAGCCTGCCCCAGTTAGCACATTCACCTTTCTTAATCACAGCCCGGGCATCCTTCAAGGAAGCCATCTTCAAAGGAACATCCTCTTCGACCACTGTTTCCGCTGCTGCCAAAGTTGGAGGTACCTCTTCGAAATGCTGAAAGGGGGTTTCAATAAACTCCCCGTCCATCTCAATATACCTGAATGAATTCAAATGGCTCACCATATACTCCTCCTCTCCCTGCACAGTGACAATCTTCCCTCTGACGGGGTACTTGAGCTTCTGGTGCAAGGTAGAGGTTACTGCCCCAGCTTTGTGGATCCAAGGTCGACCCAGTAGACAAGAATACGATGGACGGATATCCATCACATAAAAAGTAGAGTCGAATACTTGAGAACCCACACGAATAGGAATGTCCACCTCTCCATGAACCATCCTCTTAGAACCGTCAAAGGCTCTGACGATGATATTGCTAGGTTTCAGCTCCAGGCCTTCACAATCCAAATGGTCTAAGGCCTTCTTGGGTAGCACATTCAGGGAAGAACCAGTGTCCACCAACACGTGCGCAAGAGTAGTGCCCCTGCATTCAATAGAGACATGCAAGGCGTCATTGTGGTCCTTTCCCTTAGCAGTAAGGTCAACATCCGAGAAACCCAGACCATTGTCGGCTGTCAGATTGGCTACACAAACAGTAAACTGGACAGCAGATGTCTCCTGTGGCACATGGGCCGTCTTGAGAAATGAAATCAAGGCCTTAGCATGGGCCTCTGAGCATAGTAGTAAGGAGAACATTGAGATCTTGGAGGGGGTATGCCCCAGCTGCTCGACAACATTAAAGTCACTCTTCTTGATTATTTTCATAATTTCCTCCATCTCCTGTTGGGAGGCCTCAGCATTCACAGATTTTGGCGCCTCCATCCGGGCAGGCTCATCTTCAACCCCTTTGCCCCGAGCATTGGATGACTCGGCAGCAGGGGAAACAACTTGACCAGAAATGGGAACAGGTACACTTGCAGGTGTTATAGTGAGGGGTCTTCGAATAGCTGGTGGTGTAATGTCAGGCGAGAAGAGCCTGCCACTGCGGGTAACTTTTGCTGGACCAGTGATATTGCTGATGCTGGTGCCAGTGTTGAACTCTTGCTTGATTCCATGCACATACACGTCTGCCCCATAGTGCCATGGGACAGCCTTATCAGATTCATAGGGGAGAGGCCCCGGAACAGTAATAACAACGGGTGCGACAATCATGATTTGAACCGGCTTCCTCGGGAGAGCCTTGATCGGATTATTAAAGATTGTAACAACAGAAACTTCTTCCACCGGAACAAACTGAACAACAGTCTTCTTGAACAAAATCTCTTTGCTGTCCATTAGGCTTTGGATGCCCAACTTCAGCAAAGGACAACCAGAAAGGGAAACAGCACAGAAAAGGCAACCCTCACTACAACCCGGAAATAAACTGGCCAGCAGTAGGTTCCTCTTAACAGTCATCAAGGGAGTAGCTACATCATTCACAGAAACAGCGTACACATCTTCATCAACGGAATTCACTCCATGCTGGGGCATAGGAGCAGTCACCACATTTGGCCTCTCAGGCGCTTCAAACTGTATCTCTTTTGCGTCAATAAGGTCTTGCACCTTATTCCTTAAGGCCCAACAGTCATCAGTGGAATGCCCCGGGCTATCGGAGTGATAAGCACAGCGGGCATTTGGATTGTATTTGGGAGAGGCAGTATTCACAACCTTCGGGGCCTCCCTGACAGTCACCAAGTTGGTGGACAGCAACTGCGGCAAGATTTGTGATAGAGTCATACTTAGCCGGGTAAACTCTCTTCTGGGTCTTTCAACCCTTTGAGGATTGGTTTGCCGAGGGGCGGCAGCAGGTTTAGCAATCATTACCGCGTTGATAGATTGGCGGCGCTCAGGTTTCTCTTATCTTCTAGACCCATATACAGCACTGGCCTCCTTCTTAAAGGGCTTCTTCTCAGAACTTGCAGATGCACCCTTCTAAATTTTACCAGACTTCATCCCAGCCTCTATTCTCTCTCCAGTCAGAATAAGATCAGTAAACCCTGCAGATGAGTTACCGATAAGATGATTGAAAAATGGCCCAGATAGGGTCCCCAAGAACATGTCTACCAACTCCCGGTTAGTTAACGGAGGCTGCACCCTGCCAGCCAGATCCCTCCACTTCTGTGCATACTCTTTAAAACCTTCGCTTGAACCTAGCGACATACCCTGGAGTTGAGTACGTGTAGGGGCAAGGTCGGCATTATATTGATACTGCTTGTAAAAAGCAGTAGCCAACTCCTCCCAGTTACGAACCTTGGTCCCATCCAGCTGATAGAACCATTCGAGATGAGTCCCTGAAAGACTCTCCTGGAAGAAGTGGATCCACAAATTCTTATCCACTGAGTACGGTTGAATCTTCCGCATGTAGGATCTGAGATGTAGCTTGGGACAAGACGCCCCGTCATACTTGGTAAAAGATGGTGCTTTGAACTTATGAGGAATGATCACACCAGTAGATAAGCCCAAGTCTCCAAAATCCAGCCCAGGCACTTGTTGGATCTCCATAGCATTCAGTCTGTCCTCCAACTGCTTATACCGGTCTTCAGCCGGAGGATACTGTTCCTCATCGAAATCAGTCTCGTTGTCAGAGACTACCGGACTAGGACCTTTTCCCCCTTGGGGACTGCTCTTGCCTATAGAAGAACCAGCCTCTTCATTCTGCAGAGTGTTGCCAAACCTTCGGCCCAAGTTGAAAAGAACAGTTCTCTTCTTCTTCTTCTTCTTCTCCTTCTTCAGGAGCAGAGCCTTCAGCTCTTCTTGTCCCTGAGCCAAACCCATGATTAGTTCCTGAAATTGCGCATTCTGCGCCTGAAGATCCTTGATGGACATCTCGGTTGATGATGAGTCAGGATTCATGATGCTGAAATAAACAGCGAAGAACAGTAAGCAGCCTGAAAAGAAGAAAACCTGCTATGCACATGATGAATGATATGTGTTTATGCAATGCATTCAAGGGTTCGGAAGTTCAAATTTGTTGTAGACAAAAAAAGGAACACACGTTATTATTAAGGAAACAATTGTTTGGTACATCAAAGCCTCATGGGCACAATAATACAAAAGCAAATCAATCCCAAAAGACACTACGCATCCTCTTTGGAGCCATGTAGGTGTTGAGATTCCTCTCCTCATGCAATAGGCGGGTGAGCTCCAAGACCTTCTTTTCACTAGCATGTAGACTGGTCTCAAGAGAATTCCGTTCTTCCTTAAGCTGGATCCAGCTCTTCTGCATCTCTTCCCAGGATGTGGGCATATCAGGATGCTGAATGGTGTAGGACACTTCTCCTTCCAAGACTGGCTCTTTGATCACAGGGAGCATATGAGGATATGGCATCACTAACTTTTGGGAGCGGGCCCGTACCCACTTGAGATAAGGTTCCAATGGGATGGAATTCCTGTGCCCCAGTGTCTTGCTGTCCATCCTACTTGGCATGCTCCAAGCTCTAATAAATCTCTGGCGGAGTCCTTGCGCATCGTTGTCGAAGTCAAAAACTATGTCAGGAATTAACATGTCATGAGGGCCATCCCTCCGAGCATAACCAAACTGTCTCCAATCCAGGCATGGGTTATAAGTAATACCTCCTCTGATTCCAAGTAAAGGAACATTAGGGTACTCCCCGCAACGATCAATGATAGTGACATTCTCTCTGGACCGAGGGCACCAATGTATGTCTGCATGTGTAAGAGTCATCAACCGTTGTGACCATCTCAAACCTCGCTCGTTCTTCAAAACTGATTGTGGAAGGTGCGAAATAAACCACCTTCCCAGGAGAGGAGTGTAGCACATAAGGACACCTCTTTTTCTCATGGTTCGAGTGTAACATGAGTGAAGGATGTCCCCCAGCAATGTAGGTATAGGATTCCTGGACATAAAGATCCGGACAGCACTGATATCTATAAGCTGATCTGGGTTAGGGAACAACACCAAACCATAGACAAGGAGGGCCACAACTTCTTCAAAAGCTTGTAAGTCAAGGGAGTTCCAACATTCATGGGCCTTCTCAAACAGAAACCTGGCTAAGAACCCTTTGATACCACTTCTAACTTCCCAATGTCCCTTGAGGTTAGATGATTGTAGGTGTAAGGCTTTAGCAATCTCTTCAAGCTTGGGTTCCTTTTCTGTACCGTTGTAGGGTAGTTGATCAAGGATGGGGATCTTCAGAAGCCGGGAGAACTCCTCCAATGTAGGTACCAGCTGATAATCCAGGAAAGTGAAACAGTGATGCAGAGGGTCAAAGAACTGGAACAGGACCTTTATCATATCTTCCTCAATGTTGGTATTGACCAAGCTGATGAGTCTTCCATGTCTTTCACTGAATGAAGAGCTCTCGGGAATCCTGGATATAAGCTCCTTAAGCTGAGGAGGGATCCTTACAAGGCTGATTTGAATTGTCTTTCTGCGAACAGTTTCCATGTCCTACAAAACAAAAACAAAGATGAAGATTCGAACCCCTGAAATGGTTAGTCAATGCATATGATGCTGGATGATGTCATGATGCTATGATTAAACACACTATAGATATTTACAAAGGCAAACATGTAAGGCACACAAGTCACACAAGACAAGCCCTTAGAGTTTAGGCCAGCATGGGGTCTGGGTATTACCCTCTTGAAGTTGGTGGGCTCAACCTGTCCTATTAGAAGTAACCGGGTTCTAAGGGTCCCAACATCACTGGATTGCTTTCATTGTTCATCGTTTCGATTTAGCCACTGAACTGGCGACCGAAATATTCCAGGAAAGCAACCCTCAATTGAGTGTAGTATCGAGTATCAACCAACCTCGGACTGCACCAAAGTCAGTTATCTCACTACCCTAAAGAGGCCAAGATAGTTCAATTAAGGTTCCTAAGGTCTGTTGATGTTTCACGACACCACGCGGAGGCCCCGTACTCTCCTTGACTGAACTCAAGGGTTACCGGTACACACCAAAGTGCCACATCAACGTAGAAGACTGCTTCAACCATGTCGGTATACCCCACACAGTTCCTTCACAGCCTTGTTGCTACTTTCTAAGAAGGTATCCCCCAGATCCGGGTTAGGATCTATAGAACTCCCAAGACAGTACCCACAATAATAAAGCAAGCAAGTCAATACAATTGAAAACACAGTTATGAACTATCCTAAGGTACACCTCACTTTAAGTTTAATCCCCAGCAGAGTCGCCAGTTCTGTGATCGGTGGATCTGGAACTGACTGTTTAACGCTGGTTCGCGAAATGTCGCGGAAACAAGAGTCGCCACCGTCTTTTATTTTCTCCAAATGGAAAGGACAAAAGCACAGAAAAATTCCTTATAGAGATTGCTCTCGGTTCGGGAGGTAGATTATAGAAAGGGAAGGTGTTAGCACCCTTTCTATCCATGGTTATCCATGGGCTCTTAGATACTTGCTCATTTGTGTTTTCAAAAATGGTTTGTTTGCTTTTCAACTGTGGGTTTTAAAAAAGTTTCTTTGAAAATTTCAGTTCGACTCTTGTATCGGTCCTCAAGAGTGTTTGAAAAGTTGCTTTCGAAAGCTTTTTGAAAAGGTGTCAGTGTGAAAAGTATTTTTTGATTTGTTTTGAAATTAGAGCAAGTATCTAGAGTCGTCTACCTACCCTAAGGAATTCGTCTGTGTAAATGTCCTTTAAAGTAGTGCCATCCCACCATTGAGAGGTAGGTAGCACCACCGTTGGAGGTGTTCGGGTCAATTCGAGGGTTCGGGACATGGCGATCACCGGAGCAATAGGAAGACACCTTAGAAGCTACCCTCATGCCATGTTCATGGACATGAGGACTTACTAAAACGTCCTCTACTCGACGATCACCTTTCGAGGGGCAAGGCAACAGTGAGGCGTACCCTAGGGGTGGTGTGTGATTTGTGTGTCATGTTCAGATATTTATCTTGTTCATGTCATGGGTGATCTACACGTTGCTTTTATTTTGACATTCATTCTTTCATGCAATAGTTAACAGTTTAAAAGATGCGAGAATTAAAATTCCTACGCTATTACAAAGGCGTGGGTCCACATCGCCAAATTTAGTCCAGGACCCGATTTGAAATAAAATAAAGTGCGAACAATAAATATCCTAATTATTCTATTACATGGCTTTGGGAGAATTACATGAAAAAGGAAATAAAATAAAAATGCGAGAATAAGTAAAATCGGGAATGCGAGGGCGTTGGACCCTTTTTAGGAAATTAAATTATAATTAACAAATTAAATTAAGTTAAATGAGAAAAGGAATTATTTTTGAGTTTTTCGTATTTATTGATTTTAATGAGAGAATTAAATGAAATTAAAAAGTTAATTAACCCTAATTCTAACTATTTTTATTTATTAAGAAATATGTTAAAGTTGAACCTAAGATTAATCTAATTATTTACATACAATTTTATTTACAAAAAATAATAATTAATAATTAATAATTAATATGGTGAAAAAAGGAAAAAGGATAAAAGTGTTTAAAACCCTAATTCTACAATTTTTAAGTTTATTAATAAAATATTAAAATTTAAACCTAGAATTAAGCAACTAAATTAATTAATAAGATTTATTCAAAATAACATTAAATAAAAAAATATATTTTGTTTTGTCTTTCTGATTTTTTTTATTTATATTTAAAAGATCAATTTTATGGAATTAAATAAAATAGAGAAAAGAATTAAAATAACTAAAAAAAAATAAAAGAAATAGAGAAAAGAAGGCAAACATGGGGGGTTTGTAGGCCCATTTGGAGGTATGCTGGTAGCAATCAGGCCCAATGATTTAAGGCCTTCAGTTGACTTTTCTGGCCACGTGTGTATGCGCTGACTGGTGCCTATGGTGTCCTTCAAATCATGACCTTTGGATTAGGATCATTGGGCGCGTGACAAGCTTGGATTATGGGTGTATAATGAACCCCTGGAGTATGCGCTGCATGAAATTACATTGAAACAAAATATATTAAGAATATGGGGGGACCTGGGAATCGAACCCAGGTCCCAAGGCTTGCCAGCGTTTCTTTCCACCAACTGAACCATCAACGCACGTTGTACATAAAATAACGAATAAATAATAAAAGAGAAAATTGGCGTTAGTGACATAGAACCAAAAAACGCGCGCTGGAATTCAAATTGCCCAATCAAGTTGTGATACGGTGGGAGAACTGACTAGGGTTTTGCGTTTATTTTCGCAAATGTTTCGGTTGAGCAAGAGTCGCCACCGACTTTTTATTTTATCCTAAGGAAAGGTTTAAAAAGCACAGCAAAAACCTTTGAGATTTTTCTTGGGTTCGGGGAGTAGATTATAGAAAGGGAAGGTATTAGCACCCTTTCTATCCATGGTTATCCATGGGCTCTTAGGTACTTGCTTAGATCAACTTGCCTTGGTTTTCAATTGTTTGAAATGGTGCTTGGTGTGTGGTTTTGAAAATGTCTTGAAAAGATGCCTTGTATAGGCTACCCTTGTAACAATTCTTTACTCGAATGTTTTACAAAAGGTGTTTTGTCTTTAGAAAAGATGTTTCAAGGTTTTTTGAAAGTTAGTTTTGAAAGTGTCTGTGAAGTGTGGTTTGAAATTAGGCAAGTGTTTTCTTGGCAAATTGACAAGTACTTAAGAGTTATCTACCTTAAAGTTTTCTCAAAGATTTTTATTATGTTTTAAACCTTTTGACAATTTTGTTCCACCATTGCATTTGGTGGACAATCTTGTATTAGGAGGTGAAAGGGACGGGCGCGGGTCATCGTTTAGACCATAATTGCAATAGTGTTAAATGTCTTTGGGCAATTTTTTCTTTAAAAGGGACTTGATCATTCATTTAGGCAACATTTTGAAGGACTATGATCATTTGATTGTTTGTTTTACCCAAAGAAATTCAACATGCAATATGGCCCAATTATTTGAAGGCAACAAAGTGGAATACCCTAGGGGTGCAAGTGTGAAATGTGTTGTCCATTTTCATGCTTATTTATCTTGAAATTAGGTCAAACTATTTTGTTCGTTTTATTCACATACAAACCCTAATCCTAACATGGTATGTTTAGAAAGCATTAAAGTGCGCAATTTAAATTCCTACACTATTACAACACAATAATATGGGGAGGGGGGTACAATGTTTCAAATGGGGTATATTTAGACAAGAAATTAAACCTAGCTATTACATCATTTTCTTTAAATATTTACAATACAAATAATTGCATAATTAAATGGAAATGAAATAAATATGCAAAGTGCAAAAAGAATTTTTATGTGTATGAAAAAAAAAGTATTATTTATGTAAAAATAAAAAGAGATAAAAAAGGTATTATTTTTGGAGTATTCTCATATTTAGGGTAAAACCCTAATTTTAATCAAAAGGGGATTAATTATTTAATATATATAATATTTGCTATTTATATACAAAGAATAAAAGAAAAATGAAGTATATTTGTAAAAATGTATTTTTTAGCATTAAATATTAATAAAATAAAAATATGTATATTTTGGTATTTTATCCTAAGTGTATTAATATATACATATTTATTTATATTATTTACAAAATATGCATTGTATATATTAATTAATAATATTTAATATTTAATAAAAAAAGTATTTTTTCTATAAAATATTTTCAGGAGGTAAAAATAAGATAAAAGTGTATAAAAATATATTTGTACTATTTTAGTGTTTTAAACAAAAAGTATATATTTATTTATTTATGTACAAACTAAAAGAAAAAAATCAAATAAATACCTAATAAATTCAAAAATGATGAGAAAAAATATTTTTATATTTTTAATATGCTGAGAAAAAATAAATGAGTCAATTAAAAAAAGAAAAAGTCAAAAAACATTAAAAATAAAGCAAATGGGCTCAGGGGGTATGAAAATGGAAATAGGGTGTGAAAAGAAAAGACCACACAGGCCCAGCCCATGTGGCTTCTTCTTCAACCTTCAGACAAAAAACTGTCCAAAACGCGCGCCTGTTTCCTCCAGTTCAAACATCCTGATTCTTTGATCTTTTGCACAAACTTTCAACACAAAAAATGTTAAGCATGAAACCACGATTCCAAATATATAAAGAACATCTCCTAACTCTCAGAAATGAGAGAGAATTTTAACAATCCCAAATCCTGACCTAAGTTTTCTGCAATTTTTAAACCTTAAATTCTCACAGCTCAAGCAAAAGAAATGAAAAGTAAAAGCATGTACAGGTTCAGTGGCATGAGTAGAACATTGCTTATTCACAAACTTAGAGCTAATGATGCCTAATAAGAGAGATAGAAGTTCACCAAAATACCTGTTCAGTTGAAGTTCTATCTGGCAATAGGGGAGCTTTCAGTGCAAGATAATGGTTGGTATAGCTTCCTTGAGATGTGGTGATGCTGTTCCAATATTTACTTTGCCTTGAGACACCTTGAATTGAGCTGTAGAACTTCAACTGCAAAATGAAAAAATGAAAATGGTGGAACTTGTTAGAGGAGTTACAGGTCGTGTTTCAAGTCATGGTTAGCTTGCATAGATGCTAGGGAATGTGTGTGAACATGTTTGGGCAAGAGAGCTTGAGGGAAACGGAAGATGGCACTCAAACTGCAGGCCTGCCCCTGTTTTTGCAGTTTGAAGGTGATTCTGAGATTGGGAGTGTATGAGAGATGTTAGGGTCGTGTACTAGCTTGGTTATGATGTCCTGGATGTGTTTTACAAGTTTGCTTAAGTGTTTGTAAGCTGATATGAGAGTTGTGTTACAATATGCCAAGTTACTTACACTTTAAGCAACAAATGCCCAAGTTGTGTTCTAGGTCAGTAGAGGCCCCCTAATGAGCTGCATAATCTCTCCTTGATCAGAGTGTTTTGCTCATAATCTTGTGCCAATTAGATCTCATTTGTACTGCTTGGATTTTCAATTGGACATAAAGCTACCTTTTGCAAAAATGGAAGAAATGCTTTATCTATTTTGGGATTAATCCTCTAGGCAATGCTTGAACACACAAAACATGGTCTTGGCACAAAGGTTTTGCATTGAATTATTGAGTGTCAAAGGGTTGTAGGACCTGTAATTTAGCACAAACTATGCTGACTTGGAAATGGCCTAAGTTATGAACATGTTCATGATCAATTCAAAAGTGAGTTTTTGCCATATTGTGAAATTCGACTCTCTCAAGTTATGAGGTTGTTTGAGAAGTTCTTGGACATTTTGGAAAGCTTGGAATGTGTACTACAATCCATCTTTGAAATGAAAATTGAAATTCCAAGTGGAAGTGTATGGAAAATGGCCTTGAAGTTGGGTAGAAAACCTTGTCAAAATAGGTTAAAATTTCACTAAGTTAAGAATGGTTTAGTGCCCTTATTCAAAAATTTGTAACTTGAGATACAAGCCTCAAATGGGAAAACTTTGTGAATCAAAGTTGTAGATTATGCAACAAGCTACAACTTTCATGTTTTGACTTTTGTTTGAATCCAAATGGATCTTGGTGAGAAAGTGGGGCAAAGTTGGGAAAAATTTAGGGTTTTTCATAACTTAGAAAAATTCTAAGTTATGAAAAATTCTAATTTCTAACCCTAATTTGCATTTTGTGATTTCTTGATGAACAAGTTTCATGATTTGGCATGTTTTGATGAAAAATGAATCTTGACTCTTGATTTTGACCAAAAAGTCAAAGTTTGACTTTTCAGTGTACAGTCAAAATTGATCAATTGACTGGGAAATTCAACTGTCAATTTTGTGTACTTGGGATCTTTTGAGTTTGTTGAGCATGTCAAGATAATTCCATGGGGTCCTTGAGTCCATATGTGAGCTTGGTTTGCCATTGGCTAGGTCAAACAGTCAAAAATTGCCTTTGTGCAGTCAAAACCCTAAAAATGACCATTTTGCCCTTTTGGTGATCTGATCAAATTTCTTGTGGAATTGTGATCCAAAATTGATCAAATGGTTCATAGGAGTTTATAATGTTGATGTGGGTCAATTTTCATGAGGTTTGACTGTCAATTGGCCACAGTTGACTTTTTCCCCAATACAGTTGATTTCTAGGTCAACTGTCCAATTGATTGGGCAAAACTTGGAATCAAGACTTGAAACTTGGTATGGATAAAATTGGGAGTCTAATATGAAGCATGAAAGTCATATTATGCATTTTAGGTCAAAACATCTTTGTGCAAACACAAACCCTAATTTGGGTCAACAGTGCAAGGAGAAGTCTTGGGCAGATGAAACCCTAACTGGATCTTGATCTCCAAGGACTTTGTGATGAGAGATCAATGAAAAATGGGAGGGCAAATTTTGGGGTACAACAGTTGCCCCTGTTCAATCTTCTTGAATCCGAAGAGTTAGATTGGCAAGTTTGCCTTTCGTGACTCGAGGGTAAAAGGAGATTGGACACTAGAGTGCCCGGAAATTTGCACTCGTCAAAGCAATGGATGCGAGAATGGGCTTAGAGATGCCATTTGGAGATGGGCTTAGAGATGCCATCTGGAGGGGCGACAGAATCTTGTCGGGGATGGGCTTAAAGATGCCATCTGGAATGAGTATCAGGAAGGTGTCCAAGCTTTGGACCATCTCTGAACTGGGGGTCTGAACAAGCAATAGATTGACATCCGTTGTTGGGAGGAATCCGTAAGCTGTTTTCAGAAGGTTGCATCTGAACAAGTTGATAGATTAACATCCGTTGTTGGGAAGAATCCATAAACTGTTTTCAGGAGGTTGCGTCTGAACAAGTGATAGATTAACATCCGTTGTTGGGAAGAATCCATAGACTGTTTTCAGAAGTCTGGAGAAGAAACTGAACAAGCGATAGGTTAACATCCGTTACTTGGAGAACCCGTAAACTGTTTTCAGAAGCCTTGAAGTTTGAATAAGCAATAGAGCAGCATCCGTTGTTGGGAAGCGTCCGTAAACTGTTTTCAAAGGTTGCGTCTGAACAAGTGATAGATTAACATCCTTTGTTGGGAAGAATCCATAGACTGTTTTCAGAAGTCTGGAGAAGAAACTGAACAAGCGATAGGTTAACATCCGTTACTTGGAGAACCCGTAAACTGTTTTCAAAAATCTTGAAGTTTGAGGGGGAACCGGTGTAGGGTTGCCGGATGATGAGTCCGTGTAAAACTGCATCTGAAGTTGTTAATGATAGCCTTTTATTCTTATCCTGAAACGGACAAAATGTTAGCTAAACACAGAATTATGTTGCATGAAATGCATGATGCAATACATGTTATATCAATGTTTATGATATGAATGTAATGAATGCGCATGTAAGCTGATGAGCTGTCTTGCTGGGGAACAAAGAGCTTGGGTTGTTGCTGGGGAACAAAGAGCTTGGGTTGTGTACCAAACCTCTGGGGAATTCCTGATGACTTCTACTGGGGAGTACCAATTTAGTAGGCTCATGCTGGGGATGCAAGACTGAGAATCCTCAGTTTGGCGGGAAACATCTCTGGCGACTTCACTGGGGAACTCAAGATTTGTTCTCCTAAAACTCTATGGGGAGAAGGTTCATTAGTCTGGCTTCGCTGGGGACACTGAAACTTAAACTCTGAGGGGAATTGAATTCCTGAGGACCTTCTGGCTGGGGGATTGTAAAGATAAGTTACTGCTGGGGAATTTTGATGAACTCCGCTGGGGATAGGAAGAACTTTGGCGAGTGCGATCTTCCGTGGCAATAAGCTGAGGATAACCCAGTTATAAGCCCTTGTGAGGAATAACTTTGAATAAAACTCGGGAGAGACGTCCGTACTCTGCGGGGGATAAGCTTCCAGAATCTACTGGGGATGAGCTTCAAGACTTGCTAGGGATATGGATTCCAAATCTCCTGGGGATTTCCTTTGGAAGGGTATCAAGATATCCGACTGTACCTTCAACCTATCAGTAATCCTCTTCTTTGATAAGGAAATGATTATGTTCAAATGCATATGCCTATTTAACAAAACATTCGACGTTTCTCAAAATAAAACAATCAGTGTAAGAGACAAGAAAAGGAAATGACACAAATTTCTGGGAAAAGTATTTGTATTGATTTTCTATGAGTATATTTGTACAAAGGAAACAATCATCCTAGTAAGAGGATTTTGTCGTAAATATTGAAAGATTTATACAAAATAAGGATGGCTATGTGAAATAATTCCATGGGATTCCATTCCGCTATAGCTTCCATAACTCTGAATATCTGTCCATTCACTGCTTCGCTTGACGATGACTGGATTGATCAGAAGCCTGGAACCGGTTGGTGAAGAGATTGTCTTTGAAGTGATCCGACGAGACATAGTCATAAGCTTTAATTCCCTAACTTTTGCCTGAATCGCCCTTTCGGGTTTTCGATCCACCGGGAAACCCCTTTTTGCCCAAGCCGCCCTTTCGGGTTTTCAACTTGCCGGGTGTACAGACTTTTTTTGTTTTTATCCCTAATTTTTTCCTGAATCGCCCTTTCGGGTTTTCGATCCACCGGGATGCCCATTTTTGCCCAAGCCGCCCTTTCGGGTTTTCGACTTGTCGGGTCATTTTATGCGTAGTATCTTTTGACTATGTCTGCGTTCGCAGGGTGCGGCAAATCGTCGCCGTCCATGGTGGTCAAAATCATTGCACCACCAGAAAATATGCTCTTGATCACAAATGGTCCTTCATATGTAGGGGTCCATTTGCCCCTGGGATCACTTTGCGGCAAGATAATCCGCTTGATTACGAGATCTCCGACTTGATACACTTGACGTCTGACTTTCTTATTGAAGGCCTTGATCATTCGCTTTTGATACGTCTGACCATGGCATATAGCAGCAAGTCGCTTTTCGTCGATCAGATTGAGTTGATCAAGTCGGGTCTGCATCCAATCATCTTCATTCAAACCCGCATCCTTCATAATCCTTAGAGAAGGGATCTGGACTTCCATAGGCAAAACAGCTTCCATGCCATAAACCAAAGAAAATGGGGTTGCCCCGGTTGAAGTACGTACCGTCGTACGGTATCCATGCAGAGCAAACGGTAACATCTCATGCCAGTCTTTGTAAGTGACTGTCATTTTCTGAATGATTTTCTTAATGTTTTTGTTCGCAGCTTCAACAGCACTGTTCATCTTCGGCCGATAGGGAGATGAATTGTGATGATAAATCTTGAACTGTTCGCACAATGCAGTGATCATTGTGTTATTCATATTTGTACCGTTGTTTGTGATGATCCTGTCTGGAACACCATACCGATATATGAGATTTTGCTTGATAAAGCGGGCAACCACATTTTTAGTAACAGAGGCGAAGGAAGCTGCTTCGACCCATTTGGTGAAATAGTCAATGACAACCAGGATGAAGCGATGTCCGTTGGAAGCCGTGGGCTTGATCTCTCCAATCATATCAATGCCCAGCATTGCAAAGGGCCACGGAGCAGTCAGGACGTTGAGAGGAACCGGAGGGATATGAACTTTGTCAGCATAGACTTGACACTTGTGGCAAGTACGGGAATGTTGATGGCAGTCAGCTTCCATGGTAGACCAATAATAGCCTGCCCTTAGGATCTTCTTAACCATTGTATGCCCGCTCAAGTGAGTGCCAAATGTGCCGCTGTGTATATCAGTCATGATCAACTCTGCTTCAGCTTTGTCTATGCATCAGAGTAATACACAATCATGGCTTCGTTTGTAAAGGATGTCGTTGCTCAGGAAGAACTTAGCAGCGAATTTCCTTAAGAACTTCTTGTCATTTACGGAAGCTCCTTCAGGATAATCTCTAGTCTCGAGATACCTTTTGATTTCATGGAACCAAGGTTGTTCCACTACTTCTTCGGTATTAATCTCGTGACAATGCGCAGGTTCATCCATTCGCTCGATGGTGATTTGGGGAGCCTCGTTATCCCAGTTGAGTTTAAACATGGAGGACATTGTGGCTAGAGCATCTGCTAGCTGATTCTCTTCTCGCGGGAAATGCTCGAAGGTAATTTGCTCGAAATGAGGCAACAATGTCAGGACATGTTCTTTGTATGGGATATGATTAGGATGCTTGGTATCCCACTCTCCTTTAATTTGACTGATAACCAAAGCCGAGTCCCCAAATACGATCAAAGATTTGATCCCCAAGTCTATAGCAGCCTTGAGACCAAAGATGCAAGCTTCATACTCAGCCATGTTGTTTGTGCAGCAGAAGCAAAGTCGGGCCGTGAAAGGTGTGTGACAACCTTCCGGAGAAATGAGTACTGCGCCAATACCATTTCCAAGGGCATTTGAAGCACCATCAAAGTACAGGGTCCATCGGGATCCCTTTTCGGGTCCGTCATACGGTCCGTCACCTTTAATGTTGTCCAAATTCATGATGTCCTCGTCCGGGAAATCAAACCTCATGGGTTGATAATCTTCGATAGCCTGATGAGCCAGATGGTCAGCTAGTACACTCCCTTTTATAGCTTTTTGGGTGGTGTACTGGATGTCATATTCAGTTAAGATCATTTGCCATCTTGCTATCCTTCCAGATAAAGCGGGCTTTTCGAAGATATACTTGATAGGATCCATTTTGGAAATCAACAAGGTAGTATGAGTCAACATATACTATCTTAGTCGGCGAGCAGCCCATACCAAAGCGCAGCAAGTTTTCTCGAGCAGTGAGTAGCGAGTCTCACAGTCGGTAAAATTTTTGCTAAGGTAATAAATAGCATGCTCTTTTCGACCAGACTCGTCATGCTGGCCCAAAACACACCCCATTGAGTTATCTAAGACGGTCAAGTACATGATCAATGGTCTTCCTTCGACGGGTGGCATCAGAATAGGAGGTTCTAGCAAATACTCCTTGATTCTATCAAAAGCAGCTTGACAATCGTCGTTCCATTCGACTACCTGATCTTTCTTCAAGAGTTTGAAAATTGGCTCACAGGTAGAAGTCAGATGTGAGATGAATCTGGCAATATAGTTCAAGCGCCCCAAGAATCCTCTAACTTCCTTCTCAGTACGGGGAGTTGGCATCTCTTGTATTACTTTTACTTTTGCTGGATCGACTTCAATGCCTTTGTTGCTTACAATGAATCCCAGGAGTTTACCAGACCTAACTCCAAAAATGCATTTACTTGGATTCAGCCTGAGCTTGTATTCTTTTAACCTGGCAAACAGCTTCTTCAGGTGTTCAAGGTGCTCTTCCTCTGTTTGTGACCGAGCTATCATATCGTCTACGTAAACTTCAATCTCATGATGTATCATATCATGAAATAAAGCTGCCATGGCGCGTTGATAAGTTGCCCCTGCGTTCTTCAGCCCGAACGGCATCACCTTGTAACAGAAAGTGCCCCATTGTGTGACAAAAGTCGTTTTCTCCATATCCTCGGGAGCCATTTTGATTTGATTGTAGCCCGAGAATCCATCCATGAAGGAAAACACTTTATGTTGAGTTGTATTGTCGATCAAGATGTCAATATGAGGTAGCGGGAAATCATCCTTAGGGCTGGCCCTATTCAAATCCCGGTAGTCCACACACATCCTGACTTTGCCATCTTTCTTAGGTACTGGCACAATGTTAGCGACCCATTGAGGATAGGACGTAACAGCTAGAAAGCCAGCATTGAATTGTTTCATTACTTCTGCTTTGATCTTTTCAGACATGTCAGGCCTCATTCAGCGAACTTTTTGCTTGATCGGTGGACAATCCTCTCTTGTGGGGAGACGGTGAACCACGATGTCTGTGTCTAAACCCGGCATGTCTTCATAGGACCAAGCGAAGATTTCAACATACTCATTCAACAACTATACCAAGCGCTCCTTGACTTTTGGTTCCAGATTGGCACCCACTTGCACCTCCTTCCGGTCTTCCTCGGTCCCTAAGTTGACAGTTTCCAGTGACTCTTCATGCGGTAAGATGGACCTTTCCTCTTGTTGCAGAAGTCTGGCTAGTTCCCCGGGTACTTCACAACCTTCGTCATCTTCATACTCGGCTAGATTGACCAGATCTTCAGAGTTATTGAAAGATGCAGCAGAATAGTCACCCATGGAATCCGGAGTGGATGGGTACCTGCATTGGTGAGTGTGGGTGTGTGTAAGGGATAGCCATCCTTAAAAATGCAAAAGGAAAGAAAATGAGCACAAGCAGTTTATCACATGAAAAACGTCCAATGAATCATTAAACATGGCATATGGATATGAAAAATAATCAAAACCCTTACAAGTGGACCTACATGCCCCGGGCAAGACAGGAGGTGAAAAGATAGTGTACGGATTGTTTGAAAGTAAATATTACAGACCAAATAGGAAATGTTTAACAGATAAATTACTGATGAATAAAAGTGATGGGGACAAAGTCTTTTTCCTCCCAGTTGCTCAATCCTCCTCTGACAGTTGGATAAATCCACTCTTCAATGTTTCTCTCTTTGTCTTCGTCTTCCAAGGCGTTGATTCCGTAGGGAGAAATTTTGACTGGCGCCCTTTCAATCTTCGCACGACGCATAGCTTTTTGGCCAGCGGCTGTGAACCCTAATCCAAATTTGTCTGTCTTATGTGGAATGTCAGGTAACTGCCCCCATGCTGAATTCTTCCCTTCTTTTATTGTGGCCCTCGCGTCCTCCAGAGATGCCATCCTGGCCATCTGTCTCGGTGTCTCAGCTGCCAACTTTGCTACTGCTATTTCAGGAAGGACTTCTTCGAAATGTTGAAACGGTGTCTCAATGAACTCTCCTTCAACCTCCACATACCGGAAAGAATTTAAGTGGCTAATCATGTACTCTTCTTCGCCATGGACAGTGATGATCTTTCCCTTGACAGGATACTTCAACATCTGATGTAAGGAGGAGGTGACTGCCCCAGCATGGTGTATCCAAGGCCTACCCAGCAAGCAAGAGTATGACGGACGGATGTCCATCACATAGAAAGTGGATTTAAATACCTCAGTGCCTATCTTGATGGGAATTTCAACCTCTCCATGGACCATTCTCTTCGATCCATCGAAAGCTCTGACAACAATATCGCTCGGCTTCAATTCCAACCCTTCACAATCTAGTCAGTCCAAGGCCTTCTTAGGTAAAACATTCAGCGACGAACCAGTGTCGACCAAGACGTGTGCGAGAGTAGTTCCGCGACACTCGACTGAAATGTGCAAAGCATCATTGTGGTTTCTTCCTTTAGGAGTTAGGTCGGCGTCAGAAAAACCTAATCCATTGTCCGCAGTCAGGCTAGCCACGCAATTTTGAAATTGATCCGCAGAGGTTTCCTGGGGCACATGGGCTGCCTTCAGGAATTTTATCAGAGCTTTAGCATGCGCTTCTGAGCAAAGTAATAGTGCCAGCATGGAAATCTTGGAGGGGGTTTGCCCCAGCTGTTCTATTACATCGTAATGCTTCTTTTGATTATCCTCAAAATCTCATCCATTTCCTTCTTGGAGGTTTCCGGGATTACCAAGGGTTGAGCCCTCGTCCTGACGGACTCATCTTGGATTCCCTTACCTTTGTCAGCAGCGGTAGGAGAGACGGTACTAGGAACAACAACATCTTCAATCAAAGGAGTTCTAGCAGAAAGTTTTATTGGTGCAGGGACGACCTTGTCGGCTGATGAGGGTCCAAAGACTGCTCTTGGAGGGGCAATCTCTGGAGAAAATATTCTCCCGCTCCTGGTGATTTTGCTAGTGCCTGCAATGTTACTAATGCTGGCTTCATCATCATCCGAACTTTCTTCAATTACTTCGATTTGCTTGATACCATGGTAGTAGACGTCACCGCCATAGTTCCAAGGTATCGACTTCTCAGAAACATAGGGAACAGGCCCTGGCATTGTTATCTTCAAAGGAACTGATTTCGTAGCTGGTGTAATCTTAACAGGCTTTTTGACGGCCTTGGAAAGATTGGCGTGAATGGTTATGATTGAGACATCTTCAGTATGAACTGGAACAGCAGAAACTTTTTCGAACAAAATTTGTCGACTATCCATAAGGCCTTGGATGCCTTTCTTCAGTAGCGGACAATCAAACGGCAGAGAGTAGCAACAATAGCAGTCTTCTTTAAATCCCGGGAAGATCCCGGCCCTCAACAGGTTCAACTTAATGGTTAGCAATGGAGTAGTCAGATCACTGACATCAGCAACATACAAATCTTCTTCAATGGCATTGACATTTCGGCCATGCTTCGGCATGGGTGCAGATATCACATTAGGCTTCTCTGGAGCGTCAAACTCTACCTCCTTAGCCTCTATCAGGTCTTGGATTTTGTGCTTGAGTGCCCAACAATCATTGGTGTCGTGTCCAACACTGTCTGAATGGTAGGCGCATTTAGCATTGGCATGATAATGCGGAGAGGACGTATTCACATTCTTTGGCGCCTCCTTGATGGTGGCGAGATTCAACTTCAATAGATGGGGAAGCACTTGCGCTGGAGTCATATTAATACGGGTGAACTGCCGTTGCGGCCGTTCCACTCGTTGTTGAATTGGTCTGGACTGGTTATAGCGAGGCTGCTCACTCGGAGTGTTTTGAATCATTACGGCCCCCACAGTTGGCCGACGCTCCGTCTTCCCTGCTCTTCTCTGAGAATATACCACAGTTGTTTCCTTCTTAAAAGGCTTCTTCTCAACACTTGCAACAACACCCTTCTGAATCTTTCCTGACTTGATGCCAGCTTCTATTCTTTTGCCTGTTAAGATCAAATCGGTAAACCCCGCGGAGGAGTTACCAATTAGATGATTGAAAAATGGCCCAGATAGGGTCCCTAGAAACATATCAACAAGCTCACGATCGGTTAAAGGAGGCTGCACCCTGCCAGCCAAATCCCTCCATTTTTGTGCGTACTCTTTGAATCCCTCGCCTGTTCCTAGCGACATACCCTGAAGTTGGGTACGAGTAGGAGCAAGGTCAGAATTATACTGGTATTGCTTGTAGAAAGCGGTGGCCAAATCTTCCCAATTTCTGACACTGGTTCCTTCTAGCTGATAAAACCACTCCAACTGAGCTCCCGAAAGGCTGTCTTGAAAGAAATGAATCCAGAGGTTTTTGTCTGCCGTATAGGGTTGAATCTTTCTCACGTAGGACCTGAGATGCATTTTGGGACAGGACAACCCATCATACCTTACAAACACTGGTACTTTGAATTTTGGGGGAATCACAATCCCGGCAACCAAACTCAAGTCTTCAAAATCCAAACCCGGTACTCTTTGTAATTCCATGGCGGCCAATCTGTCTTCTAAACCTTTGTATTTGTCATCAGCTGGAGGGTATTGCTGGTCAGAATAATCTTCATCCTCTTCAACCTCTTCTTCTTCCGCATCAGACTCGGAAGGCACCGCAGCTCCATCTCTTTTACTGGTCCCTTCATCAGAAGTAGGAGGAAATTCAAGCACTCTCCGAGCTTCTCCGTCAAATCTTCTCCCCAAAGTAGCCACCCCGATCCTCTTTTTCTTCTTTTTCACTGGGTCCTTATTCCCCAATTGAGTCTTGATATCCTCCTGACCCTTAGCCAAGGTCATCAGGAGTTGCTGGAACTGTGCATTCTGAGCTTGTAGGTCTTTGACTGTTTGCTCGAGATCCATCCTACTGAAATAAACAGCAGACAGATAAGGAAACCTGGAGTGAGACCTGCTTATGCACATGATGAATGGCATGCTTATGTATGCAATGCATTCAAGGATTTAGGACATTCAAAATTGTTTTAGACAAAGAAGAACGCACGTCATATTAATAAGAAGAAAGTTGTTAGTACATAAATGCCCCATGGGCCAAATATTACAAAATAACTTCTTAAGGCAAAAAGACATTGCGCATCCTCTTTGGTGCGATGTAGGTGTTGAGGGCCTCTTGCTCATGGAGTCGGCGGGTAAGCTCTAGAACCTTCTTCTCACTTGCGTAGAAGCTAGCTTCAAAAGTATTTCGTTCCTCCTTGAGCTGAATCCAACTTTTCTGCATTTCCTCCCACGATGTAGGCATGTCTGGATGTAGGATGGTGTAAGGAATCTCTCCTTCATTGACAGGCTCTTTAATCACTGGGAGTACATGAGGATAAGGCATCATTAGACTTTGGGCTCGGGCTCGTACCCACTTGAGATAGGGCTCAAGAGGGATGGAGTTCTTGTGTCCCAGAGTCTTGCTATCAACCTTGTTGAGTTTTCCCCAAGCTCTGATGAATCTTTGGCGAAGTCCTTGCGCATCATTGTCGAAGTCAAAAACTAGGTTAGGAATCAACATGTCATGAGGGCCATCCCTCCGTGCATATCCAAATTGCCTCAAAGCTAGGAAAGGGTTGTAGGTGATACCTCCCCTATTCCAAGTAAAGGAACATTAGGAAATTCTCCGCAACGATCGACAATGATGACATTTTCTCTGGACCGAGAACACCAATGCACATCAGAATGAGTAAGAGTCATCAACCGTTGGGACCACCTTGTACCTTGGTCATTCTTCAAGACAGATTGCGGAAGGTGCGAAATAAACCACCTTGCAAGGATAGGAGTACAGCACATGAGAACACCCCTCTTTCTCATTGTTCGTGTGTAAAATGAGTGAAGGATGTCCCCAAGCAATGTTGGTATTGGATTTCTGGACAAGAAGATTTTGACGGCGTTGACATCTACCAATTGGTCAGGATTTGGGAACAAGACCAACCCATAGATAAGGAGTGCCACAATCTCTTCAAAAGCTTGTAGGTCCAATGAATTCCAACATTCTTGTGCCTTCTCAAACAAGAATTTTGCTAAGAATCCCTTGACGCCGCTTCTGGATTCCCAATGCCCCTTGATGTCGGATGGTTGTAGATGTAATGCTCGAGCAACATCTTCTGGCTTTGGTTCCTTTTCTGTACCGTTGAAGGGTAGTTGATTAAGGATAGGAATTCTCAGGAGTTGAGAAAACTCCTCCAAAGTGGGTACCAACTGATAATTAGGGAAAGTGAAACAGTGATGAAGAGTGTCAAAGAACTGGAATAGCACTTTCATCATGTCTTCTTCAATGTTGGTGCTAACTAGGCTGAGCAGTCTACCATGTCTTTCACTGAAGGATGAATTTTCCAGAATTCTTGAGGTGAGCTCCTTGAGTTGAGGAGAGATTCTCACAAGGTTGACTTGAATGGTATTTCTGCGAGGAATTTCCATGACCTACAAAATAGGAACAAAGATGAAGATCCAAACCCTTGAAATGGTTAGTGAATGCATATGATGCTTTATGATGTTTATGATGTATGCATAAAACATATGTACAAGCAAATCATACCAAACCCTAGTTTCAGGCTTGCATGGGGTTTCATAGGTAAGTACCCTCTTGAGTATAGTTGGCTTAAAAAACCTGTCCTATAAATAGTAACTGGGTTCTAAGGAGCTCAAGATCATTGGATTGTTTTCATTGTTCATTGTTTTGGTTTAGCCACTTAACTAGCGACCAAAATATTCCAAGAAAACAACCCTCAATGAGTGTAGTATCGAGTATCTACCAACTTCGGACTGCACCAAAGCCGGTCATCTCACTACCCCTAATAACAGGCCAAGATGGTCAAGTAAGGTTCTAGGTCATTAGTGCTTAGTGACATCACTCAGCGGCCCCGTACTCTCCTTGATTGAACTCAAGGGTTACCGGTACTCACAAATATGTCGCACTAATATAGCTATTGCTTCGACCATGTCGGTATACCCCGCACAGTTTCCACAACGTATTGCTATCTATGAAATGTTTCCCAAAATCCGGGTGTAGGATTGTAAACCCAAACAATAGAGCCAAGATATAAAGCAAACAATTCACAGAATTTGTCATGCAAGAGGGTGATCTAAGCCCTAAGGTTACTCCACTTTTAAAATTCTCCCCAGCAGAGTCGCCAGTTCTGTGATACGGTGGGAGAACTGACTAGGGTTTTGCGTTTATTTTCGCAAATGTTTCGGTTGAGCAAGAGTCCCCACCGACTTTTTATTTTATCCTAAGGAAAGGTTTAAAAAGCACAGCAAAAACCTTTGAGATTTTTCTTGGGTTCGGGGAGTAGATTATAGAAAGGGAAGGTATTAGCATCCTTTCTATCCATGGTTATCCATGGGCTCTTAGGTACTTGCTTAGATCAACTTGCCTTGGTTTTCAATTGTTTGAAATGGTGCTTGGTGTGTGGTTTTGAAAATGTCTTGAAAAGATGCCTTGTATAGGCTACCCTTGTAAAAATTCTTTACTCGAATGTTTTACAAAAGGTGTTTTGTCTTTAGAAAAGATGTTTCAAGGTTTTTTGAAAGTTAGTTTTGAAAGTGTTTGTGAAGTGTGGTTTGAAATTAGGCAAGTGTTTTCTTGGCAAATTGACAAGTACTTAAGAGTTATCTACCTTAAAGTTTTCTCAAATATTTTTATTATGTTTTAAACCTTTTGACAATTTTGTTCCACCATTGCATTTGGTGGACAATCTTGTATTAGGAGGTGAAAGGGACGGGCGCGGGTCATCGTTTAGACCATAATTGCAATAGTGTTAAATGTCTTTGGGCAATTTTTTCTTTAAAAGGGACTTGATCATTCATTTAGGCAACATTTTGAAGGACTATGATCATTTGATTGTTTGTTTTACCCAAAGAAATTCAACATGCAATTTGGCCCAATTATTTGAAGGCAACAAAGTGGAATACCCTAGGGGTGCAAGTGTGAAATGTGTTGTCCATTTTCATGCTTATTTATCTTGAAATTAGGTCAAACTATTTTGTTCGTTTTATTCGCATACAAACCCTAATCCTAACATGGTATGTTTAGAAAGCATTAAAGTGCGCAATTTAAATTCCTACACTATTACAACACAATAATATGGGGAGGGGGGTACAATGTTTCAAATGGGGTATATTTAGACAAGAAATTAAACCTAGCTATTACATCATTTTCTTTAAATATTTACAATACAAATAATTGCATAATTAAATGGAAATGAAATAAATATGCAAAGTGCAAAAAGAATTTTTATGTGTATGAAAAAAAAGTATTATTTATGTAAAAATAAAAAGAGATAAAAAAGGTATTATTTTTGGAGTATTCTCATATTTAGGGTAAAACCCTAATTTTAATCAAAAGGGGATTAATTATTTAATATATATAATATTTGCTATTTATATACAAAGAATAAAAGAAAAATGAAGTATATTTGTAAAAATGTATTTTTTAGCATTAAATATTAATAAAATAAAAATATGTATATTTTGGTATTTTATCCTAAGTGTATTAATATATACATATTTATTTATATTATTTACAAAATATGCATTGTATATATTAATTAATAATATTTAATATTTAATAAAAAAAGTATTTTTTCTATAAAATATTTTCAGGAGGTAAAAATAAGATAAAAGTGTATAAAAATATATTTGTACTATTTTAGTGTTTTAAACAAAAAGTATATATTTATTTATTTATGTACAAACTGAAAGAAAAAAATCAAATAAATACCTAATAAATTCAAAAATGATGAGAAAAAATATTTTTATATTTTTAATATGCTGAGAAAAAATAAATGGGTCAATTAAAAAAAGAAAAAGTCAAAAAACATTAAAAATAAAGCAAATGGGCTCAGGGGGTATGAAAATGGAAATAGGGTGTGAAAAGAAAAGACCACACAGGCCCAGCCCATGTGGCTTCTTCTTCAACCTTCAGACAAAAAACTGTCCAAAACGCGCGCCTGTTTCCTCCAGTTCAAACATCCTGATTCTTTGATCTTTTGCACAAACTTTCAACACAAAAAATGTTAAGCATGAAACCACGATTCCAAATATATAAAGAACATCTCCTAACTCTCAGAAATGAGAGAGAATTTTAACAATCCCAAATCCTGACCTAAGTTTTCTTCCATTTTTAAACCTTAAATTCTCACAGCTCAAGCAAAAGAAATGAAAAGTAAAAACATGTACAGGTTCAGTGGCATGAGTAGAACATTGCTTATTCACAAACTTAGAGCTAATGATGCCTAATAAGAGAGATAGAAGTTCACCAAAATACCTGTTCAGTTGAATTTCTATCTGGCAATGGGGGAGCTTTCAGTGCAAGATAATGGTTGGTATAGCTTCCTTGAGGTGTGGTGATGCTGTTCCAATATTTACTTTGCCTTGAGACACCTTGAATTGAGCTGTAGAACTTCAACTGCAAAATGAAAAAATGAAAATGGTGGAACTTGTTAGAGGAGTTACAGGTCGTGTTTCAAGTCATGGTTAGCTTGCATAGATGCTAGGGAATGTGTGTGAACTGGTTTGGGCAAGAGAGCTTGAGGGAAATGGAAGATGGCACTCAAACTGCAGGCCTGGCCCTGTTTTTGCAGTTTGAAGGTGATTTTGAGATTGGGAGTGTATGAGAGATGTTAGGGTCGTGTACTAGCTTGGTTATGATGTCCTGGATGTGTTTTACAAGTTTGCTTAAGTGTTTGTAAGCTGATATGAGAGTTGTGTTACAATATGCCAAGTTACTTACACTTTAAGCAACAAATGCCCAAGTTGTGTTCTAGGTCAGTAGAGGCCCCCTAATGAGCTGCATAATCTCTCCTTGATCAGAGTGTTTTGCTCATAATCTTGTGCCAATTAGATCTCATTTGTACTGCTTGGATTTTCAATTGGACATAAAGCTACCTTTTGCAAAAATGGAAGAAATGCTTTATCTATTTTGGGATTAATCCTCTAGGCAATGCTTGAACACACAAAACATGGTCTTGGCACAAAGGTTTTGCATTGAATTATTGAGTGTCAAAGGGTTTTAGGACCTGTAATTTAGCACAAACTATGCTGACTTGGAAATGGCCTAAGTTATGAACATGTTCATGATCAATTCAAAAGTGAGTTTTTGCCATATTGTGAAATTCGATTCTCTCAAGTTATGAGGTTGTTTGAGAAGTTCTTGAACATTTTGGAAAGCTTGGAATGTGTACTACAATCCATCTTTGAAATGCAAATTGAAATTCCAAGTGGAAGTGTATGGAAAATGGCCTTGAAGTTGGGTAGAAAACCTTGTCAAAATAGGTTAAAATTTCACTAAGTTAAGAATGGTTTAGTGCCCTTATTCAAAAATTTGTAACTTGAGATACAAGCCTCAAATGGGAAACCTTTGTGAATCAAAGTTGTAGATTATGCAACAAGCTACAACTTTCATGTTTTGACTTTTGTTTGAATCCAAATGGATCTTGGTCAGAAAGTGGGGCAAAGTGGGGAAAAAATTAGGGTTTTTCATAACTTAGAAAAATTCTAAGTTATGAAAATTTCTAATTTCTAACCCTAATTTGCATTTTGTGATTTCTTGATGAACAAGTTTCATGATTTGGCATGTTTTGATGAAAAATGAATCTTGACTCTTGATTTTGACCAAAAAGTCAAAGTTTGACTTTTCAGTGTACAGTCAAAATTGATCAATTGACTGGGAAATTCAACTGTCAATTTTGTGTACTTGGGATCTTTTGAGTTTGTTGAGCATGTCAAGATAATTCCATGGGGTCCTTGAGTCCATATGTGAGCTTGGTTTGCCATTGGCTAGGTCAAACAGTCAAAAATTGCCTTTGTGCAGTCAAAACCCTAAAAATGACCATTTTGCCCTTTTGGTGATCTGATCAAATTTCTTGTGGAATTGTGATCCAAACTTGATCAAATGGTTCATAGGAGTTTATAATGTTGATGTGGGTCAATTTTCATGAGGTTTGACTGTCAATTGGCCACAGTTGACTTTTTCCCCAATACAGTTGATTTCTAGGTCAACTGTCCAATTGACTGGGCAAAACTTGGAATCAAGACTTGAAACTTGGTATGGATAAAATTGGGAGTCTAATATGAAGCATGAAAGTCATATTAGGCATTTTAGGTCAAAACATCTTTGTGCAAACACAAACCCTAATTTGGGTCAACAGTGCAAGGAGAAGTCTTGAGCAGATGAAACCCTAACTGGATCTTGATCTCCAAGGACTTTGTGATGAGAGATCATAGAAAAATGGGAGGGCAAATTTTGGGGTACAACACAAGTCTTGCCACATGATCATCTTCTTCATTTATCCCTGAAATAAAAAAGAAGTAGCGGGGGTTTTAAACCCCCCCCAAAATGCAGCCTTTTCAAAAATAGCGATTAGCTGGTGAGGCCATATAAATTAGGCGCGATTAGTGTATTAAATTCGTCCAAGCATCCTGATTCTAGCCATGGTACTGGGGTGCCTTGATTTTACAGCATATGCAAACGCCCAATTTGAAGCTTGAGAAACCCTAAAACATTTTAATGGCAACTTTGCGCACAGACCATATTAATGCAATTAGATAACATCATTAGCTTTAGAATGGTTAGATTAGTATAAATCAGTATCAAAAACACATGAAAAATGTATGTAATTCAATATGCGATTATGAATATATTTCTGAAAAGTGGGACTCCTATCTACCAATTCTTTACGCTTGGAGAGTGGAGAACGATTGGATTGTGTTCAAAGAAGTTCCAGGAATACTTTGAGATCTTTTTCACGCCTTGAAACGCCTTCAAACTATGAAAACAGGTTTTGGATTTTTTAAGAAAAAGTCAGTTTTGATTCTTGAGTTCTAGCGCAGCATTCAGGTCTTGAGCTTTAGGGTTTGCATCAGTATATGTATGGGAACGGATTAGGGTTGAAATTTGGATCCAAAACCCTTTGCATTGATGTATGGAATATTTGATTTTCATGCATATCTTTCAAATCTTTTTCCATGTGATTTTGATGTCAATCATGGCCAAACCTTCCAATTTTGGTATGCACGAAATCTTGAGTAGCCAATGAGTGATTATACTGCATAAAAAGATTCAATCACATTGGTTTAGTATTTTTTCCATATTTTATTTAATTAAATGAATTAATTGTAATTAAAAATTCAAATAAATAAATAAAAATGATGAAATAAATCCCCTTTGGGCCAAATGGTCGTGCATAGCCTTTGGATGATGAATCTTGGAAGAAAATGTGGCCCATTAGCAATTTTGAGGCATTTAAAGCAAAGTTGACTTTTCAAAATTCCCAAAAATTTCCCAACTTCCACAAGGCATATCTTGCTCAATTTTTAAGATTTGATCATGTTTTTGGACATTTTGGAAAGGTCCTGAAGTCCTCTAACCAATGCCTTTGGTCCCGTGTCATTTTGATTTACCAATCTCAAGTTATGGTCTTTGACTTAAAGTCCCTTTTTGTTGACTTTTGAAAATGACCTATAATGTTGAGATTGATAACTTTTTGTGAGAGCATTTCTTGGACTTGAAGTGTGAAGAGTAGTTGTAGGAAATGTCTTTCTATTCAAAATGAGATTTGGATGGAATTTTTCTGATGAACCATGTGGAAGTTATGCCTTGGTCAAGTTACAGTTGACTTTTTCAACTGTCCAAATATGGAAACTTTTGCATCTTGAGACTTTTTGAGCCATGCTTTGAGAATCATGATCAAGAATTGATCAAATGATGTTTGTGGCTTCAAAATAAGATGTTGACCAAAAATTTGAACTTTTGACTGTCAAATGACCATTTTGCCCCTGCAGTTGACTGTAGTGCAATTAGGGTTTTTGACTGTGCAATTTTGTGCTGTAAGTCTTGAAACTTGGTATGAGGATGCTTGACCATGTTTATAGGCATGTGGGACTTGATTGGACCCTTGGAAACTTCAATTACTTTGCCAGAACCAAAACCCTAGTTTTTGACTGTTAGGAGGCCCTTGAATTGTGCAACCCTTGGGGAGATTTTGAAGCATGCTCTTTGCAAATCTTGAAGAATATGGGAGGAAAAATTTTGGGGTACAACACATGAGATCCCCCACTCAGTGGAGGCCCTTTTGACAGTAGTGTCGTTTACCGAGTAATCGGGAAGGCGTACTGCTTTTGACCTGGGAGCCTGCTGAAACTGAGGACCGTAGAATACCAAACCTATCTTGGCCTTTTAGGTGTAGTGCGGAAGCTATGACGGAGTAATCCTGAAATAGTTGTCACGCGATACTACGCTCAGACGAGTTTTTCTTGAGAATATTACTAATTACCGAGTTAATCGAGAAGTTGGTAATATCCGAAGGAAGGATGTAGACTCTGGGAACCTCTAGAACCTTGTTCGGCAGGTGATAAATTTTAGACCAACACCTTATGTGTAGTACCTTCGACCTCATGCTCATGACGTAGAACCTATGAACCTTATATGTTCTTGTGTGTGACTGTTGCATCATGCATCCATGCACTCATAAGCATCTTTGGAAGAGATCTTATTTCAAGGGATTTAAAAGTTGACCATTTGTGAATATCTCAGGTACTTTTTAACCATGGATTCTGGAAAGAGAAAGATCGGGAAGTACAGTTTCAAGGATCCCAAGATAGATAAGTTGATCAGTCTAATTCCCGAGATCAAGTGTTCTGTAGACTTTCGGAAGAAGTATGGATACATCATTCCTCTCATGAAGCTGAAGATGAAGGAGGGTATTCTCTCGACCTTGGTCCAATTCTATGATCCGATGTATCATTGCTTTAATTTTTCCGACTATCAGTTGATACCTACACTGGAGGAGTATTCTTATCTGTCGAATTTACCTATTACCAATCATGTTCCTTTTACTGGTTTGAAGGGTGAGCCAAAACCATATGAGATTGCTGCTTTGATTCATCTGGGGAAGTATGAGGTGGAAGCCCATATGACTACTAAAGGAGGGATTAGAGGATTACCAGTTCAGTTCTTATTGGAGAAAGCTCGTTACTTTTCCAGGATGAAGAGTACAGACGCTTTTGAGGCCATCATTGCTCTACTTGCTTACGGGTTGTTCTTATTTCCTAATGTGGACAAGTTTATTGACATTAATGTTATCAGGATCTTCATGATTGGAAACCCAGTTCATACCTTGTTGGGTGATGCTTATTACTCTATTCATCTTCAGAATTCTTATCATGGGGGGATGATTATCTTTTGCACGCCCCTGTTGTACCGATGGTTTATCTATCATATGCCTCAGTCTGATGCTTTTTGGGATGTCAAGAAGGAACCCCGTTGGGCTCCTAAGATCATGGCACTTACCCACTCGGATATCGATTGGTATCATCGAGCTTACCAGGATATAGAGATTATTGACAGTTGTGGTATTTTCTTTAATGTACCTCTTCTTGGTACAAAGGGAGGAATTAACTATAACTCTGTTTTTGCACGATGACAACTCGGTTATCCGATGAGGGATAAACCAAATAATATTCATTTGAGTAGTTTCTTTCTGAAGGAAGGAGAAGACCATAGGGAAGCTAGGGAGCAGATTGTGAAGGCCTGGCGTCACATTCATAAGAAGAGTAGGAAGGATTTGGGACCTAGGGGTGTTGTTTCTTTAGAGTCATATATTCAATGGGTCCAAACGAGAGCTATTCAGTTAAAGATGCCATATTCTCGGGAAACACATATGCCTGATCTATTTGTGAAGACCACTCCTCCCTTATTAGATGATCTAGAAGAGTTGCAACTTTCTTTGGTCAGGATGCAATAGGAAAAGGATGCTTGGAAGAACAAGGGCCAAACTTTAGAGATTTCCTATACAGCAGACTTGAAGGAGAAAGATGACTTGATTGAGATCCTTGAGAGTCGAGCGGTAGAGAATATGGAGAGGTAAGGGGATTTATTTTCTCCTAACCCTCAATCAGATGCTGATTACTCACTTCCTGATTCAGGTGATTAGAAGGAGGTTGCCACCAGATATGCGGAAGAAAACCAGAGGTTGAAAGCTCAGATTGCCAGACTCACGGGGAAGCGCCAACGTATAGAGTGATCTCCATCAGTTTTAATTCTTAGGGTTTTAGATTTTATTTTCATCTTGTAATTGGGATCATTGAAACTTGTAATCCATTTTTTGGAGTTGTTATAATAGAATTTTTAGTATTTTCAAATGCGTTATTACTTTGATATTTGCAATATGTCTATAAATTTTAAATCCCTTGAAATATTAAATAAAATAAAATCATGTGCATTGCATATCATGTAACATATTGCACATATTTCTTGCATTTTTTATGCATATCCAGGTGTCTTACCAAGCTTCTTTACTTCGTTCAGCAAGCTGACTCACCACTACAACACTCGGGCTAATTTTAGAAAAAATATGGACAACTTAGAACAAGAGAATCGCGAGCTGCGTGAGGAGGTTTCTGCTTTGAAGGCCGACATGGTCAATCTGACTGCTCTAATGGAATCTCTGGTGGCTGCTCAGAATCAGCCACCGAGTGTCTAACCTCAACTAACAAGGGAAACTACTGAAGCTCCTACTGTTCTCGTATCTGTTACTCCAGCTGTTATTCAAAACCGCATGCCTCAAGGTTATCCATGGGGAATGCTAGAGAATTTTACACTTGAAGGTTTCAATATTGGTCCTCAAGATACTCCAATTGTTCAGACTATTGTTACTCTGGCACCTCTTGTGGTGCATGCTGCTCCTGATGCACCTCCTTCGGTGAATATGGTTTCGTTTTTTAATGATGATGTGTGTCGTCCTTTCCCCCCACCGAGTGAATACTTGGGTCTTTATGACAGAATGGATGATTTTCAAGAGCAGTTTGACAAGATGCAAAGAGAGATGAAGGCACTCAGGGGAAAAGAGCTATTTGGGAAGAATGTGAATGAGTTATGCTTGGTCCCGAATGTTAAGATACCTGCTAAGTTTAAGGTCCCGGAGTTTGAGAAGTACAAGGGCAACACTTGTCCTCGTGCTCATCTGGTGATGTACGTAAGGAGAATGTCTACCCATACTGATGATCAGCGGCTGCTGATTCACTTTTTTCAGGATAGTTTGACTGGTGTTGCGCTGAAGTGGTATATGAGTTTGGACAGTGTTAACATCCATACTTTCAATGATTTGGAAGAAGAATTCATCAAAAAATACAAGTAAAACATGGACATGGTGTCTGAACGTGATCAACTCAGGGCCATAGATCAGAAAGATAGGGAATCGTTCAAAGAATATGCACAGAGATGGTGTGAGGTAGCCGCCCAAGTGATTCTTCCCATGGAAGAGAAGAAGATGACTAAGATTTTCTTGAAAATGTTGGGTGAATTCTACTACGAGAGGATGGTAGCAAGTGCACCAGGTGACTTTATTGAAATGGTAGGAATGGGTATCCGCTTAGAAGAGGCTGTAAGATAGGGCCGTTTAACAAAGAGTGAAAGTTCTAGAGGTATGAAGAAACCATCTTATGGGTTTACCAAGAAGAAGGAAGGGGATGCAAATGTTGTTATGCAAGAGAGGAGGGTTAATACTCTTAGAAGGAATTATCAGCGTCATCAGCAAGTCGCCTCAGTTACTCCAGCTGTGGGTGCACCTCCAACTACCGTTGCTTATCAGAGACCATCCCAGCAGGGGAATCAAGGGTATAATCAGAGAAGGGAGAGTTATGAACATATTCCTATGAGCTATACAAAGTTACTACCAGCATTAATTCAGAAGAAGCTGGTTCAGACCCGACCACCTCCCGCTGTACCATCACCATTGCCTTGGTATCACAAGGCAGACCAAACATGTGCTTTTCATCAGGGAGCACCAGGGAATAATGTTGAGAATTATTATCCTTTGAAGACTGAGGTGCAGAAATTGGTGAAGTTTGGTATTCTATCTTTCAAGGATGTGGGCCCTAATGTGAAAGAAAATCCTCTACCCAAGCATGAAGGAATAAACACTGTGAATATGGTGGCCGGTTGTCTAGGCGACTTATGGTGTTTTGATATTAATCTGGTTAGAGGAGATTTGGTGAAAATGCATGCAGACCTTTGTGAATTCAGCTACTATACCCATGATCATTCCGGTTGTGCTATTTGTAGTACAGACATACAAGGTTGCGATAAGATAAAGGCTGATTTACAGGAGATGATGGATGAGGGCCTCATCCACATAATCAGACCTAGGGAAGAGTGTGAAGAGGAGGTGAATATGGTTTCTGGATGTCCTAGAGAATTCACAATTTTTTATGTAGAGTATATGAATGTGGACCTTGTGCAATTGCATGCTACCTTCTGCCATATGGCTGGTCGGGTAGAACACTAGTATGGATCTTGCCGAATTTGATGTCGGGACTCCCGAGGATGTTCAATCGTGAAGAAGTGTGTTCAGTTGTTGTTGGACAATGGAACTATCAAGGTTACAGGTCAAAGGGATGATTACCATGAAGTTTATTTGATTGAGGTTTGCTTGACTGAAGAAGAGTCAGATGAAGAGTATGCCTCTGCAGATGAGTATTTCTCCTCAGATGAGGATGTGTTTTCCAAAAATGACTCAATAATGACTGGTTATGTCGAAGAAGGGGTAAACATCATTGTACCTTGTTTGGGGCACCCGCCCATCTTGAAGTTGAATATTATAGCAAGCCAGTTGTTACCCTATTGGTGATTAGTTTGTCGGGACCTATCCCCTACAAGTCAGATAAGGACGTGCCCTACAAATATAACACTACAATCTTAGAGGATGGGGTGGAAGTTCCCATCCAGCCAATGCCCGATGTCAGAAATATTGCTGAAAATAGCAGGGTGACCCGCAGCGGTCCTGTGTTTGCACCAGTTGTTCGAGGAGATGTTAGTGCTGGAAAGAAAATTGCTGAGAATGTTGAACCCAAGAAGGCTACGGGTGAGACTAGTGCGGCTACGTTAGAGAAAGAAGTGGATGATATTTTGAAGATAATCAAGATGAGCGACTACAGAATTATAGATCAGCTACTGCAGACTCCTTCAAAAATATCTATCCTGGCGTTATTGATGAACTCCTCTGCTCACAGAGAATCCTTGATGAGGGTATTGGACCAAGCTTTTGTGGAGATTGATATTCCCATAGACAAATTCAACAATGTAATATGGAATATTACGTCATGTAACAATTTGAGTTTCTACGATGATGAATTACCAGAGGAAGGAAGGAATCACAACCTGGCCCTCTACATCTCTATGAATTGCACGAATGATTCACTTTCCAATGTGATGATTGATAACAGATCTGCTTTGAACGTTATACCGAGGAGCACTCTTATGAAGTTGAAATATCAAGGAACGCCTATGCGCCCGAGTGGCATCATTGTGAAAGCGTTTGATGGATCAAGGAAATCTGTTATTGGTGAAGTGGACTTGCCTATTCATATAGGACCACATTTGTTTCAAATAACATTCCAGGTCATGGATATTGTACCCGCTTATAGTTGTTTGCTAGGAAGGTCGTGGATTCATGAGGCAGGGGTTGTCACTTCAACTTTACACCAGAAACTTAAGTTTGCACGTGACGGGAAAGTAGTGATCATAAATGGGGAACATGCATTATTGATATCTCATTTGTCCTCTTTCAGCATCGTGGAGGAGGATGAAGCTGCTGTCGGAACTCAGTTCTAAGCCTTATCCATTGACAATATAAGAGGAAATGAGAATTCCATGGTTTCGCTTAAGGATGCGCAGCAAGTTGTGTGAAAGGGTCATAGCAAGTTATGGGGACAGATTCTGGATCCACCTGTGAACAAGAACAGAGCCAACTTTGGGTTCTCTTTGAAGAATGACAAGGGTAAGAGCATGAAGATGAATTCTGCTGCAGGCAAGTATCAAGACATCTTCCGTAGCGGAGGTTATCTTCATCCAACTGTTTCTGGGATTAATGCCATTGTAGAAGATGAAGCAGAGCAAGAAATGCCGAATTATGTGACGCACGGAGTTAGGGTTCAGAACTGGATCACCGTTGATGCTCCCTCTTGCATACATGTTTCAAAGTGATTTGTTTTGTTAATCTTTTTGAAAAGCTTTCACTCTGCCCAAGGTGGAAGTATTAATGTTGTAGGGCTTATCTGTTTGTTGTGACTTTTAAAATCAATAATAAAAAGTTGTCTTTGTTTCCTAAATTGTGTCTTTATTTTCTGCCTTTTCTTGGAAAATGGTAATCAGAAAAAAAAACCTTTCAAAATAAATAAATAACTGAAATTCGATATGCATGATCACTTGTTATATGTGTCAGTTTCTAAAAGCAATCATAAATCATATGTGCATATTAATTAATAACCCATTGAATACATTGACCCTGCACCCTCTCCCAACTTTGAATGTCCTGTGTATGGGGCTTAAGAAGAAGATTATGATGATATTCCAGAAGAGGTCACACGGTTGCTTGAGCACGAGGAAAATACCATTCAGCCATATAAAGAGCCATTGGAAGTGATCAATTTAGGTTCAGAAGAAGATCTGAAGGAAGTCAAGATTGGAGCATTGTTGCATCCTGATGTGAAGAGCAGGTTGATTGAGTTGTTGAAAGAGTATGTAGATATTTTTGCTTGGTCTTATCAAGATATGCCTGGTCTAGATACAGATATTGTAGAGCACCGTTTTCCGTTGAAGCCAGAGTGTCCGCCAATTAAACAAAAGTTGAGAAGAACTACCAAATATGGCAGTGAAGATCAAAGAGGAGGTTCTAAATAAGATTAATGATGGTTTTTTTGTGACGTCATTGTATCCTCAATGGATTGCCAATATTGTCCCAGTACCTAAAAAAGACGGAAAAGTTCGTATGTGTGTAGATTACAGAGATCTAAATAAAGCTAGTCCAAAATATGATTTTCCATTGCCACACATTGATATGTTAGTGGATAGCACATCAAAATTCAATGTATTCTCGTTCATGGACGGATTTTCCAGTTATAATCAAATAAGAGTGGCTCTAGAGGACATGGAAAAAACAACGTTCATCACACCCTGGGGAACATTCTGTTACAGAGTGATGCCCTTCGGTTGAAGAACACTGGGGCAGCGTACCAGAGGGTTATGACAACCCTATTCCATGATCTGATGCACAAGGAAATCAAAGTATATTTTGATGATATGATTGCTAAATCCTAGACTGAAGAAGGGCATGTAGAAGATTTGTTGAAGTTGTTTCAGCATTTGAGGAAGTATCGTCTCCGCTAGAATCCAAATAAATACACTTTCGGTGTTCGATCAGGGAAATTGTTGGGTTTCATTGTTAGCCAGAAAGGAATTGAAGTTGACCCTGATAAAGTCAAAGCAATTCAAGAGATGCCAGCGCCAAGAACTGAAAAGCAAGTTAGATGGTTCCTCATGCGTTTGAATTATATTTCTAGATTCATCTCCCACATGACTGTAACATGTGAACTAATCTTTAAATTGTTAAAGAAAGATCAAGGTTGTGTGTGGATGGATGACTGCCAAAGGGGATTTGAAAGTATTAAATCATATCTGCTTGAACCTCCTATATTGCTCCCTCCTGTCGAAGGAAGACCATTTATTATGTATCTGACAGTGTTAGATAAATCCATGGGTTGTATTCTGGGACAACATGATGAAACAGGGAAGAAAGAGTTCGCCATTTATTATCTTAGTAAAAAGTTTACTGATTGTGAGTCGCGGCATTCCATGCTGGAAAAGACATGTTGTGCTTTGGCCTGGGCGGAAAAGCGTTTGCGGAAGTATATGTTGAATCACACTACTTGGTTGATCTCCAAAATGGATCCAATTAAGTACATTTTTAAAAAGCATGCTCTTACTAGGAGAATTGCCCGCGGGCAAATGTTGTTATCTGAATATGATATCGAATACCACACTCAAAAAGATATTAAAAGCAGCGTGTTGGCAGATTATCTTGCTCACCAACCAGTGGAGGACCATCAGTCTATAGAATATGAATTCCCTGATGAGGATGTAATGTTCCTGAAAGTAAAAGATTGTGAGGAACCATTGCCTGAGGAAGGTCCTGATCCTGAATCTCGTTCGAGTTTAATATTTGATGGAGCTGTGAATGCTTATGGTAAAGGAATTGGTGCTGTGATTATCACTCCACATGGATCACACATTCCTTTTACTGCAAAGTTAACATTTGATTATACTAATAATATGGCAGAATATGAGGCTTGCATCATGGGTCTCGAAGAAGCTATTGATCTCATAATTAAAAATCTAGATGTGTATGGTGATTCAACTTTGGTAATAAACCATATTAAAAGGGAATGGGATACTTGTCACTCTGGCTTGAATTCCATCATATTCCAAGAGATGAAAATCAGATGGCGGATGCTCTGGCAACTCTGGCTTCTATGTACCAAGTAAATACTTGGAATGATATACCTCGAATTATGGTTCGACGACTGGATAGGCCCCTCATGTGTTTACAACAGAAAAGGTAGCAGATGAAAAACCTTGGTATTATGACATCAAGCATTTTCTTCAGACTCAGGAATACCCGATCGATGCATCGAAGAAGGATAGAAAGACATTGAGAAGATTGGCTGGCAATTTCTTCCTCAATGAAAATGTGTTGTATAAAAGAAATTATGACATGGTCTTGCTCAGATGCGTGGATAGACACGAAGCAGGCATGTTGATGCATGAGGTTCATGAAGGTTCATTTGGCACTCATGCCAATGGACATTCGATGGCTAAAAAGATGCTAAGGGCAGGTTACTATTGGCTGAAAATGGAATCTGATTGTTATAAATTTCCAAAGAAGTGTCATAAATGTCAAATATATGCAGATAAGGTCCATTGGCCTCCAACACTTCTCAATGTGATTTCCTCCCCGTGGCCTTTCTCCATGTGGGGTATTGACATGATTGGGATGATAGAACCTAAAGCTTCAGATGGACACCGTTTCATCTTGGTAGTAATTGATTACTTCACCAAGTGGGTGGAGGCTGCTTCATATGTCAATGTTACTAAGCAGGTGGTTGTGTGCTTCATCAAGAATAATCTTATATGTCAGTATGGTGTGCCGACTAGAATTATCACCGACAATGGCTCAAATTTGAACAATAAAATGATGACAGAACTGTGCGAAGAATTCAAGATTGTCCATCATAATTCCTCTCCGTATAGGCCAAAGAAGAATGGGGTTGTTGAAGCTGCTAATAATAATATCAAGAAGATTATCCAGAAAATGGTCATTACTTATAAGGATTGGCATGAAATGCTCCCTTTTGCTTTGCATGGATATCGAACATCTGTCCGCACTTCAACATGAGCAACCCCGTTCTCCCTGGTGTATGGAATTGAAGTGGTACTCCTAGTCGAGTTTGAGATTCCCTCTTTGCATGTGATAATGGAAACCAAGTTGATTGAGGCTGAATGGGTCCAAAACTCGTTTGACCAATTGAATCTGATCGAAGGGAATAGGATGACAACTTTGTGTCATGGACAGTTATATCAAAAAAGAATGAAGAAAGCTTTTGATAAAAAGGTCAAACCTCGTGAATTTAGAGAAGGCGACCTCGTGCTCAGGAAGATCATGTCTTTCAACACTGATTCTAGGGGCAAGTGGACTCCCAATTTTTAAGGCCCGCATTTTGTCAAGAAAGCCTTCTCTGGCGGTGCATTAATTCTTGAAACTATGGATGGCGAGGAGTTCCCACGTCCCATGAATGCTGATGCAGTCAAGAAATAATTCGCCTAAAGAAATAAAAGAACAGCTCGCTAAGTTGAAAACTCGAAAGGGCGGCTTAGGCAAAAAAGAGTGTCTCGGTAGGCCGAAAACCCAAAAGGGTGGTCTAGGCAATAGTTAGAGACATAAACAAAATAAATTTCATGCTAAGTTGAAAACCCGCAAGGGCAGCTTAGGCAAAAGTTAGGGACTTTTTTGACAAGTAACTGCATCATGCAAGATCTGATCATTGAAGCAACAATCTTCTTGAATCCTCATCATACTTCAACAGAAGCTGCTGCTCAGGATTTCAAAAATTGTTAGAGGGGATAGTGGTCATTGTATCTCAATGTATCTTTTCCATTATATATTACCATTTTCCAAACTTTGTAATCATCTATGGAGTCTCGCCATTCGCATACTACCATTCTATTAATAAAGTTTGAGTTGTTACCCAATTCTTTGTGTTTCTTATTTTGTTTAGCTTGCAAAGACTCCATTTATTATTGATAATAACTTTCAAAGCAAAAAGATTAAAAAATCGATTTTTCAAAAATGAATTTACAATTTGCTTTTACTTTAGAATTTGTGATGAGAAAAAAAATAACAACAACAAAAATGGTGATCCCAGGAATGGATAAACTCCAGTCGTTTTAAGAAGTTTTTGTTCCCCTCGGGAAAGTTTACTCAGGATGATTCGCCGTATTGGGTTTGAGACTCCGGTATCCTCGATCAAGTTTGGATTCATTTCTCCTCCTTGTCTGATTTTTCATGATGTAAGGTTTTAATCTGAGATTTCTCCAGTGAAGTTTTCATTTGATCTAATGGAAGTTCTTTTTCCAGAGAAGACAGTACCGTAATCACTCTTGAAGAATACAGGTCCTCAGTTTCTCTAGTGAAGAATGTATTATGGTTTCCTCTTTGAGGATATGGTGTTAATATCCTCATTGAAGTGGGCCTGAATTCCTCAGTGAATGTTTTGATGATTTGGTGTCCATCTACTTTACTTGAGATTGGTTTTGTAATCCCCAGTAGAAGTGTTACTTTTGAAAACATTTGTTTCCCCGGTGAAGCCTGGAGAAGGATGTTCTATCCCTGTATCTGTACTTTTATGTCACTTTGTTTTGTTTACTTCCGGATTGTGTTTCTCCCCAGTAAAGCTGAAGCAGGCAGTGGGTTATGTTTCCTCAGCTGGCGCTTACCTTTTTTTGGAATGATCATCTTGGATGTGGTTTAGCCGAGTGTTGTTGGTGCCCGGGGTGGTTTTGACTGGTTACTCCCAGTGTTGTATATCTATTTTGTCAGCATACACATGATAACACTCATACATTCATACATACATCATGCATAGCTAAAATTGGAAAATCATTGATCATTAACATTTGTTAATATTTTTGTTGACATATCACCCTGTTTTACAGGGTTACATTATCTTCTCTTCAATAGGGTGTTGGCCTTAAGCAGAAAGCGTATATTATTTCAATCTCCTCACTGATTTATCCCTCGTGGAAGATTTTTGCTTTAGCCTTTCTGTACATCTCCTTGTTTGGATGGATTTGGTTTTCCCTCTTGAGTTTATTTCTTAAAGGGTATATTTTGGTTGACTGTTTCATTCCAGTTTATTTCTGGTTTGAATCTTTGGGTTTCCCAACAATATTATTTACTCTGGATCTCTGAAAGCTTCGAGTTTTTGTTCGTGCATTTATTTTGCACAAGAAGACTTTATCTCCTCAGCAGGAATATCGTGGCGTTTCTTCAGGAAGTCATATTTCATTCCCCAGGAAGCCATACTATTCTCCCCATAAAGTCATTTCCTTTTACAATCCTCCATGACAACAAGTGACAGGCCTCTTTATTTGAGAAACTTGTGCTTCCCTGTAAAATTCTACGTAAATTATTTTTGCTATCTCCTCTATGAGTGGATAGTTTGCAGTCCGTCGTCAGTTTACGCCAGCGGATGGCAAGACTTTCAAAATTCACAGAGACAGCTCGTTGTGAAATCTTGGTAGGTTGAAGTATCTTTATTTGAGACATCTTACATATTACCCTTTCCAGGAAAAGTGCCTCGGTTAAAGAAGAAGTTGAGACCCGTTCTAGGCGAAACGCCAGAATTTTAGGGAAACTTGTTATCTTTTTGCTACCTTCAGTGAACGTTGGTAGTTCATTGTCAATTAACGGAGATGCTATGATATATTTTCTCTCTACCTTCAGTGAAAGTTGGTAGATCACCATCAGTGAAAGTTGGTGATTGTTATCTTTTTGCTACCCTCAGTGAACATTGGTAGTTCATCATCAGTGAACGGTGATGATATGATATATTTTCTCTCTACCTTCAGTAAAAGTTGGTAGGTCACCTTCAGTGAAAGATGGTGCTTGTTATCTTTTTTCTACCCTCAGTGAATGTTGGTAGTTCATCGTCAATGAACGGCAATGCTATGATATATTTTCTCTCTACCTTCAGTGAAAGTTGGTAGGTCACCTTCAGTGAAAGTTGGTGATTGTTATCTTTTTTCTACCCTCAGTGAACGTTGGTAGTTCATCGTCAGTGAACGGCAATGCTATGATATATTTTCTCTCTACCTTCAATGAAAGTTGGTAGGTCACCTTAAGTGAAAGTTGGTGATTTTTATCTTTTTGCTACCCTCAGTGAACGTTGGTAGTTCATCATTAGTGAACAGCGATGCTATGATATATTTTCTCTCTACCTTCAGTGAAAGTTGGTAGGTCACCTTCAGTGAAAGTTGGTAGGTCACCTTCAGTGAAAGTTGGTGATTGTTATCTTTTTGCTACCCTCACTGAACGTTGGTAGTTCATCGTCAGTGAACGGCGATGCTATGATATATTTTCTCTCTACCTTCAGTGAAAGTTGGTAGGTTACCTTCAGTGAAAGTTGGTGATTGTTATCTTTTTTCAACCCTCAGTGAACGTTGGTAGTTCATCGTCAGTGAATGGCGATGCTCTGATATTTCTTTTCCTTCTACCTTCAGTGAAAGTTGGCAGTTCTTCATCAATAAAATGCCGATGATTCTTTCTCTCTACCTTCAGTGAAAGTTGGTAGTTCACCGTCAGTAAATGTCGGTGTTGTTATTTGTTTCCTCTTTCTACCTTCAGTGAATGTTGGTAGTCTCGCCTTCAGTAGGAGTCAGTGTATCCTTTGACCATTTTACCACCCTCTCTAAGTCGGGTTTTTGATCCACCGGTGATTTATTTTCCTGGTCAGGTTGCTCTCTTGTTTCTTTATTTTGTTACATCCCCGATGGTGTTTTGCGTCTCTTTGGTCTTGTTCATATGCATTCATGCTCATAAACATTGCATGTCATCTTAGGGCTAAAAATAGGGTTTGTTTTATATTTAAGTATCTTAGATCGCGTCGACACGAAGATTTTTAACCTTCGTATCTCCCGATAGAAGAAACTTAAATAAGGGCAGCTGTTGTACCCAAATTTTTGCCCCTAAGATCCCTTCATCATACCATGTTGATTCCATCACAACAAGATCACAATAGGATTCTTGGTTCCCCTCCCAATATTTAGCTTTTCTCTTTGAGGAATCACCAAGCACCTTGACTTGTGTTCTTTTGTGATCATGAATATTTTTGTCTTGATTTCTTCTTTTAAATAATAAAATGCAATGTTGGTTTGTCTTTCTTGTTATCCATGTAGGTAAAGGCAATAAGATTCAGCAAGTTGCTCCGTGGGTTCATGAGTTTATTTCCATGCCCTAGTTAATAAATCTTGAGAAGTCCAAGCCTCACCATTGAATTTGTTCTGGAGGAAATGGCATGGAACGCTTATTTTGGTTCACCACATTTCAAGATTATCAAATTTGATTCAAAAAAGTACAAGGGGTTGATTGAAAAAATAGTCATGTTTGGACAAGACTTTGTTCCATTTGGTCACAAGTGCATATTTCTCTCAATTCTCAAAATATGAAAATGGTTGTGGTTGATATGAGTTCTCATTATCATCCTCAAAAAATTATATTTACAAATCATTTGTTTTGGTACAAGAAGTTTGTTCAAAATTGTCAAAGTTCCTCAAGGTATGTTTCTTAATCTATGAGCTAGGATTTTGAACTTCAAAGGAGTATATCTTGCTCATATTTTGGTATTTTTGAGTGATTCCAAAGACATAATTCTCTTCAAAGTGTTATTAACAAATCACTTCAAAAGTTCCAAGGAGTTTTCATGAGGAAGAAACTTGATGAAGAAAAAAGATTACAAGTCCTCCAGATGCATCCCCAATTTTCCATGTGTGACTTCAAATGATCATAACTTGGTCAATTTTTATCACCTTGATCCCATTCATTTTCCACAATGATCTTGAGTATGTTAAATTTATACCCTCATTTATGTTCAAATTGAGAAAATGGATGGAAGTTTCCTTAAGGATACAAAAGATTCTAGGTCATTTTATGAAATTTTGCCAACTTCAAAAAGTCATAACTCTCTCAATTTTTGGAGATTTTGAATGGTTCAAGTTTCAAAATTTCATTCAAGAGATCTACTTCATGCCATTTTTTTTGGTCAAGAGAAAATTCCAAGTGGAAGGCTATGTTTGGATGCAAGACATTATAAGTCATTTTTGAAGAAAAATTTGAAATATTTCTAAGTATGGAAAGTCAACATTTTTTTTCCAAATTTGACTCGTTATAACTTTCAGCTCAAGCATCCATTTGTCTCCATTCTTTTCACTTTGCAAAGCTTGTAACCTCATCTTTCTAAATCATCAAGAATCATGCCCTAAGACCCCTTGAGTTGAGAATGCCATTGGTCAGAAATTGGCAATTTGAAACTAAATTTTTCACCAAGTCAGAAGTTTGAAATCCTTGATTTGGATTCTAAACACATTGTTTCTGCGTGTTTTTGCTTCTAAACATGTTCAATGAAGTTCCAGAAGTGATTAGCATAGCAAAACGCGTGTTTTGGATGAGTTTTGATCAAATTAGAAGTCACACTTTTCTTGTTTGCAACTTCACACGATTTACCTCCAAACTTCATCATTTCACACGCTTGGACATTCCATTTGATTCCCTATAAATAGATGGTCATTCCCCATTCATTTCCTCAAGCTTGGATAGCCAGAACCACCCTGCCAAACTTGTTCCATAACTCAAAATTCAGCAACTTCGAAATCCATATACAAGCCTTTTTCAATCCAATTTTTCCATCAATTCACCTTCCTTGATCTTCCCTGAAGCTAACCATATAATTACATTCAAGAATCGTGCCCTATATTGCTCCATAGAAGTCCAGTTTCAGAGCTCTGCAACTCAACTTTAATAGGTAGATTCCTTCATCAATTCTTCAAAACTTTGATATCATTGTGATGTTCTTATTTCCCTAGTTCTAGTTGAACCACTTATCTTTTACTGGAAACACGTTTTGACCATGAAATTTCAAATTCCTTTTCAAAACTTTCCTTCAAAATTGCTTGAGCTACAGTTTATATAAATTTGGCGCGAGGGTGTGGTTGTCTTCGTCTTGAAGAGATGAAGTGAATGGCATAGGTCCGAGTTTCTAATTTTACAGTTTGAGAGACCTGCAATTCACGTTGGCTGGAGGTTGAAAATAACCAACGTGTCATCTTCCAACCAATGATGGCGTGCCACTTGTTTTTTTGAAATCTGATTTTATTTTTGATTCTATGTTTTATTCACTAATGACCATGATATGCGCAGCACAACAGATCCATGGAATTTGATTACTAACGTGTTTTGACTCTCATCCAATGGTCCATATATTTTTTACTTTTATTTTCTTTTCTGATTTTTATATTTAAAACGTTTTAAACTTCAAAAAATCATAGAAAATTCATTTTAAGTCCAAAAAATCTGAAAAAATTATGAAAAATATTTTTGATTATTCTCTTTCTGATTTTTATTTTTTTACAATTTAATTTTGCATTTTGGTATTTTTATAAATTTTCACTTTATTTGAATTGTTTTAAATGTTTAAAAATACTTTTATGTATTTTTAAATTCTGAAAAAATCATGGAATGATCCAATGATATTGTAACAAATATTGGTGACCTCACTTATTTTTTATTTCTGACTTTTGTATTTTTTATCATTTTTGGTCTATTTTACTCATTTCTTTTAATTTTAAAAATAGTTTCTGACTTTAAAAAATTACCAAAAAAAAATATAAAATCATTTGAGTCCTTTTCTGACTTTTCTATGGTCTTACTTTTTATTTTTTGATAAATTTGAACATATTTGATATTTTTCTCTTTTATTTCTATTTTAAAACATTTTATTTTAAACCTTTTTTTTGTATATATTAAATGTAATATTATTTTGTGACTATTTTCTGGCTGGTCTTGGGTTAAATTTTTGATCGAACTTTATTAACATCATTGGATCCATAGTGTTGAGTCTAACTCCACAAAAATGGATGAATGATTTTAATAATAGTTTGATTAAATTTAATTCAAAAGTGATTTGTATATTCTCCCCCCCCCCCCCCCCCTCTTCATCTCATCCCTTTCTTATTGTACTAAGTGTTATTGGAGCATGATCTCTATATCATGTCTCAAAACAAATGGTGCATAGATTTCTATTGACCGGCCTCAAAATAGGTGCGACTTCTATATAAGTCCACTTACGATTGCTTAACATAGTGCTAAATTTTGTCCCGATTCGAATAAATGATCATTCGTGGCCCAAACTTATGTTTGCAAGCCCAAGTATATTAATTTGATCTCTTTGATCCAATAACCTTGAGATTCATTGTGTGGAGTTTTTGGTTCTACCAATCCTCTAATGGATCTACAACCCATTGGGTCAACGCGGATCATTTAAACATCGTTGATCGTTAAATGGTACTCATGAGGATTCCAAGTGGATGATATACTTGACAAAAAGCAAATGCAACTTGTTGTGTGGAGGCTTTGGTTCTACCAATCCCAATGAGTTCCAAATGCAAGTTTCAAGATGATCATCCGACTAACCACTAATCACTAATAATTGACTTTATCCTTTATTTTTATTATATTCCCCTTTATTTTTATGCACTATTTACTTTTAGCATTTACATTTCATGCCATTTTCATCTTTGCTCATTTGAGTATTTACTTTCTTGTCAATTTTATTTTTGCTCACTTGAGCTTTACTTTACTTTTTCAAAACACCTAATAATCAACATAAACCCTAAAAATCTTTAATGATACTTGGAGTATTTGGTTACTATCCTTGGTATTATGGAGCATTGGACTTTTTGGACTTAGGATTAGAAACCTTAGCCTATGATTGGAGACCTTGTGACCTTATATGATTATTTTTTCTGGAGCTCTTGAGGTTTACCTCAAGGAATTGGGTTGTTTGCTTGTTTTGTGTGCAGGTTATTATGATTACACTCTTTGTTTGTAATCTGGAATTCACCCGTATACAGCTGTTACTCTGCCCAATTTTTGTGAAGACATAATACACTTGAAGTTTGGTCCTTTCAAGAGGTATATTATCATTGCTTGTTTGGTTTCAATCCAAAGAATTGGAATTCTATCTTGGCTCATAGTGTCAAGTATTGGCTTCTTGTTGGTTAGATGGTTCTTATCCCTAGCTTTTACCTTATGCTTTAGGATAGTCTCTTCTCCTTCCATCTTCTTTAATTTCAAAAATCTTCTCCCTCCTTTTGAAAACTCTTCTTGCTTTTAAACTTGAACCACTTTCATAATAAACTTGGACTTAGGTCCATGCATTTTCAAAACATTTTTATAAATAAACTTCAATCAACTTAATAATACTTTGACATTTTTTGTGAGAAGACTAAAAGTCAATCAGTCTCATTCCAAACCATTTTGCCACTTTGGCTTTCATCTTTAAACTTTTCTCAAAAAGATTGGACTCTTGTCAATCCTTGTAGTGATGCAAACAACTATACTTCTACAATATGTAGTAAAGAGAGATATTTTCTACTTGGCTGTTGAGTGAGGCATTGTTGATTTAAAAACCTAAGCCATATCCTCCACTTTGAGATGATCCAAATTCTCCTTTCTCATAATTGTGGGTAGTAAGAATGTTTTCCACACGAACAATGACAATGATGTCTTATCTCATAAAATTAACCAACACACTTGTGTTTTTTTTTAAATTTGAAGAGGAACTACGTGTACCCTGATCCCCTATTGCACAAAAAGGTAGTACGTAGGTACTAAAGGTTCGCAACAGCGGTGGGTGCAAAAAAAAATCATAAAAAATATATTTCTTTTCTCACCTCCACCATCTATTTTACATACAACACTTTTTATAGCCAGAATATACAGATTTTACAAAGAGGTTCCTGCGGAGTACCGTAGATGTTTAGGGTTCTAATACCTTCCCTTTTCATAACTAACCCCCTTACCTTGTATATTTCCCCCCTCTTTTGGGTTATTCGCTCTTTTCCCATTCCTTTGGAAACAATAAAGTGCGGTGGCGATTTTTATTTTGATCTGTATAAGTCTAGTCAATCCAATGGCTTAGTCTTAAACATTTCTACCGCTATAGATGGTGACGATCTTCCACACCCTCTAAATGCGCACATAGTTAAAAGATACTACGCATGAACAAAGACCCACTAGGTCGACTGGCCTAGGCAAAAATAAGGGCATCCCTGCGAACCAAAAATGTTCGGGCAAAAATTAGGGATATACATATGGAAAAATCTGTATACCCAGCAAGTTGAAAACTTGAAAAGGCGGCTTGGGAAAAAAAGGGTATCCCTGTGGACTGAAAACCCAAAAGGGAGGTCCAGGCAAAAGTTAGGGATTTAAAGCGTATAATTATGTCCCGTCGGATCACCTTACAAACAAACTTCGGTAGCAAGTGTCAAGTTCAAATGATACTAATCAATCCAATCAGCTTCAGACAAGTAGCAAAGAGATGAGACGCTCAAAGACAAGAAGGCAATAGCATAATGGGATCCCAATGGGATCATTTCACATAGCTGTTTTTCTTTGTATATTATTTTTGTATAGTTTTCATTCTTACGACCGCATTCTCTTACTAGGATGTCTGTCTTCTTGTACAAAAGTGTCTATTATAGGAAAAGCTTCTTCAAATTAATACAAAGATATTTCTTTGAAAGTGCAAAACTTTTGGTTTTTTTTTTATTTTTCTGTTTTGTTTGCAAAAAAAAGTCTACTGATTATTTTTGAACATATGCATTTGAATATGATTACCGTTTACAAGTACATGCATAAAAAACAAAAAGACGGTTACTAATGGCTTTAAGAAACAAGACAATATCAAAAGGCCATCTTCAAATCCCCGTAGGTGCTTTCTCCAGTAGATACAGAGGCAGAGACACCCTACTACAAAGTCAATACCATATCCTTAGTTTACAGCCTAATGATGTCAAAGTTTCTGATATCCCCGATAGAGCAAGAATATCCATTTATTTCCCCAGCATCTTAAACAATTCCCTAGCCTGGTTCACAAGCTTCTTGGGTTTCCTAACAAGGTTTCATAAAACCCCCAGGTGGATTATGGAGTTTCCCTTCCCCAACAGAGTTTATTTCTCTAACAACGGAAAATCGTCTCCCAGCATTTCAACTTCAAAAAAATTTGAAGACTTACATTCTTCATCCCCGGCAAAAATCAGGGATTTATTTTCCATAATTCAACAACACTGCAATAGAACAACTGATACGTTCATACATTGCATTCATACATAATTTTATGAGCGTCATAGCATATGCAGCACAAATGCATATATCATAATCTCATTTATTTTTAGAACATCATTACCCAATGCATTTCATGCATCATGACATTGCATACAACTGACTTTTTACCTTTTTCAGAAAAGTTTGCAAGAAGACAAATATCATCATCAATTTTCAACAGTTCCAGATTAATTCCTGAAACCAGACAGGGCAACTATCTATGAACGACTAATTGTAGATCAATTCACGAAACAGAACGGGGTGACTATCTACAAGACTAGGTCAGAGATTAATTCATGAAATAATCCAGGGCAACTTTCTCAACAACCAACAAAAGCAAGTTCCAGATTAATACCTGAAATAAGACAGGACAACTATTTGTGGACAACTAATTATAGATTAATACATGAAACAAGACAGGACAACTATCTACATGAGCTGATTGAAGATTAACTCCAGAAACAAGAAGGGGAAACTATCTTTCTTTCTCTAAGGTCAGAGATTAATTCCTTAAATAAGACAAGGCAACTATCTCTACGACTAGCAAAAGGCGAGTTCCAGATTAATACCTGAAACAAGATAATTATCTATGGACAACTGATTATAGAGTAATACCTGAAACAAGACAGGACAACTATCTACATGAGTAGATTTAAGATTAACTCCTTAAACAAGAAGGGGAAATATCTTTCTTTCTCTAAGGTCAGATATTAATTCCTGAAACAAGCCAAGGCAATTATCTCTACGACCAACACAAAGCAATTTCCAGATTAATTCCTGAAACCAGACAGGGCAACTATCTGTGAATAGCTGATTATGGATCAATTCCCGAAACAAGACGAAGTGACTATCTACACGACCAGACGAAGCAATCTTACACGGGTTCCTTCTCATGATCTCCAAATGCAACTTTACACGGGCTCATCCTAAAGCAATCTTACACGAGTTCCTTCTCATGATCTCCAGATGCAGCTTTACACGGGCTCATCCTGAAGCAATCTTACACGAGTTCCTTATCTCCATATGCAGCTTCACACGGGCCCATCCTGAAGAAATCTTACACGGGTTCCTTCTCATGATCTCCAGATGCAGCTTTACACGGGCTCATCCCGAAGCAATCTTACACGGGTTCCTTCTCATGATCTCCAGATGCAGCTTTACACGTGATCATCCTAAAGAAATCTTACATGGATTCCTTCTTGCAATTTTAGGATGCAGTCTCACACAGACTCATCCTGAAGAAGCCCTACACAGGCTCCTTATCATATATCTCCAGATGAAGTTTAACACGGACTCATTCTGAAGCAGCCCTACACAGGCTCCTTCTAATATATTTCCAGTCCAAAGATAACTCCTCAGTAGAGCCATGGACAAATAAAGCTCCTAGACTCTATTCCCCATAGAGTTTTCCTCAAGTAAAAGAACAGAAATCAACATTCTCCAGTGGAGTCCTCCTCAGACAACAGGAACAGGAATCCCCATAAAGAGACCTCTTATGAAGTCAGCATCTACTTTGGATGGCATCTTTAAGCCCATCTCCGACAACTCTCAATCATCTTCTCCAAACGGCATCTATAATCCTATTCCTGATATCATCAACCAATAACGTTACTTCATGCGAGTGCAAATTTCTGGGAACTCTAGTGTTCAATCATCTTCCACCTTCAGATCACGAAAGGCAGACAAGCCAATCTAAATCTTCAGGTTTAAGAAGATTGAACAGGGGCAGTTGTTGTACCCCAAAATTTGCCCTCCCATTTTTATTCAAGGCATGCTCATTGAGGTCTTCAATTTCTCGAGAAACTTCAAATGATTTTCATGGCACCCTATACGCTTCAGCATAATGGCACAACTGAAAGAAAAAAGAAGTGTACATAACAAGGTGTAGGTCGAAAGCTGAGAATATGCCTAAGAGCTTTTGTGAAGGCCTCATTCAAACCATTTTTCCACTTTGACTTTTTACTTTAAAATTTTCTCAAAAGATCAGACCCTTGTTGATCCTTGTAGTGATGCGAACTACTATACTTCTACGATATATAGTGAAGTGAGATATTTTCCACTTGGGAGTTGAATGAAGCTTTGTTGATTTTAAAATCCAAGCTATATCTTCCACTTTGAGATGATACAAAATCTCCTTTCTCATAATTCGTGGGTCGTAAGTATGTTCTTCCATTCGGATATGACGATGACATCTCATCTTAAAATTAACCAACACATTTGTCTTTTAAAATTTTAAAGGTGAAATACGAGTACCCTGATCCCCTATTGCATGAAAGGTGGTACGCAGGCACCAAAGGTTCACAATCACGGCGGGTGCAAAAAAATCATAAAATATACTTCTTTTCACATCTCCATCATCTATTTTGTATACAACACTTACAGCCAAAATACACAAATTTTCAAAGAGGTTCCTGCGGAGTACCCTAGATGTTTTGGGCGCTAATACCTTCCATTTTCATAACCAACCCCCGTACTTAGATTCTCTCCCCCTCTTTTTTGGGTTATTGACTCTTTTCCCATTCCTCTGGAAACAATAAATCATGGTGGCAATTTTTATTTGATTTGTACGAGTTAAGTCAATCCAATGGCTTAGTCTGAACATTTCTACCGCTACAATTGTCTATGAAAAAATTGGAATTTGAGATGAAAAACCAGGAATAATTTATTAGAATAGGAGTGTAATCGATCAGTCCAAGCCAATATATGAAAAGTCAGTGAAACAATAGATTAACAACAATTGATTGGTCTGCGATAACAGTTGATTGGTCCACTTGTATTTTGACCATAACTTTTGATTTGTATGTCCAAAGGATGAGTCGTTTGAAGCGTTAGAAAGTTAACGCTCAAAGCTACATCCTGATAGTTCTTGGTGAGATAGTTGAATTGTATTTATGGGTCTATTGTATAGATATTTGTAATAATATATATGGTTATTTAGCAAATCATTATGGTTCTATAATGATGAGTTGAGGATATTATGAATTTATATGAATAAATGATGTGTGATAATTATGCATTGATAATATGTTTGAGTTGAGTTATATAGTTTTGGTAATCTACTTTGTTGTTTGTTGTGCATGAATGATACAATGTAATATGATATTGTTTCATGTTCTGGAATTATTGTGATGATGCATCCATTTATTAATGCATCTTATGTTGTTATTGTTGTTGGCTAAAGAGGTGAGTTATAAATCTCGATGAGACGGCTGGTGGCATGTCCCAAGCTCTGTGTGGGGCTTAGAGCTTGGTGTGGTGTGGGGCTCAGGGGTTCGGCAGATGGAACCCGATTCATGATAAGAACCATTTTTGAGATTGGTACCATATAATTATGATTCGATCTCGTGTTGTATGTCACATTGCATAAATAAATGTATATGATTCTGACATATGTGTGATTTTGTAATGTATGCATCTATTTTGATTGTTTATGCACTGCTTATTATTTGAATGCATTCTCAGCCCTTTGCTTATTGTTGTCCACCATGGACATCTTACAGATACTCTGGAATAGAATTTGCTGTTGTAGGTGGAAGCTAGCTCTTGTAGTTATTTTCTTTAATTTTGTCGTTGTTTTAGAAGTCTTGCTCTGATTCTGTAACATCGGGGATTTAAACACTTGTTTTACTTATTATGCTTTTTTGGAGTTTATTAATTATGCTATTGATGCTGAAGTGGTTGATAGTTGATTTAGATAACTCATTTCTTTAAAAACCATTTATATAATTTTGAAGTTTGAGACTCAATGTCCTAATTTGTGTTGTTTTATTTATTTGAAATAAGATTGATACCACCATAATGATACCCTAAGTGAAGGTGAACGTGTGATGACAGGTGTTGTATGACATTATTATTTTTATTGCATGTTTGTTAAATGTTTCATTTATTAACAGATTATCATTGGTGATACTTTAGATTGTCGTGTAATGCTTAATATATAAGTTTTTGGGTTGAAAGTGTTACTTGAATAGATTACACTGAGAAAAAATGCAATTTTTTTAAAATGTTTGCATTATGGATGAGGCAAAACCTTTAAATCCAACAGCAAACATACACACACATAGTAAAAACATGTTACAATCAAAGATAACACTCATAAGATATATATATATATATATATATATATATATATATATATATATATATATATATATATATATATATATATATATATATATATATTGTAATATGCCTTAAAAATCTTTGTTGATAAAGAGAAAGAAAACATTTTTTGGAGATTGCATATACCGCAAAAATCAGTCAAAATGTCAAAAAAATAAAAAAGTATGGTAAAATTGAACGGTCGTAGGGATGATAAATAGTGGTCGTACTGACTATGAATAGTGATTATACTGATAGTGAATAGTGATTTCCAGTTTTTCGGAATTTTTCATTAATTTCTAGTTTTGCGTGTTTCAGGCTCTTTCGGTTCGATCCATGGATCCATGTGTGATTGGGTTGTGATTTTGGGATTTACTTGTTGGGTATTTTCTATTATAAATATATATATTTTATATGTTTGTCGGTGTGACAATCTTAGAGCTTACAGCAAAAAGGGAGAGCAAGGGTTTAAAGGCATAGCATAGGCTTTTGGCTATTCTCAAGGGAAAGCTTAGAAAGGCAAGGATTTTGGAAACCTTTGGAGTTATCTAAGGGAAATGGGGAATTGGGAAACATTTGTTTACACCTTGAGTTTGGGTTATTTATATATTGAAGGTTGAAGTGATTGGTAAACACTTGGGTAGAAAATAAGGTTAATTCTTTAGGAGCCTTCAGGGTTGTTCTTAAGAACCTGAAGGAAAAGGTTATTTTCTTGTAACTCATCTGTAACTCTTGTAATAACTTTCTGAGTATACTGAATTAGAGATCTGCTCTCTCCCCCAAAGTAGATCGTTTGGTCGAACTGGGTAACCAAGCCTTCGTTTGTTCTTGCCTTATTTTGTTATATTATCTGTGTACGGATTATTATTATTATTATAGACCATTTATTTTGGTTGTTACTATTCTTTGCCTCATAAATTGATATTGAATTTTATCGTAATTCATAACAAATGATGCAGTGAGTGTAGAATAAATGGTTATTATTTACAAGTGATCACCATGGTTAGTAGATGGGAGATCGAGAAATTTTCCAGTAACAACGACTTCGGGTTGTGGAAAATTAAAATGCAAGCAATTTTAATTCAAGATAAGTGTATTAATGCTTTGAAGAGTGAAACATTGATGCCTACAGGGCTTACACAAGTACAAAAGACTGAGATGATGGATAAGGCCAGGAGTGCCATTATCTTGTGCCTCGGGGATAAAGTTCTAAGAGAAGTCGCCAGAGGGAAAATTGTGGTTGTTGTGTGGGTAAAACTTGAATCATTGTACATGACAAAGTATTTGGCTCATATGTTATATCTGAAACAACAACTATATTCATTCAGAATGGTGGAGAATAAATCCATAGTTGAGCAACTTACAGAATTTCATAAGATTATTGATGATCTTGAGAATATTTAAGTGAAGATTGAAGATGAGGACAAGGCTTAACTCTTGTTGAGTTCATTACCCAGATCCTTTGAGAAGTTTAAGGATTCCCTTCTTTATGATGAGGAAGGTATTATTACTTTGGATGAAGTTCAGACGGTGCTGAAATCCAAAGAATTTTCAAAGTCGGAAGATTTGAAGATTGAAGATAGTGGTGAAGGCTTAAATGTGTCAAGATGGGGAGGTGGGCGTAAAGGGATGTCCAAATCAAAGAGGTATGACAAGTTAAAGGTAAAATATTTTAATTGTCATAAAATTTGTCAATTTAAAAGGGATTGTCCTGAAAGAAAGGTCAATGAAGATTATGTTCAAGCTGCAGTTGCCTTGGGTGAGGAAAGTTATAAGCATGTTGATTCACTAGTAGTATCGAGTTTGGAAACTGAAGATAGTTGGGTCATTGACTCATGTTGCTCTTATTACATGTGTCCAAGAATAGAATACTTTGAAACTTTGAATATGGTGCAAGGTGGAGTTATTATCCTTGGTGATAATAAGGCTTGAAAGGCTTATGGTATTAGTACTATCATACTTAAAATGTTTTATGATCGTGAACTTCTTATTCACAATGTGAGGTATATTCTATAACTCAAGCGAAATTTTTTATATATAAGTTTGTTTGATGATCTAGGCTATTGTACTAGAGTTAAACATAGAGTGTTGAAGATTTTGTATGATGAATTGATTATTACTAAAGGGTCTAAAATATGTGGTCTATATATTTTAGAAGGTTTAAATGTTGTTATTCATTCATTGTTAACTATTGAAGGCTTTCATGACAATGAAGAACTATGGGATTTGAGTTTAAGGTGTTATAAATGCCTTGAGAAAGTTTCAGAGGAGTATAATGAATTTTGCAGAAATCAAGGGATAAAAATGCATGTTACCGATGAGTTGTTATTGAGTTTTTGGGGAAGGTCTGAGGTTACAACAATTTACTTGGTTGGTAGAGAACTTCTTCAAAGGGAGAATAGTGAAAACTAAGGCAGAAACCTGGTAAAAACTATAACGGAGAAAACTCAGTTTGAGGTGGAGTTTCCTACTATGGATGCTAGCAGCAGTGAGGGAACATCTACAGAGATCTCTAATTATCATTTGACTCATGATAAGGTAATAAGGGTTATTTTAGCATCTCAAAGGGGCGGTTATGCTAGCCTTAGATATTATGTTTTTAATGTGGCTGAAGGACTGCAAAATAAAAGAAGAAAAACCTTCACGGAGGCATTTGAAAACAGGTGGAGTCAAGGGTGGTTGAAAAATCATACTTGTATACTTTTTAAATTACCTAGGGAGAAAAGGGTAATTGGAAAAAATTGGATGCAAGTAACGAGATCAAGATTCAAGGGTTTCTTGAATTTAATCAAGGTTATTGATTAGAGTTTCGATATTATAGAGAGCAATAATGTTGTTGATGGTTAAATTAGTATCAACACGGTTTAAAGTCAAGATGGAGATTATTTTAATATGTCTTAAAAACTTTTGTTGATAAAGAGAATGAAAACATATTTTTGGAGATTGCATAAACTGCGAAAATCAGAAGTTTCAGAAAGTCGGTCAAAAAGTTAAAAAAAAACAGAAATCAGATAAAATAGCCAGTCGTACGGATGGTGAATAGTGATTGTATGGCAATGAATAGTGATCATACGAATGATGAATAGTGATTTAAGGTTTTTCAGAATTTTTCGACAATTTCTCATTTTGCGTGTTTTAGGCTATTTCGGTTCATAGATCCATGTGTGACTGGGTTGTGATTTTTGCCTTTATTTGTTGGGTATTTGCTATTATAAATATGTATATCTTATATGTTTGCAGGTGTGACAATCTTAGAGCTTACAACAAAAAGGGAGAGTAAAGGTTTAAAGGAATAACAAAGGGTTTTGGCTATTCTCAGAGGAAACCTTAGAAATGCAAGGGTTTTGGAAACCTTTAGAATTATCTAAGGGAATTGGTGAATTGAGAAACACTTGTTTACACCTTTGGTTTGGGTTATTAATATATTGACGGTTGAAGAGGTTCGGAAATACTTGGATAGATAATAGGGTTAATTTTTTTACAAATCTTGAGAAAGATGGTTTCACTGGTTTAACTAAGGGTCCCATCCTTGGATTGAAAGGCTTTTAAGAATAACCAAAGCTTTCTACTTTTCTTATGCTTACACCATAAATCATGGATGCAAGTTTTATCCTGTTAAATCCACTTATGAAAAATTCATAAAGAGAAAGTTAATGTTCATCTAATGATTTATCATACACCTTTTATACTTGATAGATTTGATTTTCTTTTCTAAATCTACATATCTAATTTGAAGAGATTTTAATTTATTTTTTTAAGTTCAAATTTTTTTTCCAGAATTTTCATGTGTCTGGACTTTTCTTGACAGTGATCCATAAGGTTTTGAATGAAAATAATTAAACCAAAACGAGAAAGTTTAGAAAATACCCCATCTTCTTTTTCATAATCTGAACCAGAATCTGTGTAAGATTTTGTGTCATAATATGTTAGAGCCATTAAAGCTAGATTGACTTCTTCTTCATCAGATTCCTCTTCTTTTTCAAGTTCATCCCATGTCTCCATGAGACTGTTCCTGACTTTGTTTTTGAAGTTGCCCTTCTGGTAGCTTCCTTTCTTTGACTTGTCCTTCTGTAACTCTGGACAGTCAGCAATAAAGTGACCATGCTTCTTACAATTAAAACATCCTTTCTAGTCATATTTCTTTTCTCTAGAACTTGATTCTCTGAAGCCATTCTTTCTTCCTAAGTGCTTTTTCTTCTTCTTGACCAGATATTGAAATTTCTTGATTAAAAAAGCCATTTCTTTATTATTTGATCCTTCTTCAGAACATCTTGCAGAAGAAACTTCTTCAGGCTCTCAGATTTGAGGAGACTTAGTAGATTGTCCATCAGATTTTAGGGTAAGAGATTTAGATTTCTTAGCAGGTTAATCTCATACGAGTTCCAAATCATGACTCTGGAGAGTACATATCAAGCTTTCAAGACTAATATTGTTCAAATCTTTAGCCTCTTGGATGTATGTCATTTTTAGTCTATACATAATAAAAAGACTCCTAAGAATCTTTTTTGGCATAATCATAAGTTCCATAGCTCTTGTTCAAAACTTAAGTTCCAAATACTAGAACTTGAAACCTTGAGAACATGGTTCCAATGTTCTCATCCTCCTTCATTCTGAACAGTTCATATTGTTGGACCAAATGATTAGCCTTTACCTCTTTCACTTGTTGATTTCCTTCATATGTAGTACGTAGAGATTCCAAAATAGTTTTTGTAGTTAATTTGTCAATAGTCTTGATGTACTCGGAATAAGGTAAAGCATCTACAAGAATGTCATGCACTTTGTGATCTTTTCTATAAATCTTCTTTTAAGCAGGTGTGACACTTTTTCTGTTAACAACCATTCTTACTCCATCAACTGGAATAGAAATGCCATCTTCAAGAATGTCCCACAACTCATCATCAATAATTATGATGTGAGTGTACACTATGCTTTTCCACCATTCAAACTTTGTATAATCTCCACTAAAGTTTAGAGGTCTAAAAGTATAGTTATTCTTCTTATAAATACTTTAATCATAGTTTACATTAGTGTTACTAGTACTAACACCAGATTCATTTCCAACAAACATGTTGTTTTTTCAGGATCTTTTCGGTACCACCGTTAATATGGAGATTATTGTAATATGCCTTAAAAACCTTTTTTTATAAAGAGAAAGATAACATATTTTTGGAGATTGCATATACCGTGAAAATCAGAAGTTTTAGAAAGTTGGTCAAAAAGTCAAAAAAATCAGAAATCAGGTAAAATCGTATGATTGTACAGATGATAAATAGTGACCCTATGATGGATGGTATGGACAAGGGGTGCATCATGCGTGTCCTTAGCTTACTTGCACCTGATTAGCATGAAACAAACATGAAAATAACAAAATGTCCCACGCCTAGCTCGAACCCATGACCAGGCGTAGGAATTCCTTATACACGTGCGGTCTGCCACTGGGTGGCTCTTACATTCGGTAGTAAAACAAATTCAAATAAATATAAAATAAACTCATTTTTGAGTTTTGAACTCCATCTTCTTCCTCCTTCGTGTGAAGAACAAACACCACCATTTTTTATTTTTGGAACTTGCTCCATTTTTTAATACGAATTCAACCATGTAAACAACTTAAACTATAAATCAAAGATGGACATTAATTTCTGTTGGTACCAAATAAAACCTAATTTTTTCAAGAAAGTTCAAACTCAAAATTCGCATCACTCATGCAACATAAATGAAAACTAAGGGTATGATTAGCTTCAGGGAAATGATGTCTACATTTTTCATTCACAAGGTAACCACTAATGATGCTTATAGAGAGAGTTCAAAGTTGATAAAACTTACCTCAAAACTGGAAATCTTGTATGGAGTTAGAGAACTCTTGGAGGTGTGGTGATGATTTGGATAGCTTCACTAGACTCCTAGGAAGCTAATGCAATTCTTACTTTGTGTTGAAAGTGGTTGGATCGTACTGGAGAAGTCAATGTGCAGAGCTCTGTTTTTGAGTTTGAAAGATGAGGAAGATGTGTTACAGTTGTGAAACAGGAATGGGGATGAGTTATATTTGATGTATGGAAGCTTTTATAATGATTTAGAGGGAAAATGCACAAGTGGATCGTGAGATTGAAGTTTTTGGCCAGAAATGACAAGTTATGGAGGTTTGGATGCAGCTCTGAGTTTTAGGGAGTTTTAGGGAGTTTCAGGGTATTTCAAGGCTTGTCCATTTGTGTGTTAGCTTGCAAATACATCTTCTATTTATAGGCAAGAGGTTTTACATCTTGAAGTAACCAGAATTTTGAGATAACATGTTATGGTTTGGTTGAAAATGAGAAATCAAGTTGAATGGATTTTCATAGTTCCAAGGTTCAAGTAAAAGCATGGTCTGAGTTTGTTGGTTGCAAGGAGGTTTCTTCTTCACTTTAAAATGGAGTGTGATCATAAGAAACAAGTGAGAGGCTCAATGAATTGACTTATGCATAAAGCTTGCTTTACAAGAATGGAAATGGTAACTTTGTGCCAAAAATGGAAAATTGTCTTCGACAATGACTCAAACACTTGGATAATGGCTCAATCAATTGTGTAAACATTTAATTATGGAGTAATTTTCAAGTTACAAGGCCTACAAAGCAAGATTATGCAGAATGGCTATGAGATTAGGTTATGTGTTCTTCATGAAAATGCCTTGTAATTCAAGTTTATCATGCCAACTTCTTCTATTTGATTCTCCTAGATCAAAAATGATCTCTTCAAGTTCTTTGACATTTTGTAATGCTTGAAACATTTTAAAAAACCTTCATGTTGACCAATTTTAGAAAATCAAATTGAAACTAGGTGAAAATTGGTCAAGAAGTTAGGTCAAAAATCTGCCTAAACTTGCCAAAATTTTCATTAAGTGTTTTATGAAAAATGTCATGACTTTATGAGCTTATATATTCAAATCTAAGCATTTTTTGGAAATCAACCAAAAGGGACAAATTTTTAGAATTCATCAAGATCTACAACTTTCACGTTGAAAGTTTTCCTTGAATCATCTTGTATCTTGGTGAAAAATTATCATGAAGTATTGAAATTATCAAGGTTAAAAATACTTAGAAATTTTCTAAGTATTGAAAATTTTGACTTTTTATGGAATTTCTTGACTTTCTTGATTCTTGATGATCAAGTTTGATATTTTTGAATGTCTTGATGAATTTTGATCTTTGAAATTTAATGTTGACCAAAAAGTCAAAGTTTGACTTTTTGTGTATCAGTTGACTTTTCATCAGTTGATCAAACTTCAACTATCAATCCATTGATCTTTAGAAATGACTTGAGCCATGAAATTAGGTAAACATGTTGCATTTGATTCCTTGATATTATTCTTCAAACCATTAGGTCATGTACTAGGTCAAAAATCACTGATCAGTCATTCTCAATCAAAACCCTAATTTTGACAATTTTGCCCCTTTGATGATTTGTGTGCTTTTCTTGAGGAATTGTGATCAAAATTTGATCAATTGATGAATATGACTTCAAAATGTTGATGTTGGCCAAAAATTATGAAGTTTGACTGTATATTGACCATAGTTGACTTTTTACTTAATACAGCTAATTTTCAATCATCTGAGCAATTGACTGAGTAAATTTGTAGTGACCGACTTGAAACTTGATATGAGCAATCTTGAAGACCTATAATTAACCATGAAAGTAATTTTACGCATTAAAAGTCCAATTGTCCTTGAGAAAACACAAACCCTAATTTGGAGGCTCAATGCTTAGGAGGTGAGCTTGTCTGATCAAACTCTTTGAAACTTCTTGAGAATTTGAGATCATTTGTGAGAAATGTCTTGAGAATAGAGAGGGAAAATTTTGGGGTATAACAACTACTCGTGTTCAATCTTCTTAAACCTGAAGAGTTAGATTGGTTTGTCCGCCATTCGTGACTTGAAGGTGGAAGATGATTGAACACTTAAGTGCCCAAAAATTTGTGCTTGTTTGTGCATGAAGTAACACCATTTGTTGATTATACCAGGAATGGGCTTAAAGATTCCATTTGGATAGGTGATGGATATTCGTCAAAAATGGGCTTATAGATGTCATCCAGAGGTAATTGTTGATAGAAGTATCTGAAGGATTCTACGCTCAACTGTATCTTGAAGAAGTATCATAATAAATCTTTAATCGATTTAATCTGAGTCAGAAAAGGGTCTACTGAGAGAAGTATTTGAATAAATCTTTGGTCGATTTAATCTGAGCCAGCAGATGTCTTTAAATCTTTAACTGAGAGAAGTATCAGAATAAATCTTTGGTTGATTTAATCTGAGCCAGCAGATTTTTGAAAATATTTAACTGAGAGAAGTATCAGAATAAAACTTTTGTCGATTTAATCTGAGCCAGAAAAAGGTCTACTGAGAGAAGTATCAGAATAAACTTCTGGTCGATTTAATCTGAGCCAGCAGATGTTTGAAAATCTTTAACTGAGAGAAGTATCAGAATAAATCTTTGGTCAATTTAATCTGATCCAGAAAAAGGTCTACTGGGAGTGTTCAGCATGCAGATATTTGCCTTTTCTTGTTTAGGGAATGGATCTGGAACTTTTTGAAAATTGTTGATGATATTCGTCTGTTGATTGATCTTTCCTAAAAAGGTAAAGAGTTAGTTGTATGCAATGTTATGATGTATGAAATGCATTGCGTAATGATGTTCTCAAAATAAATTAGATTGTGCTATGTGTGTTTCGTATGCATATGTTATGATGAGTGAATGTGAAATGTTGTTGAAGTGTATTTGTCTTTGAAAAAAAAGTCCCTGACTATTGTTAGGGATGAAGAGTATGTGTATCTTCAATCTTGTCTAGAATGCTTCCGCTAGGGATTCCTGTTTACTTGTTCGAGGAAAATCCGCAGAGGATGTATTAATTTCAATTTGGGGAGTAGAGTTTAGGTACATTGGTCCTCTGTTGTTCTATTGGGGAATTTATTTCTTATATACCCTAATTGGTGATAAAAGAGATGGTTAAACTTCCGACTCGTTTTAGGAAGATAATTGTTATATACCCTGACTGAGGATAAGAGAGATGGACAATCTTTTGACTTGTCTGGGAGGATAAAGTTAACTGGTATCTGGTCAGATTCCAAACTTTGCAACAACTTTCTGGGGATAGTGGCAATTTTACTGGGGAAAAGAATTTTGTCAGTGATTTGTAATGATCTAAGGAATAGACTTAGCTAGGAAACTTGTAGTCTGTTGGGGAAATAAACCCTGTTGATGGAGAAGCGTTTTGCTGAGGAAACAAACTCTCTTTGGGAAATTGAATTTTACTAAAGAGAAGAAACTTTACAGGGTCTCTTTCTTCAGTTTTAGAGGAACAAAACTCAGCTGGGGAGAAATTTTCCATGAATTGTACTGATTGGGGCTCTGTGGGGAGATTTAACGGGTATGAGACTATACTCCTTTATCTGTTGGAGTGATCTGTCGGGGAGATTGTGGGGAATGTATCCTTATTTGTGAATACTATTCCGTGGGGGATAATCTTATAAAGGTGGCTCTGGTGACTTCACGGAGATAACCTTATGAAAGGGATCTTGGGGATTTATGGACAGCTTGAGTGTTATCCCAGCTCCTAGAATTTTGAATAAATGCTTATTCATGTTCTTATGTATATATTTGTTAACAGTTAATCATGTTCATGTGCATATGTTGATTCAATTTTAGTCATTGGACGTTTTTGTAAGCAAAACAGAAAAAACAAAAAGTTTGGACTTTAAGGTATATTTGTATTGATAATTTGCCTATAAACAGGTGAGTTTATACAAAGAGATAGAAATCCTAGTAAGAGGAAATTGTCGTAAAATGAAAGGAGTACAAAGTGAAAACAAAATGTATAGCCATGTGGAAGTGATCTAATTGGGTTCCAACTCTGCTATTGCCCCTATGTCTTGGAACATCTCGTCTTTTTCCATTCGAAGAAATTGATTGAACTGGTCTTGTACCATTTGAACTTTTAACCTTGGTAATAAAGTTGATTGTAGTGATCCAACAGGACATAGTCGTACACTTTAATCCCTAACTTTTTCCTGGACTGCCCTTTCAAGTTTTCAGCCCACCAGGATACCCTTTTTGCCCAAGCCGCCTTTTCAGGTTTTCGACTTGTCGAGTGTACAATCTTTTGTATATATCCCTTATTTTGCCGGAACCATTTTGGTTCGTAGGAATGCCCTTATTTTGCCTAGGTATGTCAACCTAGCGGGTCAATCTCATGCGTAGTATTTTTTTTGCTATATCTGCGTTCATAGGGTGCGGGAAATCTTTGTCGTCCATAGTGGTTAGCATCATAGCTCCACCCGAGAAAACATTCTTGACTACAAATGGCACTTCGTAGGTGGGAGTCCATTTTCCCCTGGGGTCACCTTATGGTAGAATGATGTTCTTTATTACCAAGTCACCAGCTTGGTATACTCGATGCTTGATCTTTTTGTTGAATGCCTTGATCATACGTTTTTGATACATCTGACCGTGACAAACAGCAACCAGCCTCTTTCCGTCAAGAAAATTCAACTGATCCAACCTTATCTGAATCCATTCATCCTCATCTAAGTCTTCTTCTTTCATAATCCTTAGAGAATGAATCTGAACTTCGACAGGTAGCACAACTTCCATGCCATGGACTAAATAGAAAGGGGTTTCCCCATTTGATGTTCGTGCCGAGGTACGATAACCATGAAGTGAAAATGGTAACATCTTATGCAAGTATTTATAGGTCACCACTGTCTTTTGCATAATCTTCTTTATATTCTTGTTGGCAGCTTCCACTGCGCCATTCATCTTAGGTATGTATGGAGAAGAGTTGTGATATTTGATCTTGAACTGCATGTAGAGTTCAATGATCATGGCATTATTGAGATTGGTACCATTGTCAGTGATGATTCTATCAGGGATACAATACCGACATATGAGGTTATGCTTGATGAAACCTGCCACGACGTTCTTGGTATTTAAGGCAAATGAAGTTGCTCTAACCCACTTGGTAAAGTAGTCAATGGCGACAAGAATGAAATGGTGTCCATTAGAGGAAGTAGGTTTGATTTCTCTAATCATATCGATGTCCCACATTGCAAATAGCTAAGGCGCAGTCATGACATTCAAAGGTATTGGAGGCACATGAACTTTGTTATAGCATAAATTTGGCACTTATGGCAAGTCCTCGAGTGGTGATGACCATCAGTTTCCATGGTCGACCAATAGTAACCAGATCTCATAATCTTTTTGGCCATAGTATGTTCGCTAGAATGAGTACCAAAGATGCCTTCATGCATATCCTTCATGATCTTCTCTGCATCCTTCTTGTCCATATAATAGAGCAGAATTGAATCATAGTTGCGCTTGTATAAGATCCCATTGCTCAGGAAGAACTTGGTTGAGAACCTCCGCAGGAATTTCTTGTCGTTGACTGACGCCCCTTCAGGATACTCTTGAGCTTTGAGATATCTTTTCACCTCATGAAACCAAGGCTTCTCCTCTACACCATCAGCGTCAATCTCATAGCAGTGTGTTGGTTCGTCAAATCTTTTGACAATAATTCGGGGAGCTTCATTGTCCCATCTGGCCTTGAACATAGAAGACACGGTAGCTAAAGCATCTGCCAACTGATTTTCTTCCCTCGAAATATGTTCAAGGGTAACCTCTTCAAAGTACGGAATCAAGGTTAACACAAGTTCTTTGTAAGGGATGAGATTTGGATGTTTTGTATCCCACTCCCCTTTAACTTGACTGATCACTAAAGCTGAGTCTCCATATACACTTAAGAATTTGATTCTTAGCTCAATGGATGCCTTAAGACACAGGATGCACGCTTCATACTTGGCCATATTATTGGTACAGTCGAAGAAAACTTTGGAAGTGAAAGGTGTATGGAAACCTTTGGAGGAAATGATCACATCACCAATTCTATTACCCAGTGCGTTCAAAGCTCCATCAAAAACCATAGTCCATCGGGATCCTTGCTCAGATCCTTCATATAGTCCAGGTTCTTCACCATCTGTTACTACCATTATATTCTCATCCGGGAATTCAGAGTTCATAGATTGGTAGTCATCTACAACTTGATGCGCCAAATGATCTGCCAGCACACTTCCTTTGATTGCTTTTTGTGTAGTGTACTGGATATCATACTTAGTTAAAATCATTTTCCATCGAGCTATCCTTCCGGAGAGAGCTGGCTTCTTGAAGATGTACGTGATGGGATCCATCTTAGAGATCAGTAAAGTGGTATGAGTCAACATATATTGTCTTAGTCGGTGAGCAGCCCAAGCCAAAGTGCAACAAGTTTTCTCGAGCAGTGAATATCTTGTTTCACAGTCGGTAAACTTTTTTTAAGGTGGTATATTGCATGCTCTTTTCGACCAAACTCGTCATGCTACCCCAGCACACACCCTATTGAATTATCTAGAACAGTTAAGTACATGATCAGAGGTCTCCCTTCAGCTGGTGGCATCAAAATTGGAGGTTCTTGCAATTACTCCTTGATTTTTTCAAAAGCTATTTGACAATCTTCATTCCATCTTACCACTTGATCTTTCTTCAACAGCTTGAAGAGTGGTTCACAAGTAGAAGTCAAGTGAGAGATGAATCAAACAATGTAGTTTAGTCGTCCTAAGAAACCTTTGACCTCTTTCTCAGTACGAGGAGCTGGCCTTTCTTGGATAGCTTTGACTTTGGCATGATCGACTTCAATACCTTTTCCACTGACGACAAAGCCTAGGAGCTTACCATACCTTACGCCTAAGATGCATTTGTTGGGATTCAACCTCAACTTGTATTTCTTCAGCTTCTCAAACAGCTTATGCAGATGCTCAAGGTGCTCTTCTTCAGTTTGGGATCTTGCTATCATGTCAGCAACATAGACTTCTATCTCATGATGAATCATGTCATAAAGCCACCATATCCCTTTGATAAGTTGCTCTTGTGTGCTTCAGCCCAAAAGGCATGACCTTATAACAGAAGGTGCCCCATTGTGTGACAAAAGTAGTTTTTTCCAAGTCCTTGGGAACAATTTTGATTTGGTTGTACTCGGAGAAGCCATCCATGAAGGAGAACACTTTGGGGATTCCCCTATTTAAATCCTTGTAGTCTACATACATACTGACCTTACCGTCTTTCTTAGGCACTGGAACAACATTTGCAACCCATTAGGGATACAACGTCACTGCCAAGAAACCTGCATTGAATTGTTTCATTACCTCAGCCTTGATTTTTTTATACATGTCAGGACGCACGTGATAAACCTTTTGTTTGATCAGAGAGCAACCCTTTTTCATTGGTATACGATGAACCACGATATCAGTATCGAGCCCCGGCATGTCTTCATATGACCAAGAGAATACCTCAACATAGTCATGCAACATCTGACCCAATCTTCTCTTGACACTGTCTTCCAAGTTGGCACCGATCTTGACTCTTTCTTATTTGTCTCAGTACCTAAGTTTATCACTTTAACCAGTTCTTCGTGCGGTTTGATGGCCTTTTCCTCTTGTATCAGGAGCCTGGCGAGTTCTCTGGGTATTTCATAATCTTCTTCACCTTCGTCTTCGGCTTGATAGATTGGATTTTCGAAGTCATAAACGAAAATAGCAGAATTGTTGTCAATGAGATTCGGAGTGGATGTGGATCTGCAAATGTGTGTGTGTGCATGTAAGGTCACATGGCTATTTGAAAATGCAGTAAAGTAAAAGAAAGACAAGGAGCACAAAATTTGAATGCAAAATCGTCCAATGTTTTCATTAAATGAGCATATGATATATGAAATGACAACCCTTAACAAATGGACCATTGTGCCTCGGGCAAGGCACATGGTTTAAAGTCATTGTTTTGAAGGAAATTATACAGACAACGTTATTAAAGAAATAAAAATAGGAAATAGCAATTACTCCTGGTTAAAGGAGATTGAGATGAAGTCATTGGCCTTCCAGTTGTTAAGTCCACCATCAGCAGTTAGGAATATCCAATCGTCCAAGTTACCATCATTATCAGTGTCTTCCAGTGCATTGACTTTATTGTTGCTAATACAGATAGGTGGTCCACCAGCACGAGCATGTCGAACATCTTTCTGAGCCTTTGAAGTAAAATCGGGCCCAAATTTGTCAGATTTGTAGGGGATATCAGGAAGTTGTCCCCAGATAGTGCAACCTCCATCTTCTACAACAGCCCGAGCATCCTTTAGAGAGGCCATTCTTGGTGTGTCTTTAGCAATAGCAGGCATAGGTTTAGCAACATAAATCGTTGGAGGGATTACTTTAAATGCTTGGCAGGGAGTTTCAATGAATTCGCCATCCATTTCAACATATTTGAAAGAATTCAAATGACTGACCATATATTCTTCCTCTCCACAGACTGTGATAACCTTCCCTCTCACTGGGTACTTCACCATTTGATGTAATGTAGAGGTAACCGCACCTGCCCCATGAGTCCACGGGCATCCGAGCAACCATGAATAGGCCAGGCGAATATCCATTACATAAAATGGTGACTTGAAGACCTGAGACCCCACCTTGATTGAGAGATCAACCTCTCCGTGGACCATTCTCTTGGAACCATCAAAGGCTCTCACCACAATATTGCTAGGTTTTAGCACCAGTCCTTCACAGTCCAATCTATCCAGAGCACCTTTGGGTAAAACATTGAGGGAGGACCCAATATCTACCAACACATGCGCCAGAGTGGTGCCTTTGCATTCAATAGAGATATGGAGAGTGTTGTACCCCAAAATTTTCCCTCTCTTTTCTCAAAACATTTCTCACAAATATTTCCAAAAAGATCAAGTTTGCACAAGTACAATTGGATTTTTTAATGCCCCATATAGTTTCCATGGATCATATTAGACTTTCAAGCATCAGGTCTGTGATACGATGGGAGAGCTGACTTGGTGTTTTGTGTTTTGACCGCATTTGTGCGGATATCAAGAGTCGCCACCGACTTTTCTTTTATCCAAAAGGAAAGGTAAAAAAGTACAAGAAATACCTTTTGAGATTATTTCTCGGGTTCGGGGGGTAGATTATGAAAAGGGAAGGTATTAGCACCCTTTTCATCCATGGTTTTCAACGGGCTCTTAGTTACTCGTTTAGATCACTTGCTTTTGTTTGACAGTGTGCTTGTGGTGTGGGCTTTGAAAGTGTTTTGAAAAATCTCTTTGTAATGATTCTCGTTTCTATAAGAACGCGTACAAAGTTTTTTTTCGAAAGATGGTTCAAAGATGTGTTTGTGGATTGTGTTTTGGAAAGTGTTTTGAAAAGATGTTTTGCAATGGTTCTCGTCTCTATAAGAACGTATACAAAATGGTCTTATTTTTTTAAAAATGTTTTGAGATGAAAGTGTTGGTGTAAAAATGTTTTTGTCGTGAGCAAGCGAGTAAATAGGAGCGAATCTACCTACTCGAAAGGTTTCAAATGTTCTTTTCTTCCTCCTTTTAATGTTTCTATCTTACCATTAATTTGGTAAGAATCCCCATCGTTGGATGTAAAGGGACAGGCGTGGGTCAATTTTACAGTCATCGAATGCAACTTATGAGACGCTTTAGCAATTTTCGTAAGGGACGAGATCATTTTATCAAAGGCAACATCGAGGGTCATCGAGGGACTACGATCTTTTTTTATCGAAGAGTCATTGCTAAAGCGTCCCATATTCGAGGGACATGACTGTTTTTCCGAGGCAACGGATGAGGTTACCCTAGAGGTGCGCGTGTGAAAAAGTGTGTTTGATTCAAATTAATTTTATCTTTGAAATTACGTTATCTAGCGATTGATTTTAAATCTTGCCATACATGCCTAATTACTATACAGTATAAAGGAAACAGTAAATTGCGGAAGTAGAAATTCTACGCTATTACAGAGCTTTCGGGAATCGGGGTACAATTTTTTTACAAATGGGAATGAGTCGAATGCGATTAAAAGTCCAAATAGCAAACAATACAACCAAATCAAATTTGAGCGGTTTATTAAAGTTATAACAGTCTAGGAAATAAAAATTAATTAACAAAGTATGGAAGTAAAATCCTTGTTATTTGTTGAAAAAGTTTGAAAAGAAAAAAAAATAGGAAAACCTATTCTATCAATTAACTAAAGAATTAAATCAAAATACATGTATTTTTTGTCTTTTTAAAGTTTTTGTTATTTAGAAACTAAATGAACCAAATAAAACTTAATATACAAAAATTAGTTAGTAAAATAATTTACAAGATTCCTAACTAAACTAGTTAAGAAATTTTAACTAATAAAAAATCTATATTTAGTTTGATTGAATTTTAAAAAATCTAAATAAAGATTGATATTCTAAAAAAAATAATGACATGTTTTTGTATTTTTTTTTAATTAGACTAGACTAAAAAAAAACTTAAATTAAAAGTATCTATATTAATCAAAATAAGTAACAATAAAATAAACAAAATTAAAGAGTAAAAAAAAACCAAGAAATGGGGGTGTGAGGTAACAATCCGGATGGGCTAAAGAGCAGGCCCAAGATAACTTTTTTTGTTTAACAAAAAGAAAATGAGGCAAACAGAAAAAGAAAGAAAAAACGTCCACAGTGGGTCTCGAACCCGGGACCTCACCTCCAAACACCATCGCCTTAACCACTGCACTGCTTACTAATTCGTGTACTTCTATGCCTTCATTAATACAAAAGGCGTGATTTGTGAAATGGGCTGTGCCAAAAAGATAGGCCCAAACCCGGTTTTGTTAAGTGGGAGAGAAGGGTTTTGAAAACCCTAGAACACCAAATGAAGGCTCCGCTCAATTTTTTTTATTTTCCTCTTCTTCGCTCAACACTGTATTCCCTTCTCTCTCTCTCTCGCTCTCGTTTTCTCCCTCAAACTCACATGGTGCAAGGCTGAAAGCAACAACCCAGTGGAAAAATGCAAACGAGCTAAAAGTGAAAAAGAAGAAGAAAAAAAATTACGAACAGAGATTTAGAGACGTGCCAAATCGGAGCTTCTTCAATGGATTCTTCGATTACCGGTATGATATTGTCTTGCTTCTACTTTCTTCTCCTTGTTTTTTTTCTGAACTTCTGTTATTATGCTAAGGATAGAGAGTTTTGGTTTAGAGATGGATAAGGTTTGAGATGAGGTTGCCCAGATTCGGGCTGAGCTGTTTTGCAGGTTTTGTTGAAGTTGAGTCGATGTGAAGTTGGTGTGTGTACAGAGGGAGAAATTTTGTAGTAACTTATGGAAGCAGTAGTGAGAAGGGTTGTTTGAAATGTTGGAGATTTTATGATGATGATGATTTCTGGGTTGGCTCTTTGTTGTGGTTTTTTTTTTGTGTTGTTGTAATCTTTTTTGTTTTGCTACCTCTGGTTCTGTTGTTGGTATGTTGTGATATTTCTTGTTGTATCTCCTTTTTCATCCCCGACCCATGTCTCTGTTGTTGGCATTATATTTAGATAAGAGGTGTAATTGGAGAGAATTGGTGAAATTTGAGCATATGTGGTAGGCTGACTTTGAACATGTTGAGATGCAGGCTTTAGGTTACCTATTTTGGTGCAAACTTTGGCCAGTTTTGGACAGGTTTTGATGCAGGTTTATGCAGGGTTGTAGCAGGTTTTGGACTAGTACAGTTTTGTAGGATGTAGCAGGGTAATTTTGTTTAGGTGATATCTTCCTGACCCTATCCTCTTTCCTCTTTCATTTTTCCATGAAACAAAAGCCAAATTTGGCTTTCCAATACATTCTAAAGGGTTTGCTAATTTAGGAAAATGATGAGGCCTTTGAGGCTGTTTGAGCATGCTTGCTGTAATATTTTGCTGCTTTGTTTGCCTTTTTTCTAGTTTTGGGTTCTTTGTTTGCAGCTACTGTTCTGCTCTCATGGCAACTGTTTTCGGCTTATGGTGTGTATATTTGTTTTGGGCTGCTGTTTGTATTTTCTTGCAGCTACTGCTTGTTGTTGCTTGTTGCCTACTGTTGGCTTTTATTTTGCTGCTAGTTTTTGTACAGCCTTGGCTTGGTAGTTTTTGCTTTGCTTGCTAAAAATGAAATGCAGCCCCATTTGGTTTGGTGATTTTGTAATGCAGCCCTGTTTTTGTATATTTTCTTTTTTTCCTTTTTTGTGAACCAAAACTTAGATTTTGAGATTTGCAAAATGGGGAGAAATGGATGGTGATTAAACAAACGAAAATCTGATTCCAAGACACAAACCCTAATGATGAATTTCTCCCTTTCACATATTACTTCGCTTGAATTTTTGCTAACTTTTCCTTTTCTTGTTTCATGTACAAGCAACTTGGGCAATGGAGGAGAATTGGTGAGGAATGACTTGAAGTGATTGGTCAAGACTTGAAGATGAAGAAAGTTCCCTTGTAGCTTAGCATGTTGTTAGGAATTTTAGTAACATCGCGAGTCTTGTAATTTTAATTACGTGGTTTAGAAACTTGTAAAGCGCATTCCAATTCACTTGTAAATTTAAATGACGAATTACGCTTTATTTTGTAAAATTCAAATAATGCAGTCTTGTTGTAACCCTTCATTCTTGACTCAATTTGAATTTGTTTCTAAGACTTGCAAAATTTGAATATTCTTTGACACAATTTAAATTACGAGCACGATTTGGATTTATCTCAGTGGCCCATAAACTTAAAAATGCCTTTTGAGGAAATAATGAGATTTGAATCTTGATGACATATGAAACCCCTATTTGTGTGAGTTAAACATATGCCTTGCTTGGTAACTTGAACCTCAAGAAAATCCAACGCTTTTGTAATTTGTATTACAAGTAAAACTAGAGCGCCTTATCTTTCAAACTTCAAATCAAATTCATTCAAAATGACATCGTCTCCCATGCCCGATTAGAATGGAACTTCGTTTCCAAACAAACATGTTTTGGAGAATATTTGTCAATCTTGTATAATTAACCAACTTTAACAAACTGCGGTTAAGAATACTTAGAAATCAACTAAAGTCTTGCGATGATTCAAATTTTTTTAAAAAGTCTTCCAACACAATTTTCTTTCGACCTTTGGAGATAAACTCATGTGTGACATCACTTATGACCATAAACAGGAATAATCGTCTCAAGGTCTTGTAATTTGAAGAAATTACAATTCTTAGAAATCAGACGACTGTTATTTGAAATTAGGTCAAACTTCATGATACGACTTCTAACGCACTCGTATTGTGGTGATCTTCTATGCATAATCAGTTCTTGATTTGTGAAGAGAAATTGGAGATAACATCAAGCAGAATCGTACACATGAAAAACCACTCAAAAATATTGAATAATGAAGAAGTTTACAAGCACTTGAACTTGTTCTCGCAAAAAGGGTTGATTTTGGGGTTGTTGTAGTTGTTTTCAGTTATCTGGACCGTTGATTGAGCAAACTTGCCATACGAGGTTTGAGAACTGGCTCAAACAAACTGGAAGAGATATCAAAACCCATGGAGATCAATTGAGACCTTGAAAACTCAAATTTCTTTGAGAAATAGAAAGCCCTAATTGTTGATTTGCTGCCTGGGAAGATAATTCGTCTGATCGATTTCCGAGCCAAATTGAATATTTGAGAAACCCTAGGATTGTATCTTGTATGAAAAATGGGAGGGCAAATTTTGGGGTACAACAAGGTCAAAGATGGAACTTCTGAATCTTCGAAAGGAGGAAGAGGAAATTGTCGAAAGGGAAAAGCAGATAAAAGAAAAAGTGTGCAGTTACAAATAACTATGTCAAATTCAAAATCTGGTTTAGGCTGTTCGAACTACATGATTGATCGAAAGGAGTGGTTGGAAGATTTTGAAAAATCAAAGAAGAGAAAGGTAAAACTGGGTGTTCGAACTACATAACTGATCGAAAGGAGTGGTTGGCAGATTTTGACAAGTCGGAGAAGAGCAAGCCAGCTTCAATCCCCAAGCTTCGACTGGGCAATGGCTTCCTTCGAGCAACCTGCTTCGATCCACCTTTAAACCCTTCGACACACATAGTTTTGACATTATGGATTACAAGTCCATCTGCATGCTTGCTTCGATCCACAAGCTTCGACTAGGCAGAGGCTTCCTTCGAGCAACCTGCTTTGATCCACCTCTAAACCCTTCGACAGACATAGTTTCGACACTATGGGTTACAAGTCTATCTTCATGCTTGCTTTGATCCACAAGCTTCGACTGGGCAATGGTTTCCTTCGAACAACTTTCTTCGATCCACCTCTAAACCCTTCGACACACATAGTTTATACACTATGAATTACAATTTGAGGTTTGGACATTTGAACTTTCGACCACTTAATCAACTGATGGTTAGTGGTAGGAAAGCAATCCAGAAATTCTTTTGTTTTGACTATGCCAATGAGATCATCTTGCATACTCAAAATGGTACATTCAGATTAATGTGGTCCATTCAAAGAACACATGATTAGTGGAAAAACATATTGTTTAGTCTGTTGATGAGTTTGGTCGAAGGTTGTAAGTGGTCCATTCGAAGAACACACAATTGGTGGAAACAAATTATGTTTTATTTGTTGATGAGTTTGGTCAAAGGTTGTAAGTGGTCTATTAGAAGAACACACAATTGGTGGAAACAAACATTGTTTTGTCTGTTGATGAGTTTGGTCGAAGGTTGTGGATCTATGTGATCAAAACGAAAGGATGAAGTATTCAACATCTTTTAGAGATTCAAGATGCTTGCTGAACAAAGTCATATATGCTGTCAAGCCCAAGCTTGTTATACTGTCCACATAACAGCCTAAAACCATGTCAAAAAACAGTCTATTGTACTTTTATAAAACAACCCTGCAACAAGCTGCCACAACACTCCAAAACTACTGCAAAACAATCCTGCTATGCTACTCCTAATCTAGTCCAAGCCTGCATTATCTCAGCCCCATATTTGCACATAATTAGCACATAAGAGATGTGTGATACGGTGGGAGAACTGACTTGGTTGTTTTGCGTTTGATCGTAATTGATGCTGATAGCAAGAGTCGCCACCGACTTTTCTTTTATCCAATAAAGGAAAGGGTGAAAAGAACAAGAAAGACCTTTAGAGATATTTTCTTGAGTTCGGGGGGTAGGTTATGAAAAGGGAAGGTATTAGCACCCTTTTCATCCATATCTATCTACGGGCTCTTAGTTTCTTGCTAGATCACTTTGAAAAATTCGTTTGAAAATGTGTTTTGTGATGGGTTTTGAAAGTATTTTGAAAACTCCTTTGTTTCGGAAAACTTTGTAATGATTCTCGTCTCTATAAGAATGCATGCAAAGTGTTGGTTTTGAAAATAGTTTAAAGAGATGTTTGTTTTTGAAGTTGTTTTTGAAAGTGTAAGTGTGGAAAATGGTTTTAGTTTGCGAGCAAGCAATTACAAGCGTCCTACCTACTCAAAAGGTCTATGTTTTTTTCCTCCTCCTTTAGATGTTTCTATCTTACCATTGATTTGGTAAGAAGCCCCATCGTTGGATGTGAAGGGACGGGCGTGGGTCAATCGTATAGTTATTGAAGGCATCTTATGAGACGTTTTATCAATTTTCGTAAGGGACTAGATCATTTACCGAAGGCAACATCGAGGGACATTAAAGAACTAGGATCTTTTTTTATCAAGGGTCTTTGCTAAAATGCTCATGTTCAAGGAACATGACTATTTTCCGAGGCAACAAGCGAGGTTACCCTAGAGGTGCACGTGTGTGAATCGTGTATTAGATTGCATGCATTTTAGTTTTTAATTAGGGTTGTCTACTTGTTGATTTTAAATCTTTCCATTCACACCCTAATTACTAGCATTTTATATAAAAAGCGGTAAATTGCGGAAAATAAATGTCATACGCTATTACATATTTTGGGGATGGGGTATACAAATTTACAAATGGGGGTTGGAAAGCAATAAAATTCTTAATTATTACAACTATATTGAATAGCAAGAAAAATGTAAAAACAAAAACAGCACAAAAGAGAGAAAAACAAGTGTTTCGATTCATGCAGTATGTTCGAAGCATATGTCCTTCGATTCACACACCCCTTTTGCTTTCTTTCGTTTGGGCCTGCAAATCAGTGCGTATCGAAACATACACCCTTTGATTCACACCTTTTTTGTTTTCTTTCATTTGGGACTATGAAGTAGTGCGTATCGAAACATACACCCTTCGATTCACACCTTTTATGTTTTCTTTCGTTTGGGACTGTGAAGCAGTGTATTCGAAGCCTACGACTTTGTGTCGAACCATGTTGTTATATTTTACTCCAACATTGTTTTATGGTCTGTGTAGGTTATTTCTTAACATATAATTGACAAGAAAGGAAGACAAACAAAAGGTTAGCTTCGAAGGCAGTGGTTATTTACATGCTATGCTTGAAATGAAGGGTTTAAAGTCAAGAAGACTTACCATGAATTTGGAGTTGGTGTATTGAACTTTGATTTGCTGCCTTGAATACTTTTGAATTCGAAGGAAGGAAGGAACCTGAGTTCGAAGGATAGGAAAACTTGGACTCAAAAGAGAGAACAAACAGTGGTGTTTTATTTTTTGGTTCTGGGTTTAAGAGTGTTTTAAGTGTTCTCTCCTCTCTTTTTTTTTTCTCTTCTCTCTTTGCCTTGCCAAAAAGCCTCTCTTTGTTTGTCAAAAAGCCCTCTACCAAAGGCCCATTTAGATGTTATGGAAACAACTTATTTATAGATGAAGTTTGGCTGAGATTTGGGGGGGGGGGGGGGGGGGGGGGGAATGAAATTTGAACAGTTTGGGTATGCTATTTTCATAGCTTTCAAGGTGCAGCTCTTATATGCTAGTTTGGTGCAAATTAGTAGCAGTATAGCAGGACTGTTTTGCAGCAGTTTTGGAGTGTTGTGACAGCTTGGTGCAGGGTTATTTCATAGCAGTATAGTAGACTGTTTTTTGACATGGTTTTAGGCTATTATGTGGATAGTACAGCAAACATGGGCTTGGCATCAAATAGGACTTTGTTCAGCAGCCTTCGACCAGAGTCATTAAAAGACAAAACAATACTTGTTTCCACCAATTGTGTGTTCTTCGAATGGACCAATTGTATGTCTTTCGAATGGACCATATGTATGTTCTTCGAATCCACCAATTATGTGTTCTTCGAATGAACTATTTGTATGTTCTATGAATCCACCAATTGTGTGTTCTTCGAATGGACCAATTGTATGTCCTTCGAATCCACTAATGTATTCGAATGGGCTACCAAATGTATGTTCTTCGAATCCACCAATTGCGTGTTCTTCGAATGGACCATTTGTATGTTCTTCGAATCCACCAATTGTGTGTTCTTCGAATGGACCACTTGTATGTCCTTCGAATGGACCATATTGTATGTTCTTCGAATCCACCAATTGTGTGTCATGGTGTAGAAACTATGTGTGTTGAAGGGTTTAGAGGTGGAATCGAAGCAAGTATGAAGGAAGCCACTGCTTTGTGGATCGAAGTAAGCATGAAGGAAGCCACTGCTTTGTGGATTGAAGCAAGCATGAAGGAAGCCATTTCCTTGTGGATCGAAGCAAGTACGAGGGAAGCCATTACGTTGTGGATTGAAGCAAGCATGAAGGAAGCTATTGGCTTGTGGATCAAATCAAGCATGAAGGAAACCACTGCTTTGTGAATCGAAGCAAGCATGAAAGAAGCCATTGCTCATGGATCGAAGCAAGCATGAAAGAAGCCACTGCTCAGTTGAATCTTGTAGATCGAAGCTTCTTCTTCGATTTTTCCAAATCTTCCAACCACTCCTTTCGATCAGTCATGTAGCCTGAACCAGATTTTGAATTCAACATAGTTACCTGCATCTGCACACCCCTTTTGTCTGCTTTATACTTGTGCAAACTTGAGCTTTTGAAAATCTTTGTGAGAAATGTCTTGAGAAAAGAGAGGAAAAATTTCGGGGTACAACAGTTGCCCCTGTTCAATCTTCTTAAACCTGAAGAGTTAGATTGGTGAGTCCGATATTCGTGAATTGAAGGTGGAAGATGATTGAACACTAGAGTGCCAAAAAATTTGTACTCGACCATGTGTTAGTTGATTGTGTAGGGAATAGGCTCAAATATGCCATTTGAAGAGATGATGGAGAGTTGTCAGAGATGGGCTTATAGATGGCATCCAAAGGTGATTATTGATAGAAATTAGACTAAGTATAAGCTTGACTGTAACTGGGAGAAGTATCAGAATAAATCTTTGGTTGATTTAATTCTGAATGACATGTTGGAATGGACCTGCGTTAAGTCGTGCTTGGAAATGTATTAGAAGGAATCTGTTAGTACTGCTTCAGGATGAATCCATGTGGGACTATATCTGGAAATTCATGAGAAGGAACCTGTGTAGGGCTGCTTCGTGATGAGTCTGGGTGAAACTTCATATGGAAATGTGTGAGAAGGAATCTGGGTAGGGCTGCTTCATGATGAGTCCGGGTAAAACTTCATCTAGGAATGTATGAGAAGGAACCTGGGTAGGTCTGCTTCAGGATGAGTTCAGGTAAAACTTCATTTTGGAATGTATGATAAGGAACCTGGGTAGGGTTGCTTCAGGATGAGCCCGTGTGAAACTCAATCTGGAAATTATGGGAAGGAACCTGGGTAGGGTTGCTTCAGGATGAGTCCGTGTGAAACTACATATGGAAATTATAGTAAGGAACCTGGGTAAGGTTGCTTCAGGATGATTCCGTGTGAAACTGCATCTGGAAATTATGAGAAGGAACCTGGGTAAGGTTGCTTCAGGATGAGTCTGTGTGAAACTGCATCTGGAAATTATGAGAAGGAACCTGGGTAGGGTTGCTTCAGGATGAGTCCATGTGAAACTGCATCTGGAAATTATGAGAAGGAACCTGGGTAGGGTTGCTTCAGGATGAGTCCGTGTGAAACTGCATCTGGAAATTATGAGAAAGAACATGGGTAGGGTTGCTTCAGGATGAGTCCGTGTGAAACTGCATCTGGAAATTATGAGAAGGAACTTGGGTAGGATTGCTTCAGGATGAGTCCGTGTGAAACTGCATCTGTAAATTTATGAGAAGGAGCCTGGGTAGGGCTGCTTCATGATGAGTCCCTGTAAAGATGCATTTGAAAATGTGAGAGAAGGAGCCTGGGTAGGGCTGCTTCATTATGAGCCCGTGTAAAGCTGCAATTGAAAATATGAGATACGGAGCCTGGGTAGGGCTGCTTCATGATGAGTCCGTGTGAAACTTCATCTGGAAATTTATGAGAAAGAGCCTGGGTAGGGCTGCTTCAGGATGAGTTCATGTGAAACTTCATCTGGAAATGTATGAGAAGGAACCTGGGTAGGGCTACTTTAGTTGGTCGTGTAGATAGTTATCCTATCTTATTTCGGGTATTAATCTATAATTAGTCGCTCACAGATAGTTGTCCTGTCTTGTTTCAGGTATTAATCTGGAACTTGTTTTTTGTTGGTCATAGAGATAGTTGCCCTGGCTTATTTCAGGAATTAATCTCTGGCCTTTTCAGAAATGGTTGTGGTATTTTCCAAAATAGGATTTTTGTTGATTGAATTTTCCCTGCAGGGAAGAGGGTTAGTTGCATGCAGATGCATGCCTGGCTTGATGATGTTCTCAAAATAAATGAGATTATGATGTATGTATGTAATATGATGTATGAATGTGAAATATTTATTGAAATGTATCTTTGTCTCGGAAAATAAATCCTTGACAAATGCTGGTGAGCCTTGGGAAATTAAATCCCGGACTGCTGTTGGGGATAAAGAATGTGTGTATCTTCAAACTTTATTTAGGATGTTTCCACTAGGGATTCCCGTTTTGTTGTTTTGAGGAGAAATCTGATGGGGAAGATTGGATTTGGCTTGAGAAATATTTGTGGAGAGTGTTGGTTTCTGCTTGGGGAAAAGAGTTCAGGAGTTTTAGTTGTCGGTTGCTCTACTGGGGAGTTATACTCTTGATTGGAGAGAATGGAAGTTAAAAACTTGTTGGGGATAAAGAAGTTAATTGTTATCTGGTAGGCTCTCATGCTTTGCAGCAACTCACTGGGGATAGTGGAAAATTTTACTGGTGGAAAAGGAGTTTTGTTAGTGATTTGAAGAAGTTAAACTATTATCTGGTCGGGTCCAGATTTTAGTAACTTTTGCAGATATCAATGACTCCACCAGGGATTAAAGGTTTTTGTCTGTTGATTTGTATTATTCTGGGAGAAAGACACATAATGGGTGTGATCGGTGGATCTGGAACTGACTGTGTAACGCTGGTTCGCGAAATGTCGCGGAAGCAAGAGTCGCCACCGTCTTTTATTTTCTCCAAATGGAAAGGACAAAAGCACAGAAAAATTCCTTATAGAGATTGCTCTCGGTTCGGGAGGTAGGTTATAGAAAGGGAAGGTGTTAGCACCCTTTCTATCCATGGTTATCCATGGGCTCTTAGATACTTGCTCATTTGTGTTTTCAAAAGTTTTGTTTGCTTTTCAACTGTGGGTTTTAAAAAGTTTCTTTGAAAATTTCAGATCGACTCTTGTGTCAGAGTGTTTGAAAAAATTGCTTTGAAAGCTTTTGAAAAGTGTCGGCGTGAAAAGTTTTTTTTGTTTATTTTGAAGAGAGCAAGTATCTACGAGAACCTACCTACCCTAAGGAATTCGTCTGTGTAAATGTCCTTTAAAGTAGTGCCATCCCACCATTGAGAGGTAGGTAGCACCACCGTTGGAGGTGTTCGGGTCAATTCGAGTTTGTAGGGACATGGTGATCACCAGAGCAATGGGAAGACACCTTAGAAGCTACCCTCATGCCAGGTTCCCGGATCATGAGGACTTACTAAGACATCCTCTACTCGACGATCACCTTTCGAGGCAAGGCAACAGTGAGGCGTACCCTAGGGGTGGTGTGTGCGATTCGTGTGTCGTTTTCATTTGTATTTGTCTTGTCATGTTAAAGTGATCTACGCTTGATTTTATTATGGCCATTCATTCTTGCATGCTTTTGTTAACAGTTAATATTTGCGGGAAAAAGTAAATCTAAGGCTATTACAAATGGCGCGGGTCCACATCGCCAAAATTAAACCGGACCCGAGTTGACGGAAAATAAATAAAGCAAATAAAGGTGCAAAAAGTAAATATTACAAAGCTTTGGGAGAGATACATAATTATTTGAGCGAAATAAAATAAATGTGCGAGATTGAACAATTAAAAATATGGGCGTTGGACCCTTTTGCAAAATTAAATTACATGAATTAATTAATTAGAATTAATGAGGAATTTAAAATTAAAAATTAAAAAAAGAATGTTTTTTGGTATTTTTATGTTTTTTTAAGATTTACTAGAAAAAAGAATTAATTAAAATTAAACTAAAAGGCAAACCCTAATTCTAATAGCTTTTAAATTTATTGTGAAAATATTAAATTGAAACCTAAATTAAACCTAATTTTTTTATGTACAATTAATTATAAAAATAAATAAATAATATTATTAGAAAGAAAAATAAAATAAAAAAAATTAAAAGGAATAAAATTTATTAAACCTAATTCTACATTTTTTAGATTTTTGTTAAAAGAATTAAAGTTAAAACACCTAATTTAAATTAATTTATTTACATGAAAATATTAAACTAAAATATTTATTGCATTTTTTGTCTTTTCTGAGTTTTTATGAGGTTTTTATATTTTGTAAACATAATTAATTAAATTAGAATAATAAAGAAAAGTAAATAGCAATTGAAAATAAAAAAAGAGAAAATTGCAAACCAGGGGGGTGGAAGTCCCCAAAGTGGAGGTGTAACCCTGGAATGCTGGCCCAATAAGTAGTGATCCGTTTGACTTTTTTGAACAGCGTGTTGAAGCGTGGACTAGGGTACAGCGTGCTCTTTAGATCGGTGCCTTTGGTTTGGTCATCAGGGGCACGTGGACGTCTTGATTATGGTGGTGCATCATGCGCTTCAGTGTAAACGCTGCATAGGAATTCACATGGAAAAACAATATTGAAATATGCAAGACCTGGGACTTGAACCCAGGTCATGAGGGTTAATGCAATCAACGTTCACCAACTGAGCCACTACACGCATGTTAACATATTATAACAAATAAATAATAAAAAGGAAGACCAATGCGTTAGTGGATCCAGCGCGCGAAATTTCAAACCGGCGTATCATTCGTTGACAGCACATCATCTTCTTCATCACCCCTGTAAAACAAAACACAAAGGCAACGTTTTTTCACGCGTTTCATTAGGTGGGCTATTGGAAAATAGCGAATAGCTCTCAAGCGCTTATAAATTGAGCGCGAGGGTTGATTCTCGTTCGTCCCAAAGCGCTTGTTTTAATGGTCAAGGTCATATGTCTTAATTTTGCCTGGTTTCAAAATCCCCAAATTCACATCCTGTAAACCCTAGAATTCAGTTATGGTATAATCGCGTATGGCTTGCAAAAACACAATTAAAGGTACTGGTTAGCTTCAAAACTTCATTATGAACATGAATCAATTAATATATTTCACAAATAATGCATAGAATGGAATGTAAGATTATGAAATTTGTTTGATACAGTTCCGGTTCTCGTTACCAATTCCTTGCCTTTTGATGAATGTTTCTGATTGGAACATGATCAGTGATCTCCAAGGAAACTATTGAAACAAGAATGGAGCCTTGAATCGACCTAGAACCTGCTTTTCAGTTTTGAGTTTTATGACAATTTTTTCAAGTTCTTCAATGGCCTTTGAGCGCAGCTTAGAGTCCCTTTGCATTAGGTTTCTTATCAAGCATATGTAGTGAACAAATTAGGTCAAAAATTTCAATCAAATCTTTTGTCATTCATTGTTTTTGATAATTGATTTTCTAAGATCTTTTCATATCTTTTTCACATGTTCTTTGTGTCAAAATTATGCCAATCAATCCAATTCTTTCCTAATTAGCATGTGCACGAAATATTGACCTTAAAACATGTATAAAAAGATTTGTTAAGGCAAGTTAGGTATTTTTCATGTATTTAAATAATTTAAATGAATTAATGTAAATAATAATTCAAATAAATAAATAAAAAATGAGAAAATACTTCCCTTTGGGCCAAGTGGTCGTGCATATGCTTGGAATGATGAATCATGGAAGAAAAATGGGCCCATTAACATTTTTAGGTCATTTGGATCAAAGTTGACTTTTCAAAATATCCAAAAATTTCCCAACTTCCACAAGGCATAACTTGCTCAATATTTAAGCTTTTCTCATGTTCTTGGACATTTTGGAAAGGTCTTTGAGTCCTCTAACCAATGCCTTTGGTCCCATGTCATTTTGATTTACCAATCTCAAGTTATGGCCTTTGACTTAAAGTCCCTTTTTGTTGACTTTTGAAAATGACCTATAATGTTGAAATTGATAACTTTTTGTGAGAGCATTTCTTGGACTTGAAGTATGAAGATGAGTTGTAGGAAATGTCTTTCTCTTCAAAATGAGCTTTGAATGGAATTTTTCTGATAATCCATGTGAAAGTTATGCCCTGGTCAATTTCAGTTGACTTTTTCAACTGTCCAAATATAGTAACCTTTGCATCTTTGATGATTTCTGAGCCAAATTTTGAGAATCATGATCAAGCATTGATCAAATGATGTTTGTGGCTTCAAAATGATATGTTGACCAAAAATTTGAACTTTTGACTGCCAAATGACCATTTTGCCCCTACAGTTGACTGTAGTGCAATTTAGGGTTTTGACTGTGCAATTTTGAGCTGAATGCCTTGAAACTTGATATGAGGATACTTGACCATATTTGTAGGCATATGAGACTTGATTGGGCCTTTGAAACCTTCCTTTCTTGATCAGAACACAAAACCCTAATCTTGACTGTATAGGAGACCTTTGCACTGTGCAACCCTTGGGACTTTTTGCAGCTTGATTTGGCAATTTCTTGGGGAATATGGGAGGGAAAATTTTGGGGTACAACAATGGGGAATTTTTGGTTTGTTGGGGAAATAAACCTATTTGACAATCTGCTGGGGAAGTGTTTTCTTCTGGAATAAATCCTCAAGGATTCTTCTTAAGACCAACTCATTTGGGGAGAGGCTTCCGGGAGATTGAAACTCTGGCTTGGGATTGCATGGATCCAACTTTGTGGGGATGTCCATGAATTTGGCCTTGTGGGGTTTTCACCCTTATCCGTGAAGATTATTCTGTGGGGATAACCTTATAGAGGTGGCTCTGGAGAATTCACATGGGATCACCTTATGAAAGGGAATTTGCGGGGATTCGTCATTGTCCATAACCGTAAGTGTTGTAGTTACTACCAGAAAAAATTTGCTTGATTATATGTGCCCCTTTGATGGAACTCATGTTCAATGCCCCCAGTGATTCGAATGGAGACCTGCCCCCAGCTATGAGAGATTTCTTAGAATCTTGACTTGACTTCCTCGGATGGATTGGACAATAATCATGTTATACCCCTTTATTATGGAAGATTTTTCAATGGATGTGTTTTTCCATTTGAAGTGAATCTGTTTATTGAGAGAGTTTTTCGTTCAATAGATATTCATCGTGAGAATTTCTCTGTTATCAAACAATTAGCCATATGCAAACGACAATATTCAAACAATGCAAAGTTTATGTTTGCCTTGAAGTTTTGAAATGCAGTTTTAACAAATAAAAGAGTTTTGTAAGAATATGAATTCAACTTGGGATTTACAATAAGCCTTACAAGAGTCAGGATACCTTTTGTAACATTATTCTTTCGAACTAACCCATGCTTCAGTTAGGACTTTTAAAGGTTTATAACATGGTCTGGTTCATGGTTTAAGAAACAAAGGATAAGGCTCAAAGTGTATTTGTACCCGCCCGTTCTCCATGATGTTCTCCAATCCTAAACTCAGTTAATTGTGCGTTCGAACTCCAATTGAGTCTGGAATGACGTTTTGGTGATGGTTCGAATACTTGGAAGTTTATTTGGGAAGGAAGTCATTTTTGTAACATTTTTTTGTTGTCGAGGATTTGTATCGCCCTCTTTTTGATTTACTGTCCCTAATTTTGCCTGACTGTTCTTGTTTTGAGATTACAGCCAGCGGGATGCCCCAGTTTTTCTTAAGTTTCCTTCGTAGTTTTCGACTCAGTGGGCTTTTCTTTTGAGAGATAATGACAACCTATTTTATGGGGAGCCATCATCAGCTTTTGATTCAAAAGGATGTTTTTTGATGCCATTCATTGTGCATGAAGTGAAAGCTTGTGACTGAATGTGCATTTGAATTAACTGAGAAACTACCCTGCCCCAGGTTATGATTAAAGGTTTCAATTTGTGTGAAACAGAAAACTCCTACTTCTTTGGCTTAAAGGGGTTGACTAGGGATCATCTTCTTTATAACTCTAGTGTTTTTGGATTGAAAGAACGCATGTACGTCGTTAGCAAGGTCTGTCCAAAAGCATATTGTATGCGATTATGGTATTATTTTTGTCATCCTCCCTCTAAAGGCTTTAGACATGTAGTTGAGAGTTGAATATCATGCAAAAAGAGGTAAAGGCATAATTTCAGTATAGTGAAAATGAATGGATTAACTCAAAACAAACATATGCAATGCATTAATGAGAATAACAAAAGTCTGACATAAAGATAAGTGTTTAAGCAAACAAAGAAATTATAACTGAAAATTTAAATGAACAAAAAATTCTCCGCCTAAATTTGTCACTTCAGGTGGTGTGTCTTTGAGGGGCGACAGAAGAATTCCAGTTGACCGTCTTGTGTAAACTCCAACACTCCTTTGTCGATCAGGTCTTGAATTTGGTTCTTCAACGCCCAACAGTGATTAGTGTCGTGTCCCTGATTGTTGGAATGGCATGCACACCTTTCATTGGGATGGTAACTAGGAGCAGAAGTATTAGGTTTTTGAGGAGGCTCCCTTAATGCAACTAGTTTGGCTTCCAACATATGATGCAATTCTTGAGCCAAGGACATGTTGATCTTGGTAAATTGTCTTTTGGGCGCGTCTTGCTTGTGTTGATCACCCTGTCATTGTTGGCGAGGTTGTTGTTGGGCTCGTGATGTGGCAGAAATTTGGAAAGGTCTACTCTCCACCAAGCCAACTTCTTGTCTCATCAGGGGATGATTAATGACTTGATCCCCAGTCTCGACTGTTTGTTTCATACGGTTGCATTCGTCTTGATGAATCTTGTTGACAAGATTTCTCAACTCTTATTGTCCCCAAGCTAAGTTTTGGATAAGAGCCGTCTGACACACCATATGTCCCATCATCTGGATTCTCATGGTTGCCATTTCAGTTTGTAATTGTTTCGACTGGTCGTCCTGGTTGTCTTCAGGATTCCACTTGGTCATGCTCCTAGTGAGGAGTGCTTTCACTTCTTCTTGCCCCTTGGATAGGTTCAAGAATATTTATTGAAGCTGAGCATTTTGGGTCTGAAGATTCTTGGTAGTCTGTTCTAGAGCCATCTCTACTGAAATAAACAGTAAGCAGGTAAGAAACTTGTGTGCGGAAAACCTGTCATGATATGATAATGGTATGTGGATGCAATGTTTTCAAGGATCTCGCAGGGTAAACACAAGATGTTAGAAGTTGAACTTTAATTATAGTTTTGATTGAAGAACTTTGTGTTGTTGAATGTCTTTCTACAAGAATCAAGCTCACCATGTCAAGTGGGTCATAGCCCTTGACTCTTGTTACCGTGTTTTGGTCTTTTACGGCGTTTGGTTAGAGGAAAATAAATCCTCTTGCCCCTTGATGGACGACTGGTTCATCATGTCTCTGCATCATAGGCCCTTGAGATCCTTGAAATAGTCAGTGGAAATGATATGGTATGATGTTATGATGTTACGTACAGATGAACAAAGCAAACAAGTCGTTATGTACCAACAAAGTAAACAAATCCTTAGGTTTAGGCTTGCATGAAGTCATAGGTAAGTACCCTCTTGAAGTTTAGTTGGCCCAACCTGTCCTAGAAAGTAATCGGGTTCTAGGGGATCTCAATATCACTGATCTTTCTTCACCGGGCATTATTTCAGTGCAAGCCTCTTTATTGGCCACCGAAATAATTCGAAAGTACGATCTCAATGAGCGTAGCATCGAGTATCAACCAATATTTGGTCGGAACCAAAGCCGACTATCTCACTGCTTCATAATGGCCAAGTTGTTCAATTAAAGGTTCTAAGGTCAGTTAGTGCTTCATGACACTACACAGCGGCCCCGTATTCTCCTCGATTCAACACAAGGGATATAAGTACCAACAAATGTGTCACACTAACGTAGCCATCGCTTCAACCATGTCAGTATACCCTGCACAGTTCCCATGATCTATTGCTACTTACCTAAAAGATGCCCCAGATCCGAGTGTAGGATCAAAACAAAACCCATACAAGGACAAAAAAAATGTAAAGCAAGCGAGTCAAACAAAGAAAGCATTATAAAGGTGATCTAGCTCTAAGGTAACCCCACTTTTAAGTTTTCAATCCCCAGCAGAGTCGCCAACTCTGTGATACAGTGGGAGAAATGACTTGGTTATTTTGCGTTTGATCGCAATTGTTGTGGATAGCAAGAGTCGCCACCGACTTTTCTTTTATCCAATAAAGGAAAGGGTGAAAAGAATAGGAAAGACCTTTAGAGATATTTTCTTGAGTTCAGGCGGTAGGTTATGAAAAGGGAAGGTATTAGCATCATTTTCATCCATAGTTATCTATGGACTCTTAGTTACTAGCTAGATCACTTTGAAAAATGCTTTTTTTGAAAATGTGTTTTGTGATAGGTTTTGAAAGTATTTTTAAAATGCCTTTGTTTCGCAAACTTTGTAATGATTCTCGTCTCTATCAGAATGCATACAAAGTGTTGGTTTTGAAAATAGTTCAAAGAGATGTTTATTTTTGAAGATGTTTTTGAAAGTGTAAGTGTGGAAATTGGTTTTAGTTTGCGAGAAAGCAACTACGAGCGTCCTACCTACTCAAAATGTCTATGTTCTTTTTCTCCTCCTTTAGATGTTGTTATCTTACCATTGATTTGGTAAGAAGCCTCATCTTAGGATGTGAAGGGACGGGTGCGGGTCAATCGTATAGTCATAGAAGGTAACTTATGAGACATTTTAGCAAATTTCTTAAGGGACTAGATCGTTTACGGAAGGAAACATCGAGGGACATTGAGGGACTATGATCATTTTTTATCGAGGGCCTTTGCTAAAATGCCCATGTTCGAGGGACATGACTATTTTCTAGGGCAACAAGCGAGGTTACCCTAGAGGTGCACGTGTGTGAATAGTGTATTTGATTGCATGCATTTTAGTCTTGAATTAGGGTTGTCTACTTTTTAATTTTAAATCTTTCCATACACACCCTAATTACTATCATTTTATATAAAAAATGGTAAATTGCGGAAAATAAATGTCCTACGCTATTACATATTTTGGGGATGAGGTATACAAATTTACAAATAGGGGTTGGAAAGCAATAAAAGAGAGAAAAACAAGTCTTTCAATTCATGCAGTATGTTCGAAGCATATGTCCTTCGATTCACACACCCTTTTTGCTTTTTTTCTTTTGGTCCTGCAAATCAATGTGTATCGAAACATACACCCTTCGATTCACACATTTTTTGTTTTCTTTCATTTGGGACTATGAAGCAGTGTCTATCGAAACATACACCCATTGATTCACACCTTTTATGTTTTCTTTCGTTTGGGACTATGAAGCAGTGTATTCGAAGCCTAAGGCTTGTGTCGAACCATGCTGTTATTTTTTACTCCAACATTGTTTTATGGTCTGTACAGGTTAGTTCTTAACATATAATTGACAAGAAAGGAAGACAAACAAAAGGATAGCTTCGAAGGCAGTGGTTATTTACATGTTATGCTTGAAATGAAGGGTTTAAAGTCAGGAAGACTTACCTTGAATTTGGAGTTGGCATTTTGAACTTTGAGTTGTTGCCCTAAATACTTTTGAATTCGAAGGAAGGAAGGAACCTGAGTTCGAAGGATAGGAAAACTTGGATTCGAAAGAGAGAACAAACAGTGGTGTTGTATTTTTTGGTTCTAGGTTTAAGAGTGTTTTAAGTGTTCTCTCCTCTCTCTTTTTTTTCTCTTCTCCCTTTGCATTGCCAAAAAGCCTCTTTTTTTTGTCAAAAAGCCCTCTCCTAAAGCCCCCTTTAGATGTTGTAGAAACAACTTATTTATAGATGAAGTTTGGCTGAGATTTGGGGGGAGGAGGGGGGGGACAAATGAAATTTGAACAGTTTGGGTATGTTGTTTTCATAGCTTTCGAGGTGCGGCTCTTATATGCTAATTTGGTGAAAATTAGGAGCAACATAGTAGGACTGTTTTGCAGCAGTTTTGGAGTGTTGTTGCAGCTTGGTGCAGGGTTGTTTCATAGCAGTACAACAAGACTGTTTTTTGACATGGTTTTAGGCTATTATATGGACAATACAACAAACTTGGGCTTGGCATCAAATAAGACTTTGTTCAGCAGCCTTCAACCAGATTCATCAAAAGATAAAACAATACTTATTTCCACCAATTGTATGTCCTTCAAATGGACCATATGTATGTTCTTCGAATCCACCAATTGTGTGTTGTTCGAATGAACCAATTGTATGTTCTTTGAATCCACCAATTGTGTGTTCTTCGAATGGACCAATTGTATGTCCTTCGAATCCACTAATGTATGTTCTTCAAATGGGCCACCAAATGTATGTTCTTCGAATCCACCAATTGTGTGTTCTTCGAATGGACCATTTTTATGTTCTTCGAATCCCCCAATTGTATGTTCTTAGAATGGGCCAATTGTATATCCTTATAATGGGCCATATTTTATATTCTTTGAATCCACCAATTGTGTGTCATAGTGGTGAAACTATGTTTGTTGAACGGTTTAGAGGTGGAATTGAAGCAAGCATGAAGGAAGCCACTGCTTCATGGATCAAAGCAAGCATGAAAGAAGCCACTGCTTTGTGGATCGTAGAAAGCATGAAGGAAGTCATTGCCTTGTGGATCGAAACAAGTATGAAGGAAGCCATGGCCTTGTGGATCGAAGAAAGCATGAAGGAAGCCACTATTTAGTGGATCGAAGCAAGCATGAAGGAAGCCACTGCTTTGTGAATTGAAACAAGCATGAAAGAAGCCACTGCTCAGTGGATCGAAGCAAGCATGAAAGAAGCCACTACTTAGTCGAAGCTTGTGGATCGAAGCTTCTTCTTCGATTTGTCCAAATCTGTCAACCACTCCTTTCGATCAGTCATATAGTCTGAACCAGATTTTGAATTCAACATGGTTACCTGCATCTGCACACCCTTTTTATCTGCTTTATACTTGTGCAAACTTGAGATTCTGAATATCCTTGTGAGAAATGTCTTGAGAAAAGAGAGGCAAATTTTTGGGTACAACAAGCTGCATAAAAAAAAAGCAATGGAAGAACATACCCAAACAATTAAAATTTTATTTGTTTTTCCCCTCAAAACCCCAGCAAGACTCTTCTATAAATAAGTTGTTTCACAATACATAAAGGGGGCTTTTGGGCAAGGAAAAAGGAGAAGAAGAAAAAAAGAGAGAAGAGAACACAAAGACTGAAGCCTTAAAACACTCTTAAACTCAGAACCAAAAAAACACAAAACCTATGTTCTTTTCTTTCTTTCGAACCCAAGAACATTCAAGGTAGCAACTCAAGTTCGAAACACAAATTTCAGCTTCAAGGTAATTCTTCTTGACTTTTAACCCTTTATTTCAAGCATCATTGATGATTCATCTTCGAAGATAACATGTAATAATCATTGTCTTCGAAGCTAACCTTTTTTTTGTTTTATTTCCTTGTCAATTATATGTTACGAACTAACATGTACAGACCACAAAACAATGTTTGAGTGAGAAAGTACAGCATGGTTCGACACAAAGCCTTAGGCTTCGACACACTGCTTTACAGGCCTAAACAGAAGGAAAAAAGGGTGTGTGATTCGACACATAACATTGCTTCGATTCATACTAAGTTCGATTTGGGGCTACAGGGTCGAAAGAAGGACATGTTCGATGCATATAAGCATGCTTTGAAACATGCTTCGACACATGATGTCGAAAGATTTGTTTTTTCTCTCTTTTGCGCCTTTTTTATATTTTCATATTTATTTTAATTAACCAAAAGTCTTCTATAAAAAAACCTAAAAAATGATTTCTTGATTAATTTGTTTTCCTTTTAACTTAGGATTAATTTTCCTATTTTTTATTAATCATATCCCTTTAGGTTAATTAGGTAAAAACAATTTTCTTAACAAAAATCCAAAGCAAAATCCATTTCTTTTTATATTCCTTGTACATTATATTCATGTCATTTCTTGTACATTTATTCAATATGGTTGTAATAGATAATTAGGTTTAATTTCTTGTAATCCCCATTTGTACATTTGTATCCCTCATCCCCTAATGATGTAATAGCTTAGGATTTTAATTTCTGCAATTTACCGCTTTAATATAAATTGTTAGTAATTAGAGTGTGTATGGAAAGATAAAATCAACTTTTAGAAAACCCTAATTTCAAAGACAAAAATGCATATAATCAAACACACTATTCACACATGTTTACCTCTAGGGTAACCTCACTTGTTGCCTCGGAAAATAGTCATGTCCCTTGAATAATGGCATTTTAGCAAAGACCCTCGATAAAAAAGATCATAGTCCCTCGATGTCCCTCGATGTTGCCTCCGCTAAACGATCTAGTCTCTTACGAAAATTGCTAAAATGTCTCATAAGTTACCTTCTATGACTATACGATTGACCAAGGCCCATCCCTTCACATCCAACGATGTGGCTTCTTACCAAATCAATGGTAATATAGCAACATCTAAAGGAGAAGGAAAATAACAAAGACCTTTTGAGTAGGTAGGACACTCGTAGTTGCTTGCTCACAAACTAAAACCATTTCCACACTTACACTTTCAAAACATATTCAAAAAAAACATCTCTTTGAACCATTTCCAAAACCAACACTTTGTATAAATTCTTATAGAGACGAGAATCATTACAAAGTTTGCCACAACAAAGGCGTTTTTATTTTCATACTTACACCACAAAGCACATTTTCAAATAAAGCAACTTTCAAATGATCTAGCAAGCAACTAAGAGGCCATAGATAACTACGGATGAAAAGGGTGTTAACACCTTCCCTTTTCATAACCTACCCCCCGAACTCAAGAAAATAATTCAAAGGTCTTTCTTGTTCTTTTTACCTTATCCACACCAATTGTGATCAAACGCAAAACACTCAAGTCAGTTCTCCCACCGTATCACAGAACTGGCGACTCTGCTGGGGATTTTTGTAAAAGTGGGGTTACCTTAGAGTTATATCATTTTAAATTTATTTACATTGTGTGTTTTGTATGCTTTACTTTTGAGGGTTTTGTTTGTGTTGTTACTAAAAAATCCTACACCTAGATCTGGGGCACCTTTTTAGGTAAGTAGCAATAAATCATGGAGGTTGTACGGCGTAGACCGATATGGACAAAGTGATAGCTATGTTAGCGTGATACTCTGGCTTGTACTAATGTTCCTTGAGTCAGTCAAGGATAACATTAGGCTTCCTTATAGTGTCATTAAGCGCTAACTGACCTTTAGAACCTTTAATTGACCCATCCTAAGCCATTAGAAAGTAGTGAGATGGCCGACTTTGGTTCCGACTGAAGATTGGTTGATACTCGATACTACACTCATTGAAATTGGACTTTTGGGATATTTTGGCCGCAATACTTCGATGCTTGAGCTAAAACAATGCATAAAAGAAAGGTCAGTGATATGAGACTTCTTAGAACCCGATTACTATTAATAGGACAGGTTAAGCCAATTGAAACTTCAAGAGGGTACTTACCTTTAAAACTCATGCAAGCCTTTAAGCCTAAGGTCTTTATGTGACTAGTTTGTGTTTGACATATCTGTGATTTTAAAGCATAATCATAACATCATAAACATCATAACATGACATGTACACTAACCATTTCAAGGGCATGTGGATTTATCTCTTCTCTGTTTTATAAGTCATGGATTCAGCTCACAAAAAAACCATCCGAATCGATTTTGTAGAGATCCCTCCCAAACTCAAGGAAATGGTCTTAAAAGTTCCTGAGAGCTCGTCATTCAACAAGAGATATGGTCACTTTCTCAGTTTGGTTACTACCGGTTTTGATGAAGGTCTGATGAGTGTTCTATTCCAGTTCTTTGATCCTAAGCACCATTACTTCACATTTCCAGACTGTCAGTTGGTGCCTACGCTGGAAGAATTCTCTAAGATACTTGGTTTTCCCATATTGGAGCAGGTACCTTTCACTGGTTTAGAATAAGATCCAGCTTCTGAGAATGTTGTCATAGCTTTGCATTTGAAGCCATCTGACATTGAGTCCAATTGGGAAAGAAGAAGTGGAGTTAAGGGCCTCCTTGCAAATTTTCTAATGAAGAAAGCTCAGGTATTCCTAGACTTTATAAGTTACCATGCCTTTGAAGATGTCTTAGCTCTCTTGGTCTATGGGTTGGTTCTGTTCCCCAATTCAGACCAGTTTATAGATGTCAGGGCCATCAACATCTTCCTTGATTACAATCCAGTGTCTACATTGCTCGGGGATATTCTTCATTCACTCCACACCCGTACTATGAAGAAATGAGGAACTCTATGTGTTGTACGCCTTTGCTCTATAGGTGGTTTATTTCGCACCTTTCTCGGTCAGTAATGAAGAATGGGTTAGGCTTAATATGGAACCAAAGTTTAATGTATCTTTCTCACTCTGATATCTATTAGGGCCCTCGCTCTCAAGAAGATATCTCTTTTATTGATCGCTGTGAAGAATTTCCTAATGTGCCACTCCTTGGCATTAGAGGAGGCATCACCTGCAACCCCTATTTATCCCTATGTCAGTTTGGTTACGCCCAGATGGATGGTCCTCATGATATGTTCATCCAGGGTATTGTGTTCGACTATTCAAATGATCTGCAAGGTTATCACTACAGGTTCATCCGTGCTTAGGGCATGGTTAAGAAGACTAATAGAAAGACCTTAGGGCGCAAGAACTCCATCCCTTTGGAGCCATACCTCAAATGGGTGTGAGCTCGTGCTCAAAGTATTATGATGCCATACGCTGCTATCATGCCATTGATTTCAGATCCTATTATTCAAGGGGACGAGTCTCGTATCATTTTTCATCCCGATATGCCGATAAACTTCGAAGAATTGCAAAAGTCTTGGATCCAGCTCAAGGGAGAACGAGATACCTTTAAGACCAAATTATATGCCAGTGAGAAGAAAGTTCTGGAGCTCACGAGACAACCCCATGAAGAGCAAAGTTTGAACGCCTATATTGCACCGAAGAGGATGCGCTCGTGGGAAGCTTTATTTCTTTTTGTTTTAGAAAGTTTATTTTGTATTATTTTTGTTTCTTCCAATGTAAGCCCAAGAAGCATGTTGTAAGAAATTTGAACTTATTAATACAATTAATGTTTGTTCCCTTTTGTCTAAACAAATTTAAATCTTCTAAGGTCCTTGAAATCATTTGCATACGCATGTTCATGCATCATAACATAAACAGGTTTTCCACAACATGTTTACTTATCTTTTTACTGTTTATTTCAGTAAGATGGACATCGAACAAACAATAAAGGATCTTTAAGCATAGAATGCTCAATTCCAACAGATGTTCCTGGCTCTGGCTAAAGGACAAGAGGACTTGAAGGCTCTCATGATCAAAGACAAGAAGAAAAAGATAAGAAAACCAGTGGGTGTCCTGAATATAGGGATGTGATTCAGAGAACCAGCAAAGCGAGCTCTAGAATTCGTAACTCCGTCAAATGATGGGGACAATCAAGAAGATAAGAGAAAAGAAGGGGACCACAGTCTAGGATCTGACAAAGAGGAGGCTGACTATGCTGAAGAACAATATCCTCCTACTGATGACAAATATAAACAACTGAAGGATCATCTCAATGCCATAGAAATTCAGAGAGTACATGGTCTGGATTTTGAAGAATTAGGGTTGGTTTCTGGAGTGGTCATTCCACTGAAGTTCAAGGTTCCCGCATTTGCTAAATATGACAGAGTTTCATGTCCAAAGCTACATCTGAGATCTTATGTCAGGAAGATCCAACCTCATACCACTGATAGGAATTTGTGGGTGCATTGCTTCTAGGAAATTTTATGGGGGACTCAATTGGAATGGTTCTATCAGCTGGAGAGAACCAAAATCTGCAACTGGGAGGATCTGGCTGCTGCTTTCTACAGGAAGTACCAATACAATGCTAACCTCGCTCCAACCCGTACACAACTTCAAAGCATGTTTATGGGTTCTAGTGAGGCTTCAAAGATTATGCCCAGAAATGGAAAGACCTTGCAGGAAGAGTCTAGCCTCCTCTGTCTGATAGAGAGCTGGTAGATATGTTCTTGGGTACTTTGTCAGGCCCATTCTACAAACATCTGATCGGGAGCTCTTCAGCTGGGTTCACCTAGCTGATATTGACAGCTTAAAGAGTAGAAGTTGGTATTAAGTGTGGTAATATTCAGAGAGATGCATCTTCAAGTACAGTAAAGAAACCATTCTCTGGGAAGAAGGAAGTAAGTGTTGCCTACAGTCAAAAGAATCAAAGCAAAGTTGGACATCATCCAACGGTGGGAGCTGTAATGATCTCTAACCCTGTATCAACTCAACGACAAAATAATCAGCACAAGCAGGATGCGCCTAGAAGATAGTTCACCTGGATTAACATGTCCTTACCTCAGGTTTTTCCACACTTGTTGAAGTCTAATTTGGTCACTCTGAAGGAGCCTCCTCAAAATCCAAACACTATATCTCCCCGTTATAATCCAAATGCTCGGTGTGCCTACCACTCCAACAGTCCGGGACATGATACAAATGATTGTTGGGCTCTGAAGAATAAAATTCAAGATCTTATTAAGGCAAAGGAGATTGAATTTGACCCTCCCGAGACCCCTAATGTGATAACTGCACTAATGCCTAAGCATGGTCAGAGTGTTAATGTCGTTGATGAAGGCCTGTTTGTTTCTTCTATTGATGAACTAGCTACTCCTCTTCCGATTATTAAGAAGAATCTCTTGCGAGCCGGTTTATTTTCGGGTTATGGTGAAGGTTGCCACCTGTGTACGTCTCTACCCAATGGTTGTTTGTTGTTGAGGATAGGTGTCCAACGCCTGATGGATAACAAGGAAATTTTGTTTGAGAGGACTCCCTCTACGAGAAGTATGTGTAAAGATATATCAATTATTACCATTTCCGACAATCCTCCCAGGGTCTCCTCCAAAATACTTGTTAGGATTACATCCAATCCCAAGGTTGCTCCTTTAATTATCACTTTTCTTGGGTCGATACCATATTCCTCCGATAAGGATGTTCCTTGGAACTATGGATCTAACGTCTACTACCATGGTGTCAAGCAAGACCTATTGGCTATCAAAGATGAAGTTGTTAAAGATATTGATCCTACCATCGACAACATTGTTGGGACCAGTAAAATTACCAAAAGCGGGAGGATCTTCTCTCCTGAGATCTCTCCGAGGACTATTGTCACTCCTTTAGTTATTACTGCTAATGTTCTTATTGTTACTCTTGTTGCTACTCCTACTGTCACTCCTGTTGTTATTCCTGCTACTGAGTCAGCTGAGACTCAGGGCAAAGAAGTATTGGTTGAGCCTGCCTGGACGGAGGCACCTAAAGAAACCATTCCTGAAGCCTCTAAAAAAGAAATGGATGAGATACTGAAAATCATATGGAAAAGTGACTATAATGTTGTGCAAAAATTGGGGCAGACCCCTTTAAAAATTTCAATGTTGGTGTGATCGGTGGATCTGGAACTGACTGTTTAAAGCTGGTTCGCGAAATATCGCGGAAGAAAGAGTCGCCACCGTCTTTTATTTTCTCCAACATGGACAGGACAAAAGCACAGCAAAATTCCTTATGAGATTGTTTCTCGGTTCGGGAGGTAGATTTATAGAAAGGGAAGGTGTTAGCACCCTTTCTATCCATGGTTATCCATGGGCTCTTAGATACTTGCTCATTGTGTTTTCAAAAGTGTTTGCTTTTCAATTGTGAGTGAGTTTGAAAAAGTTCCGTTTAAAGATTTCAGATCGACTCTTGTATCAGTCCTCAAGAGTGTTTGAAAAATTGTTTTTTGAAAGCTTTTTGAAAGTGTCAGTGTGAAAAGAGTTTTGTTTATTTTGAAAAGAGCAAGTATCTATGAGTCATCTACCTACCCTAAGGAATTAGGCTGTGTAAATGTCCTTAAGGTAGTGCCATCCCACCATTGAGAGGTAGGTAGCACCACCGTTGGAGGTGTTCGGGTCAATTCGTTTGTTAGGGACAGTGTGGTCACCAGAGCAACGGTAGGACACCTTAGAAGCTACCCTTATGCCATTGATCCTTTATTTTCCGAGGCAACCGTTTCGAGGTAACTGGATCATGTCATGGACATAAGGACTTACTAAAACGCCCTATACTCGACGACCACGTTTCGAGGGCAAGGCAACAGTGAGGCGTACCCTAAGAGTGGTGTGTGAATCTGTGTGTTATTTCAGTTATGTTTTATATTGTACATGTATCATGGTGATCTACGCATTGTTTTTAATTTAGGCCATACATTCTTTCATGCAATTATAATTTAAAAATGCGGAAATTTAAATGCGGAAAGATAAATCCTACGCTATTACAAGGCGCGGGTCTATACATCGCCAAATTAACAAAGACCCGTTTTTAATAAAAATGCAGAAAGTAAATAAATTCCTAATTACTATTACAAGGCTTGAGCAATTACAAAATATTTGATAAATAAAATAATGCTCGAAAAGAATAAATTGGAACGTCCGAGGGCGTTGGACCCTTTTGAAATTAAATTGAATTAAAAGTTAATTAAGTATTAAATTAAAGAAAAGAAATGTTTTTTTGTTTTTTGTATTTAATGAAATAAGAAAAGAATTTAAAATTAGAAGGAAACTCTAGTTCTAAATATTTTTAATTATTAAAGAAAAGGTTAAAGTTTAAAACCTAATTTATGCTAATTAATTGTTTACATGTTTATTTACAAAATATTTAGTAATTAATAATAATAATAATAATGATGAGAAAATTATTTGTTAAAAAAAATGAAAAGGTTAAAAAAACCTAATTTCTACATATTTTATTAATTTAAGAAAATATTAAAGTTTTAAAACCTAAATTAACTAAGTTAATTGTTAGAGTTTATTTACAAAAAATAGGTTAGTGATGAAATTAATAATAATTAAAGATATTTGTATTTTTTATTTTACTGTTTTTATTATAGAAAATTATTTTATGGTAAAAAACACAATTAAAACAATTAAAAAAGAATTAGAAAAGAAAAGAAAATAAAATTAAAAAGGATGCAAATCAAGGGGAGTTTCAGGCCCAAGGGGAGGTTTTTTTGAAGTATTCTGCATTCTTTGGCCATTTGGCTTTTGGCTTTTGGCCATTTGGCTTTTGGCCTCAACGTTCCTTAATGAACCTGCATGGGATCCTGTCTAAATCTGCAGTGTTGAATCTCATGAACACATTAAATAAAATCATAAAATGCAAATAAAGCCAATATATGAAGAAATTTAATGTTTAGGCACAATATGACATGTATGAATGATTATACCCTTTTGATCATGGAGATCAAATCAATCTTACCCTTACTGGAAAAGTAGTGACACGAATGCTTTTATACCCTTTTGATCATGGAGATCAAGCCAGCCTTACCCTTATTGAAGAAGTAGTGAGGTGTTGGTTTGTAACTGTGATGGCTTGTTTGTAGTGAGAGAGTGATTTGTAATAAGGATTTCAAGGATTTAGGGTTCTTGAAAGAATTTGATATTCTAACAGTGTTGTGGCAAAGGTTTTTTTTCTTTTCCTCTTTTCTGGTTTGTGTGAAAAGAAGGTGATTATATAATGGAAATTAGGGTAAAGAAAATGGGCTTTGAATGTGCAATTGGGCATCCAATGTTCACTTGAGTTCGTCACTTTCCAGGCTAAATCGCAGAGACTTAAGTGCAATTTTTGAAGTTGAAATGTGAAAACAAAATGTAGACGACATCGATAACTAACTCCTGTCCGAAAATCGGCTCAATCGGATAAAAGGTGAATTAGTTATGAATTTTTGAAGTTTCAGCTCAGATAAACTTATTTTGGGCTTCAGTGTCGACTCTGACACGTTCTTCAATAAAAAACTGGTATTGATCGGAGCAAAATTTGGTCTCGACTTTTGAAGCAAAGTTGTAGATCTATGAGTCAGTGACCTTGTGTAAAAATATGAGCCCAATCCGATAAAAATTGACCGAGTTATGAATTTTCGAAGTTTCGGCCCAGATGAAATAATATTCAGCATTCAGGATTTTCAGCGTGTCACGCACTCTGAGCAAAAAATGAAGGCATTTTAAATACCGTTTGAACTCAATACCTTATGTGAAAATGTATCCAACTCAATTTGTGAAATTTTGGCGCCGGAACCAACTCGATACGATGAAAATCGACCAAGTTATGATTTTCTGAACATGACGCAAATAAACTTTTGTCACAAATTTTCTGTATGAAAATACTTGATAAATCCACATTTTGAAGACCTTCTGATCAAAATTGGCTTCCAGCCGTGAGAGATGAAAACATAGATAATGTCAAGACAGAATTTTGGCCACCGGAACAGGTTCAAAACGAGTTGCGATCTTCAAGTTATGAATTTTTTAGCGCGTAAAAACTGCACTTTCAGCACACTTTTTCACCATATTTCTTCAAGAAAACTCGCACATTCGGATACCTTCTTTAAAGAATTGACTCTTGAGCCGAACCTGAATTTGAGAATACGTTATCAGAGATATCTTGGTGAAAGAACACCTGAATATGATATGCCGGGTTGGACTTGTGAATTTTTCTTGAAATGTTTTGAGAAATATGGGAGGGCAAATTTTGGGGTACAACAGTTGCCCCTGTTCAATCTTCTTAAACCTGAGGATGTAGATTGGCTTGCGTGCCTTTCGTGATCCGAAGGTGGAAGATGATTGAATACTAGAGTGCCCAGAAATTTGCACTCGCATAGTAGAGTATCAGCAACGTGATGGCGGGAAGGGGCTTACAGATGCCATTTGGAAAGATGATGGATAGGAGGATGGGCTTATAGATGCCATTCGGAGGCTGTTGGTATGTGGATGGGCTTACAGATGCCATCTCGGTGTCGATCGCATAAGAGATTCCTTAGCGAGAACTTGCGTACATGAGAAAAGAAAGATAATTACCTGGCCTGTTACAGGAGTTGATCTTCAATTTCTTTATGTAGATGTGCCCTGGCTGGTTACAGGAACCGAATCTTTAAACTCTTCAGACGTGCCCTGACAAGATACAGGAATCGAGTCCGGAGAATATAGTCGTCAAGAGATACACCCTGGTGAGATACAGGAATCGGATCTTCGAACTCTTCAGACGTGCCCTGGCAAGATACAGGAATCGAGTCTGGTAATGTTAGTCGTCAACAGATACACCCTGGCAAGATACAGGAATCGGATCTTCGAACTCTTCAGATGTGCCCTGGCAAGATACAGGAATCGAGTCTGGTAATGTTAGTCGTCAACAGATACACCATGGCAAGATACAGGAATCGGATCTTCGAACTCTTCAGACGTGCCCTGGCAAGATACAGGAATCGAGTCTGGTAATGTTAGGTTGGTGAGTTGTCTCTACTGACAGGTTATCCTCATGGACGAGTGGTCTTTAACGACGAGTGTCTGTAACGACGAGTGTCTGTAACGACGAGTGTCTATAACGACGAGTGTCTATAACGACGAGTTTCTATAACGACGAGTGTCTATAACGACGAGTGTCTATAACGACGAGTGTCTATAACGACGAGTGTCTATAACGACGAGTGTCTATAACGACGAGTGTCTATAACGACGAGTGTCTATAACGACGAGTGTCTATAACGACGGGTGTCTATAACGACGGGTGTCTATAACGACGAGTGTCTATAACGACGAGTGTCTATAACGACGAGTGTCTATAACGACGAGTGTCTATAACGACGGTGTCTATAATGACGGGTGTCTATAACGACGGGTGTCTATAACGACGGGTGTCTATAACGACGAGTGTCTATAACGACGAGTGTCTATAACGACGAGTAACTACGAGTGTCTATAACTACGAGTGTCTATAACGACGAGTGTCTATAACGACGAGTGTCTATAACGACGAGTGTATATAACGACGGGTGTCTATAACGACGGGTGTCTATAACGACGTGTGTCTATAACGACGAGTGTCTATAACGACGAGTGTCTATAACGACGAGTGTCTATAACGACGGGTGTCTATAACGACGGGTGTCTATAACGACGGGTGTCTATAACGACGAGTGTCTATAACGACGAGTGTCTATAACGACGAGTGTCTATAACGACGAGTGTCTATGACGACGAGTGTCTATGACGACGAGTGTCTATGACGACGAGTGTCTATGACGACGAGTGTCTATGACGACGAGTGTCTATGACGACGAGTGTCTATGACGACGAGTGTCTATAACGACGAGTGTCTATAACGACGAGTGTCTATAACGACGAGTGTCTATAACGACGAGTGTCTATAACGACGAGTGTCTATAACAACGAGTGTCTATGACGACGAGTGTCTATAACGACGAGTGTCTATAACGACGAGTGTCTATAACGACGAGTGTCTATAACGACGAGTGTCTATGACGACGAGTGTCTATAACGACGAGTGTCTATAACGACGAGTGTTTATAACGACGAGTGTCTATAACGACGAGTTGGATCAGAGAAATCTTTCGGCATTGATTAAACTGGATTTGTATTCTTTGACTGGGTTGGTCTCTTTTGATTGTATTCGTCTACATAGCTGATCTTTTAACTGTATCCTTCCTGAAAGGTAAAGGTCAGTCATGTGCAATGCATGATATGGATCAAGCAATAATATTTTTTAACACATGAGATTGTATGATATGATGCGTATATGCATGTATCATGATGTATAACAATGTGATGTTTATGAATGTATCTGCGTCTAGGAAAATAGATCCTTGATGGATGCCAGGAAGTCAAATCCTGGGCTGATGTTGAAGAGTGAGATTCTTCGTTTCCGTTGGGGATGATGATTGCAAGAATACCGGTCGAAGAAGATAACTCCGTTGGGGAATAAACTTGGCGAATAAATTACTCTGCGGGGAGTGAACTCTGTGGGGAAAGAGAGGCACTTCGCTGAGGTTTGATGATAACTCCGCAGGGGATACCATTGTTGAGATTTATTGAGGGAATTGATGAACTCCGCTAGGGATACCGTTGATAAGTTATGTTGGGAGATTTGATGAACTCCGCTGGGGACAGGAAGACTTCGCCGGGGACGATCTTTCCGTGGCAATTGGCTGAGGATAACCCAGTTATATCCTGGTGGGGAAATAACCTTTGAATAAAACCTGGGGAGACGCGTTCGCTCTGCAGGGAGTGAAGGTATCTTGGTCGCATTCTTCAGCTGAACTTACCTTGGCACTTCGGTGGACAGAGCAACCGGATCATTTAGACAACTCATTATTGCCCCAGTTTCTGTTGGAGAAGAAGGTACCTGTGAAGGTGTTTGATGACTGCCAATTGACAAATCTTCTTCTGGTAGGCAAGTGACGAGATGACAGGACATAGTCGTACGCTTTGATCCCTAACTTTTGCCTGGACCGCCCTTTCGGGTTTTCAGTCCACCGGGATACCCATTTTTGCCCAAGCTGCCTTTTCAGGTTTTCGACTTGCCGGGTGTACAGATTTTTTCATTTCATCCCTTATTTTTGCCCGAATCCTTTTGGTTCGCCGGGAAGCCCTTATTTTTGCCTAGGCCAGTCGACCTAGCGGGTCTTTGATTATGCGCAGCATTTTTCGACTATGTCCAAGTTCTCAGAGTGTAGGGAGTTGCCTCTGTCAGTAGCATTGTATTTCCATACCACCAGAAGATCTTCGTTTGATCATCCACTGCCCCAAGTGATCTAGATGGAGATTTGCCCCAGGCTATTTGGCATTTGAGATATTCTCTGAATCTTGACTTAACTGCCCCAGATGACGGACAATGATCATGTCATGCCCCTTGTTTGGGGGTGCTTTTATTCATCATATATTCGTCGTGCGAGATTCTATGTTGTTCAAACAAATAGTCGTATGCAAACAAAGTTATGTTAAAAATGCAAAGCTTATGTCTGTTTCGAAGTTTTTGAAAATGCAGTTTTTTAATAAAACAAGTGAGTTCTTTTGTAAACTGTGATGTCAAACTCGTTATTTTACCGCAAGCCTTAAGGAGTCAGGATACCTTTCGTAACAGTATTCTTTCGAACTAACCCATGCTTCAGCTAGGACTTTTAAGGGTTATAACGTGGCCTGGTTCATGGTTTAAGAAACAAAGGATAAAGGCTCAAAATTTTATTTGTACCCACCCGTTCTTCGTGATGTTCTTCAATCCTAAACTCAGCTGATCGTGCGTTAGACCTTATTTGAGTTTTTGTCCTGACATTCCCGTGATGGTTCGGATGTTGAACGTTTATTTGAATAGCAAGTCATTTTTGTTTGGTTTAGGGTTTGTAAGACCTCTTTCTTTTTCTTTCATTATCCCTGTTTTTTGCCTGAACTGTTTCTTTTTGGAATTACAGTCAGCGGGATGCCCCAGTTTTGTAAGTCTCCTTCATAGGTTTTGACTTAATGGGTTTTTATTTTGAGAAGTAATGACTGCCTGTCTGTATGATTGTTCAGAACCATCACTGTCTTTTGTTTTGTAAGGACCTCTTTGGTGCCATTCGTTATGCACTTGGATCAACTGAGAGACTACCCTGCCCCAGGTTATGATTAAGGGTTTTAAATTTCGAAAAGAAAAACTCCTACTTCTTTGGCTCAGAGGGGTTGACGAGGGATTATCTTCCTTATAAATCCAGTGTTTAGGAATTGAAACAATGCATATACCTCATCAGCAGGGTCTGTTCAAAAGCATACTGTAAAGATTGTGGTATCGTTTTCGTCATCCTCCCTCAAGAGGCTTAGAATTTTCAATCAAGAGTTGATCATCACAAAAATACGAAAACAATTTGCATATAGTGAATACGAAATAATTACTTCAAAACAGACATGTGTAATGCATTAATGAAATAACCAAGTTTGACATGAAATAAAATGTTTGAACAATCAAAGAAAATTACAATCTGAACATTCAAATGAACAAAAGTTTCCAATCCTAGCCATGTTTGGGCAGGGGAGCAGTGGTCACATTGGGAGCCTCTGGAGAGTCGAGCTGGACTTCCTTTGCGTCAATCAGATCCTGAACCTTGTTTCTCAAAGTCCAACAATCATCTGTAGCATGCCCCGGGCTGTCAGAATGATAAGCGCAATGAACGTTGGGGTTATACCTTGAAGGCGTCATGTTGGGATTCTTTGGAGGGTCCATGAGGGTTACCAACTTGGTTTCCAGCAACTGTGGCAATATCTGTGACAAGGTCATGCCGAGGGGAGTGAATTGCCTTTTGGGTCTCTCTTCCCTTTACTGATTGTGACGCTGAGGAGCGCCGGCCGGTTTTACAATAACCACCGCGTTGACATCTTGGCGGTGTTCGGACCTATTCTTCCCTCTTGAGCCATAGACAACACTAGATTCTCTCTTGGATGGTTTCTTCTCAGTGTTCGAGGAGTCACCATTCTGTATTTTCCCTGACTTAATGCCAGCTTCTATTCTTTCCCCGGTCAAGACCAAATCTGTAAACCCAGCAGCAGAATTCCCAATCAGGTGGTTGAAGAATGGACCAGACAGGGTCCCCAAGAACATGTCGATGAGTTCGCGGTCAGTCAGAGGTGGTTGTACCCTTCCAGCAAGGTCCCTCCATTTTTGAGCATATTCTTTGAAGCCTTCGCCTGTACCCATAGACATCCCCTGAAGCTGAGTACGCGTGGGAGCAAGGTCGGAATTATACTGGTATTGCTTGTAGAATGCAGTGGCCAAGTCCTCCCAGCTGCGGATGTTGGCTCCATTCAGTTGATAGAACCAGTCGAGTTGAGTTCCCGACAGACTATCCTGAAAAAAGTGAATCCACAAATTCTTGTCAGTCGTGTAGGGATGGATCCTCCTTGTGTAAGACCTGAGATACAGCTTAGGACAGGATACCCCGTCGTACTTGGCAAAGGCAGGTGCCTTGAATTTGTGCGGGATTACTAGCCCAGAAGACAGACCTAGATCTTCGAAGTCCAGGCCGGGCACTTTTTGTATTTCCATAGCACTTAGCCTGTTTTCTAGCTGTTTGTACCTGTCCTCAGCTGGAGGGTACTGCTCATCATTGTAATCAGTCTCGTTGTCGGAGACCACAGGACTAGGAACCTCTCTCTCATGGGGGATGTCCTTTCCAACAGATGGGGTAGTCTGCTCAACTTCATTTAGTGATCCATTCCCAGATTTGCGTCTCGGGTTGAACAGCACTGTCCTCTTCTTCTTCCTCTTCGAGAGCAGAGTCTTCAAATCCTGTTGGCCCTGGGCTAGACTCTTAATCAACTCCTGGAACTGGGCATTCTGGGCCTGGAGGGCCTGGATGGATTGCTCAGTAGATGTTTCAGGATTCATGATGAGACTGCTGAAATAAACAGCAAAGAAGGTAAGCAACCTGTATAGAAAGGGTACCTGTTATGCAATGATATGTATGATATGCATGCGATGTTTTCAAGGATCTCGCGGGGTAAACAGAGAAATTGGTTAGAATTTTGTAGCTTGATTGAGGGAACTTCATGTTGTTGAGAGTCCTTCTTCAAGAGTCAAAGGCTCACCATATCCAGTGGGTCATAGCCCCTGACAACCTTGGCTAGAGGAAAATAAATCCCCTTTGCCCCTTACCAGACATGTTGGTTCATCATGACCTGCATCACGGACCCTTGAGATCCTTGAAACGGATTAGTCCTTATGCAGGATGTATGCAATGGTATGATGGTATGCTATGCATGGGATGATGTAAGTAGGCCCTGTAATAAGTCCAGATTAAGGACTGTAAACAAAACCTGCAAGAAACTCAAGTGTCAGATAACAGGTATGCAAATAGTCAAGTTGGAAGGCACACAAGTCACACAAGAGCCCTTAGAGTTTTGGCCAGCATGAAGTTTAGGTACTACCCTCTTTCAGTTTCGTTGGTTAAGACCTGTCCTATCAGAAGTAACCGGGTTCTAGAGGATCCCAATATCACTGACTATCCTTAATCGGTCATAACTCCAGCATCGCAATCTTTTCTTGCGGCCAGAACCATCACGAGAGTTTAGCCTCAATGGGTGTAGCATACTGCTACTATTCTATTGGCCAAGTTGGGTCATTTAAGGTTCTAAGGTCGGTTGGTGCTTAATGACTCCTCAGAAGACCCATATTCTCCTCGTTGCGACACAAGGGATATCGGTACAGACCAAGGTGCCACACCAACGTAGCCACTGCTTCACCCATGTCGGTTTACGCCGGACAGGTCCCTCACAGCTTATGCTACCTAACAGGGTATCCCCAGATCCGGGTTAGGATCTATGTAACTCTGATGCAGCCCACAATAATAAAGCAAACAAGCACAACAATTGAAAACACAAGTGATCTTAGTCCTAAGGTACACCTCACTTTAAGTGTCCCCAGATGAGTCGCCAGTTCTGTGATCGGTGGATCTGGAACTGACTGTTTAAAGCTGGTTCGCGAAATGTCGCAGAAGCAAGAGTCGCCACCGTCTTTTATTTTCTCCAACATGGACAGGACAAAAGCACAGCAAAATTCCTTATGAGATTGTTTCTCGGTTCGGGAGGTAGATTTATAGAAAGGGAAGGTGTTAGCACCCTTTCTATCCATGGTTATCCATGGGCTCTTAGATACTTGCTCATTGTGTTTTCAAAAGTGTTTGCTTTTCAATTGTGAGTGAGTTTGAAAAAATTTCGTTTAAAGATTTCAGATCGACTCTTGTATCAGTCCTCAAGAGTGTTTGAAAAATTGTTTTTTGAAAGCTTTTTGAAAGTGTCAGTGTGAAAAGAGTTTTGTTTATTTTGAACAGAGCAAGTATCTACGAGTCATCTACCTACCCTAAGGAATTAGGCTGTGTAAATGTCCTTAAGGTAGTGCCATCCCACCATTGAGAGGTAGGTAGCACCACCGTTGGAGGTGTTCGGGTCAATTCGTTTGTTAGGGACAGTGTGGTCACCAGAGCAACGGTAGGACACCTTAGAAGCTACCCTTATGCCATTGATCCTTTATTTTCCGAGGCAACCGTTTCGAGGCAACTAGAACATGTCATGGACATAAGGACTTACTAAAACGCCCTATACTCGACGACCACGTTTCGAGGGCAAGGCAACAGTGAGGCGTACCCTAAGAGTGATGTGTGAATCTGTGTGTTATTTCAGTTATGTTTTATCTTGTACATGTATCATGGTGATCTACGCATTGTTTTTAATTTAGGCCATACATTCTTTCATGCAATTATAATTTAAAAGTGCGGAAATTTAAATGCGGAAAGATAAATCCTACGCTATTACAAGGCGCGGGTCTATACATCGCCAAATTAACAAAGACCCGTTTTTAATAAAAATGCGGAAAGTAAATAAATTCCTAATTACTATTACAAGGCTTGAGCAATTACATAATATTTGATAAAGAAAATAATGCGCGAAAAGAATAAATTGGAACGTCCGAGGGCGTTGGACCCTTTTGAAATTAAATTGAATTAAAAGTTAATTAAGTATTAAATTAAAGAAAAGAAATGTTTTTTTGTTTTTTGTATTTAATGAAATAAGAAAAGAATTTAAAATTAGAAGGAAACTCTAGTTCTAAATATTTTTAATTATTAAAGAAAAGGTTAAAGTTTAAAACCTAATTTATGCTAATTAATTATTTACATGTTTATTTACAAAATATTTAGTAATTAATAATAATAATAATAATAATAATAATAATAATAATGAGAAAATTATTTGTTAAAAAAAATGAAAAGGTTAAAAAAACCTAATTTCTACATATTTTATTAATTTAAGAAAATATTAAAGTTTTAAAACCTAAATTAACTAAGTTAATTGTTAGAGTTTATTTACAAAAAATAGGTTAGTGATGAAATTAATAATAATTAAAGATATTTGTATTTTTGATTTTTCTGTTTTTATTATAGAAAATTATTTTATGGTAAAAAACACAATTAAAACAATTAAAAAAGAATTAGAAAAGAAAAGAAAATAAAATTAAAAAGGATGCAAACCAAGGGGAGTTTCAGGCCCAAGGGGAGGTTTTTTTGAAGTATTCTGCATTCTTTGGCAAGCCATTTGGCTTTTGGCCTCAATGTTCCTTAATGAACTTGCATGGGATCTTGTCTAAATCTGCAGTGTTGAATCTCATGAACACATTAAATAAAATCATAAAATGCAAATAAAGCCAATATATGAAGAAATTTAATGTTTAGGCATAATATGGCATGTATGAATGATTATACCCTTTTGATCATGGAGATCAAATCAATCTTACCCTTACTGGAAAAGTAGTGACATGAATGCTTTTATGCCCTTTTGATCATGGAGATCAAGCCAGCCTTACCCTTATTGAAGAAGTAGTGAGGTGTTTATTTGTAACTGTGATAGCTTGTTTGTAGTGAGAGAGTGATTTGTAATAAGGATTTCAAGGATTTAGGGTTCTTGAAAGAATTTGATATTCTAACAGTGTTGTGGAAAAGGTTTTTTTTTCTTTTCCTCTTTTCTGGTTTGTGTGAAAAGAAGGTGATTATATAATGGAAATTAGGGTAAAGAAAATGGGCTTTGAATGTGCAATTGGGCATCCAATGTTCACTTGAGTTCGTCACTTTCCAGGCTAAATCGCAGGGACTTAAGTGCAATTTTTGAAGTTGAAATGTGAAAACAAAATGTAGCCGACATCGATAACTAACTCCTGTCCGAAAATCGGCTCAATCGGATAAAGGGTGAATTAGTTATGAATTTTTGAAGTTTCAGCTCAGACAAACTTATTTTGGGCTCCAGTGTCGACTCTGACACGTTCTTCAATAAAAAACTGGTATTGATCGGAGAAAAATTTGGTCTCGACTTTTGAAGCAAAGTTGTAGATCTATGAGTCAGTGACCTTGTGTAAAAATATGAGCCCAATCCGATAAAAATTGACCGAGTTATGAATTTTCGAAGTTTCGGCCCAGATGAAATAATATTCAGCATTCAGGATTTTCAGCGTGTCACGCACTCTGAGCAAAAAATGAAGGCCTTTTAAATACCGTTTGAACTCAATACCTTCTATGAAAATGTAGCCAACTCAATTTGTGAAATTTTGGCACCGGAACCAACTCGATACGATGAAAATCGACCAAGTTATGATTTTCTGAACATGACGCAAATAAACTTTTGTCACAAATTTTCTGTATGAAAATACTTGATAAATCCACATTTTGAAGACCTTCTGATCGAAATTGGCTTCCAGCCGTGAGAGATGAAAACGTAGATAATGTCAAGACGGAATTTTGGCCACCGGAACAGGTTCAAAACGAGTTGCGATCTTCAAGTTATGAATTTTTTAGCGCGTAAAAACTGCACTTTCAGCACACTTTTTCACCATATTTCTTCAAGAAAACTCGCACATTCGGATACCTTCTTTAAAGAATTGACTCTTGAGCTGAACCTGAATTTGAGAATACGTTATCAGAGATATCTTGGTGAAAGAACACCTGAATATGACGCGCCGGGTTGGACTTGTGAATTTTTCTTGAAATGTTTTGAGAAATATGGGAGGGCAAATTTTGGGGTACAACAGTTGACCTTACTATTATACTCTGAAGCCCATGCTAAGGCTTTTGTGAAGTTCCTCAAATTTGCTCATGTGCCACAAGAGACTTCTGCCGATCAATTCGAGAACTGTGTTACTAGTCTGACTGCTGACAATGGACTTGGTTTCTACGATGTTGAATTGACGTTTAAAGGAAGAAAGCATAATGATGCCCTGCATGTCTCTATTTAGTGCAGGGAACTACCCTAGTTCATGTTCTAGTTGATACGGGTTCATCGCTAAATGTTCTATCCAAGGGTTCCTTAGACAGATTAGATTGTGAAGGACTGACTTTGAAGCCCATTAATATTATGGTGAGAGCTTTTGATGGTTCTAAGAGAATGGTACACGGGAAGGTAGACATTCCTATTAAAGTCGGTTCCCAAACTTTCGGCTCCACTTTCTATGTGATGGACATTCCCCGTCTAACTCTTGTTTGTTGGGATGCCCTTAGATTCATGGGGTCGGCGCTGTCACTTCCACTTTGCATTAGATGTTAAAGTATCCAGTTAATGGAAAGATTGTTACAGTCCATGGAAAAGAAGAGTATATGGTGAGCCACCTGAACTCTTTCTGATATGGCGAGTTCATCGAGACCCCCTGCCAGAATTTTGAAGAGTTTCCTCAGACAATTGTTGTTACCAAAGCTGCCACTGTTGTTCCAGAAATTACCAAACCTCCAATGAAGATGGCTTCTCTAAAGGATGCCAGGGTTGTAATTGAAGAATATGGGTGCACTATTTGAGGCCAACTACTTGAAATCCCCTATAAGTATAACAAGTTTAGTTTGGGTTTCACTTCAGGAGCTCAAAAAGCCATTTGTCATGCTCGCGCCAGAGAACCACCATTATGCATCAGCAACCATGGAGTCAACGCTGTAGAAGACATTGACAGTGACTGCGACCTGGACAATTGGATCTTCCCTACTATCAACAGTGGACTCAGCAATTGGACAGCTAGAGACTTTGTTCCCATTACTTCCATCCAGGAGTAATTGTGTTTTCTTTTCTTTTTGGGATATGTAAAATTTGAACAATTTAAACTTTAAAGACTCGTGTCTTACCCGAGGCATAATGGTTTACTTGTGAGGGTTATCATTTCACTTTCATATGTCATAAATAAATCATTGGACGTTTTGCATACAAATTTATGCGCTCTTTGTCTTTCTTTTCTGCCTTTTACTTTATCAAAATAGCTATGCTCTCTTACACACACCCGCATATCAAATTGCAGATCCACATCCACTCTGGATCCCATTGATAATGGTTCTGCTATTTCCAGTTATGTTTTTGAAAATCCGATCTACCAAGTTGAGGACAAAGGTGAGGAAGATTGTGAAGTACAAGGAGAACTTGCTAGACTTTTACAACAGGAGGAAAGAGCAACACAGCCTCATGAAGAGCCAGTAGACACGGTAAACTTGGGTACTGCAGAGGATAAAAAGGAAGTCAAAATAGGTTCCAACTTGGAGCATAGCATCAAGGAAAGGTTAATCCAGATGTTACATGACTACATTGAGATCTTCTCCTGGTCGTACGAAGACATGCCGGGGTTGGACACTGACATTGTGGTTCATCATCTACCAATGAAAGAAGACTATCCTCCAGTGAAGAAAAAGGTTCGTCGTATGTGCCCTAAGATGTCAGAAAAGATCAAGGTTGAAGTTATGAAACAGTTTAACGTCGGGTTCTTAGCTGTGACTTCTTATCCATAATGGGTTGCAAACATGGTACTGGTACCGAAAAAGGACTGCAAGGTGCGCATGTGTGTGGATTACAGAGATTTGAATAGGGCGAGCCCCAAGGATGACTTCCCGCTTCCCCGTATTGATGTTCTGGTTGATAACACTGCACAACATAAGATATTCTCCTTTATGGATGGTTTCTCCGGGTATAATCAGATTAAAATGGCACCTAAAGATATGGAGAAAACGACTTTTGTCACACAATGGGCACCTTCTGCTAAAAAGTTATTCCATTTGGGTTGAAGAACACTGGGGCAACCTATCAGCGTGCTATGGTAGCCTTATTTCACGATATGATCCATCACGAGATAGAGGTCTACGTCGATGATATGATAGTTAGGTCTTAGACTGAAGAAGAACACCTTGATCACCTGAAAAAGTTGTTTGAAAGACTGAAGAAATACAAGTTAAGACTGAATCCGAACAAGTGCACCTTTGGAGGAAGATCTGGTAAGCTATTAGGTTTCGTTGTCAGCGGCAAAGGTATCTAAGTAGATCCTGTGAAAGTTAGAGATATTCAAGAGATGCCATCTCTCTGCACCGAGAAGGAGGTTAGGGGATTCTTAGGATGTCTAAACTATATTTCCAAATTCATTTCCCACCTAACCGCTACTTGTGAGCCAATTTTCAAACTACTAAAGAAAGATCAAGTAGTGAAGTGGAATGACGACTTCCAGACTGCCTTTGACAGAATCAAGGAGTAGCTTCAAGAACCTCCAATTTTTATGCCTTCGGTTGAAGGAAGAACTATAATCATGTACTTAACAGTATTAGAAAACTCAATGAGGTGTGTGTTGGGGCAGTATGACGAGTCTGGCCGAAAAGAGCATGCAATATACTACCTGAGCAAAAAGTTTACCGACTGTGAAACCAGATATTCACTGCTTGAGAAAACGTGTTGCACTCTGGAATGGGCTTCTCACCGGCTAAGATAGTATATGCTAACTCACACCACTTTATTTATTTCTAAGATGGACCCCATCAAGTACATCTTCGAGAAGCCCGCTCTCTCTGGACGAATAGCTAGATGGCAGATGCTTCTAAATAAATACGATATTCAATATACAACACAGAAAGCCATCAAAGGAAGTGTATTGGCATATCATTTGGCCCATCAAGCTGTTAACGATTATCAATCTATGAACTTTGACTTCCCAGATGAGAATATCATGTTAACGACTGACTGTGAAAAACCTAGACCATATGACGGACCTGAACAAGGATCCCGATGGACTATGGTTTTTGACGGAGCTTCCAACGCACTTGGCAATGGCATCAGTGTTGTGATCATATCTCCTGACGGTTGTCACACTCCTTTCATTTCCAAGCTATGTTTCAACTATACCAATAATATGGCTGAATATGAAGCATGCATTATAGGTCTCAAAGCTGCTATCAACTTGAGAATCAAATTATTGAATGTATTTGGAGACTCGGCCTTGGTAATCAGTCAAATCAAAGGAGAATGGGACACGAAGCATCCTAATCTCATCCCTTACTGAGAGCATGCGTTGACGCTGATTCCACACTTTAAACATTTTCCACGAGAAGAAAATTAATTAACAGGCGCGCTAGCTAAGATGTCATCCATGTTTAAATTCAGATGGGATAATGAAGCTCCTCATATCACTATTGAGAGATTGAACGAACCAACATACTGTTATGAGGTGGATACTAAAGAAGTAGTGGATAAACCTTGGTTCCACGAAGTGAAAAGATACCTCGAGGCCCAAGTGTATCCTGAGGGAGCTTCCATTAATGATAAGAAGTTCCTAAGAAGGTTCTCTACCAAGTTTTTCCTCAGGAACGGAATCATCTACAAGTGCAACCATGATTCTACTTTGCTTCGGTGTGTAGACAAGAGTGAAGCAGAGAAGATTATGGAACATATGCACGAAGGTACCTTTGGCACCCATTTTAGTGGGCACATAATGGATAAGAAGATTCTGAGGGCAGGGTACTACTGGTCTTCTATGGAAGCAGATTGTTATCAACATTCCTGAACTTGTCACAAGTTCCAGATATATGCTGATAGAGTACATGTGCCTCTGGTTCCCTTGAACGTCTTGACTGCTTCCTGGCCTTTTATAATGTGGGGCTTTGATATAATAGGAGAGATTAGACCTACCGCCTCTAATGGGTACCACTTCATCCTAGTTGCCAATGATTACTTCACAAAGTGGGTCGAGGCAGCCTCATTCGCTTCTGTTACCAAGAATTTCGTGGCCCGGTTCATCAGACATAACCTTATCTGTCGGTATGGTACTCCATAAAGAATCATCAAAGAGAATGGTATCAATCTCCATAATACTATGATCACTGAGCTTTGCACACAATTCAAGATTCAACATCATAATTATTCTCCTTAGCAACCTAAGATGAATGGAATTGTGGAGGCCGCCAATAAAAACATCAAGAAGATCATATAGAAGATGACAGTGACATACAAAGACTAGTACGATATGTTACCTTTCTCTCTTCATGGTTATCGTACCTCAGTGCGCACGTCCACAGGGGAAACTCCTTTCTCTCTGGTATACAGTATGGAAGTTGTCCTACCCATCGAAGTCCATATACCTTCCTTAAGAATAATGAAGGATGTGGGTTTGAATGAAGACGATTGGATTCAAACTCGACTTGACCAATTGAACCTGATTAATGAGAAAAGGCTCGCGGCTGTTTGTCATAGTCAGATGTACCTGAAACGTATGATCAAAGCTTTTAACAAAAAGGTCAGACGTCATGAATATCAAGTTGGTGACCTAGTAATTAAGTGTATTATCCTGCCACAAAGTGATCCCAGGGGCAAATGGACTCCCACATACGAAGGACAATTTGTGATCAAGAAAATATTTTCTATTGGAGCCATGATAGTAACCACTATGGACGGTGACGACCTTCCACATCTTGTAAACACGGATATAGTTAAAAGATACTAGGCATAAACAGAGACCCACTAGGTTGACTGGCCTAGGAAAAAATAAGGGCATCTCGGGGAAACCAAAAGGGTTCAGGCAAAAGTTAGGGATGCATATATGAAAATAAATTGTACACCCGGCAAGTTGAAAACCTGAAAAAAGGCAGCTTGGGCAAAAAAGGGTATCTCGGTGGACTGAAAACCAGAAAGGGCGGTCCAGGAAAAAGTTAGGGATTAAAAGCGTATAATTATGTCTTGTTGGATCACCTCACAGACAGACTTCAATATCAAGTGTCAAATTCAAATGGTACTAATCAATCTAGTCAGCTTCGGTCAAGCAGCAAAGTGATGAGACGCTCAAAGATATAAAGGCAATAGAAGAATGGGAATCCAATGGGATCATTTCACATAGTTGTTTTTTCTTTGTATATTGCTTTGTATAGTTTTCATTCTTACGACGATATTCTTTTACTAGGATGTTTGTCTCCTTGTACAAAAACGTCTGCTATAGGCCGGCTTCTTCGGATTAATACAAAAATTATCTCTTTGAAAGTGCATAAACTATTTATTTTACTTTTCTGTTTTGTGTTTCAAACAAATGTCCAGTGTATATTTTTAACATATGCATTTGAATATAATCACCGTTTACTTATACACACATAAAAATAGAAGGATAATTACTAATGGCTTTAAGAAACGGGATAATGTCTAAAAAGCCATCTGCAAATCCCTGTAGATACATCCCACAATAGATACAGAGACAGAGGCATCCTCCCGCAAAGTCACTTCCATCTCCTCAGCATACAGCCTATTGACGGCAGAGGTTCCGACATCCCATGCAGAGCAAGAGTCTCCAATCATGTCCCCAACATCTTGAAGAATTCCACAACATGGTTCATTAACTTCTTGGGTTCCCCCAACAGGGTTTCATAAAAATCCTCAAGCAGTTTATGGAGTTTTCTTTCCCCAGTAGAGTTTATTTCTCTAGCCACGAAAGTCCATCTCCCAGCAATTCAACTTCAACAAATAATGAAGAATCACATTCTTCGTCCCCAACAGCAGTCAGGGATTTATTTTCCCTCAATTCAACAAAGAACAATTGATCAGCTCATATATTGCATTCATACATTATTTTACAAACATCATAGCATATGCATACAAAATACATATAACATGATCTCATTTATTTTGAGAACATCATGCATCATGACATTACATACAGCTAAAATCTTTACCTTTTCAAGAAAGATCAACAAACAAATATCATCACCAATTTTCAACAAGTTCCAGATTAATACCTGAAACAAGACATGACAATTATCTGTGAACAACTGATTGTAGATTAATACCTGAAACAAGACAGGACAACTATCTACATGAGCAGATTGAAGATTAACTCTCGAAACAGGACAGGGAGACTATCTTTCTTTCTCTAAGGTCAAAGATTAATTCCTGAAACAAGCCAGGACAACTATCTCTACGACCAACAAAAAAACAAGTTCCAGATTAATACCTGAAACAACACATGACAACTATCTACATGAGCAGATTGAAGATTAACTCTCGAAACAGGACGGGAAACTATCTTTCTTGCTCTAAGGTCAGAGATTAATTCCTGAAACAAGCCATGGAAACTATCTCTACGACCAACAAAAAAACAAGTTCCAAATTAATACCTGAAACAAGACAGGACAACTATCTGTGAACAATTGATTATAGATTAATACCTGAAACAAGACAGGACAACTATCTACATGAGCATATTGAATATTAACTCCCGAAATAGGATGGGGAAACTATCTTTCTTTCTCTAAGGTCGGAGATTAATTCCTAAAACAAGTCAGGGCAACTATCTCTATGACTAACAAAAAACAAGTTCTAGATTAATACCTGAAACAAGACAGTACAACTATCTGTGAATAACTTATTGTAGATTAATACCTGAAACAAGACAGGATAACTATCTACATGAGCAGATTGAAGATTAACTCCTGAAATAGGATGAGGAAACTATCTTTCTTTCTCAAAGGTCAGAGATTAATTCTTGAAACAAGCTAGGGCAACTATCTCTACGACCAACAAAAAAACAAGTTACAAATTAATACCTAAAATAAGACAGGATAACTATATGTGAACAACTGATTGTAGATTAATACCTGAAACAAGACAAGACAATTATCTACATAAGCATATTGAAGATTAACTCTCGAAACAGGACAGGGAAACTACCTTCCTTTCTTTTTTGGTTAGTGTGATACGGTGGGAGAAATGACTTGGTTGTTTTTGCCTTTTGATCGCAATTGTTGTGGATAGCAAGAGTCGTCATCGACTTTTCTTTTATCTAAAAAAGGAAAGGGTGAAAAGAACAGGAAATGCCTTTGAGATATTTTCTTGAGTTTGGGGGGTAGATTATGAAAAGGAAAGGTGTTAACACCCTTTTCATCCATAGTTATTTATGGGCTCTTAGTTGCTTGCTAGATCATTTGCTTTTGTTTGAAAATGTACTTGTGGTGAGTTTTGAAAGTATTTTTGAAAAGCGCCTTCGCTTAGGCAAACTTTGCAATGATTCTTGTCTCTATAAGAATGTATACAAAGTGTTGGACTTTTTTGAAAATATTTCATGTTTTTGAAAGCGTTTGGTGTGTTTGAAAAGATGTTTGTTTTGAAGATGGATGGTGAGCAAGCAACTAAGAGCATTCTACCTACTCAAAAGTATTTGTTTATTTCTTCCTTCCTTTGATATTGCTATCTCACCATTGATTGGTAAGAAGCCTTATCTTTGGATGTAAAAGGGACGGGCGTGGGTCATCGTATAGTCATGAATAGCAATGTTGTGAGATATCTTAGAATTTCTCTTGAGGGACTAAGATCACTTGTAAGGAAACATTTGAAGCGTCATCGAGGGACTATGATCTTGTACTTTTGATTGTTTTTACTAAGACGTCTCACATGTATATTAAGGCTATTTTCTCAAGGCAACAAGTGGAGTTAACCCTAGAGGTGTAAGTGCGCAAGTGTTTATTTTTTCATGCTTGGTTTATGTTGAATTAGGGTTCTCTAAGCATTGATTTTATCTTTCCATACAAACCCTAATTTACTAGCATTGATATGAAAGCGATAAATTGCGGAAAGTAAATTTACTACGCTATTACATCATTTGGGGATGGGGTATACAAATTTACAAATGGGGATTGCAAGAAATTAAACTTAATTATCTTTTACAACCATATTGAAACTTGAATAATGTACAAGAATTGAAAGGAATATAATGTATAAGGATATAAATGGAAACGAAATGGATTTTTGTTTAGATTTTGTTAAGGAAAATGGTTCTTGACCTAATTAATTAAAGAGAATAAAATAATTAACCTAAGGGAAATTAAACTTAAGTTAATAAAAGAAATTAATTTTTTTAAAGAAAACAAGTTATTTTTTATTTTTTTTAGGGTTTTGTTTGCAAAAGTTTTAATTAGATTAAACTAATACAAAAAATTAGTTAATTAAAAGAAAACCTAAGTTCTAAATTAAATTTGATTAGTAAAGAGAAAATAAGATAAACTAAACCTAAGTCTAATATTTATTTATGAAGAAAAATTAATATTGAAGATAAGAAGTTTATTTTTGTCCTTTTGTTGTTTTTTTAAAAGGAATAAAATATAAGTATATAGAATGCAAATAATAAATAAAAATATATTTTTGGATTTTTTTGATTTAATAAATAATAATAATAATAATAATAATAAATAAAATAAAGAAAATAAAACAAAATATGAAAAAATAAAGTCAGGAGGTAAAAATAGAATTTAGAGTGTTTGTTAGGAAAAAATAGTTTTGGTCTACTAGGCCTGACCCAAGTTTGTTTTTTTTCTTTTGTAAGTAAAAATAAATAAAATATGAATGGGTTAGAGATTGTGTTAGTGATACAGGGGGTTAAAACCAAAAAATGACAAAGTCCAATTGATTCAGGGCCTAGGCGCGCATGTTTCAAACAAAAAGATGAAAAATGTTGGAAAATATGCAAAATGGCAGCGCTGGGGCTTGAACCCATGCCCTTGACCATAAACGTGCGCTGCCTTACCACTGGGGTGGCTATACATCCGTTATTTTAAACAAAACCATAAATATATATTACAAATCCATTCCTAGAAATGAAGTTCATCTTCAACCTCGAGCCAGGGTCCCTGTATCTCATTCATTTCTCATCCATTCTCAAAACTTCCAACATCAAACTTGTTAGAAATTTTACCAGGATTTCATAAATGTAAACAATTTGGACTAACAATCAAAGATGAGCATGTATTTCTAAGAGTACCAAATCCTGACCTAACTTTTTTCAGAGATTCAAACTTAAAATTCTCTAAGCTCAGGCAAAATAAATGAAAACTATGGATATGTACAGCTTCAGGGTAATGATATCTATATTTTGTCTTTGAAAATGAAAGCCTAACAATGCCTAAATGAAGAGATGAAAGTTCAGAAAAATACCTCAAGAACTGGAAATCGTGAAATGAGTTTGAGTTACTTTCAAAAAGTTGTGATGATCAGGTTAGCTTCTTTGGACCTCTAGGAAGATAATGCAATGCTTAGCTTGAGTTATGGATGGATGGAATGGTCTGGAGAATTCAAGTTGCAGACCTCTGTTTTTGGTTATGTAGGATGGTGATGGAGATGTTACAGTTCTAAAACAAGGACAGGGATGGACTATATTTGAGGTATAGAAGCTTTGCAAATGATTTTGAGGGAAAACACACGAGGGAAATGAAAGATACAAGTTCAAGGGAAGGGTTGTGTATCAATGGTGTTTTTTGATCAATTTTTTGTTTGTGAGTGTTTGAGAGAGTTTCAGGGCCTTAGCATCCGTGTACTAGCTCATAAATAATGCCTCTATTTACAAGAAAAGGTTTGGAGTGCTCTAGTTGATCAGAATTCAAATTTACATGTTTAAGCTCAACATGTGATTTTTTTGACAAAACAAGTTTCCATGCCTTGTAGTTGGTTCATAGAGTTGTTAACCACTTTAAACACAATACCTCTAACTTTGTGGATGGAGTCTAATCAAAGAAAACAAGTTATGAGCTCAAGAAGTTGACCTTGTGCATAATGCTTACTTTACAAGAATGGATATGTTATTTTCTCCCTAAAATGGCAAATTGATTTGGATAATGCTTGAATCAAATGGATAATGGTTCAATAAATTGTGTAAACCATTAATTATGGAGTGAAACACAAGTTTAAAGCCTGAAAAGAAAATAGTATGCAGCATGGGCTTGAGATTTGAATTCTTGCATATCACAAAATGACCTATAATTCAAGAATGAAACCCTAACTTCATCTCTTTGATTCTCCTTGATCAAGAATGATCTCAATGAGTTCTTGGACATTTTGGAAATCTTGTAACATCCTCTACAATCTTTATGTTGGACATTTTTGAAGAATCAACTTGGAACCATGTGAAAAGTTACTATGAAGTTAGTACCAAAAATTAGCCTAACTAGGGCAAAATTTCACTAAGTCTTTTAGTTTCATGGACATGTCTTCATAAATTCATAACTTGAAATCCAAGCATTTCTAGAAAAATTTCTTCCCTACAATGTTTTAGATCTCATTGAGATCTACTACTTTCATGTTGGAAGTTTTCCTTGAATCATCTTGCATCATGGTGGAAATTTGGCACAAAGTTATGAAAAAATGTTATCTTTCTAACACTTAGAAAATTTTCTAAGTCCTAGATTTTTGACTTTTCAAATATAATTTTGACTTTTTAATTTCTTGATGAACAAATTTCATATTTTGACATGTCTTGATGAAATATGATTTTTGAAACTTGATTTTGATCAAAAATTCAAAGTTTGACTTTTTAGTGTACAGTTGACTGAAATTCATCTGTCAATCCAATGATCTTGAGAGGTGATTTGAACTATGAAATTAGGTAAAGATGGTGCATTTGAATCCTTGAGATCATGTCTTAAACCAATAAGTCATTTTCTTGGTCAAAAGTCAAGAACTGAGCCTTCTCAATCAAAACCCTAATTTTGACCATTTTGCCCTTTTGGTGTTCTGATTAAATTTCTTTGAGGAATTGTGATACAAACTTTATCAATTGACATATATGAGTTAATAATGTTGATATGGACCAAAAATTATGAAGTTTTACTGCAAATTGACCACAATTGACTTTTCCCTAATACAGTTGATTTTAGGTCAACTAATCAACTAACTGAGCAAAAATGTGATCCAAAGCTTGAAACTTGACATGAGAAATCTTGGGGATCCAAAATGATCCATGAAAGTCATATAAGGAATTAGAAGTTCAATTATCTTTGTACAAACTCAAACCCTAATTTTGAGTTGTCAATGTTTGAGGAGGTATCTTTAGCTGATCAAACCTTGTGTAGTCTTGAATCAATGGAGATCTTATGAGAGATTTATTGAGAAATGAGAGGGAAAATTTTGGGGTACAACAGCTGCTCCTATTCAATCTTCTTAAACCTGAAGAGTTAGATTGGCGGATATGCCATTCGTGACTTGAAGGTGAAAGATGATTGAACACTAAAGTTCCCATAAATTTGCACTCGAAGATGTATTGGGAATGGGCTTATAGATGCCATTTGGAGGAATGATGGTGAATACTAGAAGAAGTATCAGCATAAATCTTTGGTCGATTTATACTAAAACTTGATCTTTTGCCTGTGGGAAAAGGTTTAGTTAAATGCAGATGTATGCATGGCATTCTCAAGATGAATGAGATTGTGCTAAATTTGTTTTGTATGCATATGCTATGATGTATGAATATGGGATTTTATTTAGATGCATATTTGTACGGGAAAATAAATCCCTGACTACTGCTTAGAAGTTCTGGGAAGATGAATCCCAGATTGCTGTTGGGGATGAAGAATATACATATCTTCAAATTTTGTTAAAAGAATGCTTCTGTCGGGGATTATCTCTTGAATGTTAGATGTTATCTGGTTGGACTCCAAGTTTCACACCAACTTGTTAAGGATGAGGAAGTCAACTGCTATCTAGTCGGATTCCAAGTTTTACAGTAACTTGCTGAGGATTAGGAAAATTCTATTGTGAAGGAGAAGTTTTGTTAATGTTCATGTAGAAATTAACTGTTATCTAGTCAGTTCCAGGCTTCAGTAGTTTTGGACTTGAGGTTAACAAGTATCTGGTCGGGTCCAGGCTTCAGCCTTTGAAGGAGTCAAACTAAATATCTGGTCGGGTCCAGTCTTTAGTAATTATTATCTGGTCGGATTCCAGGATTCACAGTAACTTACTGGGGGGAAATAAATTAATTGTTATCTGGTTGTTTTCCAGGCTTCGCAGAAAATTTCTTGAAGTTGAACTGTTATCTGGTCGGATCCAGGCTTCACAGTAACTTGCTTGAAACTAGTTGCTATATGGTCAGATTCCAGGCTTCACAATGAATTTCTGAGGGAATAAAGTTACTTGCTATCTGTTGTACCCCAAAATTTTCCCTCTCATTTTACTCAATACATGTCAATTGAGGTCCCCAAGTTGCTCAAGGAAGTCCAAGAGTTGACTAGACCAACTCTCTCCTAAGGAAGTATACCTCAAATTAGGGTTTCATTTTTCAACAAGATGCTTGAGTCCAAAGGATCCCAAATGCTCACCATTGTCCTAATATGTTCCCAAGATCACCCATGCCAAGTTTCAAGCCTTGCATAAGAAGTTTGCTCAGCCAACTGCTCAGATGCTTGAGAATCGATTGTACTAGGTCTAAAGTCAAATGTGGCCCACATACAATCAAACTTCAAGATTTTTGGTCAACATCATCATTTTGAAGTGTTATCCATCATTTGATCAAGGGTTGATCATGATTCCTCAAGTAATGCTCCAAATTCATCAAAACCCAAAAGTTGCTAAATTAGGGTTTCTCAACAAAAGTCAACTCAACTTTGACCAAGCATAACTTCCACATGCTTTATCAGAAATTTTCCATCCATAGCTCATTTTGAAGAGGATAAAATTCCCTACAACTTATAATCATCTCACAAGTTCAAAATATCCACTCATAAAAAGATATGAATTTTGACATTATAGGTCCTTTTGAAAAGTCAACAAAAAACACCTTTTGGGCCAAATCTTCATACATGAACATGGAAGACTCAATTGAGATGAGACCAAAAGGGTTGCTTAGGGGACATCCCAAGATTTATAAAAAGTCCAAGAACACCCTCCTAGAGTCAAAATTGAGAGAGATATGCCTTGTCAAAGTTGACCTTTTTTGCAAAATTGTCAAAAGTCAGCATTGATCAAATTTGCATTTTTCCAAAGGGGCCCATGTTTTCTTGCTTGAAACATGTTTCTAATAGGACCCACGACCCCTGAGCTTTTCCACATATTTTTTTATTACATTTATCATTTATTTTGATTTTTTATTCAATTATATCAAAATAAATCAAATTAAATGGCAAAAAAATGAAAACAAATCAAATCTTGAGATTTTTACGCATATTCTGAGTCCATGTACAGCTAGTATGCCAGCCAAGTCGTGCAATGTTCATTAGGGTTGAAAAAGATTGGATTAGAGCAAGTTTTGGAAAGAAATCATACATGAAGCAAATCAAATCCAATTTTCATAATTCTCAAAGATTTGATACAAATTTGTTGACCTAATTCAGTCTACTATAAGGGCATAAGAATTCCAGATCAAAGAAAAGAGGATTGGAGGCGTGAAACAGCAAGAAGAAAACTCAAAAATTTGGAAAAAAGTGGGAGATCAAAATACATCATAGAGCCATCCTCAAGGAGTTTCAAGGCTAGCAATACGTTCTTGGATATTTCAGGAAGCTTCTCCATTCATTTGCAAGGCCCGAAGCGTCCAGAATCGTGCCCATCATCAACCACGGTTTGCACAAAATTTCAATTCTGATTTCTTTAATTTTGGCATCATAAGCATGTTTTTATTATACCATTGTTTTTGTATTAATTTTTACAAGCTACTTGTACCCTTTAATTGCATTTATCGCGCAGAAATCCATAGTTGCCATTGCTAGGGTTTCTGAGATGTTTTTAGGGCTTTGTTATACATGAACAATTAGGCCAAGAAAATGATACCATGATACTCGTGAGGCTAAGACGAGTTGATTGGTATCATCACAATTGATTTATTATGCTTGTATGGAATATTTGAAATTTGCAGGGGCTATAGTGACAGCAATCGTCCGTAGGTAAATATTCTTCACCTAAGACGATGGTTGTAGTGAAGAAGGTGATGTGTGGCAGCCCATGAATGGCTTATTTTAATTTTTCATGCATTTTATGAATCCATTGTTTGTTTTGCTTATTATGCTTTGTTTCTATTATATGAACAAATAACATGGTAGCGCATCTGGCAAAGCATCACTAGAGGCAAGCATAAGGACCTGGGTTCGATCCCAGGTCCCGACATTTACTTTCTATTATTTTTTTCTCATATGATCAGGTGTACCACATTACCAGATCCAGCATACCTCACCTTCTAAGGATCATCACGTGCCCTCTGATCTCATCCTCTGGATCCATCTCCAACCAGATCCAGCACACCTCACCTTCTGAGGATCATCACACGCCCTCTGATCTCATCCTATGGATCCACCTCCATCCAGACCTGCACACCTCGTCTTCTGAGGATCATCATGCGCCCTCTGATCTCATCCTCTGGATCCACCTCCAGCCAGATCCAGCACACCTCACCTTCTGAGGATCATCACACGCCCTCTGATCTCATCCTCTGGATCCATCCCCAGCGAGATCCAACGCCAGCATATACAGGTCCTCCATGAGTCCCCAGAAGATGGTCTCATTGGATCAGGCGCCAGACTCTGGGCCATCCTTCTGGCTTTCAGAAGTTCAGCATACACCCCCCAGATTTGCTAACAGCAGGCCCATTTGGTTATTTCTACTTTTCTTTCTTTAATTTCTTTTCTTTAATTATTTTGTTTTTTTAATCAATACAAAAATTATTTTATTAAATTAACAAATCAAAAAAATCACAAAAAGACTTATTTTCTTAATAAATATTATTTTTCATTAATTTGTTTAATTAATTTAGGGCAACTTTAATTTCTTTCATAATTAAAAACAATTAGAAATTAGGTTTAATTAATTTGTGATTTAATTGTTTTCTCAAATAAAAATCCACAAAAATTTCTTTCTCTCAATTAGGGCTTTAAGTTATTAATTACCGTCCTCGTATTTAATTTTCCGCGCGCTTGTTAATTATTTTTTCCATTATTTTGTAACTGTTCAGGGTTTGTAATAGTTAAATTAGGGTTTTATTTCTTGTTTTAAATCCCCGATTTTTGGTTATGTAATTAATCCCCCTCCTAGAAGCCTTGTAATAGCTAGATTTTACTTCCTCGCACTTTTAATTTCCGCAATCTTTAACTGTTAGATGTATGGCTAATAGGATTGTATGGCAAGAATGCATGAAAAATTAAAACAGTTAGAAAATTCTAATGTGCAAAGATAACATTAACTGAAAAAGCATACTTGCACATGCTAACTCTTAGGGTATACTCTCACTCCGGTTGCCTTCGGTAAACGGTCATGAAGCATAGGATGTTTTAGTGGCTATCCTCTATGTCCCAAAAGATCAAAAAATGACCCTTTCGACTGTTGCCTCGAAAAAGATCTTTAGGACTCTAGGATGGTTGCTAAGGTGTCCTAACATTGCTTTTGTGACCGTACGTCCCTTTCGAATGTCCCTTACAACTCCAACGACGGTGTTACCTACTCCTTAATAGTAGGATGGCGTTGTCTAAAGGATATAGAACAAAAACGATCTTTTTCCAAGTAGGTAGATGCTAGTAGGTACTTTCTCAAAACGACAAATCTTTTACACCATACACTTTCAAACAAACCTTTCAAAACAATTTTCAAAACAAATTCGTCACACCCTTGAGGACTGATACAAGGGTTATCACGAAGTAAAAAAAATTTCAAGACAAACACACACAGGCAATTTGAAAAATGAGCAAGTACCTAAGATCCCGTAGATAACTACGGATAGAAAGGGGGCTAACACCTTCCCTTTCTATAATCTACCCCCCGTACTCAGAAATATCTCGAAAAAATGATTTTTCTATTCTTTATCCTTTTCCATGATTAGATGAAATAAAAGTCGATGGCGACTCTTTCTTACCGCGACATTTTGCAAACAAAAAACGTAAAACGCGAACCAGTATTAAACAGTCGGTTCTGCCACCGTATCACAGAACTGGTGACTCTGCTAGGGACTAATAAAGTGCGGTATAACTTAGGATCTAGGTCATTAAAATTGCTTCTCTTGACTGTCTTGATTCTTTACTTTTGAGGGTTTTATTTGGGGTTACTATATATCCTACACCCGGATCTGGGGGCACTCATTAGGTAAACAACAATAGATCGTGGAAACTGTACAGCATAGACCGATATGGTTTAAGCGATGGTTGTGTTAGTGTGGCACTTTGGTTGGTACAAGTATCCTTCATGGGGAAACAAGGAGAATACGGGGTCGCCGCGTGGTGTCGTGAAGCACTAACGGACCTTAGAACCTTAGTTGAACAACTTGGCCATTAGAAAGTAGTGAGATAGCCGGCCTCGGTGTAGATTTGAGAACTGGTTGATACTCGATGCTACACTCATTGAGATCATACTTTCGGGATATTTTGGCTGCAAGAAAAGATTGAGAGCTGAAATAATGCCCGATAAAGGATGGTCAGTGATATTGAGATCCTCTAGAACCCGGTTACTATTTCTAAGACAGGTTTGAAACCAACTAACTTCAAGAGGGTACTACCTTTGACCTCATGCAAGCCTTAAACCTAAGGACTTTGTGTGATTTGATTGTGCTTGATATACCTCTGTTTGCTATACCTGTGTTTTATCATGACATCATGCATCATAACATAACATCCATTCTTATTGCACTAACCATTTCAAGGATTCCCTAGGGCTCATTTTTGCTCTATTTTGTAGGACATGGCATCTGCCCGTAGGAACACTATACAAATCAATCTTGTGAAAGTGTCTCTCTAACTAAAGGATCTGGGATTAAGGGTTCTTGAAGATTCTCATTTCACTAGAAAGCATGGTCAGTTGCTCAATCTGGTCACGGCAAAACATAATAAAGAGTTGTTAAAAGTGTTGTTTCAGTTCTTCGACCCGGTGCACCATTGTTTCACCTTCCCGGATTACCAGCTAGTACCTACTATGGAGGAGTTTTCTCAGTTGTTGGGGGTACCTATTCTGGAACAGTTTCCTTTCAATGGTACGGAAGAACATCCAAAGCCTGAGGAAATTGCTAGAGCTCTGTCTTTACAACGGTCTGACATAGTGGCAAATTGGGAGACTAGAGGGAGTGTCCAAGGAATTCCGGTTAAGTTTCTATTTAGGAAGGTCTATCATTTTTGGGATGCCTTAAATTTACAAGCTTTCGAAGAGGTACTGGAACTTCTCGTTTATGGGACGGTACTTTTCCATAATGTTGTTCAACTCGTAGATGTGAGCACTATCAAAGTTTTCCTGTCTCATAATCAAGTACCTACATTACTCGGGGATATTCTGCACTCTTTGCATACTCGCACTCTAAAGAGAAGGGGAACCCTCCTGCGTTGCACTCCTCTATTGGCTAGGTGGTTTATTTCGCACCTACCCAGGGCTGTTTTGAAGAATGAAAAGGGTTTGAAATGGTCTCGCAGGTTGATGTCCCTTAAGCATTCAGACATTCATTGGTGTTCACGGTTCTCAAAAGATATTACTATCATTGATCGTTGTGCTGAATTCCTTAATGTCCCTCTCTTAGGAATTAGGGGAGGAATCACTTAAAATCCTTGTTTGGCCTTATGTCAGTTTGGTTATGCGAGAAGAGATGGTCCTCATGATGCGACTATCCAAGGAATCGCCTTCAATTATGAGAACAATGTTCAAGGCTATTGTAGAAGGATCATAAAAGCTTAGGGCATGGTACATAAAATTAATAGCAAGATGCTAGGGCACAAGAATTCCATTCCTCTTGAGCCTTATCTCCGATGGGTACGAGCTCGCGCCCAAAGTCTTAGGATGCCTTACCCAGCTGTCCTACCAATTACCGTGGAGTCAGCTACTGAAGGAAACACTACTTCACGTGGTCATCATCCCGACATGCCAACTGATCGTGAAGAATTACAAAATTCTTGGGTTAAACTCAAAGAGGAGCGGGACACGTTTGAAGCTCGGTTCTATGTCAGCGAGAAGAAGGTCCAGGAGCTCACTAGGCTACTTCATGAAGAAAGGAACGTAAATGCCTACATCGCACCAAAGAGGATGCACTCCTGGGAGACTTAGTTTCTTTTTGCTTTCAGTTTTGTTCATTTGTAAGCCTAAAAGGCATTCTTTGTAACAATTTTGATACTTATTAATGCAAATGACGTGTGTTTCTTTTGGTTAAACAAATCTGAGCCTTTAAGAATCCTTGAAATCATTACATACGCATATCATCCATAACATTGCATAAACAGGTACCATTACAGGTTTCTCATCTCCTTCGCTGTTTATTTCAGCAGAAATGTCTTCCAAGCAAAGCATTAAGGACCTACAGGCACAGAACGCCCAATTCTAACAAATGGTCATCAATCTGGCAAAGGGGAAGGAGGATCTGAAAGCCCTCATTCTGAAAGAGAGGAAGAAAAAGAATAAGGATGCCGGTATTCTGAATATGGGCAGAAGGTTTGGAGAGCGGTTGAAGCGACAAGTCGACCTGACCTCTTCATCTAAGGAAGGGGAGAATCAAGAAGAAGAGAAAGACCCCAGTCATGTAGTGTCTGACAATGATACTGACTATAATGATGAGCAATATCCTCCTGCTGAGGATAAATACAAATAGTTGGAAGACCGTCTGAGTGCCATGGAAGTTCAGAGGATACCTGGACTGGATTTTGAAGAATTGGGATTGGTGTCGGGAGTGGTCATCCTGCAGAAGTTCAAGGCTCTAGTTTTTGCCAAGTATGATGGGGTGTCCTACCCAAAGCTCCATCTCCGCTCGTATGTCAGGAAGATTCAGCCCCACACAGCTGATAGAAACATGTGGGTTCACTTCTTTCAAGATAGTCTATCAGGGACTCAACTTGAATGGTTCTACCAGTTAGAGGGAGCAAATATCCGAAACTGGGAAGATCTGGCTGCTGCTTTCTACAAGAAGTATCAATACAATGCTGACCTTGCTCCCACTCGTACTCAACTCCAGAGTATGTCCATTGGTGCAAGTGAAGGTTTTAAAGATTATGCCCAAAAATGGAGAGACCTGGCTGGGAGAGTTTAACCCCCATTGTCTGATATGGAGTTGGTTGATATGTTTCTGGGGATGTTATCTGGTCCATTTTTCAATCATATGATCGGCAACTCATCAGCTGGTTTCACTTTGCTGATCCTAACTGGGTAAAGAGTAAAAGCTGGGATTCAAAGCGGAAAAATACAGAAGGATGCCTCGTCAAGTTCAGTAAAGAAGCCTTTTGCTGGTAAGAAGGAAGCCAGTGTCGTCTACAGCACGAGGGGCCAGAACAGGGCTGAACAATGTCAGAAAGTAAGTGTCGTAATGATACCTAGCCCTGCAGTTGCTCCACAATGCAACAATCAACAAAGGGTGGAAAGACCATAACAGAAGTTTACCCTCATCAACATGACATTGGCTGAAGTTATACCTCATCTGTTGAAATCCAACGTGGCGGCCTTGAAAGAGGCTCCCAAGAATCCAAATACTACGTCTCCACGATATAATCCAAATGCCCAGTGTTCCTATCATTCTGAGAGTCCTGGTCACAATACAAATGACTGTTAGGCTCTGAGAAACAAAATACAAGACTTGATTAAAGCCAAAGAGATAGATTTTGATGCTCCGGAAATGCCAAATGTTATAACTTCTCCCATGCCTAAACCCGGCCGTGGGGTTAATGCTATCGATACTGATTTGTTTATTACCTATGTTGATGAAGTTTCTACTCCTCTCATGATTGTCAAGAAGAATTTTTTGTTGGCCGGTTTATTTTCGGGTTGTGGTGAAGGTTGCCACATGTGTTCGCTTCTACCTTCTGGTTTCTGTTTGCTGAAATTAGGTGTCCAACGCCTGATAGATAGAAAAGAAATTTTGTTTGAGAAAACTATAGTTCCTGTTGTTCCAGTGAAAGACGTTGCCATTATAACCATTTCCGCCAATCCTTCCAAGGTTTCCTCGAGAAGAACTGTTAGGATTACATTTGCTCCAAGAATTTCTCCGCTGATAATCACTGTTCCTGGTCCTGTCCCGTATGTCTCTGATAAAGTTATCCCCTAGCATTATGGTGCCGATGTTTACTATCATGGCATCAAACAAGATCTGAAAGATGAAGCTGATCCTGATATTGATAACATTGTTGGAACCAGTAAAATCATCCGAAGTAGAAGGGTCTTCTCTCCCGAGATTTCCCCTAAGACTGTTAACAAGCCTATTGTCATTACATTTGATGTTCCTGCTAGTACATTAACTATTGTTCCTGTTCTTACTCCAGTCAACGAATCATATAATACTCGCGGAAAAGAAGTTGTAGGTGAGCCAGCCCGGACGGAGGCGCCTAAGAAAATTGTTGTGGAGGCCTCTAAGCAAGAAATAGAGGAAATACTAAAAATCATTAAGAAGAGTGACTACAATGTGGTAGAGCAGTTGGGGTAGACCCCATCGAAGATATCCATGTTGTCTCTACTGTTGTGTTCTGAAGCCCATGTGAAGGCTTTGATTGCGTTTCTCAAGATTGTGCATGTGCCACAAGAGACTTCAGTTGACCAGTTCAAAGATTGTGTGGCCAGCCTGACTGTTGATAATGGGCTGGGTTTTTCAGATGTCGATCTGACTCCGAAAGGAAGAAAGCATAATGATGCTCTGCATGTCTCGATTGAATGCAGGGGCACCACTATGGCTCATGTGCTGGTAGATACTGGGTCTTCACTGAATGCTCTGCCGAAGAAGGAATTAGACCGGTTGGATTGCGAGGGTTTAACTCTAAAGCCTAGTAACATTGTGGTAAGGGCTTTTGACGGATCAAAGAGAATGGTGCACAGAGAAGTAGACATCCCTGTCAAAATAGGTTCTCAGACTTTTGGGCCCACTTTCTACGTGATGGATATCAGGCCGTCGTATTCTTGTTTGTTGGGTCGTCCTTGGATCCATGAGGCTGGGGCAATCACCTCCACACTCCATCAAATGTTGAAGTATCCGGTGAAAGGAAAGATTGTCAAAGTGCGGGGTGAAGAAGAATATATGGTGAGTCACCTCAACTCCTTCCGCTACATAGAGATGGACGGGGAATTCAACGAAACTCCTTTTCAGAATTTTGAAGAGGTCCCTCAGATCTTGGCTTCGACTGAAACTACTAGCAACAAACCTCCTTTGAAGATGGATTCTCTCAAGGATGCCAGGGCAGTGGTTGAAGAAGAAGGGTGTGCGAATTGGGGTCAGCTCCCTAATTTCCCTCATAAAACTGACAAATTTGGTTTGGGCTTTACTACAGGGGCTCAAAGGGTTGTTAGACGCGCTCGGGCTGAAGGAACTCCCCTAAGCATCAGCAATCGTGGGGTTAACGCTATTGAAGACAGTAAAGAGGAATCATACATTGACAGCTGGATCTACCCGACTACCAACGGTGGACCAAGTACCTGGATGGCTAGGGACTTCATACCTGTTTCTTTTATTCCGCAGTAATTGTTTTAAGATTTGTAATAAACAATTTAAAACTTTACGGCCCTGTGCCTTACCCGAGGCACATTGGCTTTTCTTGTGAGGGCTATTATTTGTCATTTCATAATCATTAATAAAAGCATTGGACGTTTCTTGCATACAAATTTTGTGCTCTCTGGTTTTCTTTTCTGTTTTCCACTCTATCAAAACAGTTATTCTCTTACACACACTCACGTATCATAATGCAGATCCATATCCACTCTGGATCCCATTGATAACAGCTCGGCTATTGCTAGTTATGACTTCAAAAATATGATCAACCAAGCCGAGGACGAAGGTGAGGATGATTGTGAGATGCCTGGAGAACTTGCTAGACTATTACAGCAGGAAGAGAGGGCCATACAGCCTCATGAAGAGCCGGTTGAGACAGTGAATTTGGGTACTTAGGAAGACAGAAAAGAGGTTAAAATAGGTGCAAATTTGGAGCTTAGCATCAAACAGAGGTTGATACAGATGTTGCACGACTATGTCGAGATCTTCGCCTGGTCCTATGAAGATATGCTTGGTTTGGACACTGATATTGTGGTATATCGCCTGCCGACTAAAGAAGACTTTCCTCCGATTAAACAGAAGGTCCTTCGTATGCGCCCTGAAATGTCAGAGAAGATCAAGGCAGAGGTCATGAAATAGTTCAACGCAGGATTCTTAGTTGTCACTTCTTACCCACAGTGGGTTGCCAACGTTGTTTCGGTACCTAAGAAAGACGGTAAGGTACGAATGTGTGTTGATTACAGTGATCTGAACAGGGCAAGCCCCAAGGATGACTTCCCACTTCCTCACATTGATGTCCTGGTCGACAACACCGTGCAACATAAAATATTCTCCTTCATGGATGGTTTCTCTAGTTACAATCAGATCAAGATGGCTCCTGAAGACATGGAGAAGACAACCTTTGTCACACAGTGGGGCACCTTCTGCTACAAAGTGATGCCTTTTGGGTTGAAGAATGCTGGGGCAACCTATCAGCGCGCCATGGTCACTTTGTTTCACGATATGATTCACCACGAGATCGAAGTGTATGTTGATGACATGATAGCCAGGTCTCATACTGAGGAAGAGCATCTTGATCATCTCCAAAAATTGTTTGACAGATTGAAAACATATAAGCTGAGGTTGAATCCGAACAAGTGTACCTTCGGGGTAAGGTCTGGTAAGCTTCTGGGTTTTTTCGTCAGTGACAAGGGTATTCAGGTAGACCCTACGAAGGTAAAGGCCATACAAGAGATGTCGGTTCCCCGTACAGAGAAGGAGGTTAGAGGTTTCTTGGGACGTCTGAATTACATCGCCAGGTTCATTTCACATTTAACTGCTACTTGTGAGCCAATCTTGAAGCTTCTGAAGAAAGATCAAGTGGTAAAGTGGAATGATAAATTCCAGACCGCTTTCGAAAGAATCAAGGAATACCTTCAAGAACCACCCATTATGATGCCTCCAGTTGAAGGAAGACCTTTGATATTATACTTGACAATGCTAGACAATTCAATGGGATGCGTGCTGGGGCAGCATGATAAGTCTGGCCGAAAAGAGCACGCCATTTACTACCTTAGAAAAAAGTTTACCGACTGTGAGACTCGATACTTATTGCTCGCGAAAACTTGATGCGCTTTGGCATGGGCTGCTCGCCGGCTGAGACAGTATATGCTGACTCACACTACTTTGTTGATATCAAAGATGGATCCGATCAAATATATTTTCAAGAAGCCCGCTCTCTCCGGAAGGATAAAAAGGTGGAAAATGATCTTAACTGAGTACGACATACAATATACAACCCAAGTGTATTGGCTGATCATTTGGCTCATCAGGCCGTGGATGATTACCAGTCCATGAATTTTGAGTTCCCGGATGAGAATATCATGTTGGTGACTAATTACGAAGAACCTGGACTAGATGAAGAACCTGAGGAAGGATCCCGATGGTCTATATATTTTGATGGAGCCTCAAACTCACTAGGTAACAACATTGGCGCTGTAATTATATCTCTTGAGGGCTGTCATACTCCGTTCACCGCCCGATTATGTTTGAACTGCACCAATAACATGGCGGAGTATGAAGCGTGTATCATGGGACTTCGAGCTGCTATCGACCTGAGGATTAAGTTTTTAAGTGTATTCGGGGATTCCGCCCTGGTGATTAGTCAGATCAAAGGCGAGTGGGATACGAAGCACCCGAATCTCATTCCTTACAGAGAGTATGTACTGACATTGCTCCCACACTTTAAGGAGGTAATCTTCAGACATTTCCCACGAGAGGAGAACCAGTTGGCGGACGCGCTAGCTACCATGTCTTCTATGTTCAAGGTTAGGTGGGATAATGAAGCTCCCTAGATTACCATTGAGAGGTTGGATGAACCATTACACTGCTGTGAGATTGATACCGAAGAAGTGGCAGACAAACCCTGGTTTCACGAAGTCAAAAGGTATCTCAAGGCCCAGGAATATCCCGAAGGGGCATCTCTCAATGATAAGAAGTTCCTGAGGAGGTTCGCTGCAAAGTTCTTCCTCATTAATGGGATCCTCTATAAACACAACCATGACTCCACACTACTACGGTGTGTAGACAAGAGCAAAGCAGGGAGGATCATGACAAATCTACATGAAGGAACTTTCGGAATCCATTCTAGTGGACACACCATGGCTAAGAAAATCCTACAGGCAGGATATTACTGGTCCACTATGGAAGTTGATTGTTATCATCACTCTCGAACCTTTCATAAGTGCCAAATATACGTTGATAAGGTGCATGTGCCCCCGGTCCCCTTAAACGTCTTGACAGCTCCGTGGCCCTTTGCGATGTGGGGTATTGACATGGTCGGAGAAATCATACCTATTGCGTCTAACGGGCATCGTTTCATCTTAGTGGCTATTAATTACTTTACAAAGTGGGTTGAGGAAGCTTTCTTTGCTATAGTAACCAAGAATGTCGTAGCGCAGTTTATCCGACACAACCTGATCTGTCGATATGGTGTACCAGAGAGGATTATTACTGACAATGGTACAAATCTCAACAATACAATGATCACCGAACTCTGTAAACAGTTTAAGATACAGCATCATAACTCTTCTCCCTATCGGCCGAAGATGAATGGGGTTGTTGAAGCTGCTAACAAGAACATCAAGAAGATTATACAGAAGATGACGGTGACATATAAAGACTAGCATGAAATGTTAACATTCGCTCTTCATGGGTACCGTACCTCAGCACGAATGTTGACAGGGGCAACACCCTACTCCCTGGTATATGGCATGGAGGAAGTCCTACCCATAGAAGTGCATATACCTTCTCTCAGGATTATGAAGGATGCAGGTTTGAATGAAGACGACTGGATCCAAACACGGCTTAATCAGTTAAATCTAATCGATGAAAAAAGACTTACTGCTATCTCCCATGGTCAGACGTATCAAAAGCGAATGATCAAGGCTTTTAACAAGAAAGTCAGGCGTCAAGAATATCAAGTCAGGGATCTGGTGATCAAACGCATCATACTGCCGCAAGGTGATCCCAGGGGAAAATGGACTCCCACGTATGAATGACCACTTGTGGTTAAGAACATTTTCTCTGGAGGAGCCATGATTATAACCAACATGAATGGTGATGACCTTCCTCACCCTATCAATGGAGACATAGTGAAAAGATACTATGCATAATTAAAGACCCGCTAGGTTGACTGGCCTAGGCAAAAATAAGGGCTTCCCGGCGAACCAAAAGGGTTTGGGAAAAAGTAAGGGATGAAAATGAAAAAATCTTTACACCCGGCAAGTCGAAAACCCGGAAGGGAGGCTTGAGAAAAAAAAGGGTATCCCGGTGGATTGAAAACCCGAAAGGGCGACCCATGCAAAAGTTGGGGATTAAAGCGTATCACTATGTCTCATTGGATCATCTTACGACCAGACTTCGATATCAGCTATCAAGCTCAGACGGCGCCAATCAATCTGATCAACCTTCGGCCAAGTAGCAAAGTGATGAGACGCTTGAAGATATAAAGGCAATAGCAGAGTTGGAACCAAATGGGGTTGTTTCACATAGCTGTTTTTCTTTCTTTTACATAAATTGTAATTTCTTTCAGCGGCGTTCTCTTACTAGAACATAGGCCTCTTTGTACAAAACGCCTATTAGAGGCCGACTTTAAAATCAATACAAATCATTTTCACAAGAAACTTTAATCTGTTTTTCTTTTTCTGTTTTGTTTTGCAAGAACGTCCAATGATTTATTTTTGATATATGCATTTGAAAATGATTGCTGCTCATAAATATTTGCATAAGAAACAAAAGGGAATTACTCATAATTCCATAAACAAGGAAAATAAGAAGTACCGAACCCTACAGTCACTTTGTCCCGCAGGCATCGGGATAGAGTCATGCTTGGGAAAATAATTATTGGTATACGCACTCCCCACAGGGTAAAAGTATCCAAAGGCATTAATGTCAACTTTCCAGAAACATGACATAACTATCCACAACCGAGGTTCGTAATCGCAGGTGAGTTAACAAATTTCACTCCCCAAGCGGAGTCTATTTCTACAGATGCAGAAGCTCAATCTCTAACAGAGCTCATCACTTCCAGTAACGGAATTTCATCCCCAGCTGAGTTTATTCCTCCAGATCAGCAGGTCTACCAACAGAGTATCTCTTCCCCCAAGGTTTGGTCCCCGCAGAGTTTATTCTCAAGCATCTTCTTCCCGACGGAATATTTACAACTCTCCAGCAACAGTCAGAGATTTATTTTCCCATCCGCAAGCATACCCTGACATCATTTCATGAATATACATCATGATATACGGATACATATCATATACAGCATAATCTCATTTATTTTGAGAACATCATCTCGCCCTGCATTTCATGCATCGCATATAACTAACCTTGATATTTTTCAGGAAAAGACAGTTAGCTTCAACAAATCCAGCAGTTATACAAATCACATCTACAGACAACTAATGGAAACTCAGTTCCCGAAATCAAACGGGTCAACTAATCTACATTATCATATCAAGGTAACCTTACCTCGGTTCCTCCTGAAGTTTTACACAAAATTATAACCTTACCCCGGTTCATTCTGAAGTTTTACACGAACTTATCACAAAGTAACCTTACCCAGGTTCCTTTTGAAGTTTTACACGAACTTATCACGAAGTAACCCTACTATCCGGTTTCCTTCTCACAGCCCTACTATCCAGGCTTTCATATTGAAGTAACCCTACCATCCAGGTTCCTTCTCACAGCCCTACTATCCAGGCTTTCATATCGAAGTAACCCTACCATCCAGGTTCCTTCTCAGCAGCCCTACTATCCAGGCTTTCATATCGAAGTAACCCTACTATCCAGGTTCCTTCTCACATCCCTACTATCCAGGATTTCATACCAAAGTAACCCTACCATCCAGGTTCCTTCTCACAGCCCTACTATTCAGGCTTTCATATCGAAGTAACCCTACTATCCAGGTTCCTTCTCACATCCCTATTATCCAGGATTCCATATCGAAGTAACCCTACTATCCAGGTTCCTTCTCAGCAGCCCTACTATCCAGGCTTTCATATCGAAGTAACCCTACTATCCAGGTTCCTTCTCACAGCCCTATTACCCAGGCTTTCATATCAAAGTAACCCTACTATCCAGGTTCCTTTTCATAACCTTACTATCCAGGTTCCCTTTCTCTTATCCCCAAGCAGTGGTCCAACATTGTAGGACTGAGACCCGATCAGACATGATTGGTGTTGCATTTCCCCAGTAAATCGTGGTGCAGCATATACTCCGACCAGATATGCAGTACACTTCCGCTTCCTCAAGCCGGAGTTATTCCCCAGTATAGTAACGGACAACTGAAGTTCCTAAAATGCTATTTCTCCCAAGATAGGAAATCAACATCCCCTAGATGGCATCTTTAAGCCCATCTCCTGCAATTCTCCGTCGCATCCAAGATGGAATCTTTAAGCCCATCTCCGACAATCTTCAATCCTCGACCTCCAAATGGCATATGTAAGCCCATTCCCGATATCACAAATCAAGCGCCACTTCATGCGAGTGCAAATTTCTGGGCACACTAGTGTTCAATCATCTTCCACCTTCAGATCACGAAAGGCAGAGCAGCCAATATACGTCCTCGAGTTTAAGAAGATTGAATAGGGGAAGCTGTTGTACCCCAAATTTTTCCCTCTCATTTTACTCAATACATGTCAATTGAGGTCCCCAAGTTGCTCAAGGATGTCCAAGAGTTGACTGGACCAACTCTCTCCTAAGGCAGTATACCTCAAATTAGGGTTTCATTTTTCATCAAGATGCTTGAGTACAAAGGATCCCAAATGCTCACCATTATCCTAATATGTTCCCAAGATCACCCATGCCATGTTTCAAGCCTTGCATAAGAAGTTTGCTCAGCCAACTGCTCAGATGCTTGAGAATTGACTATACTAGGTCTAAAGTCAATTGTGGCCCACATACAGTCAAAATTCAAGATTTTTGGTCAACATCATCATTTTGAAGTGTTATCCATCATTTAATCAAGGGTTGATCATGATTCCTCAAGGAATGCTCCAAATTCATCAAAACCCAAAAGTTGTTAAATTAGGGTTTCTCATGAAAAGTCAACCCAACTTTGACCAAGCATAACTTCCACATGCTTTATCAGAAATTTTCCATCCCAAGATCATTTTGAAGAGGATAAAATTTCCTATAACTCATATTCATATCACAGGTTCAAAATATGCACTCATAAAAAGATATGAATTTTGACATTATAGGTCCTTTTGAAAAGTCGACAAAAAACACCTTTTGGGTCAAAGCTTCATACATGAACATGGAAGACTCAATTGAGATGAGACAAAAAGGGTTGCTTAGGGGACATCCCAAGCTTTCTAAAAAGTCCAAGAACATCCTCCTAGGGTCAAAATTGAGAGATATATGCCTTGTCAAAGTTGACCTTTTTTGCAAAATTGTCAAAAGTCAACATTGATCAAATTTGCGTTTTTTCCAAAGGGGTCCATGTTTTCTTGCTTGAAACATGTTTCTAATAGGACCCACGACCCCTGAGCTTTTCCACCTATTTTTTATATTAATTTTATCATTTATTTTGATTTTTTATTCAATTAAATCAAAATAAATCAAATTAAATGGCAAAAAAATGAAAACAAATCAAATCTTGAGATTTTTATGCATATTCTGAGTCCATGTATAGCTAGTATGCCAGCCAAGTCGTGCAATGTTCATTAGGGTTGAAAAAGATTGGATTAGAGCAAGTTTTGGAAAGAAATCATACATGAAGCAAATCAAATCGAATTTTCATAATTCTCAAAGATTTGATACAAATTTGTTGACCTAATTCAGTCTACTATAAGGGCATAAGAATTCCAGATCAAAGAAAAGAGGATTAGAGGCGTGAAACAGCAAGAAGAAAACTAAAAAATTTGGACAAAAGTGGGAGATCAAAATCCATCATAGATCCATCCTCAAGGAGTTTCAAGGCTATCTATATGTTCCTGGATATCTCAGGAAGCTTCTCCATTCATTTGCAAGGCCTGAAGCATCCAGAATCGCGCCCATCATCAACCATGGTTTGCACAAAATTTTAATTTTGATTTCTTTGATTTTGGCATCATAAGCATGTTTTTATTATACCATTGTGTTTGTTTTAATGTTTGCAAGCTACTTGTACCCTTTAATTGCATTTATCGCACAGGAATCCATAGTTGCCATTGCTAGGGTTCCTGAGATGTTTTTTGGGCTTTGTTATACATGAACAATTAGGCCAAGTAAATGATACCATGATACTCGTGAGGCCAAGACGAGTTTATTGTTATCATCACAATTGATTTATTATGCTTGTATGGAATTTTTGAAATTTGCAGGGGCTGTAGTGACAGCAATCGTCCGTAGGTAAAAATTCTTCACCTAAGACGACGGTTACAGTGAAGAAGGTGATGTGTGGTAGCCCATGAATGGCTGATTTGAATTTTGCGTGCATTTTCTGAATCCATTGTTTATTTTGCTTATTATACTTTGTTTCTATTATATGAACAAATCACATGGTAGCGCAGCTGGGAAAGCATCACTTGAGGCGAGCATAAGGACCTGGGTTTGATCCCAGGTCCCAACATTTGCTTTCTGTTATTTTTTTTCTCATATGATCAGGTGTACCACATTACCAGATCCAGCACACCTCACCTTCTAAGGATCATTACATGCCCTCTGATCTCATCCTCTGGATCCATCTCCAGCTAGATCCAGCACACCTCACCTTCTGAGGATCATCACACGCCCTCTGATCTCATCCTCTGGATCCATCTCCAACCAGATCCAGCTCACCTCACCTTCTGAGGATCATCACACGCCCTCTGGTCTCATCCTCTGGATCCACCTCCATCCAGATCCTGCACACCTCGTCTTCTGAGGATCATCACGCGCCCTCTGATCTCATCCTCTGGATCCACCTCCATCCAGATCCAGCACACCTCACCTTTTGAGGATCATCACGCGCCCTCTGATCTCATCCTCTGGATCCATCCCCAGCCAGATCCAACGCCAGCATATACAAGTCCTCCATGAGTCCCCAGAAGATGGTCTCATTGGATCAGGCGCCAGACTCTGGGCCATCCTTCTGGCTTTCAGAAGTTCAGCATACACCCCCCAGATTTGCTAACAGCAGGCCCATTTGGTTATTTCTACTTTTCTTTCTTTAATTTCTTTTCTTTAATTATTTTGTTTTTTTAATCAATACAAAAATTATTTTATTAAATTAACAAATCAAAAAAATCACAAAAAGACTTATTTTCTTAATAAATATTATTTTTCATTAATTTGTTTAATTAATTTAGGGCAACTTTAATTTCTTTCATAATTAAAAGCAATTAGAAATTAGGTTTAATTAATTTGTGATTTAATTGTTTTCTCAAATAAAAATCCACAAAAATTTCTTTCTCTCAATTAGGGCTTTAAGTTATTAATTACCGTCCTCGTATTTAATTTGTTGCGCGCTTGTTAATTATTTTTTCCATTATTTTGTAACTGTTCAGGGTTTGTAATAGTTAAATTAGGATTTTATTTCTTGTTTTAAATCCCCGATTTTTGGTTATATAATTAATCCCCCTCCCTGGAGCCTTGTAATAGCTAGATTTTACTTCCTCGCACTTTTAATTTCCGCAATCTTTAACTGTTAGATGTAAGGCTAATAGGATTGTATGGTAAGAATGCATGAAAAATTAAAATAGATAGAAAACCCTAATGTGCAAAGATAACATTAACTGAAAAAGCACACTTGCACATGCTCACTCTTAGGGTATAATCTCACTCCGGTTGCCTTCGGTAAACGGTCATGAAGCATAGGATGTTTTAGTGGCTATCCTCTATGTCCTAAAAGATCAAAAAATGACCCTTTCGACTGTTGCCTCGAAAAAGATCTTTAGGACTCTAGGATGGTTGCTAAGGTGTCCTAACATTGCTTTTGTGACCGTACGTCCCTTTCGAATGTCCCTTATAACTTCAACGACGGGTCTACCTACTCCTTAATAGTAGGATGGAGTTTTCTAAAGGATATAGAACAAAAAAGATATTTTTTCGGGTAGGCAGATGATAGTAGGTACTTGCTCAAAATGACAAATCTTTTACACCATACACTTTCAAACTAACCTTTCAAAACAACTTCGTCACACCCTTGAGGACTGATACAAGGGTTATCACGAAGTAAAAACATTTTCAAGACAAACACACACAGGCAATTTGAAAAATGAGCAAGTACCTAAGAGCTCGTAGATAACTACGGATAGAAAGGGTGCTAACACATTACCTTTCTATAATCTACCCCCCGTACTCATAAATATCTTGAAAAAAGGATTTTTTCTGTTCTTTTTCCTTTTCCATGATTGGATGAAATAAAAGTTGGTGGCGACTCTTGCTTACCGCGACATTTTGCAAACAAAAAACACAAAACGCAAACCAGTATGAAACAGTCGGTTCTGCCACCGTATCACAGAACTGGAGACTCTGCTGGGGACTAATAAAGTGGGGTATAACTTAGGATCTAGGTCATTAAAATTGCTTCTCTTGACTGTCTTGATTGCTTTACTTTTGAGGGTTTTGTTTGGGGTTATTATAGATCCTACACCCGGATCATGGGGCACTCATTAGGTAAACAGCAATAGATCGTGGAGACTGTACGGTGTATACCGATATGGTTTAAGTGATGGCTGTGTTAGTGTGGCACTTTGGTTGGTACTAGTATCCTTCGTGGGGAAACGAGGAGAATATGGGGCCGCCGCATGGTGTCGTGAAGCACTAATAGACCTTATAACCTTAGTTGAACAACTTGGCTATTAGAAAGTAGTGAGATAGTCAGCCTTGTTGTAGAGCTGAGAACTGGTTGATACTCGATGCTACACTCATTGAGATCATACTTTCGGGATATTTGGCTGCAAGAAAAGATTGAGAGTTGAAACAATACCCGATAAAGGATGGTCAGTGATATTGTTATCCTCTAGAACCCGGTTACTATTTCTAAGACAGGTTTAAAACTAAATAACTTCAAGAGGGTACTACCTTTGACCTCATGCAAGCCTTAAACCTAAGGACTTTGTGTGATTTGATTGTTCTTTCTATACTTGTGTTTGCATGACCTGTGTTTTATCATGACATCATGCATCATAACATATCATCCATTCTTATTGCACTAACCATTTCAAGGATTCCCTAGGGCTCATTTTTGCTCTATTTTGTAGGACATGGCATCTGCCCGTAGGAACACTATACAAATCAATCTTGTGAAAGTGTCTCTCCAACTAAAGGATCTGGCATTAAGGGTTCTTGAAGATTCTCATTTCACTATAAAGCATGGTCAGATGCTTAATCTGGTCACTGCAAAACCTGATGATGAGTTGTTAAAAGTGTTGTTTCAGTTCTTCGACCCGGTGCACCATTGTTTCACCTTCCCGGGATACCAGCTAGTACCTACTATGGAGGAGTTTCCTCAGCTGTTAGGGGTACCTATTCTGGAACAGTTGCCTTTCAATGGTACGGAAGAACATCCAAAGCCTGAGGAAATTGCTAGAGCTTTGTCTTTACAACGGTCTAACATAGTGGTAAATTGGGAGCCTAGAGGGAGTGTCCAAGGAATTCCGGTTAAGTTTCTATTTGAGAAGGCCTATCATTTTTGGGATGCCTTAGATTTACAAGATTTTGAAGAGGTACTGGCACTTCTCATTTATGGGACGGTACTTTTCCCTAATGTTGTTCAACTCGTAGATGTGAGCACTATCAAAGTTTTCCTGTCTCATAATCCAGTACCTACATTACTCGGGGATATTATGCACTCTCTGCATACTCTCACTCTAAAGAGAAGGGGAACCCTCCTGTATTGCACGCCTCTATTGGCTAGGTGGTTTATTTCACACCTACCCAGGGCTGTTTTGAAGAATGAACAGGGTTTGAAATGGTCTCGCATGCTGATGTCCCTTAAGCATTCAGACATTCATTGGTGTTCACGGTTCTCGGAAGATATTACCATCATTGATCGTTGTGGTGAATTCTTTAATGTCCCTCTCTTAGGCATTAGGGGAGGAATCACTTACAATCCTTGTTTGGCCTTACGTCGGTTTGGTTATGCGAGAGGAGATGGTCCTCATGATGCGACTATCCAAGGAATCACCTTCAATTATGAGAACGACGTTCAAGGCTATCGTAGAAGGTTCATAAAAGCTTGGGGCATGGTACATAAAATTAATAGCAAGATTCTATGGAATAAGAATTCCATTCCTCTTAAGCCTTATCTCCGATGGGTACGAACTCGCGCCCAAAGTCTTAGGATGCCTTACCCAGTTGTCCTACCAATAATCATGGAGTCAGCTACTGAAGGAAACACTACTTCATGTGGCCATCATCCCGACATGCCAACTGATCATGAAGAATTACAGAAATCTTGGGTTCAACTCAAAGAGGAGTGGGACGCGTTTGAAGCTCGGTTCTATGTCAGTGAGAAGAAGGTCCAGGAGCTCACTAGGCTACTTCATGAAGAAAGGAACGTAAATGCCTACATCACGACAAAGAGGATGCGCTCCTGGGAGACTTAAATTCTTTTTGCTTTTAGTTTTGTTAATTTGTTAGACTAAAAGGAATTATTTGTAAAAATTTTGATACTTATTAATGCAAATGACGTGTGTTTCTTTTGGTTAAACAAATCTGAGCCTTTAAGAATCCTTGAAATCATTACATATGAATATCATCCATAACATTGCATAAACAGGTACCATTACAGGTTTCTCATCTCCTTCGCTGTTTATTTTAACAGAAATGTATTCAGAACAAAGCATTAAGGACCTGCAGGCACAGAACACCCAGTTCCAACAAATGTTCATCAGTCTGGCAAAGGGGCAGGAGGATCTGAAAGCCCTCATTCTGAAAGAGAGGAAGAAAAAGAATAAGGCTGTCAGTATTCTGAATATGGGCAGAAGGTTTGGAGAGTGGTTGAAGCGACAAGTCGACCTGACCTCTTCATCTAAGGAAGGGGAGAATCAAGAAGAAGAGAAAGACCTCAGTCCTTCAGTGTCTGAAAATGATACTGACTATAATGATGAGCAATATCCTCCTGCTGAGGATAGATACAAATAGTTGGAAGACCGTCTGAGTGCCATGGAAGTTCAGAGGATACCTGGACTAGATTTCGAAGAATTAGGATTGGTGTCGGGAGTGGTCATCCCGCAGAAGTTCAAGGCTCCAGTTTTTGCCAAGTATGATGGGGTGTCCTACCCAAAGCTCCATCTCCGCTCGTATGTTAGGAAGATTCATCCCCACACAGCTGATAGAAATCTGTGGGTTCACTTCTTTCAAGATAGTCTGTCAGGGACTCAACTTGAATGGTTCTACCAGTTAGAGGGAGCAAATATCTGAAACTGGGAAGATCTGGCTGCTGCTTTCTATAAGTAGTATCAATACAATACCGACCTTGCTCCCACTCGTACTCAACTCCATAGTATGTCCATGGGTACAAGTGAAGGTTTTAAAGATTATGCCCAAAAATGGAGAGACTTGGCTGGGAGAGTTCAACCCCCATTGTCTGATAGGGAGTTGGTTGATATGTTTCTGGGGATGCTATCTGGTCCATTTTTTAATCATCTAATCGGCAACTCATCAGCTGGTTTCACTGAGCTGATCCTAACTGGGGAAAGAGTAAAAGCTGGGATTCAAAGTGGAAAAATATAGAAGGATGCCTCCTCAAGTTCAGTAAAGAAGCCTTTTGCTGGTAAGAAGGAAGCCAGTGTCGTCTACAGCCCGAGGGGCCAGAACAGGGTTGAACAGCGTCAGACAGTAAGTGTCGTAATGATACCTAGACCTGCAGTTACTCCATAATGCAACAATCAACAAAGGGTGGAAATACCACAACGGAAGTTTACCCTTATCAACATGACATAGGCTGAATTTCTACCTCTTCTGTTGAAATCCAACTTGGCAACCTTGAGAGAGGCTCCCAAGAATCCATATACTACGTCTCCCCGATATAATTCGAATGCCCGGTGTGCCTGTCATTCTGAGAGTCCTGGTCACGACACAAATGACTGTTGGGCTCTGAGAAACAAAATACAAGACTTGATTGAAGCCAAAGAGATAGATTTTGATGCTCCAGAAAATCCAAATGTCATAACTGCTCCCATGCCTAAACACGGTCATGGGGTTAATGCTATCGATACTGATTTGTTTGTTATCTCTGTTGATGAAGTTTTTACTCCTCTCATGACTGTCAAGAAGAATTTGTTGTTGGCCGGTTTATTTTCGGGTTATGGTGAAGGTTGCCACATGTGTTCGCTTCTACCTTCTGGTTTTTGTTTGCTGAAATTAGGTGTCCAATGCCTGATAGATATCAAAGAAATTCTGTTTGAGAAAACTATAGTTCCTGTTGTTCCAGTTAAAGACGTTGCCATTATAACCATTTCCGCCAATCCTTAAAAGGTTTCCTCGAGAAGACCTGTTAGGATTACACCTGCTCCAAGAATTTCTCCGCTGATAATCACTGTTCCTGGTCCTGTCCCGTATGTCTCCGATAAAGCTGTCCCCTGGCATTATGGTGCCGATGTGTACTATCATGGCATCAAACAAGATCTGAAAGATGAAGCTGATCCTGATATTGATAACATTGTTGGAACCAGTAAAATCACCCGAAGTGGAAGGGTCTTCTCTCCCGAGATTTCCCCTAAGACTGTTAACAAGCCTATTGTCATTACATCTGATGTTCCTGCTAGTACATCAACTACTGTTCCTGTTCTTACTCCAGTCGATGAATCATCTAATACCCGCAGAAAAGAAGTTGTAGGTGAGCCTACCCGGACGGAGGCGCCTAAGAAAATTGTTGTGGAGGCCTCTAAGCAAGAAATAGAGGAAATACTAAAAATCATTTAGAAGAGCGACTACAATGTGGTCGAGCAGCTGGGGAAGACCCCATCAAAGATATCCATGTTGTCTCTACTGTTGTGTTCTGAAGCCCATGCGAAGGCTTTGATTGCGTTTCTCAAGACTGCACATGTGCCGCAAGAGACTTCAGCTGATCAGTTCAAAGATTGTGTGGCCAGCCTGATTGCTGATAATGGGCTGGGTTTTTCAGATGCCGATCTGACTCTGAAAAGAAGAAAGCATAATGATGCTCTGCATGTCTCGATTGAATGCAGGGGCACCACTATGGCTCATGTGCTGGTAAATATTGAGTCTTCACTGAATGTTATGCCGAAGAAGGCATTAAACCGGTTGGATTGCGAGGGTTTAACTCTAAAGCCTAGTAACATTATGGTAAGGGATTTTGACGGATCAAAGAGAATGGTGCACAAAGAAGTAGACATCCCTGTCAAAATAGGTTCTTAGACTTTTGGGTCCTCTTTCTATGTGATGGATATCAGGCCATCCTATTCTTGTTTGTTGGGTCGCCCTTGGATCCGTGAGGCTGGGGCAGTCACCTCCACACTCCATCAAATGCTAAAGTATCTGGTGAAAGGAAAGATTGCCACAGTGCAGGGTGAAGAAGAATATATGGTGAGTCACCTCAACTCCTTCCGCTATGTAGAGATGGACGGGGAATTCATCGAAACTCCTTTTCAGAATTTTGAAGAGGTCCCTCAGATCTTGGCTTCGACTGAAACTCCTAGCAACAAACCTCCTTTGAAGATGGCTTCTCTCAAGGACGCCAGGGAAGTGGTTGAAGAAGGTGGGTGTGCAAATTGGGGTCAGCTCCCTAATTTCCCTCATAAAACTAACAAATTTGGTTTGGGCTTTACTATAGGGGCTCAAAGGGCTCTTAGACGCGCTCGGGCTGGAGGACCTCCCCTACGCATCAGCAATCGTGGGGTTAACACCATTGAAGACAGTGAAGAGGAATCAGACATTGACAGTTGGATCTACCCGACTACCAACAGTGGACCAAGTAACTGGACGGTTAGGGACTTCATACATGTTTCTTTTATTCCGCAGTAATTGTTTTAAGATTTGTAATAAACAATTTAAAACTTTACGGCCCTGTGCCTTGCCCGAGGCACATTGGATTTGCTTGTGAGGGCTATTATTTGTCATTTCATAATCATAAATAAAGCATTGGACATTTCTTGCATACAAATTTTGTGCTCTCTATTTTTATTTTCTGTTTTCCACTCTATCAAAACAGCTATTCTCTTACACACACTCACGTATCATAATGCAGATCCATATCCACTCTGGATCCCATTGATAACAGCTCTGCTATTGCTAGTTATGACTTGAAAAATACGATCAACCAAGCCGAGGATGAAGGTGAGGATGATTGTGAGGTTCCTGGAGAACTTGCTAGACTATTACAGCAGGAAGAGAGGGCCATACAGCCTCATGAAGAGCCGGTTGAGACAGTGAATTTGGGTACTTAGGAAGACAGAAAAGAGGTTAAAATTGGTGCAAATCTGGATCTTAGCGTCAAGTAGAGGTTGATATAGATGTTGCACGACTATGTCGAGATCTTCGCCTGGTCCTATGAAGATATGCCTGGTTTTGACACTGATATTGTGGTACATCGCCTACCGACTAAAGAAGACTTTCCTCCCGTTAAACAGAAGGTCAGTCGTATGCGCCCTAAAATGTCAGAGAAGATCAAGGCAGAGGTCATGAAACAGTTCAATGCATGATTCTTAGCTGTCACTTCTTACCCATAGTGGGTTGCCAATGTTGTTCCGGTACCTAAGAAAGAGGGTAAGGTACGGATGTGTGTTGATTACAGATATCTGAACAGGGCAAGCCCCAAGGATGACTTCCCACTTCATCACATTGATGTCCTGGTCGATAACACCGCACAGCATAAAATCTTTTCCTTCATGGATGGTTTCTCTGGTTACAATCAGATCAAGATGGCTCCTGGAGACATGGAGAAGACAACCTTTGTCACACAGTAGGGCACCTTCTGCTACAAAGTGATGCCTTTTGGGTTGAAGAATGTTGGGGCAACCTATCAGCGCACCATGGTTGCTTTGTTTCACGATATGATTCACCACGAGATCGAAGTGTATGTTGATGACATGATAGTCAGGTTTCAGACTAAGGAAGAGCATCTTGATCATCTCCAGAAATTGTTTGACAGATTGAAAACATATAAGTTGAGGTTGAATCTGAACAAGTGTACCTTCGGGGTAAGGTCTGGTAAGCTTCTGGGTTTTGTCGTCACTGACAAGGGTATTCAGGTAGAACCTGCGAAGGTAAAGGCCATACAAGAGATGTCGGTTCCCCGTACAGAGAAGGAGGTTAGAGGTTTCTTGGGACGTCTGAATTACATCGCCAGGTTCATTTCACATAGGACTGCTACTTGTGAGCCAATCTTCAAGCTTATGAAGAAAGATCAAGTGGTAAAATGGAATGATGAATGCCAGACCGCTTTCGAAAGAATCAAGGAATACCTTTAAGAACCACCTATTGTGATTCCTCCAGTTGAAGGAAAACCTTTGATATTATAATTGACAGTGCTAGACAATTCAATGGGGTGCGTGCTGGGGCAGCATGACGAGTCTGGCCGAAAAGAGCACGCCATTTACTACCTTAGCAAAAAGTTTATCGATTGTGAGACCCGATACTCATTGCTCGAGAAAACTGGTTGCGCTTTGGCATGGGCTGCTCGCCGGCTGAGACAATATATGCTGACTCACACTACTTTGTTGATATCAAAGATGGATCCGATCAAATATATTTTCGAGAAGCCCGCTCATTCGGAAGGATAGCAAGGTGGAAAATGATCTTAATTGAGTACGACATACAATATACAACCCAAAAAGCAATAAAGGGAAGTGTATTGGCTTATCATTTGGCTCATCACGCCATGGATGATTACCAGTCCATGAATTTTGAGTTCCTGGATGAGAATATCATGTTGGTGACTGATTATGAAGAACCTGGACTGAATGAAGCACCTGAGGAAGGATCCCGATGGTCTATGTATTTTTATGGAGCTTCAAACGCACTGGGTAACAGCATTGGCGCTGTAATTATATCTCTTGAGGGCTGTCATACTCCATTCACCGCCCGATTATGTTTCAACTGCACCAATAACATGGCGGATTATAAAGCGTGTATCATGGGACTTCGAGCTGCTATCGACCCGAGGATTAAGTTTTTAAGTGTATTCGGGGATTCCACCTTGGTGATTAGTCAGATCAAAGGCGAGTGGGATAGGAAGCACCTGAATCTCATTCCTTACAGAGAGTATGTACTTACATTGCTCCCGCACTTTGAGGAGGTAACCTTCGAACATTTCCCACGAGAGGAGAACCAGTTGGCGGATGCGCTAGCTACCATGTCTTCTATGTCCAAGGTTAGGTGGGATAATGAAGCTCCCTAGATTACCATTGAGAGGTTGGATGAACCAGTACACTGCTGTGAGATCGATACTGAAGAAGTGGCAGACAAACCCTGGTTTCACGAAGTCAAAAGGTATCTCGAGGCTCAGGAATATCCCGAAGGGGAATCTGTCAACAATAAGAAGTTCCTAAGGAGGTTCGCTGCAAAGTTCTTCCTCGGTAATGGGATCCTCTATAAACACAATCATGACTCCACACTACTATAGTGTGTAAACAAGAGCGAAGCAGGGAGGATCATGACAGATCTACATGAAGGAGCTTTCGGAACCCATTCTAGTGGACACACCAGGGCTAAGAAAATCCTACGGGCAGGATATTACTGGTCCACTATGGAAGTCGATTGTTATCAGCACTCTCGAACCTGTCATAAGTGCCAAATCTATGCTGATAAGGTGCATGTGCCCCCGGTCCCCTTAAACATCTTGACAGCTCTGTGGCCCTTTGCCATGTGGGGTATCGACATGATCGGCGAAATCAAACCTACTGCGTTTAACGGGCATCGTTTCATCTTAGTGGCTATTTATTACTTCACGAAGTGGGTTGAGGCGGCTTCCTTTGCTACAGTAACCAAGAATGTCGTAGCGTAGTTTATCCGACACAACCTGATTTGTCGGTATGGTGTACTAGAGAGGATTATTACTGACAATGGTACAAATCTCAACAACACAATGATCACTAAACTCTGTAAACAGTTTAAGATACAACATCATAACTCTTCTCCCTATCGGCCGAAGATGAATGGGGCTGTTGAAGCTGCTAACAAGAACATCAAGAAGATTATACAGAATATGACGGTGACATATAAAGACTGGCATGAGATGTTACCATTCGCTCTTCATGGGTACCGTACCTCAGTACGGACGTCGACAGGGGAAACACCCTACTCCCTGGTATATGGCATGGAGGGAGTCCTACCCATAGAAGTGCAGATACCTTCTCTCGGGATTATGAAGGATGCAGGTTTGAATGAAGACGACTGGATCCAAACCCGGCTTGATCAGTTAAATCTAATCAATGAAAAAAGACTTACTGCTATGTGCCATGGTCAGACGTATCAAAAGTGAATGATCAAGGCTTTTAACAAGAAAGTCAGGCGTCAAGAATATCAAGTCGGGGATCTGGTGATCAAACGCATCATACTGCCGCAAGGTGATCCCAGGGGCAAATGGACTCCCACGTACGAAGGGCCATTTGTGGTTAAGAACATTTTCTCGGGAGGAGCCATGATTCTAACCAACATGGATGGTGACGACCTTCATCACCCTGTCAATGCAGACATAGTGAAAAGATAATATGCATAATCAAAGACCCGCTAGGTTGATTGGACTAGGCAAAAATAAGGGCTTCCCAGCGAACCAAAAGGGTTCGGGAAAAAGTAAGGGATGAAAATGAAAAAATCTGTACACCCGGCAAGTCGAAAACCCGAAAGGGAGGCTTGACCAAAAAAGGGTATCCCAGTGGATTGAAAACCCGAAAGGGTAATCCAGGAAAAAGTTAGGGATTAAAGCGTATCGCTATGTCTCATTGGATTATCTTACGACCATACTTCGATATCAGCTATCAAGCTCAGAAGGCGCCAATCTATCTGATCAACCTTCGGCCAAGTAGCAAAGTGATGAAACGCTTGAAGATATAAAGGCAATAGCAGAGTTGGAACCCAATGGGGTTGTTTCACATAGCTGTTTTTCTTTCTTTTACACAAATTGTAATTTCTTGCGGCAGCGTTCTCTTACTAGAACGTCGACCTCTTTGTACAAAACGCCTATTACAGGCCTACTTCAAAATCAATACAAATCATTTTCACAAGAAACTTCAATCTGTTTTTCTTTTTCTGTTTTGTTTTGCAAGAACGTCCAATGATTTATTTTTTATATATGCATTTGAAAATGATTGCTGCTCATAAATATTTGCATAAGAAACAAAAGGCAATTATTCGTAATTCCAGAAACAAGGAAAATAAGAAGTACCAAACCCTATAGTCACTTTGCCCCGCAGGCATCGGGATAGAGTCATGCTTGGGAACATAATTATTGGTATATGCACTCCCCACAGGGTAAAAGTATCCAAAGGCATTGATATCAGCTTTCTAGAAATAGGATATAACTATCCACAGTCGAGGTTCGTAATCGCAGGCATGTCAACAAATTTCACTCCCCAAGCGAAGTCTATTTCTACAGATACAGAAGCTCAATCTCCAACAGAGCTCATCACTTCCAGTAACGGAATTTCATCCCCAACTGAGTTTATTCCTCCAGATCAGCAGGTCTACCAACATAGTATCTCTTCCCCTAAGGTTTGGTCCCCACAGAGTTTATTCTCAAGCATCTTCTTCCCGACGAAATATTTACAACTCTCCAGCAACAGTCAGGGATTTATTTTCCCAAGCGCAAGCATACCCCGATAGCATTTCATGAACATACATCATGACATACGCATACATATAGAAGACACAACCCTAGGGTTTCTCAGATATTCAAGATTGGCTCAGGAATCGATCAGACAGATTTTCTCCTGTGGCAGTAAACCAGCAATTAGGGTTTTTCTTGCAATTCTTAAAAGAAATAAATTCTCAAAGATCCAGTTGGCTTTCACATGTTTTCATGATTTTTCAAGTTTACTGAAAGGTTAATGTTTCTTCTCAAGGCATGTTTGTTTGGGACAAGAGATGGAATCTAAGACTGTCATTTGGGACATTCATGTTTTGTTTGATCCAGGTTAACCAGAGGATTTGCGTCTTCTAAAACATTTTCTTGTTTAGGAAATGGAATAGATAGTGCGTGTTTTGATTAGAATGCAGTTGCAAGATTACATAATTATTGGATCACTTGGAGTTTAAGTTATCAGATGGGAGCATTTTGTTTCAATTATCTTGATTGGGAATATTTAAGAATTAGTTAGGATGCAAAGGGAAGATTACAAGTTATTGTTGATTAAAGATTTCAATGGACACCAGAATATCTCATAAGACTTTCTCCATTTATTTCAAAAGTTGTTACAAAACAATTAATTATTTAAAATACTTTAGGTTTTACAACTTATTGTATTTATAAAAAAAATTAGTACAATTGTTGAATGTTTCTCTCTAAATTACAAAGAAAAGAAAATGAATCTAGGCATAAGGTTGACTGAGCTTCCTTTGCTTCCATGCTTGCCAAAGAGTCTCTTGCTTCCCCTGCTTTGCCACCATCCAGTTGTGCTCACATGAAAACAGAAGACAGAAAAATAGTTAGTACAAAAACTATTTGGGCATAAGCAATAATTTTCAAAAGAAAGAATGGTGTTCATCATTAAAATTCGCAATTTGGAATCAGAAGGCTATTTTTAATTCATCACGTTTTTATTTTTCTATTTGAAAATCACAAGAAGATTATTCTTCTTGGTTCACAAAAAGAAAAATAAGAAATACAAGCAAAGTTGTCCAAACAAGAAATGCAAGCAAACTATCTAAATGAAGCAAGGCTGTCCAAACAAAACAAGTGCAACAAACTTATCCAAACAAACATAATAATACAAACTGGATGCAAGCAAGCTGCACAAGCTAGGCAACAAACAACAAAGCTGTCCAAACAGCATAAACTAGACAGCAGTGCATCATCAAACAAACAGCAGCATGGAAAAAACAAAATGCAAGCAGTACAAGCAACAAATAGCATAAGCTAGAGCAGGCAGCAAGGAAAGTATAGCAGTATAATAACCAAGTCAAACAAGCAAGAGGCTTGTTCAATAGCCATTTCATCATTTTCCATTTATTGCAAACTTTTCAGAAAAAGCAATTGACTCTTAGGGTCATTGAGAGAGAAGAGAGGAAGGAAGTCACCTAGGGATGCACAACCCTGCTGCCTTGATTGTCACAATTGCATAAGAGTTGCTAGAAAACAAAAACTGCAAGAAAAAGAGCATGAGAACAATATGCCAAAGTATTCAAAATTTGGTGTTTTCCCACCATTTTGAATAAGCTGTTCAACCAAAGCAACTAATATAACAGTAGACAAGGCTCAAGCAAAAGAGAGATAGAGAAAATTATCAAACTCAGCAAACCAAAGTCTCCACTGTCAAAAATCCCAAGCCTGATCATCAAGCATCAAAACTGTCAAAACATAACTAAAAGCCAAAACTCCCAACATCCATCCTCAAACAGTCAGAACCACCAAACTAAACTTCAAAACCATCATCAACCCAAAAAAAAACAAAAAAAAAACAGAAAAATATCACAAACTGTAACCTTCAAACTGTCAAAAATCACCAACCATTTTCAAACTCAAAAGTCCAAGAACTGTCAAAAGCATTAAAATTGTAAAACAATTCAAACCAACCTTCAAACTGAAACACAACCTTCAAATCTGTCAAAACCAAACTGTAACAACCAACCTTCAAACTGCCCAACCTCAAAACAAATCTCAAACCAACATACAAATAAAAAAAAATAGAAAAAAACTCATCAAACCTGTTGAAGCGCCAACATCAAAAACATATCCAAAAAAAAACTGTAACAGAATCACCATCTCCAAATCTCAAATACAACATCCAACAATCAAAGGCACAGTAACATCATCCCAGAAAACCATCATCACAAAACCAAATTCCAGAACAAAGTTTCAAACTGATAGAACAACATATCTAATCATAAAATCCAACAACAAACATCATCATCATTCAAAGCAAAGAGGACAGAAAAAAGGTTACCAGAAACACCAGCACTTTCAATCTTCATCTCCTCCCTCGCAAGCTCTCGCCACCAAGGAGAATCATCATCGTATCATCATTCCCTTCTATTTCATAGAAAAGCCCTAAACAGGTATGGCTTCTTCACCCTCCTTACAAACTATTTCCTGCATCTCAAATGAATAGCAAGTAGATTAATAGAAGAGCATGAACAAGACAAAAAAATGATGAAACTGTTAAGCCTTAAACAAAACAGAACTTCACCTTTCAAGAAGCAAAACCATTAGCGCTTGGTTAGGAGATGAGAGAGAGAGAGAGAGAGAGAGAGAGAGAGAGCTCCGACGACAGAAAGCTGGGGAGGGAGGATCGGATAAACAATTTTGAACCCATTAAATAAATCAGAACTTAGGGTTTCCAAAAAAAGGGCGCAAATCATGGTGAAATTAGGAAGAGGTGAGTAACAGTGATCAGAGATGAACAAAATTGGAAGAGAGGGACGAAAGGGACGAACGGCGCCACTGTGGACGAAAGGGGAACCATAAACCCTAATTTGCTTGTTTCCCCTAATCAAACGCGTTAGACAAGTTTAAGAACATTGGGCCTGTATTATTCAAACCCCCTAAAGCCCATGCACGCTTTTGCTAAACCACCCCCCTTATGCCTGTTTTAGTTTCAGCATTAACAACTACTATCTTTTGGGCCTCACCCCAAATCAATTTTCCTAAACCCATTTCTTATTTTTTATTTGTTTTTTATTTTGTTTTGAAAAATGCTAAAGAAAACCAAAATACATTTTTTTATTAAATTAATTTAAGTCTTGAAATTAATATTCTACCATTTTCTTTTTTTATACTTATCTTTATTAATTTTTTACATTTAATAAAAACATCAAAAAAAATTTAATTTAATTTGTTTCCTTTCTTTAAACTTATTTTTATAATTAATAAAAGTACCAAAAAATAATAATAAAGATTTTTAATTTAATCAATTTTTTAGAATAGGTTTTATTTTTCTCTTTTCAAGTAAATACATACATTTCATACTTTGTTGATTTTATTTTCATAAATTGTCATAGCTTTATATTAAATCGCACAAGAATTCGATTTGGTTGTATTGCTTGATATTTGGACATCGCTATTTCATTTGATTCATCCCCATTTGTAAGAATTGTACCCCCATTCCCGAATACTTTTGTAATAGCGTAGAATTTCAATTCCCGCAATTTATTGTTTTCCATATATTGTATAGTAACTAGGCATGTATGGCAAGATTCAAAAATCAATCGCTAGATGACCTAATCCAAGAATAAAATAACTTGAAACCAACACACTTTTTTTCACACGCGCACCTCTAGAGTAACCTCACTCGTTGCCTCGGAAATACAATCATGTCCCTCGAATATGAGATGCTTTAGCAAATGACCCTTCGATAAACAAAGATCGTAGACCCTCGATGACCCTCGATGTTGCCTTCGATTAAAATGATCTCGTCCCTTACAAAATTGCTAAAGTGTCTCACAAGTTGCCTTCAATGATTGTAAATTGACCCGCGCCTGTCCCTTAACATCCAATGGTGGGGCTTCTTACCAAATCAATGGTAAGATAGCACCATTAAAAGGAAGAAGAAAAGAACAACTTAAGACCTTTCGAGTAGATAGATTCGCTCTTAGTTACTCGCTTGCTCACGACAAAACTTTTACACCTACACTCTTATTTCAAAAACACTTTCAAAAGACAAAACGTTTTGTATACGTTCTTATAGAGACGAGAACCATTGCAAAACCTCTTTTTAAAACACGATTCACAAACACATCTTGAACCATTTTTCGAAACAAAACTTTGTATACGTTCTTATAGAGACGAGAACCATTACAAAGAAATTTCCAAAATACTTTCAAAACCCACACCACAAGCACACAATCAAACAAAAGCAAGTGATCTAAACGAGTAACTAAGAGCCCATGGAATACCATGGATGAAAAGGGTGCTAATACCTTCCCTTTTCATAATCTACCCCCCGAACCCGAGAAAATTCTAGAAAGGTCTTTCCTGTGCTTTTTTACCTTTCCTTTTGGATAAAAGAAAAGTCAGTGGCGACTCTTGCTAACCGCACAAGTGCGAACGAAACGCAAAACATCTATTCAGTTCTCCCACCGTATCACAAAACTGGCGACTCTGCTGGGGAGTAATATAAAAGTGGGGTTACCTTAGGGTTTTAGATCAACTTTACATGCTTATCTTGCTTGATTTGTTTGCTTTACACTTTGGTTATATTGTTTGGGTTTGAATCCTCTACCCGGATTTGGGAAACATTCATAGGTAAATAGCAATACATTGTGGAAACTGTGCGGGGTATACCGACATGGTCTAAGCAATAGCTATGTTAGTGTGACATATTTATGGGTACCGGTAGCCTTTGAGTCAATCAAAGAGAATACGGGGCTGCTGAGTGATGTCATGAAGCACTAATGAACTTTTAGAACCTTTACTTGACCAACTTGGCCTTTTAGGATGTAGTGAGATGACCGACTTTGGTGCAGTCCGAAGTTGGTAGATACTCGATACTACACTCATTGAGGGTTGGTTCCTTGCAATATTTCGATCGCCGGTAAGAGGTTGAATTGAAATGATGAACAAGGAAACAATCCAGTGATATTGAGCTCCTTAGAACCCGGTTACTATTTCTAGGAGAGGTTGAGCCAACTAAACTTCAAGAGGGTACTTACCTATGAAACCCCATGCAAGCCTAAACTAGGAACTTGTGTGATTTGCTTGTACATACATACTTGTGCATAACATCATGGACATCATGAAGCATCATGTGCATCCACTAACCATTTAAAGGATTTTTGAAAGTTCATCTTTGTTCCTGTTTTGTAGGTTACGGATTCACTTCGCAGGAAAACTATCCAAGTCAACCTTGTAAGAATTCCTCCACAACTCAAGGAGCTTGCTTCCAGGATTCTTGAGAATTCTCCATTCACCGAGAGGCATGGTCATCTTCTCAACTTAGTAACTTCCAACGCATAGGAAGACATGATGAAAGTTCTTTTCCAGTTCTTTGACCCTTTGCATCACTGCTTCATATTTCTTGACTACCAGCTTGTGCCCACTTTGGAGGAATTTTCTCAACTCTTGAGGATTCCTATTCTCAATCAACTACCCTTCAATGGTACGGAAAGAGATCCAAAGCCAGAAGATGTTGCTCAAGCCCTATACTTGCAACCATCAGATGTCACAACATATTGGGAAACTAGAAGTGGTGTCAAAGGCTTCTTGGCAAAGTTCTTGTTTGAGAAGGCCCAAAGTTGTTGGGATTCCTTAGACTTACAAGCTTTTGAAGAGATTTTAGCTCTTCTCATCTATGGGATGGTCTTGTTCCCAAACCCTAACCAGCTTATAGATGTGAATGCTGTCAAGATTTTCATGTCTCGGAACCCGGTGCCTACATTTCTTGGAGACATCTTACACTCTTTCCACACTCGAACAATGAGGAAAAGAGGTATTCTCATGTGCTACACTCCTCTTCTGGAAAGATGGTTTATTTCTCATCTTCCCCAGTCAGTCTTGAAGAATGAGCAAGGCTTGAGGTGGTCACAACGGTTGATGACTCTTACACATTCAGATATTCATTGGTGTTCTCGGTCCAAAGAGAATGTTATCATCGTCGACCATTGTGGGGAATTCCCTAATGTCCCTCTACTTAGCATTAGGGGAGGCATCACCTACAACCCCTGCTTGGCTATGAGACAGTTTGGCTATGCTCTAAGGGATGGCCCACATGACATGTTGATTCAAGGCTTGGTTTTCGACTTTGACAACGATAATCAAGGACTCCGACAAAGGTTCCATCCCTCTTGAGCCTTACCTCAAGTGGGTACGAACCCACGCCCAAAGTCTCATGATGCCCTGCCCCTGCATTCTCCCAGTGATTATAGAGCCAGTTAAGGAAGGAGAGGTTCCATACACCCTCCTACATCCTGACATGCCAACATCACTCGAAGATCTACAAAGGAGTTGGATACAGATCAAGGGAGAACGCGATACTTTTGAAGCCCAATTCTACACAAGCAAGAAGAAGGTTTTAGAACTCACTCAGTTACTTCACGAAGAGCAGACTCTCAACACCTACATTACACCAAAGAGGATGCACAATGTAATTTTACCTTAGAATTTTGTATTATTATGCCCAAGGGGCATTTATGTACTAACAAATTCTATCTTATTAATATGACGTGTGTTTCTTTTTCGTTTTAAAAACAAATTTGAATTTCTGAATCCTTGAAAGCATTACATGAATACATATCATTCATCATATGCATAAACAGGTCTTCACACCAAGTTTCCTCATCTCTCTGCTGTTTATTTCAGTAAGATGGATATTGAACAAACGGTCAAAGACTTACAAGCTCAGAATTCACAATTTCAACAGCTACTCTTGACCTTGGCTAAGGGGCAGGAGGAGCTCAAGACTCTGCTAGAGAAGGGAAAAGAGAAAAAGAAGAAGAAGCGAGTCGGCGTGGCTACCATGGGCAGAAGGTTTGAAGGACAAGTCAGAAGGGCCTTGGATTTTCCATCAACCTCTGAGGAAGGGGAAGGAAAAGGTAAAGAGACTGCAGTGCCTTCAGATTTTGAGGCTGAAGAAGAAGAGGAAGAGGACTACTCCGAACAACAGTACCCTCTGGCCGATGACAAATAAAAAAATCTGGAAGAGCGTCTAGCTGCTATGGAAGTGCAAAGAGTATCGGGGTTGGATCTTGAGGAGCTAGGGTTGGTTTCTGGAATAGTAATCCCTCTGAAGTTTAAAGTGCCTCTATTTTCTAAGTACGATGGGGTGTCTTGCCCTAAGATGCACCTACAATCTTATGTCAAGAAAATTCAACCACATTCTTCTGACAAAAATTTGTGGGTCCATTTTTTCCAGGACAGTTTGTCAGGAACACAACTGGATTGGTTCTACCAGTTGGAGAGGTCTGGTGTGCATAATTGGGAAGACTTGGCAGCTGCCTTTTATAAGCAGTATCAATACAGCACCGACTTGGAACCAACCCACACTCAGGTATAGAGTATGGCTATGGCTACCAATGAGGGCTTCAAAGACTACGCCCAAAAGTGGAGGGACTTAGCTGGAAGGGTGCAACCACCATTGTTAGAAATAGAGCTAGTAGACATGTTCTTGGGTACCCTGTCAGGTCCTTTCTTCAATCACCTGATTGGAAGTTCGTCTGCTGGGTTCACTGAATTGATTCTAACTGGAGAAAGAGTGGAGGCCGGTATAAAAAGCGGGAAAATTCAAAAAGATGCATCTACTTCTGCTGCCATCAGAAAACCTTTCATTGGAAAGAAGGAAGTGTCAGTTGTCTACTCTCATAGGGGTCAAGGAAGAGTTGAGTGCCGACCAGCGGTGGGGGCCGTTATGATTCAGAAGTCTGCATCAGATCAGCCTAGAAACAATCAGTCGAGGAATGATCAGTCTAGAAACAATCAGCAAAGGGTGGAAAGGCCTGTAAGGCAATTCACCAAGATAAACATGACTCCTGCTCAAGTCCTACCCCATCTTCTGAAGTTGAACCTTGCCATGCTGAAAGAGGCCCCTAAAAACCCTAACACTGCTTCTCCGTATTACCATCCGAACGCCAGGTGCGCTTACCATTCGGAGAGCCCGGGGCACGACACCGACAATTGTTGGGCCCTAAAGAATAAAATTTAGGATTTGATAGATGCTAAAGAAGTTGAATTCGATGCATCTGAAAAACCCAATGTTATCTCTGCTCAAATGCCAAGGCACGGCCACAACGCCCTTGTTGTTGAGGAGGATCTATTTGTTGCTACTGTGGATGATTTGATAACTCCGCTCCCTATAATCAAGTCAAATTTGTTGAAGGCTGGGGTTTTCCCAGGTTGTGAAGAAGATTGTCACCTTTGTTCATCCTCATTAACTCATTATCCATTGTTGAAGATAGGCATCCAACGCCTAATTGATAATCAAGAAATCCTATTTGAGAAGTCTCCTATTTTATCAGCTTCTGTTAACGATGTTTCAATAATAACCATATCTTCCAATCCTTCCAAGGTCCCTAAAAGACCTGTTAGGATTACACCCGCTCCGAAGGCTGCACCTTTGAAGATAACCATGCCCGGGCCAGTCCCGTGCAAGTCCAACAAATCAATACCATGGAACTATGGTGGAGAAATCTACTACCATGGTGTTAAACAGATTGAACAGACTGCCGAGGAAGAGAGTTTTGAAGAAGACAATTCTGATATCAGTAACATTGCTGGAACAAGCAAAGTTACCCGTAGTAGAAGGATCTTTTCTCCAAAGATTTCCCCTCCAAAGGCAATTCTTGGACCCTCAGCTGGTCCTAAGGTTATCTCTACACCGGTAAACATATCTGCCAGTACACCAATCATAGAAGAAGTCACAACCCCCGTGGTTATCCCCTCTGCTGCTACTGATGTTCGAGGGAAATAGATCCAAGAAGAGCCCGTCAGGACGAGGGCTTAGCCATTGATCATCCCTGAAACCTCTCAAAAAGAAATGGAGGAAATTTTGAAAATAATCAAGAAAAGATATTATGATGTGGTGGAACAGCTGGGGAAAACCCCCTCAAAGATCTCCATGTTGGCCCTGTTGCTTTGTTCAGAAGCTCATGCTAAGGCTCTGATAATATTTTTGAAGACGGCCCACGTGCCACAAGAAACCTCCGCTGATCAGTTCCAGGAATGTGTGGCTAGTTTAACAGCAGACAATGGTCTAGGATTCTTCGATGCAGATTTAACTTCGAAAGGGAGAAAACATAATGATGCTTTGCATGTCTCGATGGAATATAGAGGTACAACCCTGGCACATGTACTGGTAGACATTGGTTCGTCTTTAAACGTCTTGCCAAAGAAGGCCTTGGATATGTTGGATTGTGAAGGCCTAACCCTAAAACCCAACAATATAATTGTCAGAGCCTTTGATGGTTTTAAAAGGATGGTTCACAGGGAGGTGGACATTCTGATTAAGGTGGGAACTGAAACCTTCGACTCCACATTTTTTGTGATGGACATCTGTCCTTCTTATTCTTGCCTGTTGGGAAGACCTTGGATCCACCATGCTGGAGCCATCACTTCTACTCTGCATCAAATGCTCAAGTACCCTGTCCAGGGGAAAATCATAAATGTTCATGGCGAAGAGGAATACATGATCAGTCATCTGAATTCATTCTGTTATGTAGAATTGGATGGCAAATTCAGCGAAACTCCTTTCCAGCATTTTGAGGAGGTAGTTCAGGAGATAGCGGCGACCAAGATAGTGTCATCTGCACCCATGATCACCAGACCTCCGCCTCGGATGTCATCTCTCAAGGATGCAAAAGCAGTAGTTGAAGATGGAGGAAGTACAATCTGGGGGAAGCTTCCAGACTTTCCTTTCAAATCAGACAAATTCGGCTTGGCATTCACCTCAATTATTCAGAAGGTCGTGCGTCGCGCCCATGCCGGAGGGCCACCTGTGAAGATCAGTCATCATGGAATCAATGTACTAAAGGACAGTGAAGAAGAGGGCAGCCTGGAAGACTGGATATTCCCTACTGTTGGAGGATGTGATACAGTGGGAAAGAACTAACTGTTTTTTGGAATGCTGGTTTGCGTTTTGCATTTGTTTTTGCAAAATGTCGCGGTAAGCAAGAGTCGCCACCATCTTTTATTTTATCCAACAAGGAAAGGAAAAAAGCACAGAAAAATTCCTTTTTCAAGATGTTTCTCGGGTTCGGGGGGTAGATTATAGAAAGGGAAGGTGTTAGCACCCTTTCTATCAGTGGTTATCCACGGGCTCTTAGGTACTTGCTCAAAGTGTTTTCAAAATTGCTTTTCTTTTGTGTTTGTGGGTTTGAAAAAGTTTTCGTTTTGAAAAGGAGTGTAAGTGTGAAAATTGGTTTTGTTTTGAAAGAGCAAGTACTTAAGAACCATCTACCTACTCGAAAAAGGAATCAATTTGTGCTAATGTCCTTTAGACAATACTATCCCACTATTGATGAGTAGGTAGTACCGTCGTTGGAGTTTGAGGGTCAATTCGATTAAGGGACGTGCGGTCACTAAAGCAATGTTATGACGCCTTAACGGTAACCCTAATGTCTTAGATCATTTTTCCGAGGCAACCGTTTCGAGGCAACTATGATCTTTGGACAAGAGGGAGACCTCTAAAACTTCCTATACTCAATGATCGCGTTACGAAGGCAACAAAGTGAGGTGTACCCTAAGAGTGCGCATGTGCGAGTGTGTTGTTTTCAGTTTATTTTATCTTTGTACATGTTAGTGGTTATCTATGTTGATTTTAGGTTTAAACATTCGATCTTGTCATGCATTCCCTATTATCAAACATCTAACAGTTTATAAGTTGCGGAAATTAAATTGCGGAAATTAAACTAACTATTACAATGCGTCGGGTATTTACATCGCCAAAAGCAACCCTTGAAATTAAAATGCGGAAATTAAATAAAACGGTAAAAATAGTAAAGTCTTATTAAGCTATTACATTCCGGAAACAGATACAATAATAAAATAAAATGGATCGCGTGCGGGAAATAAAATCGAGCGAGTTCTAGGGTTTTGACCCTTTAATTATTCAAGAAAAGATTTTTGGTTATTTTTTTAATTTAAGAAAGAAATTAAACTAGGTTAATTATTAAATTAAATAAATAAATTAATTAATAAAAATATTTTTGGGTTTTGATATTTAAAGAAATTAAAATAAATTTAATCAATGTTAATAAAAACCTAATTGTCTAAGTTAATTTTAATTATTGCAAAATATATTAAAAGTTATTCCTAATTAAAACTAAATTAATTAAACTGATTTTTGCTAATAAAAGAAAATACTGAAATTTGATTTAAAAAAAAAAAGATAAAATATTTTTTTGGTTTTAATTTTATGAAGAAAAAAGTTTGGTTGGTTGATTAATAATAAAAATAATAACAATAAATAATTTAAAGAAATAATAAAAATAGTAAGAGTTTAGGAGGTTTGGGCCTATTTTTGGGGGGTGAGAATGGCAAATTCCATGGCCCATTTGTGTTGGCCTGGCTGACTTTTGTGATTCAGCGCGTGCACTTTGACTAGGCAGCATGGTGGACGTCCCATCTGGACCATCAGATTTGGCCTGGGGCCATCTGTCCATTGATTGAATGAGGGAGCATGATGCATCACGCGCTTGGAATGGCATTGGATCACCTGAAGAAAAATAATAATAATGCATATGAGGGACCTGGGATTCGAACCCAGGTCCTGTTGGATTTTGAACACACGCCTTTGCCACTCAACCATTGTGCTTTAGTTGTCAATATACTGGATAATAATAATAATATGGGAAATCACATAATATGCCAGAATAAAAAAATTAAAACGCGCGAAGTTTGAACCGTCCAACCAGGGGGAGACGCATCATCGTCTTCTTCCTTCAACCCTGTACTTTTTCCTGCGGATTCGTATCCGCAGCTGAATTCGTAGGTTGATCTTAAAATCAATTCTAGGCCATGAAAATGACCCCCAAGACCATGGTTGTGCTCGTCTAGGCTTCCTGAACAAACCTACATCCCTCTTGAGTCTTGATTTTGCCTGTAAAAGAAATGCCCAAAAAAACAAACCATGAACCCTAGATTCGGCTATGGGGTTACAGGCCAGATAAACGCAATTAGCTAATACAGAACGCTTGTAAATTGAACGAGGATTATGAATATGCCCATAATTTTTGCAAAAGATGCAAGAAATAGGAGTTGCGAATTCAAGAGAAGGGCGGTATTTTGAGATGCTTACAGAGCTTTAGAGCGTGTATGGAGATTGGCTTTAGGTTGGTTCTGCTTCAGTGATCCTCTAGCAAGCGATTGGTGTTAAGTTTTGCCTTTGAAAGCGCCTCCAAGCTCAATTTCAGTTTTGCACTTTTTCCACCTTTTTTCAAGTTTGGTTCTTGATGTTCTTGCAGCCTCTAGCCCTCAAATTCGTGTGCCTTGGATTGTATATGTATGCTGCAATGTATTAGGTCAACAAATTGATCTTGAATCTTTCCACATCAATGCCTTGAGATTGGATTTGATCCACCATTGATAACTTGCCTAATTTGCCAAAAATCCAATCTTTTTGCACATGGAATGCTTGATACGAGTTTGATCAAGATATTGATGATGATTAGGTCCTGAAAATAGAAAAATATCTCATGTAATCAAGTTTTGGGATTTTATCTGATTTAAATTGATTTAAAATGAAATAATTTAATAAAAAATCAAATAAAATAATAAAATTGATAAATGGACACAAGGCTGAATCTAGGACACGTGTGGAATGTGGCAAGTCCAAATCAAGTGGAAAAGAATGGGCCCCTTTGACAAAATTTGAAGTTTTGGGGATAGTTGACTTTTGGCAATTTTGCAAAAATGCCCAACTTCAACAATGCATAACTTCTTCAATTTTGAACTTTTAGAGGTGTTTTTGGACTTTTTAGAAAGCTTGAGATGTACTCTAACCAAACCTTTTGGTCTCCTCTCAATTTGATATTCCATGCTCAAGTTATAAGCTTTGGAAAAAAAGGTGTTTTTGTTGACTTTCAAAAATGACCTATAATGTCCAAATTTATAACTTCTTGTGAGTGAATTTTCTGATCTTGGGGTATGAAGATGGATTGTAGGAAATTGAATCCGCTTCAAAATGAGCTTTGGATGGGTCATTTCTCATAAAGTATGAGAAAGTTATGCTTGGTCAAAGTTGAGTTGACTTTTCCTACAAAACCCTAATTTAGCAACTTTTGAGTCTTGATGAATTTTGAGCAATCATTGATGAATCATGATCAACCCTTTCCAAAATGATGAAATATCATTCAAAATGAGAATTTTGACAAAAAATCTTGAAGTTTGACTGTTTATAGGTCAGAGTTGACTTTTGCCCTAACATAGTCGATTTTTGGACCCTTTGAGCAATTGACTGAGCAAACTTCCTCTGCAAGGCTTGAAATTTGGCATGGATGATCTTGAGATCATATTAGGACATTGGGGAGCACTTGAGGTCATTTGGATTCAAGGATCTTGATGCAACATAAAACCCTAATTTGAGGTTGACTGCCTTAAGAGATAGCTTGATTGTCCAACTCTTGAGCAATCTTGAGCCACTTGGAGATTTTTCTTGCAATGTTTTGAGAAATATGAGAGGGAAAATTTTGGGGTGCAACATCTGCCCCTGTTCAATCTTCTAAAACCTGAGGAGGTAGATTGACTTTCAGGCCTTTCGTGATCTGAAGGTGGAATATGATTGAACACTAGAGTGCCCAGAAATTTACACTCGCATGAAGTGATATCGGTCTTGTGATGTCGGGAATGGGCTTACAGATGCCATTTGGAGACTGTTGATAGGTGGTCTAAACTTGGACTGGAATAGGAATCAGGGAGATCTTATCGTCGATCTAACTGCACCATAGAAGGTCTTGGATCAACTTTGACTGGATAAGAATCAGAAAAATCTTAGGATCGATTTAACTGAACCATACGAAAGTCTTGGAATATCTTCAACTGGAATACGAATTAGGGAGATCTTATCGTTGATCTGACTGAACCAGAGAAGGTCTTGGATTAACTTTGACTGGATAAGAATCATAAAAATCTTAGGATCGATTTAACTGAACCAGACAAAAGTTTTGGAATGTCTTCAACTGGAATACGAATCAGGGAGATCTTAGGGTTGATCTGACTGAACCAGAGAAGGTCTCGAATTATCTTTGACTGGATCGGAATTAGAAAAATCTTAGGATCGATTTAACTGAACCAGACAAAAGTCTTGGAATATCTTCAACTGGAATACGAATCAGGGAGATCTTATTGTCGATCTAATTGAACCAAATAAGGTCTTGGATTAACTTTAACTGGATAAGAATCAGAAAAATCTTAGGATCGATTTAACTGAACCATACAAAAGTCTTGGAATATCTTCAACTGGAATACGAAATAGGGAGATCGTAGGGTCAATCTGACTGAACCGGAGAAGGTCTTGAATTAACTTTGACTGGATAAGAATTAGAAAAATCTTAGGATCGATTTAACTGAACCAGACAAAAGTCTTGGAATGTCTTCAACTGGAATACGAATCAGGGAGATCTTAGGGTCGATCTGACTGAACCAGAGAAGGTCTCAGATTAACTTTGACTGGATCGGAATCAAAAAAATCTTAGGATCGATTTAACTGAACCAGACAAAAGTCTTGGAATATCTTCAACTGGAATACAAATCAGGGAGATCTTAGGGTCGATCTGACTGAACCAGAGAAGGTCTTGGATTAACTTTGACTTGGTCAGAATCAGAAAAATCTTAGGATCGATTTAACTAAACCAGACAAAAGTCTTGGAATTTCTTCAACTGGAATACGAATCAGGGAGATCTTAGGGTCGATCTGACTGAACCAGAGAAGGTCTCGGATTAACTTTAACTGGATCGGAATCAGAAAAATCTTAGGATCGATTTAACTGAAGCAGACAAAAGTCTTTCATAGCTGTAGTTTCTTTTTGAGGGGACTACCAGGTCATATGAATAGTCAACGGTGTTTATTGATTCGTCTTTCCCTAAAAAGGTAAAGAGTTAGTCATATGCAATGTCATGATGCATGATATATATCAAGCAATGATGCTCTCAAAATAAATGAGATTGTGTGGTATGATGTGTATATGCATGTATCATGATGTATGGAAATGTAATGTTTCTAGCTGGGGAAAATAAATCTCGGATGGCTGCTGAAGAATAGAGCTGGATTCTTCATCTCTGCTGGGGATGGTAAACGAAGGTGATTGCGAGAATAAACCTGCAGGAGAAGATAACTCCGTTGGGGAATAAAATGATGAGGAGATTACTCTGTGGGGAAGAGATGCTCTGTTGAGGATTCCACCAATAAATTCCGTTGGGGATGAATTACTGTTGCTGGTGATACTGAATCCTGTTGGGGATTGAATTCATGTTTGTGAAAGGAAAGAACTCCGCTGGGGATGATCTTTCAGTTGCGGCTTCACTGGGGATAACCTTTTAAACTCTTATGGGGATAATCCTTTGAGATTTGCTGGGGACAATCTTCTTTTGAACTCGGATGGGGATATTTATTTTTATACTCCGTCGGGGACGAACTCCCAGAGTCTACTGGGGATGATTCTTCAACTCCACTGGGGAAGCTTTTTCAGACTGCGCTGGGAAAATTTTAACTTCATTGGGGGTATCTTGTATTCTACCGGGGAACATTCTTATACTTTTCTGGGGAATATTAAGACTGTCGGGGATATCAAGCCTTTTTAGTGTTGATGGTAGATCAACTCTGCTTAGGGAGAGCATTGCTGATTCGTTCATAGTTGCAATTCCCAGCTGGGGGAGAGCTACCATTACTGTCTTACTCTACGGGGAATGAAGGTATCTTAGCCATATTCTTCAGCTGAATCTACCTTTGTACCTGGTGGAAAAATCAACTATACAGTTCGGACAATTCTTATTGTCCCTGTTTCTGATATTACCCGTAATCGTATTTTGTTTCACATGTAAATATTTATTAGCAGCAATTAATTTCAAGTGCATATATCAAAAATGAACATTGGACGTTCTTTGCAAAACATAAAAAGGAAAAACAGTTTGAAATTTGTCTGAAAATGAATTTGTATTGATTTTGAAGTTTGGCCTGTAAATAGGCGTTTTTGTACAAGAGGCTGACGTCCTAGTAAGAGAACGCCGCCGAGCAGATAGAATTTACACAATTTGTGAAAAGAAAACAAAACAGCTATGTGAATAATCCCACTGGGTTCTAACTCTGCTATTGCCCGTATGTCCTTAAGCATCTCATCACTTTGCTACTTGGTCGAAGGTAGATCAGATTGATTAGTGTCGTCCGAGCTTAATAGTTGATACCGAAGTCTGGATGCAAGGTGATCCAATGAGACATAGTGTTACGCTTTGATCCCTAATTTTTTCCTGGACTGCCCTTTCGGGTTTTCAGTCCACCGGGATACCCAGTTTTGTCCAAGTCGCCTTTTCAGGTTTTCAACTTGCCGGGTGTACAGTTTTTTTTCATTTTCATCCCTTATTTTTTCCTGAACCCTTTTGGTTCGTCGGTAAGCCCTTATTTTTGCCTAGGCCAGTCGACCTAGCGGGTCTTTGATTATGCATAGTATCTTTTCACTATGTCTGCATTGACGGGGTGAGGAAGGTCGTCACCATCCATGGTGGTTAAAATCATAGCTCCTCCTGAGAAAATTTTCTTAACCACAAATGGCCCTTCATAAGTAGGGGTCTATTTCCCCTGGGATCACCTTGAGGTAGAATAATGCGCTTGATTACCAGATCCCCAACTTGATACTCTTATCGTCTGACTTTCTTGTTAAATGCCTTGATCATCCGCTTTTGTTACGTCTGACCATGACAAATAGAAGTAAGTCTCTTTTCGTCGATTAGGTTTAGCTGATCAAGCCGGGTCTGAATCCAGTCATCTTCGCTCAAACCTGCATCCTTCATGATTCGGAGAGAGGGTATCTGAACTTCGATGGGCAAGACTGCCTCCATACCATATACCAAGGAATAGGGTGTTTCCCCTGTTGACGTTCGAGCTGAGGTACGGTACCCATGAAGAGCAAATGGTAACATCTCGTGCCAGTCTTTGTACGTCACCGTCATCTTCTGCACAATCTTCTTAATGTTCTTATTAGCCGCTTCGACATCCCCATTCATCTTCGGTCGGTAGGGAGAAGAGTTATGATGCTGTATTTTGAACTGCTTGCAGATCTCGGTGATCATCTTGTTGTTGAGATTGGTACCATTGTCCGTTATGATCCTCTCGGGCACACCGTATCGACAGATCAGATTGTGCCGAATGAACCATGCCACGAAGTTCTTGGTTACAGTAGCAAAGGAAGCTGCTTCAACCCACTTCGTAAAGTAATCGATTTCTACCAGGATGAAACGATGCCCGTTAGATGTCGTAGGTCTGATCTCGCCGATCATATCAATGCCCCACATTGCAAAAGGCTAAGGTGCCGTCAATACGTTTAGAGGGACTGGAGGTATGTGCACCTTATCAGCATAGACTTGACACTTGTGACATGTCCGAGAATGCTGATAACAGTCGGCTTCCATCGTGGACCAGAAATATCCTTCCCGAAGGATTTTCTTTGCCATGGTGTGTCCACTGGAATGAGTTTCGAAAGTACCTTCATGTAACTCTGTCATGATCTTTTCTACTTCATTCTTGTCCACACAACGCAGTAAGGTCGAATCATGGTTACACTTGTAAAGAATGCCATTATTGATGAAGAACTTCGTCGTGAACCTCCTCAGAAACCTCTTGTCATTAACAGATGCACCCTCGAGGTATTCTTGAGTTTCAAGATACCTCTTCACCTCATGAAACCAAGGCTTTTCTATTACTTCTTCAGTCTCAATGTCACAGCAATGTGTAGGTTCGTCCAATCTTTCAATGATAATTCGGGGAGCCTCGTTGTCCCAATTGACTTTGAACATAGAAGACATCATAGCCAGTGCATTCGCCAACTGATTCTCCTCTCTCGGGAAGTGTTCAAAGGTTATCTCCTCAAAATGGGGAAGCAACGTCAATACATACTCCTTGTAAGGAATAAGATTCGGGTGTTTCGTATCCCACTCGCCTTTGATCTGACTGATCACGAGAGCGGAATCTCCGAAGACACTCAGAAACTTAATCCTTAGGTTAATTGCTGCTCGGAGACCCATGACGCATGCTTCATACTCCGCCATATTGTTGGTGCAGTTGAAACATAGTCGGGCTATAAACGGAGTATGAGAGCCTTTAGGAGATATGATCACGGCGCCAATGCCATTGCCCAAAGCGTTCGAGGCTCCATCAAAGTACATAGACCATCGGGATCCTTCCTCAGGTCCTTCATTCGGTCCAGGTGTCTCGCAATCAGTCACTATCATGATATTCTCGTCTGGAAATTCAAAGTTCATGGACTGGTAATCATCCACTACCTGATATGCTAAATGGTCTGCCAACACACTTCCCTTGATTGCCTTTTGGGTCGTATACTGGATGTCATACTCAGTCAAGATCATCTTCCATCTCGCTATTCTTCCGGACAAGGCAGGCTTTTCGAAGATATACTTGATTGGATCCATCTTTGATATCAACAGAGTAGTGTGATCAACATATACTGTCTCAGCCGGCGAGCAGCCCATGCCAAAGCGCAACAAGTTTTCTCGAGCAGTGAGTACCAGGTCTCACAGTCGGTAAACTTTTTGCTAAGGTAATAAATAGCATGCTCTTTTCGGCCAGACAAGTCATGCTAACCCAGCACACACCCCATTGAGTTGTCGAGTACTGTCAAGTATAAGATCAAAGGTCTCCCTTCAACTGGTGGCATCAGAATAGGAGGCTCTTGGAGATACTCTTTGATTCTTTCGAAAGCGGCCTGGCATTCATCATTCCAACGTACTACTTGATCTTTCTTTAGTAGCTTGAAGATTGGCTCACAAGTAGCAGTTAGGTGCAAGATGAATCAGGTAATGTAGTTTAGACGTCCCAGAAAACCTCTGACTTCTTTCTCTGTTCTGGGAGCTGGCATCTCCTGTATAGCCTTCACTTTTGACGGATCCACTTGAATACCTTTGTCGCTTACGAAGAAACCCAACAGTTTACCAGATCTCACCCCGAAGGTGCACTTGTTCGGGTTTAACCTTAGCTTGTACAACTTCAACCTGTCAAACAGCTTCTAAAGGTGGTCAGGATGTTCTTCCTCAGTTTGGGATCTTGCAATCATGTCGTCGACGTATACCTCAATCTCGTGATGGATCATGTCATGAAACAAAGCAACCATGGCACGCTGATACGTTGCCCCAACATTCTTCAGTCCAAACGGCATGACCTTGTAGCAAAAGGTGCCCCATTGAGTAACAAAGGGTGTCTTCTCCATGTCTTCGGGAGCCATTTTAATCTGATTATAACCGGAGAAACCATCCATGAAGGAGAAGACTTTATGCTGAGCGGTGTTGTCAACCAGAACATTGATATGAGGTAGAGGGAAGTCATCCTTGGGACCCGCCTTGTTCAAATCCCTATAGTCAACACACATTCGAACCTTACCATCCTTCTTCGGCACAGGAACCACGTTGGCCACCCACTGTGGGTAAGAAGTAACTGCTAGAAAACTGGCGTCAAACTGTTTCATAACTTCAGCCTTGATTTTCTTAGACATCTCTAGGCGCATTCGGCGGACTTTCTGTTTTACTGGAGGACAATTTTCCTTGGTAGGCAGGCGATGAACCACAATATCAGTATCCAAACCAGGCATATCTTCGTAAGACCAAGCAAAGATCTCAACATAGTCACGCAGCATCTGAATCAACCGTTGCTTCACACTAAGCTCCAGATTGGCACCGATCTTGACCTCTTTCTTGTCTATATGTACCCAGATTTATTGGTTCCACCGGCTCTTTGTGCGACTGTATTTCCCTCTATTCTTGAAGTAACAGTCTTGCAAGTTCACCAGGCACTTCGCAATCATCTTCACCTTCGTCTTCGGCTAAGTTGATCGGACTTTCAAAGTCATAACTGGCAGTAGCAGAGTCATTACCAGTGAGATCCAGAGTAGATGTAGACCTGTATACGTGAGTGTGTGTAAAATAGCTGTTTTGCAATATATAATAAAAGAAAAACAAGGAGCACAAAATTTGAAATGCAAGAAACGTCCAATGTTTTTATTAATGATATATGTAGATGAAACACATAAAGCCCTCACAAATGAAGCCACGGTGCCCCGGGTAAGACACTGAGCCGTAGAGTTTAAAACATTGTCTTGTTACAAATTCAAAACAAAAAGTTTCATTACTGGGTAACAAAAGAAATAGGGATGAAGTCCTTTGTTGTCCAGTTTCTTGGTCCACCGTCGGTCGTAGGATAGATCCAATTGTCGAACTCAGACTCTTCAACATCGTCTTCAATGGCATTCACTCCTGAATTGCTGATGAACAGGGGAGGTCTTCTGATCCGTGCATTCCGAACAGCCCTTTGAGCTTCTGCAGTGAAACCCAAACCAAACATGTTAGTCTTCTGTGCAAAATCAGGGAGTTGGCCCCAATTTGCACACCCACCTTTCTCGACAACAGCCCGGGCATCCTTAAAGGAAGCCATCTTCATAGGAGAATCTTTAACAACAGTCTCAGTTAATGCCAGCGTTTGGGGAACCTCTTCAAAATGCTGAAATGGGGTCTCAATGAACTCCTCATCCATCTCTACATATCAGAAAGAGTTGAGGTGGCTCACCATGTACTCCTCATCTCCTTGTACTGTCACAATCTTCCCTTTGACCGAGTACTTCAGTTTCTGGTAGAGCGTAGAGGTCACTGCCCCAGCTTTGTGGATCCATGGACGACCCAGCAAACAAGAATAAGATGGCCGAATGTCCATCACATAGAATGTAGAGGCAAAAACATGAGAACCAACCTTAATCGGGATATCAACTTCTCCATGCACCATCCTCTTGGACCCATCAAAGGCCCTGACGACAATGTTGCTTGGTTTCAACTCCAACCCTTCACAGTCCAACCGATCTAGAGCTTTCTTAGGAAAAACGTTCAATGAGGAACCAATATCCACCAATACATGAGCAAGAGTGGTGCCTATGCATTCAATGGAGACATGCAGGGTATCATTGTGATTCTTCCCTTTAGCAGTCAAATCGGCGTCGGAGAAACCCAACCCATTATCAACAGTCAGACTAGCCACACAATCTTTAAACTGATCAGTTGACGCTTCTGGCGGTATGTGTGCAGTCTTCAGGAATGCAATCAGAGCCTTGGCGTGGGCCTCTGAGCATAGCAACAGTGACAACATTGAGATCTTGGACGGGGTTTGCCCCAGCTGCTCGAATACATTATAGTCGCTCTTTTTGATGATTTTTAAAATCTCATCCATCTCTTGTCTAGAAGCTTCAACAGTAATCGTCTTCGGTGCCTCCGTCTGGGCAGGCTCACCGGTGGTCCCTTTGCCCCGAGCGTCAGAGGACTCGGTGACAGGGGTAAGAATAGGAACTTGAACAGGAATAGTAGCAGGTACACTGGCAGGTGTAATAATAACAGGTTTTCGGGCAGTTGGTGGAGAGATATCAGGTGAGAAAAGTCTTCTGCTGCGGGTGACTTTAGCAGGTCCAACAATATTGCTGACGTCAGTATCAGCATCTAACTCTTGTTTAACTCCATGAAAATAAACATCGGCCCCGTAATGCCAAGGGACAACTTTATCAGAGGTGTAGGGGATAGGCCCCGGAATAGTGATGATCAATGGTGCGATTCTTGGAACAGATGTAATTCTAACAGGATTTCTCGAGGAAGCCTTGGAAGAATTGTCGAAGATGGTGATAATGGCAACTTCTTCAGTATGAATTAAAGGAACAACAGTCTTCTCAAACAGAATCTCTTTACTATCCATCAGGCGTTGGACACCTGATTTCAAAAGATGGCAACCAGTTGGTAGGGCAGAACACATACGGAAACCTTCGTCACAGCCCGAAAATAAACCGGCTAGCAAAAGGTTCTTCTTCACAGTCATCAAAGGGGTAGAAATGTCATTCACAGAAACCACAAACAAGTCTTCATCTATAGCATTCACTCCATGCTTGGGCATAGGAGCAGTCACAACATTAGGTCTTCCGGGCGCCTCGAACTCAATCTCCTTAGCATCAATTGAAATTCTGGTGTATGCCAGTCTTCAGATGTTATACTCAATGTCTAGACATCTGATATGACATAATAAATACACTGCAAGGTAGATACCCAATTTTTTGTGATTCAGTACTAAAGTATAACAGAAGCATAGAGGTTGCCATATCTGCAGTTCTCGAACAAATAGCTTTGGTTTGTAAACTATCCATTCATAGCCTGATGTCTCAACATTGGTTGCAACATCATCTATCACATACCATGAAGCAAGCAAACCCCTTAGTTCTGTTTATCATGCACACAAACCAGCAGGATATTCATCTCTTTTGACATCATCTGTAACATTCACACAGTTTTATCCAAGCTGTACCAGATATACTTTGAAGGTGCAGAGGATAGACCACACGATGTACCTAGTTCTGTCCATCTGGTACACATGATCAACAGAGAGCAAACAACCTTCACAGTTCTGTTTTCTCCTGCACAGCTATCAGCATGATGTCTTAACATGTTCTGAGACATCATCTGTTACAACATTACAATTTTACCTTGATATATAACAGACAGAATTATAAAATGTTGAAGGTAAAAACACAGTCAATTGTTAACCCAGTTCGGTGAAACACACCTACTCTGGGGGCATACCAAGCCAGGAAGAAGATCCACTATCAGCAATATTAATTCAGGACTAAACTTCACAAGTTCCCATCCCTCACTTAATCATTTACCCAGTGCAACCTATACCTAGGAACTCCTAGATAGAAACCTACCAGTTTCCATTCCTATTGTCGCAACAACAGAAGTCTTACTCCTACTCAAGAAGTAGTGCCCTCCCACTTGGTTTCCTACATTACAATGAATATGAAGTAATGCAAAAATACTTAGACTTGCTTCACAGCTTCGTCCAAGAACACTCAAACTCTTACCTACAGGTTTCGAGTTACACACATGGTAACCTTGCCACAGACCGACAGGTTTACCTAACAGAACACCCCTAATATTACATTATATGTATATGTCTTACAAAACAGCAGCTCTGTTGAATATATAGCAGCTGCAACTTCAGTTAGGGTTTCCACAAAAACCTAGGGTTAATTCCGTTTGACCTAAAGACCAGGTCACAGGACTTTATTAACCAGGTTAGGGTTGAGCTAGGTTACCCCTCAGAAAACGCAGGATTCTGTTCAGGAAAGACTGAGTTATTTTCCTGAAAAAACTCAGACTTATCCAACCTGCAAACCTGTTAGTTCAGAACAGGATGTCATAACATCTGTTATGACATCTGAGAAAACCTGTCTTATGACTTAGCAAAATGTGATCATTTTGCAAAATGCTCAGATACACACTTATAAACATCAGTACTTGAATTACAATATTTTTCTGCAAAGGTACCTAAAGAATCAGTACACACTAAACTAGAATGTTATGACATCAGTCATGACATTCACACACACTTGGGTTTTACCAAAAATGCAAGCCAATAACTAAAAACCTACATCAATTAAGTCCTGTATTTTGTTCTTCAAAGCCCAACAATCATATGTATTATGTCTCGGGCTATCAGAGTGAAAAGCACAACAGGCATTAGGGTTATACTTAGGTGATGCAATGTTGGGATTCTGCGGAGCCTCCCTTGGAGTTACTAGATTGGTCTTTAATAACTGTGGCAGAATCTGAGACAAAATCATATTAAGATGGGTGAATTTCCTTCGAGGTCTCTCGGCCTTTTGTTGATTGTTGCGCTGAGTAGCACCAACAGGTCTTGAAATAACAACCGCATTAACAGCTTGGCGGCGTTCAGGTCTATTCTGGCATTTCGAACTGCAGATAGCACTGGACTCCTTCTTAAAAGGCTTTTTCTCGGCGCTCAATGAAGCACCCTTTTGTATCTTACTGGCCTTAATACCAGCCTCAATCCTCTCACCAGTCATAATTAGCTCTATAAACCCAGACGAAGAACTTCCAATCAGATGGTTGAAAAATGGACCAGACAAGGTCCCTAGAAACATATCCACAAGCTCCCGATCAGTCAAGGGTGGTTGCACTCTTCCGGCAAGGTCCCTCCACTTCTGAGCATAATCTTTGAAACCTTCGCCCATTCCCATAGACATACCTTGGAGTTAGGTACGCGTTGGAGCAAGGTCGGAATTGTATTGGTACTGCCTGTAGAAAGCAGTAGCCAAATATTCCCAACTGCGGATACCGGCTCCGTCCAACTGGTAAAATCATTCAAGTTGAGTCCCTGAGAGACTGTCTTGAAAGAAGTGGATCCATAGGTTCTTATCAGCGGTGTACGGCTGAATCTTCCTTACATATGACCGGAGGTGCAGCTTCGGACAAGAAACTCCGTCATACTTAGCAAATGCTGGTGCCTTGAACTTGTGGGGAATCACCACCCCAGATGATAGACCCATATCACCAAAGTCCAGGTCTGGCACTTTCTGAACTTCCATCGCACTCAACCGGTCTTCCAGTTGTTTGTATCTATCCTCAGCAGGAGGATACTGGTCTTCGTCGAAGTCCATCTCATTATCTGAGACCACAGGGCTAGGAGCCCTCCTTTCTTCCTGACTATCTTTCCCTCCAGATGAGGTGGTCAAATCAACTTCATCCCGTAGCCTGTTTCCAAACCTGTGACCTGTGTTAAACAGGACTGTCCTCTTCTTCTTCTTCTTCTTCTTCTTCTTCTCTTTCAGAATCAGGGCCTTCAGATCTTGCTGACCCTTAGCTAGATTCATGAATAGCTCTTGGAATTGGGCATTCTGGGCCTGTAGGGCCTTGATTGCTTGCTCAGTTGATGGTTCAGCAGACATGATGAGTGCTGAAATAAATAGCGAAGAAGATAAGAGACTTGTAATGGGTACCTGTTATGAAGTGCATGGGATGAAATGGGTATGATATGATTTCAAAGACATCGAGAGATTCAAATTTGTAAACCAGAAAGGAAACACACTTTTATTAGATAAACTTTGAAATTCAAATTGTTCAACAGATGCCCTTAAGGCGTTACAAGAAAGGAAATACTGAAAAGTAAATAAAGACTGGAAAGGAAATAATCAAAGGACAATCATTGCTCCCATGGTCGCTTCTTGTCGGTGCGGACATAGTCATTAAGAATTCGCTCGTTCTCCAGCTGCCTAGTCAACTTCTGGATTTTCTGCTCTTTCTCGTTAAACTTTTCTCGGTAAACATCCCATTCTTCTCTCAGTTGCATCCAAGACCTCTTCATTGCCCCAATGTCAGTGGGCATATGAGGATGGAGGATGGTAGGAAGAACCCCCTCTTCATTAGCAACTTCAACAATGATAGGCAGGACGGCTTCATACGGCATACCCAGCTTTTGGGAACGGATATGAACCTATCTGAGATATGGCTCCATTGGAAGAGAAGTCTTTGGACCCAGCTCATGTGGATCAGATTTGTGAACTCTATCCCAAGCCCTTATGAATCTTCGGCGTTGCTCGTCACTATCCCCTTGAAAATTAAAGATGATACTAGGCATTAACAACTCATGAGGTCCTTCCCTTCTGGCTCACCCAAACTGACGTAAGGCCAAGCATGGATTGTAAGAAATTCCTCCATTGGTTCCTATCAGTGGAACATTGGGGTATTCCCCACAGAGATCAATGATAGCCACCTCATCCATACCCTTGATAGTCCAGATGATGTCATTATGAGAGAGAGAGACATAACCCTATAGGCCCAGCCCATGCCTTCTTTGTTCTTCAGCACTGATTTGGGGAGGTGCAAAATAAACCACCTCGCCAATAATGGAGCATAGCACATCAAGGTTCTCCGCTTTTGGGCAGTACGGGCGTAAAGCTGATGAAGAATGTCACCCAAGAGAGTGGGTACAGGATTACGAGAGATGAATATTTTCACCGCATTCACATCAACAAAGGAGTCAGGATTCGGAAACAATACCAAGCCATATATCAGAAGAGCCAGAATATCTTCGAATGCCTTGAAGTCTAGACTATCCCAGAAATAATTAGCCTTACCAACCAAGAACTTAGTCAGAAATCCCTTTGCTCCAATTCTAGTCTCCCAATTAGCCATTACCTCATCCTTTGTCATATGAAGGAATGAAGCAATATCTTCTGGCCTAAGGATCTTCTCCCAACCAGTAATCGGGGTCTGTTCCAGAATAGAGATACTGAGCAGATCAGAGAACTCTTCTAAGGTGGGAACCAACTGGTAGTCCTGGAAAGTAAAACAATGGTACAGTGGATCATAGAACTCGACCAGGACACTCATCATCTGCCCGTCCAATTTGGAGGTGACCAAACTGAGAAGATACCCATGTCTTTTGATGAACGAGGTAGTATCAGGCATCTTTGCAATCAATTCTTTAAGCATAGTTGGAACCTGGACAAAGTTGATCCGGATGGAATTCCTACGCATGGGCATCATGACCTACAAAACAGAACAAAGATGAATCCCTTCTGTCTTTGAAATAGGTTAGTCCAATGCAAGATGTATGCAATGTTATGATGTCATGATGTCATGATAAAAAGCACACCACAAGTATCCACAAACAGCAAACATGGTAAAGGAACACAAGTCACATAGGAGAGCCCTTAAATTTCAGGCTGGCAAGGAGCTTAGGTACTACCCTCTTTCAGTTCAGTTGGTTTAATCCTGTCCTAAAAATAGTAACCGGGTTCTACAGGATCTCAATATCACTGACTACCCTCAATTGGTCATAATTCCAGTTTAGCAACCTTTTCTTGCGGCCGGAATCATCGCGAGAGTTTAGTCTCAATGAGTGTAGCATACTGCTACTGTTCTATGGCCAAGTTGGTCAATTTAAAGGTTCTAAGGTCAGTTGGTTCTTGATGACCCCTTAGAAGACCCATATTTTCCTCGTTCCAACACAAGGGATATCGGTACAGACTAAAGTGCCACACCAACGTAGCTACTGCTTCAACCGTATCGGTCTACGCCGTACAGTTCCCTTACAGTTTATTGCTACTTACCTAAAGGGTATCCCTCAGATCCGGGTTAGGATCTATAGTAACTCCGATACAAGCCCACAAATATAAAGCATACAAAGCAAACAATTGAAAACACAATGATTTAATCCTAAGGTACACCCCACTTATAAAAAATCCCCAGCAGAGTCGCAAATTCCGTGATACAGTGGGAAAGAACTGGCTGTTTTTGGAATGCTGGTTTGTGTTTTGTGTTTGTTTTTGCAAAATGTCGCGGTAAGCAAGAGTCGCCACCGTCTTTTATTTTATCCAACAAGGAAAGGAAAAAAGCACAGAAAAATTCCTTTTTCGAGATGTTTCTCGGGTTCGGGGGGTAGATTATAGAAAGGGAAGGTGTTAGCACCCTTTCTATCCGTGGTTATCCATGGGCTCTTAGGTACTTGCTCAAAGTGTTTTCAAAATTGCTTTTCTTTTGTGTTTGTGGGTTTGAAAAAGTTTTCGTTTTGAAAAGGAGTGTAAGTGTGAAAATTGGTTTTGTTTTGAAAGAGCAAGTACTTAAGAACCATCTACCTACTCGAAAAAGGAATCAATTTGTGCTAATGTCCTTTAGACAATACTATCCCACTATTGATGAGTAGGTAGTACCATCGTTGGAGTTTGAGGGTCAATTCGATTAAGGGACGTGCGGTCACTAAAGTAATGTTAGGACGCCTTAGCGGTAACCCTAATGTCTTAGATCATTTTTCCGAGGCAACCGTTTCGAGGCAAATTTGATCTTTGGATAAGAGGGTGTCCTCTAAAACTTCCTATACTCAATGACCGCGTTACGAAGGCAACCAAGTGAGGTGTACCCTAAGAGTGCGCATGTGCGAGTGTGTTGTTTTCATTTTATTTTATCTTTGTACAAGTTAGTGGTTATCTATGTTGATTTTAGGTTTAAACATTCTATCTTGTCATGCATTCCCTATTATCAAACATCTAACAGTTTATAAGTTGCAGAAATTAAATTGCGGAAATTAAACTAACTATTACAAGGCGTCGGGTATTTACATCGCCAAAAGCAACCCTTGAAATTAAAATGCGGAAAATAAATAAAATGGTAAAAATAGTAAAGTCTTATTAAGCTATTACATTCCAGAAACAGATACAATAATAAAATAAAATGGATCGCGTGCGGGAAATTAAATCGGGCGAGTTCTAGGGTTTTGACCCTTTAATTATTCAAGAAAATATTTTTTGGTTATTTTTTTAATTTAAGAAAGAAATTAAACTAGGTTAATTATTAAATTAAATAAATAAATTAATTAATAATAATATTTTTGGGTTTTGATATTTAAAGAAATAAAAAAAAATTTAATCAATGTTAATAAAAACCTAATTGTCTAAGTTAATTTTAATTATTGCAAAATATATTAAAAGTTATTCCTAATTAAAACTAAATTAATTAAACTGATTTTTGCTAATAAAAGAAAATACTGAAATTTGATTTAAAAAAAAGATGAAATATTTTTTTGGTTTTAATTTTATGAAGAAAAAATTTTGGTTGGTTGATTAATAATAAAAATAATAACAATAAATAATTTAAAGAAATAATAAAAATAGTAAGAGTTTAGGAGGTTTGGGCCTGTTTTTGGGGGGGTGAGAATGGCAAATTCCATGCCCCATTTGTGTTGGCCTGGCTGACTTTTGTGATCCAACGCGTGCACTTTGACTAGGCAGCATGGTGGACGTCCCATCTGGACTATCAGATTTGGCCTGGGGCCATCTGTCCATTGATTGAATGAGGGAGTATGATGCATCACGCGCTTGGAATTGCATTGGATCACCTGAAGAAAAATAATAATAATGCATATGGGGGACCAGGGATTCGAACCCAGGTCCTGTTGGATTTTGAACACACGCCTTTGCCACTCAACCATTGTGCTTTAGTTGTCAATATACTGGATAATACTAATAATATGGGAAATCACATAATATGCCAGAATAATAAAATAAAAACGCGCGAAGTTTGAACCGTCCAACCAGGGGGAGACGCGTCATCGTCTTCTTCCTTCAACCCTGTACTTTTTCTTGCAGATTTGTATCTGCAGCTGAATTCGTAGGTTGATCCTAAAATCCATTCTAGGCCATGAAAACGACCCCCAAGACCATGGTTGTGCTCGTCTAGGCTTCCTGAACAAACCTACATCCCTCTTGAGTCTTGATTTCTCCTGTAAAAGAAATGCCCAAAAAAACAAACCATGAACCCTAGATTCAGCTATGGGGTTACAGGCCAGATAAACGCAATTGGCTAATACATAACGCTTGTAAATTGAACGAGGATTATGAATATGCCCATAATTTGTGCAAAAGATGCAAGAAATAGGAGTTGCAAATTCAAGTGAAGGGCGGTATTTTGAGATACTTACATATCTTTAGAGCATGTATAGAGATTGGCTTTAGGTTGGTTCTACTTCAGTGATCCTCCAACAAGCGATTGGTGTTGAGTTTTGCCTTTGAAAACGCCTCCAAGCTCGATTTCAGTTTTGCACTTTTTCCACCTTTTTTCAAGTTTGGTTCTTGGTGTTCTTGCAGCCTCTAGCCCTCAAATTCGTGTGCCTTGGATTGTATATGTATACTGCAATGTATTAGGTCAACAAATTGGTCTTGAATCTTTCCACATCAATGCCTTGAGATTGGATTTGATCCACCATTGATAACTTGCCTAATTTGCCAAAAATCCAATCTTTTTGCACATGGAATGCTTGATACGAGTTTGATCATGACATTGATGATGATTAGGTCCTGAAAATAGAAACATATCTCATGTAATCAAGTTTTGGGATTTTATTTGATTTAAATTGATTTAAAATGAAATAATTCAATAAAAAATCAAATAAAATAATAAAATTGATAAATGGACACAAGGCTGAAGCTAGGACACGTGTGGAATGTGGAAAGTACAAATCAAGTGGAAAATAATGGGCCCCTTTGACAAAATTTGATGTTTTGGGGATAGTTGACTTTTGGCAATTTTGCAAAAATGCCCAAGTTCAACAATGCATAACTTCTTCAATTTTGAACTTTTGGAGGTGTTTTTGGACTTTTTAGAAATCCTGAGATGTCCTCTAACCAATCCTTTTGATCTCATCTCAATTTGATATTCCATGATCAAGTTATAAGCTTTGGAAAAAAGGTGTTTTTGTTGACTTTCAAAAATAACCTATAATGTCCAAATTTATAACTTCGTGTGAGTGCATTTTCTGATCTTGGGGTATGAAGATGGATTGTAGGAAATTGCATCCTCTTCAAAATGAGCTTTTTATGGGTCATTTCTCATAAATTATGAGAAAGTTATGCTTGGTCAAAGTTGAGTTGACTTTTCCTGCAAAACCCTAATTTAGCAACTTTTGAGTCTTGATGAATTTTGAGCAATCCTTGATGAATCATGATAAACCCTTGATAAAATGATGAAATATCCTTAAAAATGAGAATGTTGACAAAAAATCTTGAAGTTTGACTGTTTTTAGGTCACAATTGACTTTTGCCCTAACACAGTCGATTTTTGGACCCTTTGAGCAATTGACTGAGCAAACTTCCTCTGTAAGGCTTAAAATTTGGCATGGATGATCTTGAGATAATATTAGGACATTGGGGAGCACTTGAGGTCATTTGTATGCAAGGATCTTGACACAACACAAAACCCTAATTTGAGGTTGACTGCCTTAGGAGATAGCTTGACTGTCCAACTCTTGAGCAATCTTGAGCCACTTGGAGATTTTTCTTGCAATGTTTTGAGAAATATGAGAGGGAAAATTTTGGGGTGAAACATAGGAGGACTGTGCAATTGGGAAGCAAAAGACTTTGTTCTGATTACTTTCATACCGCGGTAATTTATCTTTTCCATTTCTGTTGGATCTGTAATAATTCTCAAACAATTCGTACTTTTTTAACCTTGTGTCTTACCCGAGGCACAAAGGTCCATTTGTAAGGGTTCTTATTTTTCACCTTCATATGCCATTTAATGAATCATGGACATTTTTCATATAAAATTTTGTGTTCATTTTCTTTCTTTTTACATTTTATTTGTTTTAAGATGGCTATACCCTTTAACACACCCACACTCACAAATGCAGGTACTCTTCCATTCTGGATCCCATGGGTAACGATACTGCTATAGCCTTCAGTGACTCTGAAGATCTGATCTACCAAGCCGAATATGAAGGTGAGGAAGATTGTGAGGTTCCAGGGGAATTGGCTAGACTTCTACAACAAGAGGAAAGGGCTATTCTGCCTCATGAAGAGCAGTTGGATACAATCAACTTGGGAACTGAGGATGACAAAAAGGAAATCAGAGTGGATGCCAACCTAGAACCAAGTGTCAAAGAGCGCCTAATTCAGCTGTTGCATGAATATGTTGAGATCTTTACATGGTCGTACAAAGACATGTCGGGACTCGATACAGATATTGTGGTACACCGTCTACCCACAAGAGAAGACTGTCTACTAGTTAAACAAAAGGTCTGCCGCATGAGACCTGACATGCCAGAGAAGATCAAGGCAGAAGTTATGAAGCAGTTCAATGCTGGATTTCTGACTGTTACTTCCTATCCTTAATGGGTTGCTTACATTGTGCCTGTGCCTAAAAAAGACGGAAAGGTATGGATGTGCGTGGATTACAGCGACTTAAACAGGGCCATCCCTAAAGATGATTTTCCACTTCCACATATCGACATCCTGGTTGACAATACAACTCAGCACAAGGTATTTTCTTTCATAGACGGATTTTCAGGTTACAACCAGATCAAAATGGCACCTGAAGACATGGAGAAAACTATTTTCGTTACACAGTGGGGTATGTTCTGCTACAAAGTGATGCCATTCGGACTGAAGAATGCCGGGGAAACCTATCAACGTGCCATGGTAGCTTTGTTTCATGATATGATACATCATGAGATAGAGATCTACGTAGATGACATGATAGCTCGATCACAAACTGAAGAAGAACACCTTGTCACTTGCAAAAGCTGTTTGTCCGACTAAAGGAGTACAAGCTAAGATTGAACCCTAACAAATGCACATTCAGAGTCCGATCCGGTAAACTCTTGGGTTTCATTGTCAGCAACAAAGGAATCGAGGTTGATCTTGCCAAAGTCAAAGCTATAAAATAAATGCATGCTCCTCACACTGAGAAGGAGGTCAGAGGTTTCTTGGGACGCCTAAATTACATTGCTAGGTTCATTTCTCACCTAACATCTACTTGTGAACCAATCTTCAAGCTGTTGAAGAAAGATCGGGTAGTTAAATGGAATGATGACTGTCAAATTGCTTTCGATAAAATCAAGGAGTATTTTCTAGAGCCACCTATCTTGATGCCACCTGTCGAAGGAAGACCGCTAATCATGTATTTGACTGTCCTAGAGAATTCAATGGGGTGCGTACTGGGGAAGCATGACGAGTCTGGCCGAAAAGAGCATGCCATTTATTACCTTAGCAAAAAGTTTACCGATTGTGAAACAAGATATTCATTGCTCGAGAAAACTTGTTGCGCTTTGGTATGGGCTGCTCGCCGGCTAAGGCAGTACATGTTGACTCATACCACTTTACTGATATCTAAGATGGATTCGATCAAATACATATTTGAGAAGCCTGCTTTGTCTGGAAGAATAGCTAGATGGCAGATGATCCTGACCAAATATGATATACAGTACACGACCCAAAAAGCTATAAAGAGGAGTGTGTTAGCTGACCATCTGGCTCATCAAGCTGTTGAAGATTACCAATCCATGAAGTTTGACTTCCCTGACGAAGACATCATGACATTGGACAATGTTGAAGAATTCAGACCATATGACGGACCTGAACAAGGATCCCGTTGGACTCTGTACTTTGACGGGGCATCCAATGCGCTTGGTAACGGTATCGGTGTTATGCTCATATCTCCAGAAGGTTACCATACTCCTTTCACTGCCAGACGTTGCTTCAACTGTACGAACAACATGTCAGAGTATGAAGCATGCATCTTTAGACTCAAGGCTGCCATAGAATTGGGAATCAAATCTTTAGTTGTGTTTGGGGACTCAGGTTTGGTTATCAGTCAAATCAAAGGAGAGTAGGACACTAAGCATCCAAACCTCGTCCCTTACAAAGAACATGTCCTGACATTATTACCACATTTCGAGCAGATTACCTTCGAGCACTTTCCGTGAGAAGAAAATCCGCTAGCAGATGCTCTAGCTACAATGTCATCCATGTTTAAACTTGATTGGGACAACGAGGCTCCCCAGATCACCATTGAATGGATGGACGAACCTGCACACTGTCACGAGATTAATACCGAAGAATTAGTGGACCAGCCTTGGTTTCACGAAGTCAAAAGGTATCTCGAGACTCAAGAATATCCTGAAGGAGTTTCGGTCAATGACAAAAATTTCTTAAGGAGATTCTCAACTAAGTTCTTCCTAAGTAATGGCATCCTGTACAAGCGCAATCATGATTCTATTTTGCTCCGTTGTGTGGACAAAGCTGAAGCTGAAAAGATCATGGCCGAATTGCATGAAGGTACATTTGGCACTCACTCTAGCGGGCACACGATGGCAAAGAAGATTCTACGGTATCCCCGAAAGGATCATCACTAACAACGGTACAAACCTTAATAATACTATGATCACCGCCCTGTGCGAGCAGTTCAAAATTCAACACCATAATTCATCTCCCTATCGGCCAAAGATGAATGGTGCAGTCGAAGCTGCGAACAAAAATATCAAAAAGATCATACAAAAAATGAAAGTCACCTACAAGGACTAGCATGAGATGCTACCATTTTCTCTCCACGGGTACCGTACCACGGCTCGCACATCAACTGGGGAAACACCATATTCCTTGGTATATGGCATGGAAGCTGTTTTACCTATCGAGGTTCAGATTCCCTCCTTGAGAATCATGAAAGATGCTGGTTTGAGTGAAGACGATTGGATCCAAACCCAGCTTGATCAGTTAAACTTAATTAACGAGAAGAGACTTACTGTTGTTTGTCACAGTCAGACATATCAAAAACGAATGATCAAAGCTTTCAACAAGAAAGTCAGACGCCAAGTGTATCAAGTTGGAGATCTTGTGATCAAGCGCATCATCTTGCCGCAAAGTGATCCCAGGGGTAAATGGACTCCTACCTATGAAGGACCATTTGTAATCAAGAACGTCTTTTCTGGTGGAGCAATGATTTTAACCACCATGGATGGCGACGATCTGCCGCACCCTGCGAACGCAGACATAGTCAAAAGATACTACGCATAAGAGACCCGCTAGGTTGACACACCTAGGCAAAACAAGGGCATCCCGATGAATCGAAAACCCGAAAGGGCGGTGTGATACAGTGGGAGAACTGACTTGAGGTTTTGCGTTTGTTTTCGCAAATGTTTCGGTTGAGCAAGAGTCGCCACCGAATTTTTATTTTATCCTAAGGAAAGGTTAAAAAGCACAGCAAAAACCTTTGAGATGTTTTCTTGGGTTCGGGGAGTAGATTATAGAAAGGGAAGGTATTAGCACCCTTTCTATCCATGGTTATCCATGGGCTCTTAGTTACTTGCTTAGATCAACTTGCCTTAGTTTTCAATTGTTTGAAATGGTGCTTTGTGTGTGTGTTTGAAAATGTTTTGAAAAGAGGCCAATGTGGTGGCAACCTTTGTAATGATCCATGTTGGGATGTATACAAAGGTGTATGTCTTTTGAAAAGGTTTTCAATGTTTTTGAAAGTTGTTTAGAAAGTGTAGTGATGTGTGGTTTGAAAAATAGGCAAGTGTTTTTGTTTTGCAAGGGGGCAAGTAACCAAGAGCTATCTACCCTATATTTCTCAAAGATCTTTGCTATGTTTTAACCCTTTTAACAATTTTGTTCCACCATTGTATTTGGTGGACAATCTTGTGTTAGGATGTGAAAGGGACGGGCGTGGGTCATCGTTTAGACCATAATTGCAATGGTGCCAGGTATCTTTGGGCAATCTTTCTTTTGAGGGACTTGATCATTTTTAGGCAACTTTCGAAAGCGTCATCGAGGGACTATGATCATTTGAATTGTGTTTGTTTTGTCCAAAGAGACCTAACATGCAATATGACCCATTATTGAAGGCAACAAGTGGAATACCCTAGGGGTGCAAGTGTGATTAGTGTTATCCATTTTCATGCTTGTTTATCTTGAAGTTAGGTCAAACTATTTTCGGTTAATTGATTTGCATACAAACCCTAATTCTAACATGGCATAATTAGAAAGCTTTTAAATGCAAAAAAATAAAAGGTCATAAGTTATTACAACACAATATATGGGATGGGGGGTACAAATGTTCAAATGAGGGTATTTTGACAAGAATTAAATCCTAAGCTATTACATCAAATTGGAATTTTGCAAGGTATTTAATTACACAATATTCAAATAAAATAAATATGCAAAATGCAAGAAAGGTTTTCATATGAATGTGAAAAAAATGTTTATCATATATCAAATAAATATAAATAAAAATTAATGTATTTTTGGTATTTTTATGGATCTAGGGTAAAACCCTAATTTTATAAATAAAAAGTATTTATTATATAATATATGTAATATTTATTAATTATGTACAAAAAATAAATGAAAAGAAAATATATGGAAAAAAAGTAATTTTTAAGTTAAATATTAGTAAAAAATAAAATGTATTATTTTATTGTGTTTTTAACCTAAATGTATTAATAAATACCTAAATATTTATAATATTCACTAAATACTAAATATATGTATAAAAATAATAATATTTAATATTTACAAAGATGTATTTTTTTATAAAAGTTTTTCAAAGGTAAAATAAAACAAAAGTCAGAAAATAAAAAGTATTTATATTATTTTAGTATTTTAAATAAAAGAGTATTTATATATTACTTATATGTACAGATATCAATTTAAACAAATAAATGCCTAATAAATACAAAAATGGTTTGAAAAATATTTTTTATATTTTTAATATTATGAGAAAAAATAAATAAGTCAGAAATAACAAGAAAAAGTCAAAAAATGTTTCAAATAAGCACATTGGGCCAAGGGGGTTCAAAAGTGAAAATGTGGTGCAAATAAGAAAAATAAAACAAGCCCAGCCCAAAGGACCTTCTTCAACCTCTGGCCAGAAACTTGTCAAAAACGCGCGCCTCCTACACTAATTCAAACATCTTGATTCCTGAACTTTTAGCACAAACTCATAACATGAAAAATGTTAAGCATCAAACCACGATTCTGGACATATAAAGAACTCATCCTAACTCTCAGAAATGAGAGAGAATTTCTTCTCCCACAATTCCTGACCTAGTTTTTATTCAATGTTCAGACTTAAAATTCTCATAGCACATGCAAAATAAATGGAAAGTAAAGATATGTATAGCTTTAGGGGCATGAGCATGACATTTTTCATTCACAAACTTAGAGCTAATTCTTCCTACATTGAGAGATAGAAGTCCAAAGATTTACCTATTCAGTTGGAATCGTGTGCAACAATGGAGATGCTTACAAGGCAAGGTAATGATTTGTATAGCTTCCTTGATGTCCAGGGATGCTATTCCAATGCTTGGTATGCCTTGAAACCAAGTGAATCGTGTTATGACACTCCAACTGCAAAACAGAAAATATGAAAATGGTGATGTGGGTTAGGAGTGTTACAGGTCGTGTTTAGGGCTTGGAATAGTTTCAAGGGATGGTATGGGATGTGTTTGAAGTGTTTTTGGCCAAGATGCACGATGGAAATGAGCTAGCCAAGTCCAAGTGCAGAATGCTCTATTTTTGTGCAGTTTAATGGTGATTCTGTGTTTGAGAATGTTTGGGACTTGATTGGCTCGTGTTTCAGCTTGGGTTTGATGTTTAGAATGTGTACAATAACTTTGCTTAAGCTTCTCTTTGCTGAGATGAGAGTTGGGAGTTGTTATGTCAAGTTTCTTCAACTTTAAGCAACAAAATGCCAAGTTGTTTTCTAGACTGATGGAGGCCCCTCTAATGTGCTGCTAAGCTTGCCCTTGATCAGTGTGATTAACTCAAAAACTTGTGCCAAAGAGATTTTCTGTGTACCTCTTGATTTGCAAATTGACATAAAGTTTTCACTTTTCAAAAATGGACATAATGCTTTTTCTACTTATGGCTTAATTTTGCATACAATGCTTGAACACACAAAATAAGGCCTTGGCACAATGATTTAGCATTAAATTTATGAGTGCAAATGGGATATAGGACCTGTAATCAAGGAATGCAAGCTGAGTTCAAAATTGCCTAAGTGTATGAACATGAAAATTGGCCATAAACAAAGTGAGTTTTTTCCATATTGCCAAATTCGATTCTCCCTAACCATGAGGTTGTTTGATGAGTTCTTGGACATTTTGGAAAGCTTGGAATGTGTACTACAATCCATCTTTGTAATGAAAATTGAAATTCCAAGTGGAAGTATGTGAAAAGTGGTCTTGAAGTTAGGCAAAAATCTTGCTTAAAATAGGTCAAAATTTCTCTAAGTTAAGAATGGTTTGGTACCCTTGTTCCAAAAATTGTAACTTGAGCTACAAGCTTCTTTTGAGAAAACTTTGTGAATCAAAGTTGTAGATTTTGCAATGGACTACAACTTTCATGTTTTTACTTTTTCTTGAATCCAAATGCATCATGATGAGAAAGTGGGACAAAGTTAGGAAAAAATTAGGGTTTTTCATAACTTAGAAAAATTCTAAGTATGAAAAATCTTCATTTCAAACCCTAATTTGATTTTTGATTTCTTGGTGAACAAGTTTCATGACTTGGCATGTTTTGATAAAAAATGAATCTTGACACTTGATTTTGACCAAAAAGTCAAAGTTTGACTTTTCAGTATACAGTCAAAAATTGATCAATTGACTGGAAAATTCAACTATCAATCTTGTGTATCTGGGATCTTTTGAACTTGTTGAGTATGTCAAGACAATTCCATGGGGTCCTTGAGTCCATATGTGAGCTTGGTTTGCCATTGGCTAGGTCAAACAGTCAAAAATTGCTTTTGTGCAGTCAAAACCCTAAAAATGACCATTTTGCCCTTTTGGTGATCTGATCAAATTTCTTGTGGAATTGTGATCCAAACTTGATCAAATGGTCCATATGAGTTCATAATGTTGATGTGGGTCAATTTTCATGAGGTTTGACTGTCAATTGGCCACAATTGACTTTTTCCCCAATACAGTTGATTTCTAGGTCAATTGTCCAATTGATTGGGCAAAGGTTGGAATCAAGGCTTGGTACTTGGTATGGATAAACTTGGGAGTCAAACATGAAGCATGAAAGTCATTTTAGGCATTTTAGGTCAAAATATCTTTGTGCAAACACAAACCCTAATCTGGGCCAACAGTGTTAGGAGAAGTCTTGCAGAGGAAACCCTAACTGGATCTTGAGCTCCAAGGGCCTTGTGATGAGAAAAGGTTGAGAGAATGGGAGGGAAAATTTTGGGGTACAACAGTTGCCCCTGTTCAATCTTCTTGAACCAGAAGAGTTAGATTGGCAAGTTTGCCTTTCGTGACTCGAGGGTAAAAGGAGATTGGACACTAGAGTGCCCTGAAATTTGCACTCGCATGTTGGAGTATCAGCAATGTGATGTCGGGAATGGGCTTATAGATGCCACTTGGAGAGATGGTGGATAGGGAGATGGGCTTATAGATGCCATCTGAAGGCGTGACAGAACCTTGTCGAGAATGGGCTTATAGATGCCATTTGGAAGTGTTGATCGCATAAGAGATTCCTTAGCGATAACTTGCGCACTTTGAGAAAGACAGATGTTTTCCTGGCTTGTTACAGGTGTTGATCTTCAATCTCTTCATGCAGACATGCCCTGGCTGGATACAGGTGTCGAGTCTATAATCGGTTGTTCTCAGATATGCCCTGGCTGGATACAGGAATCAAATCTGGAATTAGTCGTCAACAGATATGCCCTGGCTGGATACAGGAATCGAATCTTCAAACTCTTCATATGTGCCCTGGCTGGATACAGGAATCGAATCTGGAATTAGTCGTCAACAGATATGCCCTGGCTGGATACAGGAATCGAATCTTCAAACTCTTCAGATGTGCCCTGGCTGGATACAGGAATCGAATCTGGAATTAGTCGTCAACAGATATGCCCTGGCTGGATATAGGAATCGAATCTTCAAACTCTTCAGATGTGCCCTGGCTGGATACAGGAATCGAATCTGGAATTGATCACTCACAGATGTGCCCTGGCTAGATACAGGAATCGAATATGGAATTGTGACAGTTGAAGGTAGTCTTCTTTTGGATTGTCTTTTTCCCTGAAAAGGCAAAACATCAGTTGCATGCAATGTCATGATGTATGAAATGCATGATGTTATGATGTTCAAAATGAGATAGTGTTGTATGCACTTTATCATGTATGTAAGCAAGATGTATGAAATGTGAAATGTTTATGAATGCATTTTCGTCTTAGGAAAATAAATCCTTGACGACTGGCCGGGGAATTAAATCCCGGGCTGACGTTGAAGAGTAGAGTTCTTCGTTTCCGCTAGGGATGATGGTCGCAAGAATACACCGGTAAGAGAAGATGACTCCGTTGGGAAATAAACTTGTTGGAGAGATTACTCTGAGGGGAATTATTCTGTGGGAAGAGATACTTCGCTGAAGTTTTGACGAGAGCTCCGCTGAGGATTTCAATGATGGACTCCGCTGGGGATAACAATGATAAACTCCGCTGGGGATTCTGTTGATAAGTTATGTTGGGGAACTTTGATGAACTCCACTGGGGATAGGAAGAACTTTGCCGAGGGCGATCTTCCGTGGTAATTAGCTGAGGATAACCCAATTATAAGCTCTTTTGAGGAATAACTTTTGAATGAAAATGGGGAGGGACGTTCGTATTCTGCGGGGGAATAGCTTCCAGAGTCTACCGGGGATAAGCTCCAAGACCTGCTGGGGATATGGATTCCAATTTTCCTGGGGAAACTTTCGGACTGTACTGGAAAATGGTTCCACTGGAGTGTCTGTATTCCGCCGGGGAACAATCTTAGATCAAGACTGTCGGGGGTGCTTGCTGATGAATACTTATACTCCGCTGGGGAATGTTGATATCTTCTGGGGATACCCAACTTCTTTTAGGCTAACCGTAGACTAACTCTGCTGGAGGAGAGTATTGCTGACTTGCTTGGGGAATAGGGTGCCTATTGTAGGGCTGATGATAGACTAACTCTTCCTGGGGAGAGTATTGCTGAATCTGGTCTTACTCTGTGGGAAGTTGAGGTAACTTGATCACATTCTTCAGTTGAACCTACCTTGGTACCTTGGCGTACAGAGCAACTAGACTGCCTGGACAACTCTACATTGCCCCTGTTTCTGATGTCACCTGTAATCAGTCCTTTGTTTCGTATGCAAGTATTTATGAATTAGCAATTTAATGTCAAATGCATATATCAAAAATGAACATTGGACGTTCTTCGCAAGACAAAACTGAAAGAGGAAAAACAATTGGCAATTTGTTTGGAAAAATGAATTTGTATTGATTTTGAAGTTTGCCTGTAAATAGGCGTTTTTGTACAAGAGGCTGACGTCCTAGTAAGAGAACGCCGCCGAATAACATAAAGTTCATACAATTTTGAAAAGGAAACAAAACAGCTATGTGAACAATATTCCCACTGGGTTCCAATTCTGCTATCGCCTTTATGTCTTCAAGCGTCTCATCACTTTGCTATTTAGTTGAAGATGAAGCTTATTGATTGATGCCGAAGTCTGGGCCCGATAGTTGATGCCGAATTCTGGATGCAAGGTAATCCAATGAGACATAGTGTTACGCTTTATCCCTAACTTTTGCCTGGACCTCCCTTTCGGGTTTTTAGTCCACCGGGATACCCATTTTTGCCCAAGCCGCCTTTTCAGGTTTTCGACTTGCCGGGTGTACAGATTCTTTTCATTTCATCCCTTATTTTTGCCCGAACATTTTTGGTTCGCCGGGAATCCCTTATTTTTTCCTAGGTATGTCAACCTAGCGGGTCTTTTATTCATGCGTAGTATCTTTTTACTATGTCTGCATTGGCGGGGTGAGGAAGGTCGTCACCATCCATGGTGGTTAGAATCATGGCTCCTCCTGAGAACACATGTTTAACCACAAATGGCCCTTCGTACGTAGGGGTCTATTTTCCCCTGGGATCACTTTGAGGAAGGATGATGCGTTTGATTACCAGGTCCCCAACTTGATACTCTCGTGGTCTGACTTTCTTGTTAAATGCCCTGATCATCCGTTTTTGGTACGTCTGACCATGACAGATAGCGGTGAGTCTCTTTTCGTCAATTAGGTTTAATTGATCAAGTCGAGTCTGGATCCAGTCATCTTCACTCAAGTCTGCATCCTTCATTATCCGGAGAGAGGGTATCTGGACTTCGATCGGCAAGACTGCCTCCATGCCATAGACCAAGGAAAAGGGAGTTGCCCCGGTTGACGTTCTCGCTGAGGTACGGTACCCGTGAAGAGCAAATGGTAACATTTCGTGCCAATCTTTGTAGGTCACTGTCATCTTCTGCACAATTTTCTTGATGTTTTTATTTACCGCTTCGACAGCTCCATTCATCTTCGGTCGGTAAGGAGAAGAGTTGTGGTGCTGTATTTTGAATTGCTCGCAGAGCTCAGTGATCATCTTGTTGTTAAGATTGGTACCATTGTCCGTAATGATTCTTTCCGGGACGCCGTACCGACAGATCAGGTTATGCCGAATGAAACGTGCCACGACGCTCTTGGTTACGGTGGCGTAGGAAGCTGCTTCCACCCACTTCGTGAAGTAATCAATTGCTACCAAGATGAAGCGATGCCCGTTGGATGCCGTCGGTCGGATCTCGCCGATCATATCAATGCCCCACATTGCAAAAGGCCAAGGTGCCGTCAGGACGTTCAGAGGAACCGGATGGATATGCACCTTATCAGCATAGATCTGGCATTTATGACAAGTTCGAGAATGTTGGTAACAGTCGGCTTCCATTGTGGACCAGAAATATCCTGCCCGAAGGATTTTCTTTGCCATGGTATGTCCACTGGAATGTGTTCCGAATGTACCTTCATGTAGTTCTATCATGATCTTCTCTGCTTCAGTCTTATCCATACAACGCAGTAAAGTCGAATCATGGTTTCGTTTGTAGAGAATGCTGTTGCTGAGGAAGAATTTTGCCGCAAACCTTCTTAGGAACTTCTTGTCATTGACCGACGCGCCTTCGGGGTATTCTTGAGCTTCCAAATATCTCTTCACCTCATGATACCAAGGTTTTTCGGTTACCTCTTCGGCTTCAAGATCGCAGCAGTATGCAGGTTCGTCCAACTTCCAGATAATGATCCGGGGAGCCTCGTTGTCCCATTTGACTTTGAACATTGAAGACATCGTAGCTAGTGCGTCCGCTAACTGATTCTCCTCTCTTGGGAAGTGTTCAAAAGTTATCTCTTCAAAGTGGGGAAGCAAAGTCAACACATACTCTTTGTAAGGAATAAGATTTGGGTGTTTCGTATCCCACTCGCCTTTGATCTGATTGATCACGAGAGCGGAATCTCCGAAGACACTCAGAAACTTGATCCTTAAGTCGATTGCAGCTTGAAGACCCATGATACACGCCTCATATTCTGCCATGTTGTTGGTGCAGTTGAAACACAGCCGGGCGGTGAGTGGAGTATGAGTACCTTTAGGGGATATGATCACAGCGCCGATGCCGTTACCCAAAGTGTTCGAGGCTCCGTCAAAATGCATAGACCATCGGGATCCTTCCTCAGGTCCTTCATCCGGTCCAGGTACTTCACAATCAGTTACTACCATGATATCTTCGTCTGGAAATTCAAAGTTCAATGATTGGTAATCGTCCACAGGTTGGTGTGCCAAATGGTCTGCCAATACACTTCCCTTGATTGCTTTTTGAGTTGTGTACTGGATATCATATTCTGTCAAGATCATTTGCCATCTTGCTATTCTTCCAGACAGAGCAGGCTTTTCGAATATGTACTTGATTGGATCCATTTTTGAAATCAACAGAGTAGTGTGAGTCAGCATATACTATCTCAGTCGGCGAGCAGCCCATACCAGAGCACAGCAAGTTTTCTCGAGCAGTGAGTACCGAGTCTCACAGTCGATAAACTTTTTTCTCAGGTAATAAATAGCGTGCTCTTTTCGGCCAGACTCGTCATGTTGCCCCAGCACACACCCCATTGAGTTGTTAAGTACTGTCAAGTATAGTATTAGAGGTCTCCCTTCCACTGGTGGCATAAGAATGGGTGGTTCTTGGAGATATTCCTTTATCTTTTCGAAAGCAACCTGACATTAATCGTTCCAACGTACTACTTGATCTTTCTTCAGCAATTTGAAGATTGGCTCACAGGTAGCAGTTAGATGTGAGATGAATCGAGCAATGTAATTCAGTCGTCCTAGAAAGCCTCTGACTTCTTTCTCTGTCTTGGGAGTCGGCATCTCTTGTATGGCTTTCACCTTAGCAGGGTCCACTTGAATACCTTTGTCGCTTACAATGAAACCTAGCAATTTTCCAGATCTCACCCCAAAGGTGCATTTGTTTGGGTTCAACCTCAGCTTGTACAACTTCAGTCGGTCAAACAGCTTCCGCTGATGGTCAAGGTGTTCCTCCTCAGTTTGAGATCTTGCAATCATATCGTCGACATACACTTCTATCTCATGATGGATCATATCATGAAATAAAGCAACCATGGCGCGTTGGTAGGTTGCCCCAGCGTTTTTCAACCCGAATGGCATGACCTTGTAGCAGAAGGTGCCCCACTGAGTAACAAAGGTAGTCTTTTCCATATCTTCAGGAGCCATCTTGATCTGATTGTACCCTGAAAAACCATCCATGAAGGAAAACATCTTATGTTGAGCAGTATTGTCAACAAGAACGTCGATGTGAGGCAGAGGGAAATTGTCCTTAGGGCTGGCCCTGTTCAAATCCCTGTAGTCAACACACATTCTGACTTTACCATCTTTCTTTGGCACTGGAACCACGTTGGCCACCCACTGAGGATAAGAAGTCACTGCTAGAAACCCGGCATCAAATTGTTTTATGACCTCAGCTTTGATTTTCTCAGACATCTCTGGGCGCATGCGGCGGACCTTCTGTTTTACCGGAGGGCAGTCTTCCTTGGTAGGCAGATGATGAACTACAATGTCGGCATCCAAACCAGGCATTTCTTCGTAAGACCAAGCAAAGATTTCCATGTAGTCATGCAGCATCTGAATCAATCGTTGTTTCACGCTGAGCTCCAGATTGGCACCAATCTTGACTTCTTTTCTATCTGTCTCCGTACCCAGATTTACCGTCTCCACTGGCTCTTCATGCGGCTGAATGGCCCTCTCTTCCTGGAGTAACAGTCTTGCGAGTTCACCAGGCACTTCGCAATCATCTTCACCTTCGTCTTCGGCTAAGTTGATCGGATTTTTGAAGTCATAACTGGTAGTAGCAGAGTCGTTACCAGCGAGATCCAGAGTGGATTGGAACCTGTATAAGTTAGTGTGTGTAAATATAGCTGTTTTGCAATATATAACAAAGAAAGAAAAAGAGCACAAGATTTGAAATGCAACAAATGTCCAATGTTTTGATTAATGATTTATGAAAATGTCATACAAAAAGCCCTCACAAATGGAGACCGAGCCAATAAAAGTTTCAACATATTGTTTGTTACAAATTGAAAACAAAAGAGTTTATTACTGAGTGACAAAAGTAATAGGTGTAAAATCTTTTGCCGTCCAGTTGCTTGGTCCGTTGTTGGTTGTTGGATAGATCCAACTGTCAAATTCTGCTTCCTCTACGTCATCCTCAATAGCATTCACTCTTGGGTTGGTGATGAACACCGGAGGCTTTCTGATCCTTTCTTTGCAAATAGCCCTCTGAGCCTCTGCAGTGAAGCCCAGCCCAAACTTGTCGGTCTTTTGAGTGAAGTCAGGAAGTTGACCCCAGTTTGCGCACTTGCCTTTCTCAATCACTGCCCGGGCATCCTTCAGGGAAGCCATCTTCAAAGGAAAGTCTTCTTCAACCACTGTCTCAGCTGACGCCAATGTTGGAGGTACCTCTTCAAAATATTGAAAGGGGGTTTCAATAAACTCCCCGTCCATCTCAATATACCGGAAGGAATTCAGATGACTGACCATATATTCCTCCTCTCCCTGCACAGTAACAATCTTCCCTCTGACAGGGTATTTGAGCTTCTGGTGTAGAGTGGATGTTACAGCCCCAGCCTTGTGAATCCAAGGTCGTCCCAGCAAACAGGAATAAGATGGACGAATATCCATCACGTAGAACGTTGAGTCAAAGACTTGGGAACCCACACGAATAGGAATGTCTACCTCACCATGCACCATCCTCTTAGAACCGTCGAAGGCTCTAACAATGATGTTACTAGGCTTCAATTCCAGGCCCTCACAATCCAACCGATCTAAGGCCTTCTTGAGCAATACATTCAGGGAAGAACCGGTGTCCACCAACACGTGTGCAAGAGTAGTTCCCCTGCATTCTATGGAAACATGCAGGACATCATTGTGGTTTTTTCCCTTGGCGGTCAGATCGGCATCCGAGAAACCCAAACCATTGTCAGCTGTCAAATTGGCCATACAGTCAGTGAATTGATCTGCAGATGTTTCTTGCGGCACATGAGCCGTTTTCAGAAATGAAATCAGGGCCTTGGCGTGGGCCTCTGAGCACAGCAGCAATGATAGCATAGAGATCTTGGAGGGGGTATGCCCCAGCTGTTCAACGACATTGAAGTCACTCTTCTTAATGATTTTAAGGATTTCCTCCATCTCTTGCTGGGAGGCTTCAACAGCGGTCTTTTTTGGTGCCTCCGTCCGGGAAGGCAAATCGGTAGCAACTCCTTTGCCCCGAGCGTCAGAGGACTCGGCGGAAGTGGTAGACACAGGAACTTGATTTGGAAGAGAAACATGCACACTTGCGGGTGTGATGATAAGAGGTTTTCGGATAACTGGTGGTGCAATGTCAGGCGAGAAGAGCCTGCCACTGCGAGTAATTTTGGCGGGACCAGTGATGTTACTGATACTGGTACCGGTGTTGAACTCCTGCTTCACTCCAAGCACATACACATCTGCGCCATAGTGCCATGGGAAATCCTTGTCAGATTCATAGGGGAGGGGCCCCGGAACAGTAATGGTTATAGGTGCAACAGACACGATTTTGACTGGCTTCCTCGGGGGAGCGTTGGTAGGATTGTTGAAAATTGTGACGACAGATACTTCTTCAACGGGAACAAACGGAACAGCGGTCTTCTTGAACAGAATCTCCTTGCTATCCATCAGGATTTGGATGCCTGACTTCAGCAGCGGACAACCGGTAGGGGTAACAACACACATGAGGCAACCCTTGCTACAACCCAGAAATAAACCGGCTAGCAGTAGGTTCCTCTTAACAGTCAATAGAGGGGTAGAAACATCATTCACCGAAACAGCATACAAATCTTCCTCAACGGCATTTACTCTATGCTGGGGCATAGGAGCAGTTACAACATTTGGCCTCTCAGGCGCCTCAAACTGTATTTCCTTCGCATCAATAAGGTCTTGAACCTTATTTCTCAGGGCCCAGCAATCATCAGTAGAATGCCCCGGGCTATCAGAGTGATAAGCACAGCGGGAATTCGGATTATACTTAGGAGATGCAGTATTCACAGCCTTCGGAGCCTCTCAGACGGTCACCAAGTGGGTCGATAGTAGTTGCGGCAAGATTTGTGACAAGGTCATACTCAGCCGGGTGTACTGCCTTTTGGGCCTCTCACCCCTTTGTTGATTGTACTGCTGAGGAGCAGCAACAGGCTTTGAAATTACCAAGGCATTAACGGCTTGGCGGCGTTCTGGCTTAACTTGTCTTCTAGGACCATAAACGGCACTAGCTTCCTTCTTGAAAGGTTTCTTCTTAGTACTTGCGGAGGCACCTTTTTGTATCTTTCCTGACCTGATGCCAGCTTCTATCCTTTCACCCGTCAGGATCAAATCTGTAAACCCAGCGGAGGAATTACCAACCAGATGATTGAAGAATGGACAACACAAGGTCCCTAGAAACATGTCAACCAGTTCACGGTCAGTCAAAGGAGGCTGTACCCTGCCAGCCAAATCTCTCCATTTTTGTGCATATTCTTTGAATCCTTCGCCCGTTCCCAGTGACATACCCTGAAGTTGGGTACGCGTAGGAGCAAGGTCAGAATTGTACTGATATTGTCTATAAAATGCGGTAGCCAAATCCTCCCAATGTCGGATACTTGTTCCATCTAGCTGATAGAACCACTCAAGTTGTGACCCCGAAAGGCTATCTTAGAAGAAATGGATCCAAAGGTTCTTGTCTGCCGTGTAAGGTTGGATCTTCCTTATGTACGATCTGAGATGCAGCTTAGGACAGGAAGTCCCGTCGTATTTTGCAAAGGCATGTGCCTTGAACTTGTATGGGATTACCACCCCAGAAGATAAACCTAAATCTCCGAAATCCAGCCCCGGCACATTTTGAATCTCCATGGCACTCAAGCGGTCCTCTAATTGCTTGTATCTATCAGCAGCTGGAGGGTATTGTTCATCATTGTAATCCGTCTCGTTGTCAGAGACTGCAGGACTAGGAGCCCTTACCCCTTGGGGACTGTCTTTCTCTGCAGAGGAAGTAGCTTGATCAGCCTCATTATGGAGTGTATTCCCAAACCTGCGTCCAGTGTTGAACAGCGCAGTCCTCTTCTTCTTCTTCTTCTTTAGGAGAAGAGCCTTCAACTCTTATTGACCTTGGGCCAAGCTCATGACCATCTCTTGAAACTGGGCGTTCTGGGCCTGGAGGGCCTTGATAGCTTGTTCACTGGATGATTCAGGATTCATGATGACTGTTCAAATAAACAGCGAAGAAGATTAAGCAACATGTGGAAAAAAAGGTACCTGTTATGCATATGATGCAATGAGATGCGTATGTTTTATGTTTTCAAAGACAAACGAGATTCAACTTTGTAGACAAAAGGGAAACACACTTCATTAGATTCAAATTTTAAATTGTTCACCAACTTGCCCTTAGGCATTACAGGAATGAAAAATACTGAAAAGGAAATAAAAGCTGTAAAAAGGAAACATTCAAAGCCCATCAGTGCTCCCATGGCCTCCTCTTCTCAGTATGGATATAGTCATTCAGGATCCGCTCTTCCTCCAATTGCTTAGTCAGCTTCTGGATCTTTCGTTCTTGTTCGTTGAACTTTTCCCGATAAAAATCCCGTTCTTCCTTTAGCTGCGCCCAAGATCTCTTTAGTGTATCAACATCAGTGGGTATCTGAGAAGGGAGGACAGTTGGAGGAACCCCGTCTTCATCAGGAGATTCAAGAATGATAGGTCTGACAGCTTCGTATGGCATACCTAACTTCTGAGCACGGATGCAGACCCATCTGCAATAGGGTTCCATTGGTAGAGAAGTCTTTGGTCCCAACTCAAGTGGGTCAGCTTTGTGAATTATGTCCCAAGCCTTAATGAATCCATGGCGTAGTTTGTCATTGTCTACCTGAAATTCAAAATGGAAGTGAGGAACCAACATCTCATGAGGCCCTACTCTTCTGGCTCTTCCAAACTGACGGAGAGCTAAACATGGATTATAAGAGATTCCTCCCTGGGTGCCGATCAATGGAACATTAGGGTATTCTCCACAACGATCAATAACAGCTACCTCATCCAAACCTCTGAGAGTCCAAGTGATGTGATTATCAGTGAGAGACATTAACCTATGAGCCCAACCCTTTCCTTCTTCATTCTTCAGCACGAACTTAGGAAGGTGCGAAATAAACCACCTCACTAGCAAAGCAGCACAACACCATGGAGTTCCCCGTCTTCGGGCAGTACGAGCATAGAGTTGTTGCAGGATATCACCCTAAAGAGTGGGTACAGGATTCCGAGACATGAAGATCCTTATGGCATAGATACTGATAAAGGTGTCAGGATTGGGAAACAATACCAGACCATAGATTAAAAGAGCCAGAATGTCTTCGTACGCCTTGAAGTCTAAGTCGTTCCAGAAACCATTAGCTTTGCCAACCAGAAATTTGACCAAAAAGCCCTTAACTCCACTTCTAGTTTCCCAGTTAGCCAATACCTCTTCTTTGGTCAAGGGGAGGACTGCAGTAACCTCTTCAGGCCTAGGAGTCTTTTCCCAACCAGTGAATGGAGTTTGTTCCAACACAGGGATACCAAGCAAATCAGAGAATTCTTCCAGGGTAGGGACCAGCTGGAAGTCTTGAAAGGTAAAGTAATGATACAGGGGATCATAAAACTGGGTCAGGACACTTATCAGTTGTTGGTCCCACTTTGAAGTGATCAAGCCAAGGAGAGAACCATGCCTCTTGATGAAGGAAGTAGTGTTTGGAATCCTATCAACCAAATCCTTGAGCAAAGTTGGTGGTTGAACAAAGTTGAGCCGGATAGTATTCCTACGCACGGGCATCATGATGTCCTACAAAACAGAGCAAAGATGAAACTTTTTGTCTTTGAAATGGGTCAGTCCTTATACAGGATGCATGCAATGGTATGATGGTATAATGCTATGATGAAGCACACCACAAATATTCATAAAGGCAAGCATGATAAGGCACACAAGTCACACAAGACAACCCTTAGGTTTTAGGCCAGCATGAGGTTTAGGTATTACCCTCTTTTAGTTTTGTTGGTTAAAACCTGTCCTATCAAAATTAACCGGGTTCTAGAGGATCTCAAATCATTGACTACCCTCAATCGGTCATAACTCTAGCATCGCAATCTTTTCTTGCGGCCAGAACCATCGCGAGAGTTTAGCCTCAATGAGTGTAGCATACTGCTACTGTTCTATGGCCAAGTTTGGTCAATTTAGGGTTCTAAGGTCGGTTGGTGTTTAATGACTCCTTAGAAGACCCATATTCTCCTCGTTGCAACACAAGGGATATCGGTACAGACCAAGGTGCCACACCAATGTAGCCATTGCTTCACCCATGTCGGTCTACGCCGGACAGGTCCCTTACAGATTATGCTACCTAAAAGGGTATTCCCCAGATCCGGGTTAGGATCTATGAAACTCCGATGCAAAGCCCACAAATATAAAAGCAAACAAAGCAAACAATTGAAAACAAAGGTGATCTAAGCCCTAAGGTTACTCCACTTTTAAGTATATCCCCAGCAGAGTCGCCAGTTCTGTGATACGGTGGGAGAACTGACTTGAGGTTTTGCGTTTGTTTTCTCAAATGTTTCGGTTGAGCAAGAGTCGCCACCGACTTTTTATTTTATCCTAAGGAAAGGTTAAAAAGCACAGCAAAAACCTTTGAGATGTTTTCTTGGGTTCGGGGAGTAGATTATAGAAAGGGAAGGTATTAGCACCCTTTCTATCCATGGTTATCCATGGGCTCTTAGTTACTTGCTTAGATCAACTTGCCTTAGTTTTCAATTGTTTGAAATGGTGCTTTGTGTGTGTGTTTGAAAATGTTTTGAAAAGAGGCCAATGTGGTGGCAACCTTTGTAATGATCCATGTTGGGATGTATACAAAGGTGTATGTCTTTTGAAAAGGTTTTCAATGTTTTTGAAAGTTGTTTTGAAAGTGTAGTGATGTGTGGTTTGAAAAATAGGCAAGTGTTTTTGTTTTGCAAGGGGGCAAGTAACCAAGAGCTATCTACCCTATATTTCTCAAAGATCTTTGCTATGTTTTAAACCTTTTAACAATTTTGTTCCACCATTGTATTTGGTGGGCAATCTTCTGTTAGGATGTGAAAGGGACGGGTGTGGGTCATCGTTTAGACCATAATTGCAATGGTGCCAGGTATCTTTGGGCAATCTTTCTTTTAAGGGACTTGATCATTTTTAGGCAACTTTCGAAAGCGTCATCGAGGGACTATGATCATATGAATTGTGTTTGTTTTGCCCAAAGAGATCTAACATGCAATATGGCCCATTATTGAAGGCAACAAGTGGAATACCCTAGGGGTGCAAGTGTGATTAGTGTTATCCATTTTCATGCTTGTTTATCTTGAAGTTAGGTCAAACTATTTTCGGTTAATTGATTTGCATACAAACCCTAATTCTAACATGGCATAATTAGAAAGCTTTTAAATGCAAAAAAATAAAAGGTCCTAAGTTATTACAACACAATATATGGGATGGGGGGTACAAATGTTCAAATGGGAGTATTTTGACAAGAATTAAATCCTAAGCTATTACATCAAATTGGAATTTTGCAAGGTATTTAATTACACAATATTCAAATAAAATAAATATGCAAAATGCAAGAAAGGTTTTCATATGTATGTGAAAAAAATGTTTATCATATATCAAATAAATAAAAATAAAAATTAATGTATTTTTGGTATTTTTATGGATCTAGGGTAAAACCCTAATTTTATAAATAAAAAGTATTTATTATATAATAAATGTAATATTTATTAATTATGTACAAAAAATAAATGAAAAGAAAATATATGGAAAAAAAGTAATTTTTAAGTTAAATATTAGTAAAAAATAAAATGTATTATTTTATTGTGTTTTTAACCTAAATGTATTAATAAATACCTAAATATTTATAATATTCACTAAATACTAAATATATGTATAAAAATAATAATATTTAATATTTACAAAGATGTATTTTTTTATAAAAGTTTTTCAAAGGTAAAATAAAACAAAAGTCAGAAAATAAAAAGTATTTATATTATTTTAGTATTTTAAATAAAAGAGTATTTATATATTACTTATATGTACAAATATCAATTTAAACAAATAAATGTCTAATAAATACAAAAATGGTTTGAAAAATATTTTTTATATTTTTAATATTATGAGAAAAAATAAATAAGTCAGAAATAACAAGAAAAAGTCAAAAAATGTTTCAAATAAGCACAATGGGCCAAGGGGGTTCAAAAGTGAAAATGTGGTGCAAATAAGAAAAATAAAACAAGCCCAGCCCAAAGGACCTTCTTCAACCTCTGGCCAGAAACTTGTCAAAAACGTGCGCCTCCTACACTGATTCAAACATCTTGATTCCTGAACTTTTAGCACAAACTCATAACATGAAAAATGTTAAGCATCAAACCACGATTCTGGACATATAAAGAACTCATCCTAACTCTCAGAAATGAGAGAGAATTTCTTCTCCCCCAATTCCTGACCTAGTTTTTATTCAATGTTCAGACTTAAAATTCTCATAGCACATGCAAAATAAATGGAAAGTAAAGATATATATAGCTTCAGGGGCATGAGCATGACATTTTTCATTCACAAACTTATAGCTAATTCTTCCTACATTGAGAGATAGAAGTCCAAAGATTTACCTGTTCAGTTGGAATCGTGTGCAACAATGGAGATGCTTACAAGGCAAGGTAATGATTTGTATAGCTTCCTTGATGTCCAGGGATGCTATTCCAATGCTTGGTATGCCTTGAAACCAAGTGAATCGTGTTATGGCACTCCAACTGCAAAACAGAAAATGTGAAAATGGTGATGTGGGTTAGGAGTGTTACAGGTCGTGTTTAGGGCTTGGAATAGTTTCAAGGGATGGTGTGGGATGTGTTTGAAGTGTTTTTGGCCAAGATGCACGGTGGAAATGAGCTAGCCAAGTCCAAGTGTAGAATGCCCTGTTTTTGTGCAGTTTAATGGTGATTCTGTGTTTGAGAATGTTTGGGACTTGATTGGCTCGTGTTTCAGCTTGGATTTGATGTTTAGAATGTGTACAATAACTTTTCTTAAGCTTCTCTTTGCTGAGATGAGAGTTGGGAGTTGTTATGTCAAGTTTCTTCAACTTTAAGCAACAAAATGCCAAGTTGTTTTCTAGACTGATGGAGGCCCCTCTAATGTGCTGCTAAGCTTGCCCTTGATCAGTGTGATTAACTCAAAAACTTGTGCCAAAGAGATTTGCTGTGTACCTCTTGATTTGCAAATTGACATAAAGTTTTTACTTTTCAAAAATGGACATAATGCTTTTTCTACTTATGGCTTAATTTTGCATACAATGCTTGAACACATAAAATAAGGCCTTGGCACAATGAGTTAGCATTAAATTTATGAGTGCAAATGGGATATAGGACCTGTAATCAAGGAATGCAAGCTGAGTTCAAAATTGCCTAAGTGTATGAACATGAAAATTGGCCATAAACAAAGTGAGTTTTTCCCATATTGCCAAATTCGATTCTCCCTAACCATGAGGTTGTTTGATGAGTTCTTGAACATTTTGGAAAGCTTGGAATGTGTACTACAATAAATCTTTGTAATGCAAATTGAAATTCCAAGTGGAAGTATGTGAAAAGTGGTCTTGAAGTTAGGCAAAAATCATGCTTAAAATAGGTCAAAATTTCTCTAAGTTAAGAATGGTTTGGTACCCTTGTTCCAAAAATTGTAACTTGAGCTACATGCTTCTTTTGAGAAAACTTTGTCAATCAAAGTTGTAGATTTTGCAATGGACTACAACTTTCATGTTTTGACTTTTCCTTGAATCCAAATGCATCTTGATGAGAAAGTGGGACAAAGTTAGGAAAAAATTAGGGTTTTTCATAACTTAGAAAAATTCTAAGTTATGAAAAATCTTCATTACAAACCCTAATTTGATTTTTGATTTCTTGGTGAACAAGTTTCATGACTTGGCATGTTTTGATGAAAAATGAATCTTGACACTTGATTTTGACAAAAAGTCAAAGTTTGACTTTTCAGTATACAGTCAAAAATTAATCAATTGACTGGAAAATTCAACTATCAATCTTGTGTATCTGGGATCTTTTGAACTTGTTGAGTATGTCAAGACAATTCCATGGGGTCCTTGAGTCCATATGTGAGCTTGGTTTGCCATTGGCTAGGTCAAACAGTCAAAAATTGCTTTTGTGCAGTCAAAACCCTAAAAATGACCATTTTGCCCTTTTGGTGATCTGATCAAATTTCTTGTGGAATTGTGATCCAAACTTGATCAAATGGTCCATATGAGTTCATAATGTTGATGTGGTTCAATTTACATGAGGTTTGACTGTCAATTGGCCACAGTTGACTTTTTCCCCAATACAGCTGATTTCTAGGTCAACTGTCCAATTGACTGGGCAAAGGTTGGAATCAAGGCTTGATACTTGGTATGGATAAACTTGGGAGTCAAACATGAAGCATGAAAGTCATTTTAGGCATTTTAGGTTAAAATATCTTTGTGCAAACACAAACCCTAATCTGGGCCAACAGTGCTAGGAGAAGTCTTGCAGAGGAAACCCTAACTGGATCTTGAGCTCCAAGGGCCTTGTGATGAGAAAAGGTTGAGAGAATGGGAGGGAAAATTTTAGGGTACAACAGGCGGTTCAGGCAAAAATTAGGGATAAAACCAAAAAAAAATTTGTACACCCGGCAAGTTGAAAACCTGAAAGGGCGACTTGGGAAAAAAAGGGTTTCTCGGTGGACTGAAAACCCGAAAGGGCGGTCCAGGCAAAAGTTAGGGAATTAAAGCGTATGACTATGTCTCGTCGGATCCCTTTAAGGACAATCTCTTCACAGACAAACCTGGAGATTCTGATCCATCCAATCATCTTCGGACGAAGCAATGAATGGACATGATATTTGGAGTTACAAAGGCTATAGCAGAATGGGAACCCCATGGGATTTTTACACACATAGCTATCTTTCTTTGTATAAATTTTTCTTACTTTTATGACACCATCCTCTTACTAGGATGTCTGTCTCCTTTGTACAAAATACTTATTCAAAGTAAATACAAAGATATCTCTTTCAAAGTATAGAAAGTTATTTGCCTTTTTCTTTATACTTGTGTTTTATTTGAAAAAATGTCCAATGATTCATTAATGAACATATGCATTTGAACATAATTACTGCTTACAAATAAACATGATGAAAAAGAGTAATTACTGACATGTAGAAAGATTAGGAAAATGTCTTTAGGCTATTCCATGAGCAATCTCTACAGCACGTCATTAAGATCCCCAAGCGGAGCCAAAACTTTGAACTACAGATCCCCAGTGGAGCTGAGACTACCAACCATCCCCAGCAGAGCCGAAACTTCAAACTATCAACCCACAGCGGAATCATCCAGTTTCTCCAGGTTCCCCCAGCAAGTTGTCTTGAAGCTCGAAAATCAACCAGTTAACAGTTAACTTTTGTTTCTCCCCAACCTAGGGTAACTCCCCGGTAGATTGGCATACAACCCAAACTTCTGAACTCCCCAGCGGAATTAAGCTTTTCCCCACAGAGCTCTCATTACAGGATAAACTTGTTCCCCACAGATTTTTTATTTACTTCTTGACAGAACAAAGACTCCCGTCAATGAATCCCCATTAGAAGTTATTAAAATTCTCTGGATTCCCCAAGCAGATTCCTCAAGAAGTATATGGGGTTACTCTCACGACGGAATCCTCAGCAGTCAAGGATTTATTTTCCCCGGCAGCAATCAAGGATTTATTTTCCTCAGCAATACAGCGAATCAGCTCACATGCGCATACATTACATTCATATATCATAAACATGGATAAAACACATTTATTGCATCATACATTTCATGCAATATAACTTTGTGTTTCAGCTAACATTTTACCCTTTTCAGGATAAGATTAACAACTATCTTTAACAAATATTCAAAGATTTCAGATACAGTATAGATACACTCCAGACACGGAAGTCATTCTGTCACTCATTCAGATCTCAACTTCAGATACAGTATAGATACACTCCAGACACGGAAGTTATTCTGTTACTCATTCAGACTTAATTTCAAGTACAGATACAGTACAGATACACTCCAGACACGGAAGTCATTCTATTACTCATTCAGACTTAATTTCAAGATACACTCCAGATACACTCTAGACACTGAAGCCATTTTGTCGCTTATTCAGATCTACAGTTCAAATACAGTTTAGATACGCTCTAGACACGGAAGCCATTTTGTCGCCTATTAAGTTTCATCCTACAGATACAGTACAGATACACTCCAGACACGGAAGTCATTTTGTCACTTATTCAAATTCAAAGACAAATACAGTTCAGATACGTTCCAAATACGAACACCATTCTGATGCTTATCCTGTCAATTTACAACCAAACATTCTTGGATGGCATCTACAAGCCCATCTCCAACAAGATTCTAACATCTCTTCAAATGGCATCTTTAAGCCCATTCCCTCAATTACAACTTTGCCGAGTGCAAATTTATGAGCACTCTAGTGTCCAATCATCTTTTACCTTCGAGTCACAAACGGCAAAATCGCCGATCTAACTCTTCAGGTTCAAGAAGATTGAACAGGGGCAGTTGTTGTACCCCAAAATTTGCCCTCCCATTTTTCATAGAAGACACAACCCTAGGGTTTCTCGGATATTCAAGATTGGCTCAAGAATCGATCAGACAGATTTTCTCCTGTGGCAGTAAACCAGCAATTAGGGTTTTTCTTTCAATTCTCAAAAGAAATGAATTCTCAAAGATCCAATTGGCTTTCACATGTTTTCATGCTTTTTCAAGTTTACTGAAAGGTTAATGTTTGTTCTCAAGGCATGTTTGTTTGGGACAAGAGATGGAATCTAAGACTGTCATTTGGGACATTCATGTTTTGTTTGATCTAGGTTAACCAGAGGATTTGCGTCTTCTAAAACATTTGTTTGTTTAGGAAATGGAATAGACAGTGCGTGTTTTGATTGGAACGCAGTTGCAAGATTACAGAATTATTGGATCACTTGGAGTTTAAGTTATCAGATGGGAGCATTTTGTTTCAATTATCTTGATTGGGAATCTTTAAGAATTAGTTAGGATGCAAAGGGAAGATTACAAGTTATTGTTGATTAAATATTTCAATAGACACCAGAATATCTCATAAGACTTTCTCCATTTATTTCAAAAGTTGTTACAAAACAATTTATTATTTAAATACTTTAGGTTTTATAACTTATTGTATTTAAAAAAAATAAGTTAGTACAATTGTTGAATGTTTCTCTCTAAATTACAAAGAAAAGAAAATGAATCTAGGCCTAAGGTTGACTGAGCTTCCTTTGCTTCCATGCTTGCCACAGAGTCTCTTGCTTCCCCTGCTTTGCCACCATCCAGTTGTGCTCACATGAAAATAGAAGACAGAAAAATAGTTAGTACAAAAACTATTTGGGCATAAGCAAGAATTTTCAAAAGAAAGAATGGTGTTCATCATTAAAGTTTGCAATTTGGAATCAGAAGGCTATTTTTAATTCATCACGTTTTTATTTTTGTATTTGCAAATCACAAGAAGATTATTCTTTTTGGTTCACAAAAAGAAAAATAAGAAATGCAAGCAAAGTTATCCAAACAAGAAATGCAAGCAAACTGTCTAAATGCAGCAAGGCTGTCCAAACAAAACAAATGCAGCAAACTTATCCAAACAAACATAATATTACAAACTGGATGCAAGTTGCACAAGCTAGGAAACAAACAACAAAGTTGTCCAAACAGCATAAACTAGACATCAGCGCATCATCAAACAAACAACAGCATGGCAAAAACAAAATGCAAGCAGTACAAGCAACAAACAGCATAAGCTAGAGCAGGCAGCAAGGAAAGTATAGCAGTATAATAACCAAGTCAAACAAGCAAGAGGCTTGTTCAATAGCCATTTCATCATTTTCCATTTATTGCAAACTTTTCAGAAAAAGCAATTGACTCTTAGGGTCATTGAGAGAGAAGAGAGGAAAGAAGTCACCTAGGGATGCACAGCCCTGCTACCTTGATTGTCACAATTGCATAAGAGTTGCTAGAAAACAAAAACTGCAAGAAAAAGAGCATGAGAACAATATGCCAAAGTTTTCAAAATTTGGTGTTTTCCCACCATTTTGAATAAGCTGTTCAACCAAAGCAACTAATATAACAGTAGACAAGGCTCAAGCAAAAGAGAGATAGAGAAAATTATCAAACTCAGCAAACCTAAGTCTCCACTGTCAAAAATCCCAAGCCTGATCATCAAGCATCAAAACTGTCAAAACATAACCAAAAGCCAAAACTCCCAGCATCCATCCTCAAACAGCCAGAACCACCAAACTAAACCTCAAAACCATCATCAACCCAAAACAAAACAAAAAGAAACAGAAAAATATCTCAAACTGTAACCTTCAAACTGTCAAAAATCACCAACCATTTTCAAACATAAAAGTCCAAGAACTGTCAAAAGCATCAAAACTGTAAAACAATTCAAACCAACCTTCAAGCTGAAACACAACCTTCAAATCTGTCAAAACCAAACTGTAACAACCAGCCTTCAAACTGACCAACCTCAAAACAAATCTCAAACCAACATACAAATCAAAAAAACAGAAAAAAAAACTCATCAAACCTGTTGAAACACCAACATAAAAAACATATCCAAAAAAAAAAACTGTAACAGAATCACCATCTCCAAATCTCAAACACAATATCCAACAATCAAAGGCACAGTAACATCATCCCAGAAAACCATCATCACAAAACCAAATTCCAGAACAAAATTTCAAACTGATAGAACAACATATCCAATCACAAAATTCAACAACAAACATCATCATCATTCAAAGCAAAGAGGATAGAAAAAAGGTTACCAGAAACACCAGCACTTTCAATCTTCATCTCCTCCCTCGCAAGCTCTCGCCACCAAGGAGCATCATCATCGTCTCACCATTCCCTTCTATTTCACAGAAAAGCCCCAAACAGGTATGGCTTCTTCACCCTCCTTACAAACTATTTCCTGCATCTCAAATGAATAGCAAGTAGATTAACAGAAGAGCATGAACAAGACAAAAAAATATGATGAAACTGTTAAGCCTTAAACAAAACAGAACTTCACCTTTCAAGAAGCAAAACCATTAGCGCTTGGTTAGGAGATGAGAGAGAGAGAGAGAGAGCTCCGGCGATAGAAAGTTGGGGAGGGAGGATCGGATAAACAATTTTGAACCCATTAAATAAATCAGAACTTAGGGTTTCCAAAAAAGGGCGCAAATCATGGTGAAATTAGGAAGAGGTGAGTAACAGAGATCAGAGATGAACAAAATTGGAAGAGAGGGACGAAAGGGACGAATGACGCCGCTGTGGACGAAAGGGGAACCACAAACCCTAATTTTCTTATTTCCCCTAATCAAACGCGTTAGACAAGTTTAAGAACATTGGGCCTGTATTATTCAAACCCCCTAAAGCCCATGCACGCTTTTGCTAACTCACCCTCCTTATGCCTGTTTTAGTTTCAACATTAACAACTATTATCTTTTGGGCCTCACCCCAAATCAATTTTCCTAAGCCCATTTCTTCTTTTTAATTTGTTTTTTTATTTTGTTTTGAAAAATGCTAAAGAAAACCAAAATACATTTTTTTATTAAATTAATTTAAGTCTTGAAATTAATATTCTACCATTTTCTTTTTTTATACTTATCTTTATTAATTTTTTACATTTAATAAAAACATAAAAAAAATTAATTTAATTTGTTTCCTTTCTTTAAAATTATTTTTATAATTAATAAAAGTCCCAAAAAATAATAATAAAGATTTTTAATTTAATCAATTTTTTACAATAGGTTTTATTTTTCTCTTTTCAAGTAAATACATACATTTCATACTTTGTTGATTTTATTTTCATAAATTGTCATAGCTTTATATTAAATCACATAAGAATTTGATTTGGTTGTATTGCTTGATATTTGGACATCGTTATTTCATTTTATTCATCCCCATTTGTAACAATTGTACCCCCATTCTCGAATACTTTTGTAATAGCGTAGAATTTCAATTCCCGCAATTTATTGTTTTCCATATACTGTATAGTAACTAGGCATGTATGGCAAGATTCAAAAATCAATCGCTAGATGACCTAATCCAAGAATAAAATAACTTGAAACCAACACACTTTTTTTCACACGCGCACCTCTAGGGTAACCTCGCTCGTTGCCTCGGAAATGAAATCATGTCCCTCGAATATGAGATGCTTTAGCAAATGACCCTTTAATAAACAAAGATCGTAGACCCTCGATGAACCTCGATGTTGCCTTCTATTAAAACGATCTCGTCCTTTACAAAATTGCTAAAGCGTCTAACAAGTTGCCTTCAATGATTGTAAAATTGACCCGCGCCTATCCCTTCACATCCAATGGTGGGGCTTCTTACCAAATCAATGGTAAGATAGCACCATTAAAAGGAAGAAGAAAAGAACAACTTAAGACCTTTCGAGTAGATAGATTCGCTCTTAGTTACTCGCTTGCTCACGACAAAAACTTTTACACCTACACTCTCATTTCAAAAACACTTTAAAAAGACAAAACATTTTGTATACGTTCTTATAGAGATGAGAACCATTGCAAAACCTCTTTTCAAAACACGATTCACAAACACATCTTGAACCATTTTTCGAAACAAAACTTTGTATACATTCTTATAGAGACGAGAACCATTACAAAGAAATTTTCCAAAATACTTTCAAAACCCACACCACAAGCACACAATCAAACAAAAGCAAGTGATCTAAACGAGTAACTAAGAGCCCATGGAAAACCATGGATGAAAAGGGTGATAATACCTTCCCTTTTCATAATCTACCCCCCGAACCCGAGAAAATTCTCGAAAGGTCTTTCCTGTGCTTTTTTACCTTTCCTTTTGGATAAAAGAAAAGTCGGTGGCGACTCTTGCTAACCGCACAAGTGCAAACGGAACGCAAAACATCTAGTCAGTTCTCCCATTGTATCACACATATCATATACAGCATAATCTCATTTATTTTGAGAACATCATCTCGCCCTGCATTTCATGCATCGCATATAACTAACCCTGGTATTTTTCAGGAAAAGACAGTTAGCTTCAACAAATCCAGCAGTTATACAGATCACATCTACAGACAACTAATGGAAACTCAGTTCCAGAAATCAAACGGGTCAACTAATCTACATTATCATATCAAGGTAACCATACCCTGATTCCTCCTGAAGTTTTACACAAACTTATAACCTTACCCCAGTTCATTCTGAAGTTTTACACGAACTTATCACAAAGTAACCTTACCCGGGTTCCTTTTGAAGTTTTACACGAACTTATCACGAAGTAACCCTACTATCCAGGTTCCTTTTCACATCCCTACTATCCAGGCTTTCATATCGAAGTAACCCTACTATCCAGGTTCCTTCTCATAGCCCTACTATCCAGGCTTTCATATCGAAGTAACCCTACCATCCATGTTCCTTCTAAGTAGTCCTACTATCCAGGCTTTCATATCGAAGTAACCTTACTATCCAGGTTCCTTCTTACAGCCCTACTATCCAGGCTTTTATACCAAAGTAACCATACCATTCAGGTTCCTTCTCACAGCCCTACTATCCAGGATTTTATATCGAAGTAACCCTACTATCCAGGTTCCTTCTCACAGCCCTACTATCCAGGCTTTCATATCAAAGTAACCCTACTATCAAGGTTCCTTCTCAGCAGCCCTACTATCCAGGCTTTCATATCGAAGTAACCCTACTATCAAGGTTCCTTCTCACAGCCCTACTATCCAGGCTTTTATATCAAAGTAACCCTACTATCCAGGTTCCTTTTCATAACCTTACTATCCAGGTTCCCTCTCTCTTATCCCCAAGCAGTGGTCCAACATTGTAGGACCGAGACCCGATCAGACATGATTGGTTTTGCATTTCCCCAATAAATCGTGGTTCAGCATATACTCCGACCAGATACGCAGTACACTTCCGCTTCCTCAAGACGGAGTTATTCCTCAATAGAGTAACGGACAACTGAAGTTCCTAAAACGTTATTTCTCCCAAGACAGGAAATTATCATCCCCTAGATGGCATCTTTAAGCTCATCTCCTGCAATTCTCCGTCGAATCCAAGATGGCATCTTTAACCCCATCTCTGACAGTCTTCAATCCTCGACCTCCAAATGGCATCTGTAAGCCCATTCCTGATATCACAAATCAAGCGCCACTTCATGCGAGTGCAACTTTCTGGGCACTCTAGTGTTCAATCATCTTCCACCTTCAGATCACGAAAGGCAGAGCAGCCAATATACGTCCTCAGGTTTAAGAAGATTGAACAAGGGAACCTGTTGTACCCAAAATTTTCCCTCTCATTTTACTCAATACATGTCAATTGAGGTCCCCAAGTTGCTCAAGGAAGTCGAAGAGTTTACTAGACCAACTCTCTCCTAACGCAGTATACCTCAAATTAGGGTTTCATTTTTCATCAAGATGCTTGAGTCAAAAGGATCCCAAATGCTCACCATTGTCCTAATATGTTCCCAAGATCACCCATGCCAAGTTTCAAGCCTTGCGTAAGAAGTTTGCTCAGCCAACTGCTCAGATGCTTGAGAATCGATTGTATTAGGTCTAAAGTCAAATGTGGCCCACATACAGTCAAACTTCAAGATTTTTGGTCAACATCATCATTTTGAAGTGTTATACATCATTTTATCAAGGGTTGATCATGATTCCTCAAGAAATGCTCCAAATTCATCAAAACCCAAAAGTTGCTAAATTAGGGTTTCTCAGGAAAAGTCAACCCAACTTTGACCAAGCATAACTTCCACATGCTTTATCATAAATTTTCCATCCAAAGCTCATTTTGAAGAGGATACAATTCCCTACAACTCATATTCAGCTCACAAGTTCAAAATATGCACTCATAAAAAGATATAAATTTTGACATTATAGGTCTTTTTGAAAAGTCAACAAAAAACACCTTTTGGGTCAAAGCTTCATACATGAACATGGAAGACTAAATTGAGATGAGACCAAAAGGGTTGCTTAGGGGATATCCCAAGATTTTTAAAAATTCAAAGAACATCCTCCTAGGGTAAAAATTGAGAGAGATATGCCTTGTCAAAGGTGACCTTTTTTGCAAAATTGTCAAAAGTCAACATTGATCAAATTTGCATTTTTTCCAAAGGGGCCCATGTTTTCTTGCTTGAAACATGTTTCTAATAGGACCCACAACCCCTGAGCTTTTCCACCTATTTTTTTTATTACTTTTATCATTTATTTTGATTTTTTATTCAATTAAATGAAAATAAATAAAATTAAATGGCAAAAAAATGAAAACAAATCAAATCTTGAGATTTTTATGCATATTCCGAGTCCATGTACAGCTAGTATGCCAGCCAAGTCGTGCAAGTTTGATTAGGGTTGAAAAGGATTGGATTGAAGCAAGTTTTGGAAAGAAATCATACATGAAGCAAATCAAATCCAATTTTCATTATTCTCAAAGATTTGATACAAATTTGTTGACCTAATTCAGTCTACATAAGGGCATAAGAATTCCAGTTCAAAGAAAAGAGGATTGGAGGCGTGAAACAGCAAGAAGAAAACTCAAAAATCTAGACAAAAGTGGGAGATGAAAATCCATCATATAGCCATCCTCAAGGAGTTTCAAGGCTAGCAATACGTTCTTGGATATCTCATGAAGCTTCTCCCTTCATTTGCAAGGCCTGAAGCGTCCAGAATCGCGCCCATCATCAACCACGGTTTGCATAAAATTTCAATTCTGATTTCTTTGATTTTGGCATCATAAGCATGTTTTGATTATACCATTGTGTTTGTATTAATGTTTGCAATCTACTTGTACCCTTTAATTGCATTTATCGTGCAGGAATCCATAGTTGCCATTGCTAGGGTTTCTGAGATATTTGTAGGGCTTTGTTATACAGGAACAATTAGGCCAAGAAAATGATACCATGATACTCGTGAGGCCAAGACGAGTTGATTGGTATCATCACAATTGATTTATTATGCTTGTATGGAATTTTTGAAATTTGCAGGGGTTGTAGTGACAGCAATCGTTCATAGGTAAAAGTTCTTCACCTAAGACGACGGTTGTAGTGAAGAAGGTGATGCATGGAAGCCCATGAATGGCTGATTTAAATTTTGCGTGCATTTTCTGAATCCATTGTTTGTTTTGCTTATTATGCTTTGTTTCTATTATATGAACAAATTACATGGTAGTGCAGCTGGCAAAGCATCACTGGAGGCGAGCATAAGGACCTGGGTTCGATCCCAGGTCCCAACATTTGCTTTCTATTTTTTTTCTCATATGATCAGGTGTACCACATTACCAGATCCAGCACACCTCATCTTTTGAGGATCATCACGTTCCCTCTGATCTCATCCTCTAGATCCATCTCCAGCCAGATCCAGCACACCTCACCTTTTAAGGATTATCACACGCCCTCTGATCTCATCCTCTGGATCCATCTCCAGCCATATCCATCACACCTCACCTTCTGAGGATCATCACACGCCCTATGATCTCATCCTCTGGATCCATCTCCAGCCAGATCCAACACACCTCACCTTCTGAGGATCATCACACGCCCTCTGATCTCATCCACTGGATCCACCTCCAGCCAGATCCAACACACCTCACCTTCTGAGGATCATCACACGCCCTCTAATCTCATCCTATGGATCGACCTCCACCCAGATCCAGCACACCTCATCTTCTGAGGATCATCACGCGCCCTCTGATCTCATCCTCTGGATCCACCTCCATCCAGATCCAGCACACCTCACCTTCTGAGGATCATCACGCGCCCTCTGATCTCATCCTCTGGATCCATCCCCAGCCAGATCCAACGCCAGCATATGCAGGTCCACCATGAGTCCCCAGAAGATGGTCTCATTGGATTAGGCGCCAGACTCTGGGCCATCCTTCTGGGTTTCAGAAGTTCAACATACACCCCCCAGATTTGCTAACAGCAGACCCATTTGGTTATTTCTACTTTTCTTTCTTTAATTTCTTTTCTTTAATTATTTTGTTTTTTTTAATCAATACAAAAATTATTTTATTAAATTAAAAAATAAAAAACAATCACAAAAAGACTTATTTTCTTAATAAATATTATTTTTAATTAATTAGTTTAACTAATTTAGGGCAACTTTAATTTCTTTCATAATTAAAAGCAATTAGAAATTAGGTTTAATTAATTTGTGATTTAATTTTTTTCTCAAATAAAAATCCACAAAAATTTCTTTCTCTCAATTAGGGCTTTAAGTTATTAATTATCGTCCTCGTATTTAATTTGTCGCGCGCTTGTTAATTATTTTTTCCATTATTTTGTAATTGTTCAGGGTTTGTAATAGTTAAATTAGGGTTTTATTTCTTGCTTTAAATCCCCAATTTTTCGTTATGTAATTAATCCCCCTCCCTGAAGCCTTGTAATAGCTAGATTTTACTTCCTCGCACTTTTAATTTCCGTAATCTTTAACTGTTAGATGTATGGCTAATAGGATTGTATGGCAAGAATGAATGAAAAATTAAAAGAGTTAGAAAACCCTAATGTGCAAAGCTAACATTAACTGAAAAAGCACACTTGCACATGCTCACTCTTAGAGTATACTCTCACTCCGGTTGCCTTCGGTAAACGGTCATGAAGCATAGGATGTTTTAGTGGCTATCCTCTATGTCCCAAAAGATAAAAAAATGACCCTTTCAAATGTTGCCTCGGAAAAGATCTTTAGGACTCTATGATGGTTGCTAAGGTGTCCTAACATTGCTTTTATGATCGTACGTCCCTTTCGAATGTCCCTTACAACTCCAACGACGGTGCTACCTACTCATTAATAGTATGATGGCGCTGTCTAAAGGATATAGAACAAAAACGATCTTTTTTGAGTAGGTAGATGCTAGTAGGTACTTTCTCAAAACGACAAATATTTTACACCATACACTTTCAAACAAACCTTTCAAAACAGTTTTCAAAACAACTTTGTCACACCCTTGAGGACTGATACAAGGGTTATCACAAAGTAAGAACATTTTCAAGACAAACACACACAGGCAATTTGAAAAATGAGCAAGTACCTAAGAGCCCGTAGATAACTACGGATAGAAAGGGTGCTAACACCTTCCATTTCTATAATATATCCCCCGTACTCAAAAATATCTCGAAAAAATTACTTTTATGTTCTTTTTCCTTTTCCATGATTGGATGAAATAAAAGTCGGTGGCGACTCTTGCTTACCGCGACATTTTGCAAACAAAAAACACAAAACACGAACCAGTATTAAACAGTCAGTTCTGCCACCGTATCACACTATCTGGTCGGATCCAGGCTTCATAATAACTTACTTGAAAAGATTAAGTTGAACTGATATCTGGTCGGATCCAGGCTTCACAGTAACTTGCTTGAAACTAGTTGTTATCTGGTCAGATTCCAGGCTTCACAACTAATTTCTGAGGGAATAAAGTTAATTGTTATCTGGTCGGATTCAGGCTTCACAATAACTCGCTTGGAAAGATAAATTTGAACTGATATCTGGTCGGGTTCAGGCTTCACAATAACTTGTTGGGTAGAGGTAAACTCTACTGGGGAAAAGAAGTTAAACCCTTGTCTGGTTGAGTCCAGGTTCTTCAATATCTCAAAGATTTAAACTTTTATCTGGTCGGGTCCAGGCTTCATAGTGTCTTGAGAAGTTAACTATTATCTGGTCGGGTCCAGGCTTCATAGTAACTAAAAATTGTGCTATCATCTGGTCGGGGCCAGGCTTCATAGTCTTTGAAAAGTTACACTATTATCTGGTCGGGTCCAGGCTTCATAGTGACTGAAAGTTGTACTATTATCTGGTCGGGTCCAGGCTTCATAGTATTTGAAAAGTTACACTATTATCTGGTCGGGTTCGGGATTCATAGTATTTTGAACAAATGAAGTTGACTGTTATCTGGTCGGATCCAGGCTTCACAATAACTTACTGAAGTTAAAATTGTTATTTGGTCGGATTCCAGACTTCACAATAACTTTTGGAGATAGCAATGACTTTGTTAGTGACTTCACTGGGGATTATGGGTTGTGGCCCTCTGATTTATAATAGTCTGAGAGGAAAACTCAAGCTGGAGAGGATAGACTCAGCTGGGGCAGACAGATTTAGCTGAAGAAATAAACCCTGCTAGGAAAATAAACCATGTTGAAGAAATAAACCATGTTGAAGAAATAAACCCTGTTGAGGAATACTTGATGAACTGCTGACGAGGTGAGTTCTTTTAGGAAGGGATCCACAAGGCTTCTTCTTTTAGGACCAACTTAGCTAGGGAGAGAGCTGTCAAGAGATTGATACTATGGCTGGGGATCAACCTATGCAAAGAGACTTTATGGGCAACTCTATTGGGGATTGGTTTATTGTAGCCATCCTTATGGGGATAATGCTAATGAAATAACTCTGTGGGGATATTCCATATACATTAAAGATATTCTTGTTGTTGCTTAGCAGGACACATGTGCCAAATATTTTTAATCATGTTCACATGCTGTTAGCTGGCTATTTCGAATAAGGAAGAAACCACTATCAAAATAATATTTCAAATAAAGTACCTAAGGAGATTAATATCAAAATTGGATATTGGTGGGAAATTTGAAGTCATTATGCTAAAGGATTATTCAATTTCCAGTGAATTTCGATTTGGACTTTTTTAGTGTTCGAACTATGAAGAACTCCTTTATGCAAGGGTGCCATAAATTGGAAACGGTCCAGGTAATTGGGTTATTTCGAAAGCGACAAAGAAACAAGATGCTTCGATTGGTACCAATTTCGAATTTCAAATAAAGAGCGCCATTCTAGAAGACACGTGGAAGTTAGCAGACATAGGAAGCTTGCATGCTTCAAACATGGGGTGATTTTAGAATAGGACCGTTAGGGTCAAGACACTATAAATAGGTGTTCTTATGTTAGATTTAGCATGTTCACTTTTATGTACTAAAAAATCTCAAAATACTCAAACTACCGTGAATTAAGGAAAACGAGTCAGAAGATACAATGTACGTATTGAATATCATTACTTTTTTACAATTTCAATACAAATCTTGTTATATTTAGTTCGCCATTACAGTATTTCTGCCCTTAAATCCTTTGATTTCTTTGCATTTCCTTGTTTTAATTGCCTTTAAACACAGTCACTTCATTAGAAACTTTACTTTCACTTTATCCTTTTAGTCAAACACTTATCTTTACATTCAAGCCCAAGTCTAATTTGAAGCCTTTCCTTCCTACATTCAGTTAGTTTATTCCTCTAGACCATTTTAGAAATCTTTCCTAAGAATCTCATATTCGAACTTAACATACAATATAAGTCTATCAAGATAATAGATATGAACATGGAAATAAGTTATGACACATGTGTTCTAGGATCAATCTAGTCGATCCTGCAAGTAACCAATAATAATTAGTAAATTGGAAGACTAGCGGCTGTTTACTAGAAATCACTGTAAACAAATTGGCACACCCGGTGGGACAGTGTCATAACAAAAAGTTTAATCAAACATATTAGAGAAGTTTTAGGATTTTCTGAGTGTGGAGCGCGTTTCGGTACATGAACCTTCGAAGCGGCAAAATAAAGAATAAAAATCCACATATACCCAGAAAATAACGTACCAAAACAATGGTTAATACAACCAACCAAGATGGGGTACAGAATCCCCCACAGGGGGCTGCAACAATCGTTTCAAGTTCGATTGATGCCTCCAATGCCATTCCTGTTGGAAGTTCGAATACGATCCCAGTAAGTACATTAGACATGCCATCAAACGTGTCTTCGGTGCAAACTGTGCCACATATAGGGAATCAACAGTATTCGACCCCCCCCCCCTAGGCCTCCAGGTTTCGAACCTTTGAGACCCAGAAATCCTCAGTATGGGATGCCAACTTCGTTTATGGCAGGGTTACATAATGCATCAACTTCGTCCCCACTCCAAGGGTCTGGTTCAGGAATGAACCATTTGGGTACAAATTTCCAGAACATAGGAAACTTCACCCAATTGCCTACTCTTACAACTAATAGTCAGGCAGCGCAGAGACAACAGATGGATGATAGCAATCATGATATGGTAGGAATCTTAGCCCGCGAATTGAATGCTATTTTCAACCCCCTAATCCAGAATATAAATAGAACAAACCAAGAAAATGCAGCCCAGATGGCCAGAATAGCAGATTTTTTTGGTGCCCCTAATGCGCCTGCAAGGCGTAGGCAAAACCCAATGGTAATTTGAAATGAAGAACCCATAATTGAACAAATTCGACCCCCTGTACAAGTGGTCGAAGAAAGAAATATAGGGGTAAGATTAAGAGACCATGGAATTCAGGAAGTTCATAATGAACAGCCTAGACCTATAATGATGGTGAATAGGGACCAAAATGCAGACGAAATTGTTCATAGGATTAGGAATGACAATTTAGTGGCAGAAAATAACCTCACCACCATGATTGAAAGAATAATGGCCCAGAATGGTTTAAATTCAGGATTTAGGAGGCCAAATTACACATCTCCTATTGTCGATTATATTTTGCAAACAGAATTACCCAGGGGCTTGAAAGTTCCTAAATTCATGAAATTTGTTGGAGATACAAGTGAATCAACAGTGGAACATATAGCAAGATATTTAACAGATGTAGGAGATATAGCAAATAATGAAAATCTTAGGATAAAATACTTCCCAAGTTCTTTAACAAAGAACGCTTTTACTTGGTTCACCACCTTGCCCCCTGGATCTGTAGACACATGGCCTTATTTAGAAAGACTTTTCCATGAATAATTTTACATGGGTCAGTCTAAAATCAGTCTCAAGGAACTAGCAAGCATTAAGAGAAAATTCATGGAACCAATTGGTCGAAATGGCTGCTGGGGGCCTAGATTATTCCATTCGAAAGAAATTGGATACACAGTATCTTAGAGATATGGCCCAACTAGCAGACAGAGTGCGTCAGGTCGAAAGGTTAAAAGCTGAAAAAGCCAGGGCTAGTAAAAATCATAAGAAAGAGAGAATAGCCTACATAGAGGCTGAAGAGGAAAACATAGATGATCCTCAAGACCCTTATGATTTCTATCTGTTTGAAATAGATCTTGCAGAACTAAAAGAAGCACCCCCTTATGCTTGCAAAGTTCTACTTCCTTCCAATGGAAAGGATTCTGTCAAAAGTGAAAGGAATGATAAATTCCCCAAGAAAATCTATACTTTTGATATAACTAAATGTGATGAGATATTTGATCTACTTGTTAAAGATGGCCAGTTAATAGTTCCTCCTAACCTTAAGGTTCCTCTGTTGGAACAAAGGAAAAAGAGAGGCTTTTGTAAATATCACAACTTTTTAGGCCATAAAACCTCACAATGTTTTCTTTTCAGGGATCTGATACAGAATGCAATCAAAGATGGCAGGCTGAAGTTCTCAGACAAAGGAAAGAATCCAATGAAAGTTGATACTGATCCGTTGCTGATGGCGGAGACTAACTATGTTGAACCACTAGACATCAATGTGGTAGAAATTGCTGAGAAGAAAGTTGAATCAAAAGTGGAATTCGAAGAGGATGGGGACTTCATCCTAATCAAAAACGAAAAAGAGGCTATTGATGGCCTCCCATTGATCAAAAACGAAACAGGGGCTACTGATGGCCTCCCAAAGGTGCTCAAAGCAAAGATATTAAGTGACAAAAAATTAGCTGAGCCCACTGAAGGTCTTAGGATGAAATTTGAAGAAGTCAAAATTTCTGATGACCAAATGCTGGGAGTGAATATGGTGGACTTCGAACAGCCTAATGCTGAAATGGAAGAAGTAGAACATTGTTTAGAGAGCAAAAGAGAACAGAGAAGAGAGAACTTACCTAGAAAGGACGCAGGTTTACGTGAATACCTCTTCCACTGTCATAAGAAAAATCAAGAAAAGTTGTTATGCCCAAGGTGCAGTATCATCTGCAACCCCAAAATTGCTGCTGAATTTGAAAGGGCCCAGCATGAAGGAACAGGAGTCAACTGGAGGCAAGACAACCAACTATACAAAGTCTATCCAAAAGCTGATGAAAGTCTGCTCGAATTCCTGGTTCGTTGCCACAAGATTGGAACAAAATGCTTAATATGTCCCAGATGTGCAGCAGTGTATGATAAGGAAATGGCTGAAGCATTCGAGAGAATTCCGTTTGCGTCAGGCTAGGGGCACCAAGGCGGAATGCCTTCGAATCTTATTAGCACAGCCAGAAGTATGCCAAGGAGGCCAGATAGCCCTTATCCCAGGGGAGCAAAGAGAGTTTCCTTTAAACTACCTGCAGAAATCCCCACTAACAGATGGCTGCAAGTGAATGCTGATAAGGGAAAAGTGAAGTGGCGCAGCTTCGATCGAGGAGGTAGAACTGCAATGGCTTACAGGAGGCAATTCAATTCAAACAGGAGGGAAGAAATAATATTGGAAAATTATAAAGGCAGAAACCCAATGTCTCGCTCTCAGTGGCGCAAACACCAGAGAAACCAAAAAGCTGCAAGGGATTCGAAACCTATGGGAGTAGGAGAATCCAGTACCAATAACCCAACATCACTGAACCAGACTGGGGGGAAAACCCCAGTGTCCAGGAAACTTTTTTCTCCATAGAAGGACACTAAAGAAAATAGGACTCAGAAGAAAGCTGCAAATGAAGAGGACTTGATGACTGATGCCTTTGAATTTGAGGGGGAATCCTTCTTCAATGCAAACTGCAATGTAGTTTCGGTGCTGCCTTGTGAGTACAATCAGGAAACAAAGGTTTATGCTGATGAGGAGACTGATGAGGATGAAATGGCCAGACATAGGCCAGTATGCTATTATGTGATGAACAATGGAGCGGTCGAAGAGCAGAACGCTTTCTTCGAAAAGCCAGACGAAGGAATGAAAAACCATCTCAAACCCTTATTCATCAGGGCAAAGGTGGAACAATATGGTGTGAACAAGGTTCTGGTAGATGGTGGAGCTGTTGTCAATCTGATGCCCCAATTCATGCTAAAGAGAATAGGAATGCAGGATTCAGATGTTAGACCTCACAACATGGTGCTTTCGAATTATGAAGGGAAGGTTGGCCAGACTTTGGGAGTAATACAAGTTAACCTGACAGTTGGTTGCCTCACAAGGCCAACAATGTTTATGGTCATTGCTGCAAAAGCAAATTATAATCTGTTGCTTGGCAGGGAATGGATCCATGGAGTTGGAGAAGTACCTTCTTCAATGCATCAAAGGCTGGTGTTGTGGAGAGATGATGGGATTGTTGAAAATATAGAAGCAGACCAAAGTTACTATATGGCAGAAATCAACAATGTGGACAAAAGAAATTTCGACAGAAATATGGCCAACATAGGGCCATGTCACCCACCTGAGGAATATTTCGAGCCCAATGAGAACGCTTATTATTCCCTAACCTTGAGTCCCAATGGATTCTAATGGGATAGGGAAATTATGTGGGATGGGCAGGTGACTGAGAGAGATGGAGAGACTTCGACGATACGGCCAACTGGTTGGGCAAGCGAAGGTTATTATGACTGAATCAGATTACTACCAAAATATTTCGGCCTATTTGGCTGAGAATAAACGAAGAACGACTCTCGAAGCCGAAATACAAAACATGGTTGTCGAAGCCATAGACAAAAAAGAAATAGCAAATCCTGAAGGAAACTATTCATCCTCACCATGTGATGGACAAACTTCTGAACTGATGGATCAAAGACTAGATGCCATTTATGATCAAGAGCCCTTGGGGTTCGAAAAGCATCCAGAGTCATCAAGGGCTAAGATGTTGGCCCAAGATCCTTTGGAGGAAGTTGATATTGGGGATGGTGTTGAAAAAAGGATTACATACATCAGTGCGAAACTTAGTCCCAATTTAAAAGGAAAAGTGGTTAAAATGCTCAAACAAAATAGAGATTGCTTCGCCTGGGATTACGATGAAATGCCTGGTTTAAAGAGGGAACTGGTAGAACATAGGCTTCCAATCAAGGATGGCAAGAAGCCCATCAAGCAGATGCCTAGACGATTCGCTCCAGAAATCCTCTCAAAAATAAAGGCAGAGGTGGAACGGCTCCTTCGATGCAAATTTATCAGGACCAAAAGGTACGTAGAATGGCTTGCTAAAATTGTACCTGTTATTAAGAAAAATGGCTCTTTACGAATTTGCATAGATTTTAGGGATTTAAACACTGCCACCCCAAAAGATGAATATTCCATGCGTATAACAGAAATGCTAATTGATTCTGCTGCGGGTTTCGAATACCTGAGTATGTTAGATGGATACTCTGGGTATAATCAGATTTTTATTGCTGAGGATGATGTTCCCAAAACTGTATTCAGATGTCCAGGCGCCTTAGGCACTTATGAATGGGTAGTTATGCCCTTTGGACTAAAAAATGTTGGGGCAACATATCAGAGGGCAATGAACACTATTTTTCATGATTTCATTGAGTAATTTATGCAGATTTATATAGATGACATAATAGTCAAATCTGTTTCTGATGAGGATCATTTGACTCACCTTTGCCAGTCATTCGAAAGAATGAGAAAACATGGCTTAAAAATGAATCCTCTTAAATGTGCTTTCTTTGTTCAGGCTGGGGATTTCCTAGGCTTTGTGGTCCACAAGAAGGGGATCGAAATTAACTTGAACAAGACGAAGGCTATTATGGAGACAAAACCTCCTTCAACCAAGAAAGAGTTGCAATCTATATTGGGTAAAAATAACTTTTTAAGGAGATTCATATCTAATTTGAGTGGGCGAACTCAAGCTTTCTCCCCACTCCTCCGTCTCAACCAAGGGAATTTCGAATGGACTGCGCAGCATCAGGAGGCATTCGAGAAAATCAAAGCTTATTTGATGCATCCTCCTATACTTGCACCCCCTTCGAAAGATAAACCAATGAGGTTGTACATTTCTGCCTCCAATGTAACTATAGGTAGTATGTTGGCCCAAGAAAATGATGATGGCGTCGAAAGAGCCATCTATTATCTTAGTAGGGTCCTAAATAAAGCAGAGGCTAAGTATAGTAGCATTGAAAAACTATGCCTCTGTCTGTATTTCTCTTGTACAAAACTTAAATGTTATATTAAACCAGTTGATGTTTATGTTTCATCTCACTTTGATGTTATTAAGCATATGCTTTCAAAACCAATCATGCACAACAGGATTGGCAAATGGGCCTTAGCGCTCACTGAGTACAACTTGACCTTCAAGCCTTTAAAAGCTATGAAAGGACAAGTAGTTTCAGATTTCATAGTGGATCATTCTGTGAGTGAGGACTTCGCGTTAGATTATGTTGAGATCCAGCCTTGGAAATTATCCTTCGATGGGTCAACACATAAATATGGAAGTGGTGTTGGAGTCCTTATAATTTCTCCTGAGGGAATTCCAACAAAATTCAAGTACAAGTTAGAAGGCCCTCCTTGTTCGAACAACGAAGCTCAGTATGAAGCATCAATTGCTGGACTTGAAGCTTTGTTGGAATTAGGGGCAACCAGAGTCGAAATTAGGGGAGACTCAGAGCTGGTTATCAAAAAGATAACCAAAGAATACAAATGTATCAAGGAAAATTTGATCATGTACTTCGTTATTGCTAACAGATTACTCATGAAATTTGAATATGTGGATATAAAACATATTCCCAGAATTGATAATCAGGAGGCAAATGACTTGGCTCAAATAGCTTCAGGATATAAGACATCTAGAGAAAAAATCCAATATCTTATAGAAACAAGAGGCAGAATAAAGGCTACCAAATTATCACCATTAGACTTGGAAAATTTGAAACTGGGTTATGCAGATCAGAAAGAATTCGAAGTTCTGAATATTGATACTTTGGCAGATACATATTGGAGAAGTCCCATAGTAAATTATCTGAAAGAACCTTCAGTAAGTACAGAGAAAAAGATCAAATATAGGGCATTGTCTTATGTCCTAATAGGAAATGAACTTTTTAAGAAAACCCCATAAGGTATATTACTCAAGTGTTTAGGAGAAAATGAGGCATATTTAGCAGTATCCAGTGTGCACAGTGGGGCATGTGGGGCACATCAAGTAGGTCACAAAATGAAATGGTTGTTGTTTTGATATGGAATGTATTGGCCCACTATGCTCAAAGACTGCATAGAATTTGCTAAAGGTTGCGAACAATGCCAAGTTCATGCAGGTATTCAACATGCTCCTGCAAGTGAGTTACATTCAATTATTAAGCCTTGACCTTTTAGAGGACGGGCATTAGATCTAATTGGTGAAATTCGACTAGCATCATCCAAAGGACAGAAATATATCCTTGTGGGTATAGATTATTTTACAAAATGGATCGAAGCAATTCCTCTAGTGAACGTTGATCAAGAGGTCATTATGGAATTTATCCAGAGACAAATAATTTACAGGTTCGGAATACCAGAAAGCATCACAACAGATCAAGGTTCAGTTTTCACAGGGCGAAAAATGCAAGAGTTTGCAAAAGAAATGGGATTTAAATTACTCACGTTAACTCCTTACTATGCTCAAGCTAATGGACAAGTAGAAGCAGCCAATAAAGTCATAATAGGTTTGATAAAGAAACATGTAGGGCGAAAGCCAAGAAATTGGCACAAAACATTGGACCAAGCTTTGTGGGCATGTCGAACATCTCCTAAAGAAGCAACGAATACTACTCCGTTTCGACTTACCTTTGGACATGACGCAATGTTGCCAGTCGAAATACACTTACAGTCAATAAGAATCCAAAGACAAAATGAAATACCAACTGATCAATATTGGGAAATAATGATGAATGAATTAGTGGACGTGGATGAAGATAGGCTACATGCTTTAGAAGTTATGTGAAGACAGAAAGAAAGAGTAGCCAGAGCATACAACAAGAGATTTAAAAGTAAGTTGTTCTCAACCAATGACCTGGTATGGAAAGTTATATTACCTATGGATAAAAAGAACAGATTATTAGGTAAATGGTCACCCCATTGGGAAGGTCCCTTTCGAGTTTTGAAAACATTTTCGAATAATGCTTATGAAATAGAAGAATTAGCAGAAGATAGAAGAATCTTGAGGGTAAATGGGAAATACTTAAAAAGGTATAAGCCATGCTTGCAAGAGGTTAGAATCACTACAGGATAATAAAAAAAATATATAAACATGAAGCCAAGATGGTATTATATAAGTGCCAGAACGGTTGTGTTCAATCATTTACAATAAAAAGCATTAACAAAATACATTCAACAATCAGAAAGGGGCGTTTCGTTTCAACTTAGCAAACTTTCTCTTGCATAAGTTGATTTTTCATTGGGTAGTATTTCTGATGTTTTCGAGCCCTTTGATTTCTTCACTTATTCCTTCAGCCACCTCCATCTGTTGAAGACTTTGTGTGACAAGACTTTCAAGCTCTTGGTCATCAACAGACTTCAAGGCTACCTTCTCATTTCGAGCACCCTCAATCTTCTTCTTAAGTTCTTCAATCTGAGATTCCCAAAACAGGATTGATCGAGCCAAGACATCATGCTTGTCTTGGGCCTGGATTTTAGCGCGCTCCAACTTCTCTGCTTCTTCAGAAAGTTTTGAAGTTTGATTATAAGATTTAGACAAAGATTATTGTTTGCTTCGAATCTTAGCCTCAACATCATTAACCCTAATATATTCACTGCTAACCTCATTGAGCGAGATTTGCAGATCATATATAGTTTCACTTACTTCAAGTGGACAGATGTTGAGATCTATCTGAGAAAGCAACTTCTTCATCGGAAAATAGGCTGCAGTATTTGCTTTTAGAATGGTAAAAATGTCAGCCTCAAGAATAGTTTTGTTGACCTGTTGAAGAAGTTGATCAAGAGAAGTAAGAGGGGCATCATCCTTTGTTTGGCTAGAATCTTCAGATTGATTTTTTCTAGACAAAGAATCCCGTTGAGCTAGCATTAGCTTGATATATTTCAGGGGATTGCTCCGTTTTAGTTCTTCCTTCTGTTCCCCAGTCAAGATTGGAGGGTCTGGGTTTTTAGTGAAAATAGTCCCAGTAGGTATTGGAACTTCCACCTCTTCTTGCACCATTTCATCTTCGTCACCATCTGCGAAGTAACGACTCACAGTATGTGTGTCGCTTTCCTCCTCAGATTGTTCAGCAAAATGTACCCTTTTGGGAGAAGAGTCACTAGGATTGTCATTGATGAGAGTTTTGAGCACTGTGTTTGGTTCGCCAACTACATGGTCCTATGTCAAGGGAGGCGAAGTTTCTTGTTGGTCTAAAGCTTCGACCAATAGAGGCGAGGTTGCTTGTTGATCCAAGACTTCGACGGTCCCTGCAGGAGTAGCAGCAGTGGACGAACCTTTATTTAAAACAGCTTCATTGAAACCTTCTGGTTAAGAAGAGTCTGGAAGTTTGGAAGCTTGGCCTTGAATGGCCGGAGGATCAAAAAGAACAAAAGAAGCGCTCTGCATAAAAACAAAGGGTTAGCATAAAGAAGATTACATAAGCCAATTTAAAAAGGCTTTGAAAGAGATTTACCTTTGGTTCATCAGAAGTTGTATTGCTACCAATGCATTCTGAAATTACATTCTACGAAGACTGAGACTTCGAAGATCCTTTGGATTTGATCTGGGGAGCAGTCACACTCACTTTTCTTTTTGACGGATTGGCAAGTTGAGAACCTTCACCAGATTTATTGACTTTCTTTTTCTTTTTTCGTTTTAGAGGAGAAGTGTCTTCATCTTTTTCTGATTCATTATCAGAGTGGGAATTTTCGTGTTTTCATTTCTTAGGAGACTTGGGAGGTAACCCACTTGCCTGGCGAAATAGGTTTGAATAATTAGTCAATTTAAAAAGTAATTTCGACAATAAAAAAGGAATGAGCGAAGTATTACCTTTTTCTTTTTTGAGGAGTCATCTCCTTGGTCAGAAGGAAGATTCTCAGTAGTGGCTGTTGGCACTTTCAAAGAAGAAGTTGAACCTGCCTTGGGTACAACTTTATCCTTTTTCAAGGATTTTAGATCAACAGCTGAAAAGAATATCAAATGGTCAATTTTAAAACAAAGTTTAGGAAGAATAAGGGAGCTTCAAATTTCTTCAGTTCCGCACCTTCGCCGTTTTGAGACGTAATAGACATGGATGACAAGTCATAGCGAAGGTGCCCCCTGAAATTGTCTAAATCAAATTTAGCCCACGTGACCCTTTGGGCAGGTTTTTTGGCATCATTTTCACACAAATAGAAAATTTTCCCACAAACAAGCCACCAGGGATACGGAGGAAAAAAGGCTAAAGCCAGCTCTGAAGTAGGCAGGTTTGGAAATTTTGGTGTTTGATGTTTAAAAGCCCACCAATACCTATCTTCAGGTTTTACATAAGGAGGAAATCGAATTTTTGAAAGTTGTTTTTCAAATTTTTCTTTCAAAGTTCTTGCTGCTTCGCAGACGGTTCGATGTATCTCCATAGGATTATAGACAATTTCGAAATATTTTTGAAAGGCTCGAATTTCCTTGACATGAGTAAATCTACCTTTTTTGACATGTTCCTGCACAAAGGAAAAAGTTGTCGTCAGTTGTTTTTGAATTTGGATGGTGCTGAACATATTCTTCGAATAGTAAGCCGTCCACCAAGTGTAAAAATCTTTCGTCATGTAAAAGGAAGGAGTAAAAGAGACTAATAAAAATTCAGCGAAACCAGCATACTTCTGTTGTCTAGTTTCGATTTCCTTGAAGGAGTAAGGCACCCCTGCTAAGCATATCTCCCTTTTCTTGTTGAAGATAGGTTCAGGTAAAATCTGGCATAATCCAAATTGGCGAGCCACAAAATTAGGTTGATAGGCAAGGATACACACTTGGCTCTTCACAGGCGTGATCCTAGAGATAATAAGCCTAGGGTTTAAAAAGGCACACCAAATGTCCCTAATTATCTCTTCTTCAATGGCTTGTTCAAGGGGCATAGTAAACCAGGTTGGACCACAGTTTCGATTGGCAAAAGGGGCCATTGAAGGATCGAACCTATTTCTTTTAGAGAAAATCATTGTATAGTTAACGAAGCATTTTTTGAAATTTTCCCTTTCATCATTTGGGGTTAGTTTTATTAGCCTAGTTCCTTCAATGCTTCGATTTATAACGTCAGGATGTTCTTCGTTGATTACCCCAAAGGTTGATAGGGATGGTTCGAAAGTTGCATTTAACCAGCTTCGTAAGTTTTCAGTTTCGAGACTGCAGGACCTATGCTTTCATATAAGCTTGTTAGCAGTAACTCACCGATGCATACCCTTCGACCGTGATGAAGCTGATTGGCTAGGGTGATGAACCTGCTAGCAACTTGTAGAGACTTGCTGTAGAAGACATATTTTGATAGCCATAGCGCTAGAAAAGCTATATGTTCAACATCAGAAACCTCTTCCTCAGCAGAGTGATAGAGATTGATGTATTTTGAAAAATTGGCATTCTTGACATCAAAGTCAATGAGGTTATCCGCATCTTCGTTTGGATCGAAAGTCTCCCCAATAGGGGAAAGTCCAGTAATGGCAGCAATATCAAAGAATGTAGGTGTCAGCATTCCACAAGGGAGATGGAAAGTATTATAGGTGCAATCCCAGAAGTATAAAGAGGCTAGCAAAAAAGGTTGGTTGTAACTGAAACCTAATTTTGACATTCTAATTAGGTTTAAGATACCTATACTTTCCCATTCCTGGGATTTCTTATGTTCAACTTTCGAAAGCCAGTCTTGGTATAATTGATCTGATGAGGGACATGAGCGAAAGGGTTTGAAATTCCCAGTGACATAGTCCATGCAAAAAGCGTCCCTCATGGGTTTTGACATTTCTGTGTCATGTGTTTTCTCTTTTAAAGTTTTGGACAGTTTTACAACCGATTCATCTTCCTTAGGTTTTGGAGAAAGGGATTTGTTAACAATGGGTTTTGTTTTTGAATACGCGGGAAAAAATCCCTTTGTTTTTTCTAAACGATCTGTTGAGATTAAAGGACCCATAACTCCTAGGGTTTTATCAAGAACAATAGTAGGAATAATTACTTGAGAAGCGTAGATAGCTTTTTGTTCTTGAGTAAGTTTAGGAGTTGAAATGAACTCCTGATTATCAAGGTTGATAATCTTGCTTGCTGGTGTAGGAATGGAGGAAGAAGTTTGCTTGGACTTTCCAGACTTTTTGGATGAGGAAGGTAGCGCTGAAGACATTGTGAAAATAATTTTTGTTTGATATCTGAAAACAAGAAAATCTGGTTGTTGAAGAATGAGCAGTTCGGAAAAGTTGAAATGAAGAAGATGACGTATTTTATAACCTTCTTCAAACAGTTTAATAGTTTTTTACCTTTGGAAAAAAGGTGGGATACGTGTAACTCCCTCATTGGAAAAAGAAAAGCTGGATTTTTTGAGCTTCCTAGGGAAGTGATGTTTTTTGCTGCTAATTATTAGCTATAACTACTGATTACACGTTTTGGTATGGTGATTGGACGTTTTGCAGAAAGTAGGACACTTACTCTTCCATCGTGTACAGTATGGTCATCATGAGTTTTTATACTCTCAAAATAGCCTGGATGAGTCAAAAACAAGTATTTCTTTATATCTATCGAAATACATGTTCTTGAGGGGCAATTTGTTAGCTGACTATTTCGAATAAGGAAGAAACCACTATCAAAATAATATTTCGAATAAAGTACCTAAGGAGATTAATATCAAAATTGGATATTGGTGGGAAATATGAAGTTATTATGCTAAAGGATTATTCAATTTCCAGTGAATTTCGATTTGGACTTTTTTAGTGTTCGAACTATGAAGAACTCCTTTATGCAAGGGTGCCAGAAATTGGAAACGATCCAGGTAATTGGGTTATTTCGAAAGCGACGAAGAAACAAGATGCTTCGATTGGTACAGATTTCGAATTTCAAATAAAGAGCGCCATTCTAGAAGACGCGTGGAAGTCAGCAGACATAGGAAGCCTGCATGCTTCGAACGTGGCGTGATTTTAGAATAGGACCGTTAGGGTCAAGACACTATAAATAAGTGTTCTTATGTTAGATTTAACATGTTCACTTTTATGTACTAAAAAATCTCAAAATACTCAAACTACCGTGAATTAAGGAAAACGAGTCAGAAGATACAATGTATGTATTGAACATCATTACTTTTTTACAATTTCAATACAAGTCTTGTTATATTTAGTTTGCCAGTACAATATTTCTGCCCTTAAATCCTTCGATTTCTTTGCATTTCCTTGTTTTACTTGCCTTTAAACACAGTCACTTCGTTAGAAACTTTACTTTCACTTTATCCTTTTAGTCAAACACTTATCTTTACATTCAAGCCCAAGTCTAATTCGAAGCCTTTCCTTCCTACATTCAGTTAGTTTATTCCTTTAGACCATTTTAGAAATCTTTCCTAAGAATCTCATATTCGAACTTAACATACAATATAAGTCTATCAAGATAATAGATATGAGCATGGAAATAAGTTATGACACATGTGTTCTAGGATCAATCTAGTCGATCCTACAAGTAACCAATAATAATTAGTAAATTGGAAGACTAGCAGTTGTTTACTAGAAATCACTGTAAACACATGCATATGTTCGTTCAATTTTAGTCATTGGACATTTTTGTATTCAAAACAAAAACAGAAAGTTTGCACTTCAAAGTATATTTGTATTGATATTTTGCCCATGAATAGGCATTTTTGTACAAAGAGACGGAGATCCTAGTAAGAAGAACTCGTCTAAAGGAAAACAAAATTGAAAACAAAGATAATAGCCATGTGGAAGTGATCTCATCGTGTTCCGACTCTACTATTGCCCCAATGTCTTTGAATGCCCCTTGTCGTTGACATAAATTGATTGGAATGGTCTTAGACCGCTTGAACTCGGACCTTGGTTATAAAGTTGATTATGGTGATCCCACGAAACATAGTCATACGCTTTTAATCCTTAACTTTTGCCTGGACCGCCCTTTCGGGTTTTCAGCCCACCAGGATACCCATTTTTGCCCAAGTCGCCCTTTCGGGTTTTCAACTTGCCGGGTGTACAACCTTTTGCATATATCCCTAATTTTTGCCCAAACCTTTTGGTTTGTCGGGATGCCCTTATCTTGTCTAGGTGTGTCAACCTAGCGGGTCTCTTATGTGTAGCATTTTTTAACTATGTCCGTGTTCACATGATGTGGGAAGTCTTTACCGTCCATGGTAGTCAACATCATGGCACCACCAGAGAACACTCTCTTGACAACAAATGGCCCTTCGTAGGTGGGAGTCCATTTTCCCCAGGGGTCTCCTTGTGGAAGAATGATGTGCTTTATGACCAAGTCACTAGCTTGATATATTCGAGGCCTGGTCTTTTTATTGAAAGCCTTGATAATATGTTTTTGGTACATCTGACCATGACAAATGGCAGTCAGTCGCTTTTCATTGATCAAGTTCAACTGATCCAATCTTGTCTGAATCTATTCGTCTTCGCCTAGGCCTGCCTCATTCATAATCCTTAATGAGGGATACTGAACTTCCACTAATAGAACAGCTTTCATGCCATAGACCAAAGAAAAGGGAGTTGCTCAAGTTGATGTCTGAGCTGAAGTATGGTAGCCATGAAGAGCAAACAGTAACATCTCATGCTAGTCTTTGTAGGTTACTACCGTCTTCTGCACAATCTTCTTATTGTTTTTGTTGGCCGCTTCCACTGTGCAATTCATTTTAGGTCTATAAGGAGAAGAATTGTGATGCTTGATTTTGAACTGAGTACAAAGTTCTGTAATCATAGCATTTTTGAGGTTAGTCCCATTGTCGATGATGATCCTTTCGGGGATACCATAGCGGCAGATGAGGTTGTCTTTGATGAACCTGGCTACCATGCTCTTTGTGACTGAGGCAAATGAGGCGGCTTCGACCCATTTGGTGAAATAATCGATAGCGACAAGAATGAAGCAATGTCCATTGGAAATAGTGGGTTTGATCTCTCCAATCATGTCAATGCCCCACATTGCAAATGGTCACGGAGTGGTCATGACGTTCAGAGGGATAGGAGGCACATGGACCTTGTCATCATAGATTTGGAATTTGTGGCAAGTTCTTGAGTGGTGGTGGCAATCAGTCTCCATTGTTGACCAATAGTAACCAGCTCTCAGGATTTTCTTGGCCATAGTATATCCGCTAGAGTGAGTTCCAGAGAGACCATCATGCATGTCTTCCATAATTTCCTTTACCTCCTTCTTGTCCACACATCGGAGTAGAGTAGAGTCATGGTTGTGTTTGTACAAGATTCCATTACTTAGGAAGAATTTGGATGAAAATCTTCGTAAGAACTTTCTGTCATTGATGGATGCTCTTTCAGGGTACTCTTGTGCTTCAAGGTATCTCTTCACCTCATGGTACCATGGCTTTTCTGTGTCAGTGTCGAGCTCATAGCAGTGTGCAGGTTCATCAAATATTTAGATTTTAATCATAGGAGCTTCGTTGTCCCATTTGACTTTGAACATGGAAGACATTGTTGCCAAGGCGTTAGCCAGCTGATTTTCTTACCTATGGAAGTGTTCAAATGTGACCTCTTCGAAGTAAGGAATCAGATATAGCACAAGCTCATTTTAAGGGATGATATTAGGGTGCTTAGTGTCCCAATATCCTTTTACTTGGCTAATCACTATAGCGGAATCCCCAAACACATTCATATGCTTGATCCTCAAATCAATGGCAGCCTTCAGACCCAAAATGCATACTTCATACTCAGCCATGTCGTTCGTACAGTCGAAGCATAGTCTGGAAGTGAAAGTGAAGGGGTGAAAAACACAAGAAGGGGGGGGTTGAATTGTAAAACTGGAAACTTAAAGCAAATGACAAGGTATTTTTATCCTGGTTCGTTTGATCTCAAACTACTCCAGTCCACCCGTTCAAGGTGATTTCGCCTCTCTCCAACGAGGTCTTAATTCACTATATTCAACTGAATACAAATCTGCTTTAGCAACTGCTAAAACCTTCTTGATTCAAACCACAATCCGGTTTGTCAAGGCAACACTTTCTTACAAAGGAATAATCAAATGTGTGTGAATGTTTCTACAAAAACTATATCACAACTGTGATGTTTACACAAATTAAGCTTAGAATACTAGGATGCTAAACGCTAATGAAGTATCAGAGTTTGTTGGTTTAGCAAAACTTGTAGAGTGAAGATTAATGTTCAGCTTTGTGCGTGTAGAGAGTTTGGAAGCATTAGCCGTGATAATCTTCAAAGCTTGGTTTATATAGCACTTTGAGAAGATGAACGTTGAAGCAAATATTCTTGATTCAATGCTATTAACAAGCTTTCCTTTTTGAGCAGATCTTGTCTAGAATGATACCGTTGGTATTGATTAGCTTTCAATGCACAGTACCGTTGCTTCTTCAATGCACGATCTGGCTTGGCTCATTCTGATTCTGCTTTGCTGCTGATGAACTGATTTGATTCTGTATCAGAGTATTTTACGCGCAGTTCTGTTCATCAAGCTTCAGCATGTGCAAGCGTTGATCATCTGATCTTGACGTTCTGATTCAGCAACTTCTGATGCTTGTGTGCAAACTCATATTCTGATGCTGAGAACGTGATCTTGCTTATTTTAATCAGCATATCTGCAAGTCAGAGCATAGTAATTTTAAGTAGCATATAATTCAATCATGAAATATTTAACTACTATATCTTTTCACTTTGTTATCATTAAAACTTAATTATAGGGTACTAGATTCAAACATTGTTCTAACAATCTCCCCCTTTTTGATGATGACAAAAACCAGATATTTTAAATGAAAAAATAACGTGAAAAGTTATCAGATCTATGTATCAGAATAAGAAGTACGGAGAAGTCAGAGTTAAGAAATACTCCCCCTGAGTTTGTTACTTCCCTTTGATATGCGTGTTCTTCAGAGTCAGATCTTTTTCTATCTTTGAGCATCAGATTTTATCAGAAAGCAGAGCTTCAGAGCTTTTCCTGTCAGAGCTTTGCTTCAGATCAGAGTGTTAGGTCGATCAGAGCTTCATATATCAGAACTTCATATTTGATCAGAGCAACATGAGCTTCTACATTTTGATCAGAGCTTCTAGTCTTCATTGTGCCTGTAGACTTAAAGACAAAACAGAAAAACATTTCAAGTAATAGAGTTAGAATGTTTGAGAATTTCTGTCTAGTTAGCCGTTATTGATTTTAAATATCATTCTTGTTCTCCCCCTTTTTGTCAGCAATCAAAAAGTGCTGGTGATGTGCTAAAGATAGTTCAGAAAAACTAATAATATTAAAGATAGTTCAGAATCAGAGCAAAATAGCATTACAAACCATAGTCAAAACATAGTCAAAAGTACATCAGAAAATGAAGAGAAAAATAGAGAATGTCATGCATGAAAAAAATTTCAAGGTTGTGGGGGCATGCGTGAGAACAGGCTTTCCAACATTGCTTGAATCTTTTCAGAAGTTGCATTCTGCTTCTGAACCATGGTGACAACAGTATCAATCTTGCTGTCCTGGACATTCATTCTTGCTTCCATCTTCTGATTATTCTCATCCATCCGCTGCTGTAGACGCAAGTCATTCAGCCTTAATTCTTCCAGAGCCTGCCTGTCCAAGGCAGCTTGAGAACTTTCAGCAGGAGGAAGCTTCTCAGAACTTTCAGCTACATCTTCTGCTGGATTCTCTTCCTGAAGAGTCTTGTCTTCTTCTGCTGGTTCCACCTGTGCAGCTTGCTCTTTCTCAGACCATGATTCAGAGTCCAGAGGGAGCACAACTTCTTGAGGCAGCTGACTCTCAACTTCCTTCAGCAGCTTGCTAAAGTTCTGTTGAGCCTGCTCATAGTTGACGTCCTGCAGCTTGAGTGCTTCAGAACGAACCCATACTCTGAACTGTGACCAGAGCTGATCAGAGGCAGCTGGGTCGATCATCCCGGGACAGACTTGCTTCAAGGAAGCAATCCACTGCAGCATACCTGTTTCAAAGTCCAAAATACCAGAGCCAACATCTAATTGCTTTGGTTTGGGAATGGCCAATTTGTGTCTTAAATCAGCAAGACGTTCAAGACTTGTTAAGTCAATGAATGTTTTGCTGGGGTTTTCAGAGGATTGGCTTTCAGAGGTGTGCTGAGGTGCTGTTTGTTTTGGTGGATGGTTATCAGAGTCAGAGGATATGTCTATTGGAGTGGTTGGAGTTTTTGGAGGTGTTGATTCCTCTGATGATGGTAACTGGGGTCTGACAATGGTGGTTCCACATGGCAACTGTATTGCCAGCGGTGAAGGTTGAGGTGAGTGGGGATCAGAGTGATGAGGAGATGGGGTTTCATAGCGATGAAACTCTGTTTGAGGTGAGGGAGGATTATTTTCTGGTTGAGGAGGTGGAACTTCTGATTGCTCAGGAATCAGAGGTTCTTCTGTGATAGGTTGTTGTGATTGTGGTTCTGGTTCTTGTTCTGGTTCAGGTTGTGGTTGAATTTCTGGTTCAGGTTCAGGTTGTGGAGGAGGAATATTTGGTGGTTCAGAGTGAGGTTGAACAGAGGTATGTTCACGCTCAATATCAGCTAGCACTCTATCAAGTGCTGGTGTTGTTGAAACAGTTGGTTGTTGTTTGGTAATTTTAATGGGAATTTTAATTCTGGTTCTTCTGAGTTGTAAGGCCTCAGAAGGGTCTTCTGGAATGGTTTCATCAATAGTGGGGATTGGAATGGAAATTCTGTGAGAGGTTGGAGGAGGAGCAACAGATGTTGGAATAGTAGAGGAAATTGAAATAGGAGCAGCAGATGAATTACCTCGTTTCTTTGGGGTCTGGTGAGATGATCCTTCTGCTTTCCTCTTCTTTGACTTCTTCTGAATCACTTCAGGTTGATCTTGACTCAGATCTTTGATCTTCAGCTTCGAACCTGCAACTTCTTCCTTGAAAGAATCTGGATACTTGGCAACCATATCAGGTTGGGATTCCATTTCAGAAAATCTTGGGAAATCACTCAGAGGCACTCTTCTTCTGGAGATGTCAGCAGTTGAAGAAGCTCTGGGTTCCTTCCTGATATTGTCTATCAGCTTCATCTTTTTCAGATTCTTGGCATTCAGCGGTTTTCCAACAGTTGGTTCAAAATTGCCCAGTACTTTGGCTTCGCTCAGATAATCTATCAGCTTATTCTCTGTCAGAATATCTGATATGAGCCTCCCAAACGGTATCCAGTCCCTTTTGGTCCTTTCTTCTTCTCTAGTCTCTTTCACACTAGTCTTCAGATGATTGAACAGGAAGTGTGCCAAATTGATCTTCACCCTCTGATTAATAAAGTAGATCAGAAATTGCTGATCCACGTTTATATAGTCAGGAGAGCTTGTTGGCTTCCTGTGATTGAAACAGCCTAGAACAATCTTGGCCCACACTCTGCAGTGATCCTTCAGATCCTTGATTTTGCTGCTGGGAAAACCAAGAGTGAAGATGCAGTTTGCTACCACACCTATATCAGGACACCTGTCAGCCATGTCCACACAGCGGACTCCACCACCACTTTGACCAATTAACCTAGCAATGAGGTCTTCAGAAATTATAATCTTCTTTCCCATGACAGCAGAGACGACTAGATGCTTATCAATCTTGGCATGAATCCAAAATTCTTTGACAAGCTCTGGGAAGGTTGGTCCAACCAATCTATCAAAGTACCTCTCCCACTTTTGAGCTTTGACTTCAGCAGTTAGGTCAAATCCATTATCCTTCAAACTTTCGAAATCGATGATTAATTCAGAGAGAACCTCAAGATTCTTGACCGGTGTGAGAAGAGTTCTTGTAGGCGCTTGATATTGCTCAGAGGTTTCCTTCTTCTGATTTCCTGCAGAAATGCTGGAGGATGCCATTGTTCTCACACAAAAGGCTTGAGAGTGATTTGAGAAAAGCTAGGTTTTTGAAGGAGATATGCAGAAAAATTCTTAAGAGATTATGAGTAAGCGTAAAGATTAAGAATGAAGAGTAATGTGCTTAAATAAGGATTTCAAAAATTATTTTGAAAAATAAAACGTTTTTAAGAGAGAGAAAAAAAATAATGATTGCCATTAACAAGCGTGATTACTTTTGCATTTAATGCTTGCTGATTTTGGGGGATTTGAGAAAGATACTTAAAAACGGTTACCAGACATGTGTCTCAATGCACCCAATCAGCGCTTTGCCTTCTCAGAAACGTGCACGCGTTCTGCTTCAGGGATTTGCTGATGATTGGATGACACTTGTTTGATGTAGTGATCAGCACGTCTGTATTTGAGATTAGACTCTCAGATCTTTAGACTTGCCTCTGATACAATCTGCATGTCCTAACTTTCTGAAAGAAGATTGATCAGAAGTTCACAGTAATATAAATACATTCTGAAAGATAAGAATATGGAATTAAAGCATTTTCATTCTGGGCATACTTTCATGCTGAGATGTTTCAGAATGAAATTAAACCTATCTTCTGAAAGGGGTTTTGTAAAGATATCAGCCCATTGATGGTCTGTATCTATAAATTTCAAGTTTAAAATACCTTTCTGAATATAGTCCCTAATGAAATGATGTTTTATTTCTATATGCTTAGCTCTAGAATGTAGAATATGATTCTTACTTAAGCAAATAGCAGAAGTATTATCACAAAGAATAGGAATGTTACTCTCGAAAATCTGGAAGTCTTCAAGCTGACTTTTCATCCAGAGCATCTGTGTGCTGCATCCAGCTGCTGCTATGTACTCAGCTTCTGCTGTTGACAGAGCAATAGTTGATTGCCTTTTGCTGGACCACGAGATCAGATTTTCTCCCAGAAACTGGCAGCTTCCAGAAGTACTTTTTCGTTCCACTCTGTCTCCAGCAAAATCAGCGTCGCAGTAGCCTACTAAACTGTAATCACTAGATTTTCTATAAAACAAACCCAGATTAGTAGTACCTTTCAGATACTTGAAAATTCGCTTAACAGCTGTTAAGTGAGATTCTCTAGGATCTGATTGGAATCTAGCACAAATACATACGCTGAATAAAATATCAGGTCTTGAAGCAGTCAGATAAAGGAGAGAACCAATCATACCTCTGTAGACTTTCTGTTCTACGCTTTTGCTTACCTCTTCTCTTTCCAGAATGCACGTGGTATGCATTGGAATTTTTGATGGCTTACATTCTGAGAGGTCAAATTTCTTCAGAAGATCTCTGATGTATTTGCTCTGATGAATGTAAGTTCCCTCTGGAGTTTAATTGATCTGAATTCCTAGAAAGAACTTCAGTTCCCCCATGAGGCTCATCTCAAATTCTGCCTGCATACACTTAGCAAATTTTCTTCCAAGAGAAGGATTAGTAGAACCAAAGATTATATCATCAACATAAATCTGACAGACTAAAATGTCACTCTTAACTGTTTTACAGAATAGAGTGGTGTCCACTTTCCCTCTGGTGAACTCATTTTCAAGCAGAAAGTTACTTAGCCTTTCATACCAAGCTCTGGGAGCTTGTTTCAGACCATACAGTGACTTTTTCAGTTTGAAAACATGTTCTGGATGTTTTGTATTTTCAAAACCTGGGGGTTGGTGAACATACACTTCTTCTTCTATATAACCATTTAAGAATGCACTTTTGACATCCATCTGATACAGAGTGATGCCTCTATTAACAGCAAATGAGATTAAGAGTCTGATAGATTCTAACCTGGCGACTGGAGCAAAGGTTTCTGTATAGTCTATCCCCTCTTGCTGACTATAACCTTGTGCAACCAGTCGTGCCTTGTTTCTGACGACTTCACCTTGTTCATTCAGCTTGTTTCTGAACACCCATCTTGTTCCAATAACGTTGAATCCTTTTGGTCTTGGAACGAGATCCCATACGTCGTTTCTGGTGAATTGATTCAGCTCTTCTTGCATTGCCAGAATCCAGTCATTGTCCAGAAGTGCTTCATCAATAGAAGAAGGTTCAATCAGAGACACAAGTCCCATCAGAGTTTCTTCAGAGTTTCTGAAGCTTGCTCTTGTTCTGATTGGATCTTCCTTTCTTCCTAGAATAGTCTCTTCTGGGTGATCCACACTGCTTCTGGGTAGTCTCTTCTGAGGTTGATCAGCAGCAGTTGTAGGATTTCTAGCATTGCTTCTTTCAGACGTTGAAGGAATGTCTGTGTTGAGAGCTTCTAATGACTTGTCTTCAGAACCTGCAAATTCAATTTCTATACCTGCAAGATTTTCATTCTGCTTTGACTTTTCAGAGTCAAGCTTGTCATCAAAACGAACACTGATTGATTCTTCCACAATCTGTGTTTCTGTATTGTATACTCTGTACCCTCTTGAGCGTTCAGAGTATCCTAACATAATACACTTCTGTGCCTTAGAATCAAACTTGTTCAAATAATGCTTAGTATTTAACATATAGCAAGTACATCCAAATGGATGAAAATACGAAATGTTGGGCTTTCTGTTCTTCCACAATTCATATGGAGTCTTTTCCAGAATAGGTCTTATTGAGATTCTATTCTGAATGTAGCACGCTGTGTTTATTGCCTCTGCCCAGAAAGTCTTAGCAACGTTTGTCTCGTTGATCATGGTTCTGGCCATTTCTTGCAATGTTCTGTTCTTTCGTTCTACAACTCCATTTTGTTGGGGAGTTCTAGGACAAGAGAAATCATGCAGAATGCCTTTGTCATTAAAGAATGACTCAAAATCTTTATTTTCAAATTCTCCACCATGATCACTTCTGACTTTAACGATTCTAAGATCTTTTTCATTCTGAACTTGGTTACAGAAGGTAACAAACACAGAGTGTGACTCGTCCTTGTGTCTTAAGAACTTTACCCATGTCCATCTGCTATAGTCATCTACGATTACTAACCCATACTTCTTGCCACTGACAGAAGCAGTCTTAACTGGTCCAAATAAGTCAATGTGCAGAAGTTCTAATGGCTTAGAGGTAGAAACAACATTTTTGGATTTAAAAGAGGGTTTTGCAAATTTGCCTTTCTGACATGCTTCACACAGAGCATCTGAATTGAACTTCAAATTTGGAAGTCCTCTGACCAGATTGAGTTTGTTAATCTGAGATATTCTTCTCATACTAACATGTCCCAATCTTCTGTGCCAGATCCATTGCTCGTTGTTAACAGACAGAAGACATTTTACGTTCTGACTCTTAAGTTCAGAAAGTTTGATTTTGTAAATGTTGTTTTTCCTCTTACCATTAAATAGGATAGTCCCATCTTTCTGACTAACAGCTTTACATGATTTTTGATTAAAGATTATATCATAATCGTTATCACTTAATTGACTTATGGATAACAGGTTATGCATCAATCCATCAACAAGCAGAACATTATTAATAGAGGGAAGATTTCCGTTACCTACAGTTCCAGAGCCAATTATCTTTCCCCTCTGATTGCCTCCAAAGCCAACGTGGCCTCCAGGCTTAAGTTCCAGGCTTTGGAACATATGCCTTCTTCCCGTCATGTGACGTGAGCAGCCAGAGTCCAGGTACCATGACTGGTGTTTCTGACTTGCTGCTAAAGATATCTGCAACATGTATTATTTTATCCTTAGGTACCCAGATCTTCTTGGGTCCTGATTTGTTAGTCTTACCAAAACTCTGGTTGAATTTTGATTTCACAAAGTGATTACTACTAGTATATTTGATGTCATGTGTGTGACCATACACAAAGTGTGAATTTAGAGGAGTGTATTTAATGGTTAAATCCATGACATTTTTAGGTGTAGGAACCTTACCTAGGTATCCTATTCCTTTCCTGCCGTTTCTGCTAACACCATAGATCATTGAAGCCATTCTGCTTCTATCTATGCTTTTAGCAAGGAACTTCTGGAAACTATGATCATACTCCTTGATGATCTCATCAGCGTTGCTGGGAGTTTCAGCAATTGGTTCCTTCTGAGAGTTTTGTAAAGAGTTTTCTAATTTTAAAATTTTATCTCTCAGCTCTGAGTTTTCCAATTTGAGACTCTCAGACTTATTAGAGTCAGATTCAAGAGTCCTTTTCAGGTCTCTGAATTTAGCTCTAATCTGCTGATAACGTTCCAGAATTTCATTGAGGCTTTCAGCAAGTTCAGCCTTTGTAAAATTAACAGCGAAGTTAGGGAATACCTCTTCTGTGTCTGATTCTGAGTCTGAGTCAGAAGCTTCACTGTCATCTGGAATGTTAGCCATAAGCGCTATGTTCGCCCTTTCATCATCTGATTCTGAGTCAGCTTCAGACGAGTCAGAGTCATCCCATGTGGCCATGAGACTTTTCTTCTTCTCTCTTCCAAACTTCCTTTTTGGCTTTTCCCTCTGAAGCTTTGGACAGTCACTCTTGTAGTGACCTTGCTCATTGCACTCGTAGCAGATGATGTCTTTTGTATTTGGCTTCTTGCTACCTGAGGAGCCTTCAGATCTTCTGTATCCAGAGGAAGAATCTGTCCTTCTGTATCTGGAAGAAGACTCGTTCTGATCAGATCTTCTGGGATTCCTGAACTTCTTTTGTCTTTGCTTCCACAGTTGATTTACTCTTATGGAGAGAAGAGAAAGCTCGTCTTCTTCTGATGAGGATCCATCAGATGTTTCTTCAACTGCCTGCAAAACTTTAGATTCAGATTTTCTGTTAGATTTTAAAGCTATAGGCTTACCTTGCTTCTGAGGCTCGTCAGCTTCCAGCTCTATCTCATGACTTCTGAGGGAGCTTATAAGTTCCTCCAGAGTGATTTTGTTGAGATCTTTCGCCAGCTTCAGAGCAGTAACCATAGGCCTCCACTGCTTCGGTAAACTTCTGATTATCTTCTTGACATGGTCAGCAGTAGAGTATCCCTTGTCCAGAACTTTGAGACCAGCTACCAGAATCTGGAATCTAGAGAACATAGTTTCAATGGATTCAGATTCTTCCATTTTAAACGCCTCATACTTCTGAATGAGCGCCAGAGCCTTTGTTTCCTTGACTTGAACGTTCCCCTCATGCGTCATTCTGAGAGAATCAAAGATGTTCTTAGCTGTGTCTCTGTTGGAGATCTTCTCATACTCAGTATAGGAGATAGCACTGAGGAGGATGGTTCTGGCCTTATGGTGATTCTTGAAATCACGCTTTTGTTGATCAGTCATTGATTTTCTATCAATCTTCTGACCAGTTGCATTCACAGGGTGCGTGTATCCATCTGTCACCATGTCCCACAGATCAGCATCATGTGCTAGAAAGAAGCTTTCAATTCTGTCTTTCCAGTAGTCAAAGTTTTCTCCATCAAAGACTGGAGGTTTGCCGCTGAATCTGTCTCTATCCTCATTGTTGTCATTGCTGAAATGAGAGTTGTTTCCTGCCATAGTGTTTTTCTGACGCTGGATCTTTTACTGACACGGTTAAGTGTTTTAGCTCAGAACCAGGCGCTCTGATGCCAATTGAAGGGGTGAAAAACACAAGAAGGGGGGGGGGTTGAATTGTAAAACTGGAAACTTAAAGCAAATGACAAGGTATTTTTATCCTGGTTCGTTTGATCTCAAACTACTCCAGTCCACCCGTTCAAGGTGATTTCGCCTCTCTCCAACGAGGTCTTAATTCACTATATTCAACTGAATACAAATCTGCTTTAGCAACTGCTAAAACCTTCTTGATTCAAACCACAATCCGGTTTGTCAAGGCAACACTTTCTTACAAAGGAATAATCAAATGTGTGTGAATGTTTCTACAAAAACTATATCACAACTGTGATGTTTACACAAATTAAGCTTAGAATACTAGGATGCTAAACGCTAATGAAGTATCAGAGTTTGTTGGTTTAGCAAAACTTGTAGAGTGAAGATTAATGTTCAGCTTTGTGCGTGTAGAGAGTTTGGAAGCATTAGCCGTGATAATCTTCAAAGCTTGGTTTATATAGCACTTTGAGAAGATGAACGTTGAAGCAAATATTCTTGATTCAATGCTATTAACAAGCTTTCCTTTTTGAGCAGATCTTGTCTAGAATGATACCGTTGGTATTGATTAGCTTTCAATGCACAGTACCGTTGCTTCTTCAATGCACGATCTGGCTTGGCTCATTCTGATTCTGCTTTGCTGCTGATGAACTGATTTGATTCTGTATCAGAGTATTTTACGCGCAGTTCTGTTCATCAAGCTTCAGCATGTGCAAGCGTTGATCATCTGATCTTGACGTTCTGATTCAGCAACTTCTGATGCTTGTGTGCAAACTCATATTCTGATGCTGAGAACGTGATCTTGCTTATTTTAATCAGCATATCTGCAAGTCAGAGCATAGTAATTTTAAGTAGCATATAATTCAATCATGAAATATTTAACTACTATATCTTTTCACTTTGTTATCATCAAAACTTAATTATAGGGTACTAGATTCAAACATTGTTCTAACAGAAAGGAGTGTGGCAACCTTTAGGGTAGATTATCACAACACCAATTCCGTTACCCAAAGCGTTGGAAGACCCATCGAAGACCATAGTCCATCGGGATCCTTGTTCAGGTTCGTCATACGGTCCAGGTTTTGCACAGTCAATCACTAGCATGATATTCTCATCCGGGAAGTCAAAGTTCATAGACTGATAATCATCAATAGCTTGATAGGCCAAATGATCTGCTAATACACTTCCCTTGATGGCCTTTTGCATTGTGTATTGAATATCATACTCAGTCAAGATCATTTTCCATCTAGATATCCGTCCGGAAAGAGCGGGTTTCTCGAAGATGTACTTGATAGTGTCCATCTTAGAAATCAGTAGAGTGATATGAGTCAGCATATACTGTCTTAGCCGGTGAGCAGCCCATTCCAGAGCATAACAAGTTTTCTCGAGCAGTGAATATCTGGTTTCACAGTCGGTATACTTTTTGCTCAGGTAGTAAATAGCATGCTCTTTTTGGCCAGACTCGTCATGTTGGCCCAAAACACACCCCATAGAATTCTCTAGCACCGTCAAGTACATGATCAAGGGCCTTCCTTCAACTGGAGGCATGAGAATAGGAGGTTCTTGCAGATATTCTTTGATTTTGTCGAAGGCAGCTTGGCATTCATCATTCCATCTGACTACTTGATCTTTCTTTAAGAGTTTGAAGATTGGCTCACAAGTAGCAGTTAAGTGAAATATGAAGCGGGCGATGTAGTTAAGACGACCCAACAATCCTCTAACCTCCTTTTTAGAGTGGGGGACTGGCATTTCTTGGATGGACTTTACCTTGGCAGGATCGACTTTGATGCCTTTACCACTAACAACAAAACCTAAAAGCTTTTCAGATTGTACTCTGAATGTGCACTTATTAGGGTTCAACCTCAACTTGTACTTTTTCAGCCTCTCGAATAGCTTGTATAGGTGATCGAGATGTTCCTCTTTGGTTTTTGATCTTGCAATCATATCATCCACATATACCTCCATCTCATGATGGATCATGTCATGAAACAAAGCTACCATAGCCCTTTGATATGTTGCCCCTGCATTCTTTAATCCGAACAGCACGACCTTGTAGCAAAAGGTGCCCCATTGCATAATGAAAGTGATCTTCTCCATGTCTTTGGGAGCCATCCTAATTTTATTATAGCTGGAGAAACCATCCATGAAAGAGAAGACGTTATGTTGAGCAGTGTTATCGACCAAGACATCAATATGAGGTAAAGGGAAATCATCCTTGGGACTTTCCCTATTCAGATCCCTATAATCTACGCACATACAAATTTTTCCGTCTTTCTTCGGCACTGGCACCATGTTTGCAACCCATTGGGGATAAGATGTCACGGCTAGGAATCCTGCGTCAAATTGTTTCATCACCTCAGCTTTTATCTTTTCAGACATGTCAGGCCTCATGCGACGAACTTTTTGTTTGACAGGAGGACAATCTTCCTTTGTCGGCAGACGATGAACTACAATGTCGGTATCCAACTCTAGAATATCTTTATACGACCAAGCAAACACTTCCACATAGTCATGCAACATCTGAACCAATCTTCTTTTGACACTGCTTTCCAGGTTAACACCGATCTTGACCTCTTTCTTGTCTGTCTCGGTACCTAGATTGATGACTTCAACTGACTCTTCGTGCGGATGAATAGCTTTTTCCTCTTGTAATAGAAGTCTGGCTAGTTCTCTCGGTATTTCACAATCTTCCTCGTCTTTGTCTTCAGCTTGGTTAATTGGATGTTTGAAATCATAGTTGGCAATAGTAGAGTCATTGAAAATGAGATCCAGAGTGGACGAGGACCTGTAAGAGTGTGTGTGTGTGTGTGTGTGTGTGTGTGTGTGTGTGTGTGTGCGCGCATGTAAGACACATGGCTATTTTGAAAAATGCATTGAAGAAAAAGAAATACAATGAGCACAAAAGTTTGAATGCAAAAAAGTCCAATGGTTTGTATTGAATGATCATATGATAAAATGAACATAAATAAAACCCTTGACAAATGGACCATAGTGCCCCAGGCCAGGCACATGGCTTAAAAGTCATTGTTTAATATTACAGACAAAATTTTCTTGAATTAATAGAAAGCAATAAACAAGTAATTACTCCTCAATGAAGGAGATGGGAACGAAGACCTTTGTGTGCCATTTGTTGAGCTCTATTGTAGTAGGGTATACCCATTCTTCAAATGCAACCTCGTCATCATAATCACCCACAACGTTAGCTTCATGACTTCTAATACGGAGAGGGGGCTTCCCTGCACGAGCGCACCTCACTTCTTTCTGAGCCTTGATAGTGAAACCCAAACCACATTTGTCTGCTTTGAATGGGATCTCGGGGAGTTTCCCCCAAGCATCACAGCTTCCTTCTTCGACTGCAACACGACCATCTCTAAACGAAACCATCTTTGGCATGACCTTAACAGCTTTGGACACATCAGAGGAAAATTAGGTAGTAGAAACCATTGGTAGCACAACTTCAAAAGCCTGGCATGGGGTTTCTATAAATTCGCCATCCATCTCCACATATTTGAAAGAGTTGAGGTGGCTTACCATGAACTCCTCCTCACCACAGACAGTGACAATCCTTCCTTTGACCGGATACTTGAGCTTTTTGATGAAGGGTTGATGTTACTTCCCCTGCTCCGTGGATCCAAGGGCGACTCAGCAAACAGGAGTAAGCAGGATGGATATCCATGATGTAGAAATTAGAGTTGAAAATCTGTGAGCCCACCTTGATCAGGAGATCCACCTCTCTATGAACTATCCTTTTGGACCCATCGTAAGCCCTCACAATAATATCACTTGGTTTCAAAACTAGTCCTTCACAGTCTAAACGGTCAAAATCCCCCTTGGTAGCATGTTTAAAGAAGAGCCAGTGTCAACCAGAACATGTGCTAGGGTAGTCCCCTTACATTCAACAGAAACATACAGAGCTTTGTTATGGTTCTTTCCCAGTGGAGTCAGATCAGCATCTGAGAACCCCAAACTATTATCGGTCGTCAAGCTTGCCACACAATTTTCAAACTGGTCTCTCGTGGTCTCATGAGGGACATGAGCCTTCTTCAAGAATTTGATTAACGCCCGAGCATGAGCATCGGAACAGAGTAGCAAAGATAACATAGAAATCTTGGAAGGGTTTTGCCCCAGCTGCTCCACTATCTTGAAATCACTCCTTTTTATAATTTTCAAGATCTCATCCATTTCTCGAGCAAAAGGTTCCTCAACAGCAATGTCTTTTGCGGGTATTTTTATCTCAGCGGGCTCAATTACTTTCTCCTTTCCCCTTGTGTCAGCACTAGGCTTAGCAGTGGTGGTAAGATGTTGGGTGAAAAGATTCTCCCAGTTCTGGTCACCTTACTAGAGCCAGTAATGTTACCAATGTCATCATCTTTACTTTCTTCAATCCAAGCGTCTTACTTTATTCCATGGTAAAACACCTCAGCACCATAGTTCCATGGCACTTCTTTGTTAGAAGAGTACAAAATTGGCCTAGGGCGGTGATTATCAGAGGAGCAATAGTCGGTTCATTTGAAATCCTGATAGGACCCTTGGAGGAGATCCTAAGAGGCTTGTTTGAGATCGTTATGATGGAGGGGTCTTCAAACTTATTGGTCAAACTTTTGGCGGACGAAGTCTTCTCAAATAGGATCTCATGGCTATTCATCAGGCGTTGAATGCCTTCCTTCAGCCCTTTGCATCCATTGAGTTGTGTGGCGCAGCAATCGCAATCCTTCAAACAGCTAGGGAAAATCCCATCTTTCAGCATATTCTTTTTGATAATGTTTAACGGAGTAATCAAGTCTTTGACAAAGGAAATAAAAATGGTGTCTTCAACAGCATTGACACCCTTGCCATGGTTTGGCATTGGTGTCGTTATCACAATGTGAATTGGAGGAGAATCAAATTTGATGGTTTTGTTGTCTATTAAGTCTTGAATTTTATTCTTCAGTGCCCAACATTGGTCAGTCTCATGCCTGGGACTATTCGAGTGATATGCACACTTGGTATTCAGATTTTATTTAGGTGAAGAGGTATCTGGATTGGCCGGAGGATCACGCACTGTCACCAAATTAGCCTTTAATAGGTGTTGTAAGGCTTGGGATAGCGACATGCCTATCCTTGTGTATTGTCTCCATGGAGCCTCAAACCATTGATGATTGGAAGATTGTCTTTGAACAGGTGGTGGGTTGGAAATTTGAAGAGCATTAACGGACGGACGGTCATCCTTCTTGGTACAAGCCCTTGCCTCATACACATCATTTGTTTCTTTCTTCCAGGTAAAAGGTTTCTTTACGGGATTGGAGGTGGAAGCAGATGCTATGGGAATCTTCCCGCTTTTGATACCGCTTTAAACTCTTTCACCGGTTAAGATCAGCTCGGTGAAACCGGAAGAAGAACAACCAACCAATAAGTTGAAAATGGACCAGATAAAGTGCCCATAAACATATCAATATGCTCCCTGTAGGTTAACGGTGGTTGGGCCCTACTGGCAAGATCCCTCCACTTTTAGGCGTACTCTTTGAACCCTTCACTCTTACCCATTGTCATGTCTTGCAGTTGAACTCTTGTCGGTGCTTGGTCGGTATTGTACTAGTATTGGTGGTAGAAAGCGGTGGCTAATTCTTCCCATGTATGGATATGGGAACCCTCCAATTGGTAAAACCCACTCTAGTTGCATCCCAGCCAAGCTTTCTTGAAAGAAGTGAACCCAAAGTTTCTTGTCGGCGGTGTGCGGTTGAATTTTGTGCACATAAGACTTCAGGTGAAGTTTTGGGTAGGAAATCCCATCGTATTTAACGAAGACTGGTATCTTGAATTTGTGGGGAATGACAACCTCAGATATTAAACCCAAATCATCAAAATCCAAACTGAGGATGGCTTGAATCTCAACGGCCTTCAGTCTGTCCTCTAGCTGCTTGTACTTAACATCGGCAGGAGGATATTGTTCGCCAAAATAATCCTCATCATCGGACGCTTTATCATTGATACACCCAACCTAGGTACTCCTTGCTTCTCCAATTTGATTTTCGTCTTCCTCAGATGAGTCTTCTGCTACCGGTATCTGATGGATCAGCTCTCTGAATCTCTTACCCATATTGACTAGGGCTTTCCTCTTTGTTTTCTTTTTGGCTGCTAACAACGCCATCAACTCTTGTTCCCCCTTGGAAAAGGTCATCAGAGTCTCTTGAAACTGGGATTTTTGTGCTTGTAGGTCTTTCATTGTTTTCTCGATATCCTTCTTGCTGAAATAAACAACA